>JARHVA010000800.1:662500-1862500 GCA_037957365.1 Torreya grandis
CCCCGAAGGGCAAGTCCCCTCCGAGAAGGATCAAACAACAAAGCTGAAGGAATTACCGAGGAAAGTGACTGGCCCACAGACGTCAAAGTTGAGCATCGCAAACTAGCCATTGGGATCCAGACGTCCAGTGACGTCCCCACGGCCTTCAAATGTAGGACAACCGACTAGCCGTTGGTTTTCAAATGATGATGGTCCTGAAGACGTCAAAGTCACAACAATGAAATAGTTGTTGATCCTTATAGGATTAAGCGCGGACCCGAATGCATTCAAAGGCTTTAAGGCCAAGGCCAAAAGGAAGAACCACTGAAAGAAGGAGCGTAAAGAGCCAGTAAAGCTAGGAACGTAGCCCCGAGAGTTTAAATTCCAGGAAGAGACAAAGCTGGAAAAGACAAAAGTAGAAAGAGGGAAAAGCCTGAAATATCCACATAGAAGTAATTTCAGTAGGTGGAACAGTCCACTAAGCAGATATTTTGGCTTGCAAATATTGAAGGCACTGCCTATTTGTCTCACTTGGAGTAAAGACAAAATGGAAAGCTATGCAGACATCAGAGGGGATAGACCAGATGATCCAGACCTAGGAAGAGACATATTAGATGAATAGGCACGCCATAGTTAAGGCAATATGCCATTCCAAGCATGGTCCCTCCAAACAAAACTAAAGGTGCATTGAAGGCATTGACTGCAGTGTGGGCCATCCCATAGGAAAGAGTGCCAAGCCTTGCTTGGTGGTTATATATTGTAAAATCCTATTTTATGCAAAGGAGATCTTCCCAATACAGAACCAAAACTTTGCCCAAATGGAAAGGTGAATACTGAGACTTTGAGCTTAGATTGTTGTTCATATCATTTTATCTAAATGAGAAAGCAAGTTGTTTACAGACTTTGTGTTGTTATAGCTTGTATCATTTTAGAAGATTGTTCTTATGTCTGTCTTTTGAATGTGTTCTTGTTTATTTAATCTAATGAAGTAGAATTAGTGAAAGTGATAAAGAAGGTGTCCTAAAGCTAGCTACTTTTAGACTTTGTGTTGTCATAGTTGTCTTTAGTGTGTGTTTATTTTATGTTTCTCTGTAAAGGACCTTGGGATGACTTTGTGCCCCCATTGTTCTTCGTATCTCACTCTTCGGCAGTCAAGGTGGAGACTTTGTGCTACATCTTAGATTGTTGGTTACCAGTTACTTATCCTACCTGAAAGAACTCCTGTTGTCCCCTACAAGAACACTTTTGAAAGAAGAGAAATGCCTTCAGTGTTTTCACTAGGATTTTCTCCTTTGTTTGTGAACATCATCTCTAAAAGAAGAGAGATGGATGGTGTATCCCACCCCTGAGTGTTATTTTCTTCTTATATATATATATATATATATATATATATCATATAGCTCCTACATATTCATAAGAAACCTCCCCTTGATGAGAGGAGAGATTTATCCACCTCTGATGTAGTAAACCTGTGCACTGGGCTAACCAATCTCCTTTGATGTGGATGATAAGACCTATTTTGCTCAATTAGATAGCTGACTGACAAAATATTCACCTAATAGTCTTTTTGGCGACTCCGCTAGGGAAGAGTGTGCAATTTGAAGTCTCAAGCTTCAAGCTAAAGCAGATCCTACTCTTTTCCATTTTTATTCTACAATTTGGCAACTCCACGTTATACCAGAAGCCAAAAATCTCAAGGTGTTGTTGACCCTGTTTTGAGTTGGTGCAACAGAGTAATTTTGATTTGTTTCCTCCACAACCTCACCTTCAACGAACTAGGAGTCTTTCTCCTATCAAGTTACCCATATAAGGTAGAGCTTCTTTTTCTAATATTAGCAGAGCTTTGCCTATCCATACTCCACCCAGATTTGTGATCCCACTTCTACATAATCAAATCATGGCTCAAGGCCCCTGGGGTAACTCTTTTGGTCCACTGAATTTGACCCCACCTCTGCATGAGCTTCCACACAGTTCAAGGAAGAATTTCCCCAAATTTTTTGGTGATGGGAAAGTTCACCCTAATGAACATATTGCTACCTTCAGCATAGCCTGTGGTGTAATAGGTGTGGAGTATGAAGACATAGCAGTCAGGCTATTCGTAGAGACACTACAAGGTGCTACTACAGACTAGTTATACCACCTACAAGCTTAGTCAGTGACTGATTGGGACACACTTAAAGCTAAATTTGAATCCAGGTTCAAGCTTGCAAATGATGCACATGCCTTGCTGGCCTAGCTCACATAGATGAAGAAGGAACCTCATGAACCTATGAGGGATTTCATTTCCAAGTTTGACAAGCTCAGGAATAGAATTCATGCAATTGCTTAGCCAACACCCAAAAACCTCAAATGCTTCTTCATCAACTCACAACTGTCTGAAGTGAGTTTTTTGCTAAGACGTACTGGCCACATACACCTTGAGGCTGCTCAAGACTTGGCTACTGAAGTGGAAGATGACCTTATCTTGGTAGGAAAGATAAGGAGAGATCCAAACATAGGTAAATCCTCTTCATCTTTTGAGTATCCATCTACAGACACCACGAATCAAATGGTTCAAAAGTTGGCAAATGAACTGCTAGCCTTGAAGAGACAAATGGCCCAAGGTATGTCTACTCCTAATTAGGATATGCCAAGGAGGACATTTCAGAATCAGCCATATCAAGGCAATGTTGCTAGGAATCAAGGGCAGCCAAATCGTCTTCCTTCCCCACAGAGGAACTTTGCCCTTGAAGCACCTCCAAACAACTCAATAGTTAGATATCTAGAAATAGAACATGATTTCTCTTTCCAACCTAAGTTTGAGCAAGAAAATGATGTTGATCTCTTCACAGAGGATCAAGAAGAATTAGCTGGCAACTCCCACATTAGTTTCCTAAATTACCAAGATGAACCTAGAAGTAAAGGTGAAGCAGTCGAGGGATCATATGATGTGTTCACCCGGTCCAAGAACTAGTCAACCCAGCAAGCTAACAAAGAGAAGATAGAGGAGCAACCTCAACCAGAGATTACAATTGCTAAGCATGGAACAATTTTGCCTTTCCAGCCAAAGGACTTGGTGATTGCCAAAAAGGTAAGTACATCAAACATCTCTGCACCTTCTACTTCAACTTTGCAGATCAGTCCTCCCCCTCCCAAAAACCAAAAGGATGAACTCCCATCCTCTCTTCCTAGTCCATTTCAGTCATTTGACATAATCGACCATGTCAAGAAAACTAAAATTCAAATGACTGAATTTGAATTCCTACAAGCCAACCCTGAGCAGTTGGACAGGTTGGTGGAGTGTGTGAAGAATACCATCATCCCTGCAGGACAAGAGATTAAAAAGGTAACTCATGATCCCTCAAGGAACATGTCCATCCCAAAAAATCTTGTCATTACTCCTCCTACTGCCCCTAGGAAAATAGAGCCTTTCTATGTTTCCCTATTGATAAACGGTCACAAGCTGAGCAACTACATCATTGATTACGATGCATCTGACAACGTCATGCCTGCTAAAGTGGTAGAATCTCTTGGCCTCACACTGACCAAGACATTTGAGAGATGCTTCTCCATGGAGAAAAAACAAGTGCCACTACTAGGACAAATCAAGGATGCCTAATTTGCATTTGCAGCATTCTTGGACAAGAGAATCATGATGATAGTCTTGGTGGCCAACGTCCCAGTCTCATACGGCATTTTGCTGGAATGAAATTTTTGCAATGATGTTGGAGGAGAGTTGAGCATGGACCTATCTAAGGCAAGGATCCCTATCAAAAGTGTAATGAAGAGATTGCTCCCTAAAAAGGAGGCAAAATATGTGGTCACCCAAACATCGGCCCCTGCAGCTCAAATTTTGTTTGAGTCTTCAGGCAAAGGTAATTACTTCTTGACCATAGAGGGTGTTCATGTTTCTGTAGATGAAAGTCCTGTAGGTGGAAATCTAAAAATTGATTCAAATAAGACATCAGAAGAATTGGTAGGGCGTAATATAGATGAAAAAGCATCTTCCACTTCCAATGAAGAGAAATCTGATAGAAGATCAGTTTTTGATGATGTTTGGATCTAGGAATTTGATGGCAATAATTCCTCTACTAGTGCTAGAGTTGGGATGTTGTTGATATCTCCTCAAGGAGATATTCTTCCCCCTTCACACAAGTTGCAGTTTAGCAACACCAATAACACTGTTGAGTATGAATCTCTGTTACTCGGATTAAAGGCTGCTCAAGATGAAGATGTCAAACTCCTTCATGCCAAAGGAGATGTTGAACTGATGGTTTGTCAGGGGTCTAAGGGGGACAATCAAAACATGTGCTGGATTGAACCAACAGAACAGTGAGTTATGGTAGTGGACCATACTGTTGTGCTCCAAAGTCAGCAAAAGGAACTCTTCACCAAGAGAGCAAATATTTATGGTTTTCAGATTGAAGACCACATCTTGCCATGGGGAAAGAAGAGAGAACCAAAATGAGTGCACAAAAAGTCTGATTCCTGGTGGACAATTCCATTCACTCGTCACTGATTCTGGAGACAAAATGGTTTCCTACTGGTTTATCAGGATAGAACACCATCTTCATTGTCTCACAATGGGCAGCGTCTGAATCACTTCAATTCTTGAGGTATCAAATAAGTTCACCTACACATGTATATTTGTATAGTCTTTAATTCTATTTTGTGCTTTTCATTTTCATTTTCATTTTTTGGAGCCTTTATTTTTGGGTAGCATGACTCCATAGCCCAATGGCACACTTCAAGGCACTAGAGATTCTAGTTTCTACTCCCCTTAGCTGTTCCAGGTTTTAAACTGAAGGAAATTCTCCAACTAGAGCTAGCTATTGTCCCCCAAAAATATCACTCATTTTTGGGACAACATTTGAACTATTTTGGTCCTTCATATCAAAATACTCTCTTCCCCTTTCAAAAATTATTTTGAGCATTTAGGTTCTTCATTTTTCAAAGCTTTCTCAAAAATCTTGGACTCTGCAGGCTTGAATCTATAGACACTGCATGAAGAAATCTATGGACTCCCCCAGTTCTATGGACTCTGCAGGTCAAACTACGAACTTCACAGATGGTTTCTATGAACTCCACAAAATAGATTTCTATGAACTCTTTCAAAGTTAGAGAAAACTACGGACTTGGCTTCTATGGACTCTATAGGTAGGCTTAAATCTATGAACTCTCAAGGCCTCAAAACTACAGACTCTATAGGCCAGTTTCTCACATCTACAGACTCCCCCAGATCTACGAACTCATTTCTATGGACTCTGTAGGTTAGTTTTTACAAACTCTATAGGAAAGAAACAGGTTAAACACTTAGCCATTTTTTCAATTGGGAAGTTCAAAGGGGTCTTCTAAGAGCTCGAAGGAGTGCCCTTGCGGAGGGCACTTGGAAGCCAAAGTGGACCATTGCAAAAATCTGAAAGGCAACCTTGGAGGTTAGACAACCCTTGTGGAGGGCAGGCGGGGAGCGGGTGGACTATTTCAAAGGCTGAGCAAGCAAGGGAATTCCTTCATAAGGAAATCCCATGGCAAAGTTGTTAAGGATGTTTCCTTCAGACAAAAAATCTAAAGGAATTCCTTCAAAAAAAAATTTGAAGGAATTAACCCGACCGATAAAGCCCGAAGGAAAAGTCTGAAGAAAAAGTGGACAAAATAATGAAAAGGATTCCTTCAAACATTTTGTCCAAAGTAATTAACCCAAGGACTCTTTAAGAGAAAGAAGCCTAAAAGCCATCTGAAGACCGCCTGAAGGGTAGATACCCTTGCGGGGGGCTCTCCCCAACCCAAAGCAGACCGTTTCTCAGGACCTCGAAGGGAAAGTCCCCTCTGGGAAGGATCAAACAACAACGCTAAAGGAATTACTGAGGAAAGTGACGGGCCCATAGACGTCAAAGTTGAGCATTGTGAACTAGTCGTTGGGATCCAAATGTCCGGTGACGTCCCCGTAGTCGTCAAATTCAGGACAACTGACTAGCCGCTGGCTTTTAAATGATGACGATCTCGAAGATGTCAAAGTCACAACAATCAAATAGCCGTTGATCCTTGCAGGTTTAAGCATGGACCTGAATGCATTCAAAGGCTTTAAGGCCAAGGCCAAAAGGAAGAACCATTGAGAGAAGGAACATAAAGAGCCAGTAAAGCTGGGAATGTAGCCTTGAGAGCTTAAATTCTAGGAAGAGACAAAGCTGGAAAAGACAAAAGCAGAAAGAGGGAAAGCCCAAAATATCTGCGTAGAATTAATTTCAGTAGGTGAAATAGTTCACCAAGTAGATATTTTGGCTTGCAAACATTGAAGGCACCACCTGTTTGTCTCACTTGGAGTAAAGACAAAATGGACAGCTGCACAAATGTCAGAGGGAATAGACCAGATGATCCAGACCTAAGAAGAGACATATTAGATGAATGGACACGCCATAGTTAAGGCAATATGCCATTCCAAGAATGGTCCCTCCAAATAGAACTAAAGGTGCATTGAAGGCATTGACTGCAGTATGGGCCGTCCCATGGGAAAGAGCGCCAAGCCTTACTTGGTGGTTATATATTGTAAAATCATGTTTTATGCAAAGGAGATCTTCCCAATATAGAAGCAAAACTCTGCCCAAATAGAAAGGTGAATACTGAGACTTTGAGCTCATATTGTTGTTCATATCATTTTATCTGAATGAGAAAGCAAGTTGTTTGCAGACTTTGTGATGTTATAGCTTGTATCATTTTAGGAGATTATTTTTATGTCTATCTTCTGAATGTGTTCTTGTTTATTTAATCTAACAAGCAAAATTAGTGGAAGTGATAAGGAAGGTGTCCTGAAGCCAGCTACTTTCAGACTTTGTGCTGTCATAGTTGTCTTCAGTGTGTGTTTATTTTTTATTTCTATGTAAAGGACCTTGGGACGACTTTGTGCCCCCATTGTTCTTCATATCTCACTCTTGGGAAGTCAAGGTGGAGACTTTGTGCTACATCTTAGATTGTTGGTTACTTTGTACTCTGTTACCAGTTACTTATCCTCCCTGAAAGAATTCATGTTGTCCCCTACAAGAACACTTCTGAAAGAAGAGAAGTGCCTTCAGTGTTTTCACCAAGATTTTCTCCTTTGTTTGTGAACATCATCTCTGAAAGAAGAGAGATGGATGGTGTATCCCACCCCTAAGTGTTATGTTTTTATTATATATATAGCATATAGCTCATGCATATTCATAATGAACATCCCCTTGATGAGAGGAGAGATTTGTCCACCTCTGATGTAGTAAACCTGCACACTGGGCCTACCAATCTCCTTTGTTGTGGATGATAAGACCTATTTTTCTCAATTAGAAAGCTGACTGACAAAATATTCACCCAACAAAGATCACATATTTATGGCCTTTGTTTTGTTTTAATTCTTTATGTCATAGGTAGGTGTTGATTTGGTTGACTTGAGGATGGATATTTACTGGTACTTGAGGAAGCCAAAATTGATGAAAACATTCAAATGTGTGAAATGAGAAAATCTCTTAATTACCATTGATGCAATTAGATAAGAGCACTCCATATTTTCCATTTAAATCTATATGCGTCCTATTTATATGTGTGTTTCCTATACTCCTCATGTTCCCAGGCTACTCAAAATGAATATGATGACTCAAATTATATAAGGGAGAGGAACCAATAGTCATGTGGCCTAAATTTGTGCATATATGAAGACTAAATCATGCCA
This sequence comes from Torreya grandis, assembly GCA_037957365.1. Taxonomy (NCBI): domain Eukaryota; kingdom Viridiplantae; phylum Streptophyta; class Pinopsida; order Cupressales; family Taxaceae; genus Torreya; species Torreya grandis. The sequence continues at coordinate 670,152 of JARHVA010000800.1, forward strand.
TGTCAACATGTAAAATTGATGTCAAATGATGGTTTAACGAGTCTACTTCTCGATTCTATATTATCAGCTCATGATGTGTTTGTACAGACACAGTGTTTCGAGCATGCAAGAGGTCCTTATGAGGCCATTTTGGAGGTCCAACCAACCCTTAGGCATGCTATGGCCAAAAAATAATCAGTTGAGGGCCAATAGTGGGACATGCATTCCCAAAAAAATCAAACAACCATGCCAAAAGTGGGGATTTTAAACTCCAATTAATAGCGTGTACCCAACATAATGTAGACACTAAGTTAAAGTTAGTAGAGCATTTATGTCTCACCATCCTATGTTTATGACCCACCACCTCGCATTCATTTCACCAATGATAGGGTATTTTGCCCTAACCTTCTAGCATGTTCATCCTCATTCGTGTATATTTCATGAGTGGGGAAGAGGAGATGCATGGTTTCAGAGATAATACGCTGGTAAGAGTAGCAGTAGCAAAATGAACGCTTACACTCACCATCAATACTTATAGGGGAAATTTTTACACCTCACTAAGGCTGTGAGACATTTGGTTTTGAAAATGTTAATATTCCTTCAAATGTCTATAAAAACATTTGTAATTTCATTTTGTCATTTTTTCAATTAAGATGTGTTAAATTTAGTATAGTTGTTCTATGAATCATTCAGAATGAGTTGTTTTGGATTATAAACTTTGATGACAGTCTTAACCCTCTTTTCTGTAGTGTTTTGTCATTAAACACAATACATTTATGACCCATCACCTCCCATTCATTTCTCTAATGCATGAGTATTTTATGCCGACCTTCTAGGGTATTTGATTTATGTATAAATGATAAACTGGGTATAGGTAATGGCCTTTGCAAAGGCACATTTTAGGAGAGCCATGTTTATTTTCAATGGTGTTTTTTAACATGATTAATAATTAGATTTTATTTAGGTATCATTGTTTACAGGTGAGGTATTCTATACCTCACCAAGGCTATAATCCAAAATGGTTTAAAAATACTCAATATGGGTGACATTGTCTGTTAAAAATATATATTTTTCTCAATGTGTGGTTCTTTCCACTCCTCTCGCCGCCTCAAGGGGTTTTTTGTTTTAGTATTCTAGTTTTTTTTTTCTTTTAACATTTGCAAAAATGGTGAAATTTGGTTTGTTTTAGAAATTATAGATTATTCTTTGAAAACCTTTAACTCTTGGATTTTGTTTGGCCATCACTGCTTATAAGTGAGGTTTATTTTGGAAGGAAAGTTTTTTTTTAGTATTTTGGGTTATTTTATTTTGACTTCTATAGGAATGGTGAACTAGGTGCAGGTCTCTGGCTTTGAGTGTTTGTCATATAAAAAATCTCTCAATATGTGAATCATTTTATGAATTCTTAAACTATGATGACTATAATTTAATTTAGTGTTGTCAATGTGTAAATATTTTAATACAAGCAAGGTTATGGCAATGTCAATCATATAAGCATGTTTATTTCAATTGTATAACAATACTCAATAATTTAAAAGGAAAAGCCATAGGATAATATTATTTATATGAAATATAATTTGCATAACATAACATTAAAGGATAGTTGACAAACTACGGTGGAAAACAAGGTTGTTATTTCATACTTGCTCTTTGTATAATTAGCCTTTCTCAACTCTTCAAAACCAAGACAAAAAAACTACATACTTGTAGTTTTTCAACAAATTCTTCATTTGACAAAAATAAGTTGCATACATGAGGTTTTTCAATAAATTAATTCCTTCAACACATAATGTTGCATACTCGATCTTTTTCATGACCTTGCTCCAACTATTTAGCAGGTGCGTTTGTCACCACCATTGATCTTGTTGGAGTGCATATTATACTAGTTATCGATGCTTACAAATTTACTGCTCACCTTTGTTGATAGGAACCTATCTTCTACAATTGACTAGGTGGACTAAGTAGACTGCTTAGCTGCTAATTTCTTGAGCCTGCATAAGAAGGATCATATATGTTGACCATTTATAACATTATTAGATGTTGATCTAGAAAAGGGTTTGCCATGTTCTTTAACCTTCTTTGTTTCTCCATCTCTTTCATAGTTTTCTCATATTTTTTCATCATTTTTTGATGCACCTTCTTTTGCTCCTTCTCATGCTTTTCCCTCTTCTTCCCTTTCTTTCCTCTTTATCTCATTTTCAAAAAAAATTTGCTCTTAAGATCTGTGTTAATCTCTCTCAATGTTTTGTTCTCCTCTAGTTGTAATTTATTCCTAGCCTTAATTTCATCTATCTCCTTTCTTGTTACTTGGTCATGAAGCATTTATAAAAATTCATCCATAGTTAAGATTTGAGACTACCTGCTCAATCTCACTACACCATTGATAATTGACCAGAACTATGCACAACCGTTTCTATAGATAATTTAAAGAAACTAGTTAAACTTGAGCTTGCTGAAATTTATCTATGTTGACTGCATTTAGGTTCATTGTTTTTTTCTGTAATATCATCTCTTTCCATAAGATTCATTATATTGTCATAGTCATGGAATTCCTCAGCCATAGCATAGTAGTGTACCAACTCATCATTAGGTATGACTATATGTCGATGGCATTGAAAGGCCCACATCTGCATTGAGAAAATCTATGTTAACACCTAGTTCAACCGCTCCATCCTTGATCCAAGTTGGTTGCCTTATTTTCAAAAGAGAGGCTCAACCCCTCTCTAAGAATATGTTCTTCAACCTAAGACACATGGCTATCACAACCTATTTCTACACCTTTTCCACTACAGTCTTGTGTTTAGCTTACATGAGTTACATGGATAAGAGTAGGTACAATGGGATATGCATTACCTTTTTCAATTGTTCCATCTCCTTTTTGAATTTGAGTACATGCATCTATCTTATCCTCTTTAATTGTTCCATCTCCTTTTTGAAATTAAACAAATGCATCTATCTTATCATCTCTATATCCATCCAACTACATGATATTCTTAATTACATTCTCATCATCTTCATCTACAACTTCATAAGCTTCACTTGGTGTCATGTCTTTTGCAAGTGCCTGACTATTCTGTGTTCATATTCCTGTCATCCCAAAACTTGACTTTACATTTTCTACAGACAATGAATTTTTGAAAGCTATGCTACCCAACTCGGCCAATTCATACTTGTTGATTTCAACCTTGTGATTTATAGCCATCCACTTTAACCTTTCATTTTTGAAATAATTTTTGAATGGGGAGAACACACTTACACCCAATGGTTGTAGCTTGTGGAAAGTGTGGGATAGCAAAGTTAGAAGGTCAATTTTCAAACTCTTGGCTTATATTATAGTCGTCGCTGCTACATGACTACCATGGCCATCAAAAATAAATAGGTGCCTATTAGAAGGGAAAAATACACCTTGTATTGATCTCTTGAAATGGTGTAGCCAAATTAGAAAAACAAATTGTCATCCAAGCATTCTATTAGGTTGCCATACATGCTCCTGGTTCGTAGCATGCTATGTATTTTTCAAGATGTATTTTTCTCTTCAAAAGATAGAATCAAGAAAGCTTTGGCCTATTGCATTAACATGAGTAAGGATGGTGATCTATTCCCTACTCTTTGGAATGATGTGATGAACATTTTGACAACCTCTTTTTTCTATCACACGTATACTAGTGTTCCTACTAAACTATAGTCCAGTTTCATCACAGTTCCAAATTCTGAAAGGTCCATAGTAGTCGACTTTATAAACCTTATCCAAATTAATGTAAAATTCATCTACAATAAAAGGCCATAGCTGAAATGCTCTATCTCTATCCCAGCATTATGCATATCTAATGGGCAAGTCTGGGTGCATCTTCTTAAAGCCATCCCACTAAGACTCACCTGATATTCCATCTGTGAAAGGGTTGTGTCTATTTTGATAAATATGGGCTACATAAGACCTAAGTTGTATGATTTCTAGTCCATGGCCAAGGTCTACCATATCTTTACACCATTGAACAACCTCAAGTTCTTTCTCCTCTAACAAAATGGTTGGTGGGCCCCTCTTTTTGGTAGTTGTAATACCTGTAACTGAAGGGATTTCTCACTTTTTTTCTAGTAGATTGAGTGGAGTAGCCATTATCTTCGACATCCTTTATGGCATGCTCCATTTCAATACCAGTCCACTGACTATGGATCCATAACTTAAATTACTTGACAAATTACCCACTTTCACATGTGTACTATTGTGAGCTTGTACATGTGAATATCTAACGTCTTCACCTTCAGAGTTTGTTGTGGTCACTCTTCTTATTTTTTCGTATTTGGCCTTGTCTTGTGGGTTGTTCTCTTTTTCTTTGAAATTGTCATTCTGTTGATAACATAATATATAAAAAAAGGTTAAAAATATGCACTGTAAATTGTTAAAAATGTCAGCATACTTTCTATGATTAAGGCTGTGTGTGTGTGTGTGTGTGTGTGTGTGTGTGTGTGTGTGTGTGTGTGTGTGTGTGTGTGTAAAGTTTAGTATGTATATTTGTGTATATTTGCTTAGATAATTAGAACTAGACATTTAATCAGTTATGCACTGTATACTTAGTAAATATTATGTGGATGCAGTATCAAAACAAAATAAATTTGCTTAGATAATTAGAACTAGACATTTAATCAGTCGTGCACTTTATACTTAGTAAATATTATGTGGATGCAGTATCAAAACAAAATAAATTAGAGTCAATTATGTGTTGTTTATGAGTGTATAAAATAATTTATTTTGATCAAAACAAAAAAAATAGTGAATTATGTGTGTTGTTTTCTTATATGTTGCTTGTTTGTTGTTGGTGCAGTGCATAGATGAAATGCTTAACAAAATTTAAAAAATCTATAGAAACCCATTGTTCGTTGTTTTTGCTTGTTTGCTTTGGTGTAGTTGATGAAAATATTTGCAATTTTTTTTTAAATTGTTCATAAAGAATGGTATTGAAATTACAAAACAGAATGAGGATTGTTTATATAGGCAATTGGAGATTCAAATTTGAAAACTAATACTTCTGGGTCATTTAATTTGTTTTGGATTGATATTTGATTTTTTCCATTGTTTTGGATTCATTTTAATTTTTTCTCAATTATCTTTTGATTTTTTTTTCATTTGTGGTACATCCTTATGTGTATTTTGAAATTTGCATAAAAGAATTTGGTGAGCCTTATGTATATTTTGAAAATTGCAGATACATTCATTAGTAAGAGGATTGGAAAAGATGTTTAGCTTTAATAGTTTTCACTTTCGAAATAAAAAACAAATATAAAGTGGATGTATAGTTGTAAAGGGTGTTTGAAAAGTTTAGACAAGTTTGTTAGGTTGTGGAGCTAAAAGCTTCACTGTTGCAGACATGGAGGAGGTTGTTGAGAGGTTGTTGAGTTGCAGAGCAATCGACATCGGTTTGATCAGCTGACATCGGTCATATACAGTGAGAAGAGCAACCTATGTCGGTCAGATATTGGCTGGCGTCGATCACCTCTAGGCAGATAGAGACCGACATCGGTCGCCTGTGCGGTTCTAGAACTATCAGTTCACAGACAATTAGTTAACGAACCAGGTGTTTGCATGTTAAGAGCCAATTATAGACTTGAAGCTGCAGATCTAATTATTATAATTAGATGTCTAATTATTGTTTGCATGAGATCTATATAATAGACTCATGGGCTGTATTGTAAAGTGTGCTAGTTTGAGTTGAGAAAAGTTAGCTCCTTCTGTGTGTGAAGTGAGCAAGGGTGTTCCTCCTAGTTCCACAGCAGTGCCAAGTGTGGGTGCTGGTTTGGAGAATCAGAAGGATTCTTCATGTATGTAGGATCTTGGTCAGCAGGTATGCAAGGCCACATTTGGAGATCTACATGGTAAGTAAGATCATTGATCTGCAGGTGTATGTGTGTGTGAGGTCTAAGGTTTGCAGGTGTGCAGAACTAGGTTGATCTACAGGTGGCAGCAAAATCAAGGTGACAGCAACACAACAGGGAGCAAGATCAGGGAGGATCTACTTGGAGTACGGTGTGTACTCAGTTGGAGAGCAAAGAGGAAGGCAAGGTAGTCCCTTCCAAAGTAAGATCATTTCAGTTGCAGGTTGTTGCAAGTTCAGGAGAGATCTACTTGGAGTACGATTGTGTACTTGGAGTGTGTAGAGCACTTGTGGAGTGCATGGAGCACTTGTGTACTGGCAGTAGTGGATACTGACTGGTTAGAGGTGAACACCAACTCTGTGTTTGAGTTGTGTGTTGGGACCGTAAGAGAGAGAGCTTTGAGGAAAGAATTACTATACACTTGAGGTGTGGGAAGCCTTTGAGAGGTGTGAAGAAGAAGTGGCATCTTCTTTATTGTATTCTTTTCTGGATGAGTATTAATACATATTGTATTGTCTCTCATATTTTGTGTTGTTTCTGAATTCTAGTTACTTGTTGCTTCTGGTTTAATTCTGCATATTAAGTTGCTTGGTAATCAATGGTGCTTTCGTGGGTTCCTAATAGTTGGTATCAGAGCTAAGGTTGCAGGGAGCAGGGTTGTGTTTGGTTACAGGTCACTCTCAAGGGTTTCTGATTGAGTGAGAGTATAGCAACGGTAGAAGAAAGTATGCTACGAATGGAGAAACTGAATAGCACGAATGGTCAATTACGGTGTTATAAAAAGAAAGAGCAGGTAAAGAAATATTATTGGTTGGCAGAAGATCAACATGAAGAAACTGAAGAAGCAGATGTTGCAGGTGTTGTTGCACAGGATGCTCTGGGATGTTTCTTGAATAAAGTTGAATCTTGGTTAATAGATTCTGTTGCCTCTTTCCATGCAGCCCCAAGTAGAGGGGTTGGTGAGCCTTGTCATAGTATTGGCAAAGGGGAAGTGTTGCTGAAATTGCAGGCGGCCAACACATGGGTGTTGAAGGAGGTCATGCAGGTCCCAGTCTTGAAGATGCGGCTAATTACTTCAGAAAAGTTGGGTGATGAGAGATGCACAAGAACTCTCACAATGGATGCACTTGAATTAGTTGGTGGTAAGAAAGTAGGTATCCTTTATTTATCTACTTATGTTACTGATTCTTCTTTTATTGCAAGGATGTGGCTTTGTAGGCTTGGTCACATGAGCAAAAAGGAGATGCATGTTCTTAAGAGGAAGCCAGATGTGTTTCATAAACTTAAGAACTGGAAAGCCTTGGTGTTCTTGGAGGAGATGACGGACAGAGATCAGTGGAGAAGGCTAGACATCTCTGAGCAGGGCGGTTTGGACAGGGTTTGATCCATGGAGAGCTTGCAGGTACAAAGTCATCACTCACAGGCATACACAGGTACCAGCGTTGATCAAGGGTAATCGACGTCGAACAGACATGTGTCGACATCGGTCATGTGCAGACCAGAGGAGTCGGTGGTGTCGGGCAGGTGGAGACTGACGTCGACAGGATAACCGGTGTCAGCGACTTGGACAGTCGCATGGAACCGACGCCGGTCAGATGCAAACTGTGTGGTGACCGAGGTCGGTCACTAAGATGGATTTTGGGTGGACAGCAACCTTTCAAGGAGTCTCAAATGCCCAAAGGGAGGACTGAAAGTGCAAGTAAGCCTCAAATTCGTTGTTCCTCTTCTTTATACTAGTTGCTGACTGCAGATTAAGAAGGATCCAAGAAACAGTGGGAGCATGGCATGAATAGGATGCAGGACCAAACGGGAGATTTGGTAGGGTTGCCAGCCGGTATGAAAGCACTGAGACGAATGGATACCTTGGTTAAAGAATAGAGAGAATGGACACGCGAGACAGAAGGCCAGGTCATATGGTCTTGAAGAAGCTGCAGGACAGTGGTACAGATTTTGACAGGTGGATGACACAACAGGGCTTTAGTCAATGTCAGTGTAACTATTGTGTTTGTCTTACCAGGTGGATGATGGTCGTAACATTATCTTGTTACTGTATGTGGATGGTTTTTTAGCAAGTTTGTACATACAGGGTTTTGTTGAGCTAAGGGTAAGATTAGTTCAGTGGTTTGCCATGAAGGATTTGGAGCAATGAAATTCTTTGGCATAAGTAATCCTAAAGACAGGGAGATCACATGTTGATGTTGTCACAAGATGATTGTGTGAAGGCAGTGCAGGATGCAGAACAGGGCAGCACACTTATGGATGGACAGTTCACAGAATGGGGTCCCCAATCACATGATGAGGTTGAGTACATGTTTACTCCCTGAGTTTGCCCAAGCAGTGGGTGCTGTCAAAAAGTTTGGAGCCGATCCGGGAAAGAAGCACTAGAGGGCAGTTCAGTGGATTTTTAGGTATCTGAGAGGGACCAGCAGTAGGTTGACATGTTATGCAGGGTCAAGTTCTTTTCTACATGTGTTTGTAGATGCGGATGCGACAAGTTACTTGGATGACAGGAGGTTCACCACAGGGGTTGTGGTGGTTGGTCTTCAAGGTTGAGCTTGAAGAGGGATACAAGCTAGGAAACAGATTAGATAGGGTACAGGTACAGGTATAGTGCAGTTGTTTATCTCCAAGTGGGAGATTGTTAGGTTGTGGAGCTAAAAGCTTCACTATTGTAGACATGGAGGAGGTTGCTGAGTTGCAAAGCAATCGACGTCGGTCTGATCAACCGACGTCGATCATATACAGTGAGAAGAGAAACTGATGTTGGTCAGATATCGACTGGCGTCGGTCACCTCCAGGCAGACAGAGATTGACGTCGGTCGCCTGTGCGATTCCAGAACTGCCAGTTCACGGACAGTTAGTTAACGAATCGGGTGTTTGCATGTTAAGAGCCAATTATAGACTTGACGCTGTGGATCTAATTATTATAATTAGATGTCTAATTATTGTTTGCATGAGATCTATATAATAGACTCATGGGCTGTATTGTAAAGTGTGCTAGTTTGAGTTGAGCAAAGTTAGCTCCTTCTGTGTGTGAAGTGAGCAAGGGTGTTCCTCCTAGTTCCACAATAGTGCCAAGTGTGGGTGCTGGTTTGGAGAATCAGAAGGATTCTTCATGTATGTAGGATCTTAGTCAGCAGGTATGCAAGGCCACGTTTGGAGATCTACATGGTAAGTAAGATCATTGATCTGCAGGTGTATGTGTGTGCGAGGTCTAAGGTTTGCAGGTGTGCAGAACCAGGTTGATCTGCAGGTGGCAGTAGAATCAAGGTGACAGCAACACAACAGGGAGTAGGATCAGGGAGGATCTACTTGGAGTACGGTGTGTACTCAGTTGGAGAGCAAAGAGGAAGGCAAGGTAGTCCCTTCCAAAGTAAGATCATTTCAGTTGCAGGTTGTTGCAAGTTTAGGGGAGATCTACTTGGAGTACGATTGTGTACTTGGAGTGCGTGGAGCACTTGTGTACTGGCAGTAGTGGATACTGATTGGTTGGAGGTGAACACCAACTCTGTGTTTGAGTTGTGTGTTGGGACCGTAAGAGAGAGAGCTTTGAGGAAAGAATTACTGTACACTTGAGGTGTGGGAAGCCTCTGAGAGGTGTGAAGAAGAAGTGGCATCTTCTTTAATGTATTCTTTTCTGGATGAGTATTAATACATATTGTATTGTCTCTCATATTCTGTGTTGTTTCTGAATTCTAGTTACTTGTTGCTTCTGGTTTAATTCCGCATATTAAGTTGCTTGGTAATCAATGGTGCTTTCGTGGGTTCCTAACAGTTGGTATCAGAGCCAAAATTTAAAAAATCTATAGAAACCCATTGTTCGTTGTTTTTGCTTGTTTGCTTTGGTGTAGTTGATGAAAATATTTGCAATTTTTTTTTAAATTGTTCACAAAGAATAGTATTGAAATTACAAAACAGAATGAGGATTGTTTATATAGGCAATTGGAGATTCAAATTTGAAAACTAATACTTCTGGGTCATTTAATTTGTTTTGGATTGATATTTGATTTTTTCCATTGTTTTGGATTCATTTTAATTTTTTCTCAATTATTTTTTAATTTTTTTTTTCATTTGTGGTACATCCTTATGTGTATTTTGAAATTTGCATAAAAGAATTTGGTGAGCCTTCTGTATATTTTGAAAATTGCAGATACATTCATTATTAAGAGGATTGGAAAAGATGTTTAGCTGTAATAGTTTTCACTTTCGAAATAAAAAACAAATATAAAGTGGATGTATAGTTGTAAAGGGTGTTTGAAAAGTTCAGACAAGTTGATGTGTCAAGTTGATAGGAGTCTACCTCTTGATATGTTAAATTGATGTGTCAAGTTGTAAATGAAAACCCATGTTGTATTAGACAAAAAACATAAAATTTAGATTAATGAATTCAATATTTTTATGTATCCATACAAATTTTAAATTAAAATATTAAAAGTTGAAATGTTGGTATTTTATAATAATATCATATTTTAGGAACATGATAAAGACTTTTTATATATTTTTTAGAACACTAATGTTTAACTATTAAGTGCAAAATTGTTTATTATTAATAAAAAAATCATCTACTTTTAATAAAAAACTTTATTCTAGAATTTGACCCGATACCCTCAACTACCACCCCATTTAACTATTGAATCTTCTCTCTTAGAACACTATATTTTTTAATCAACTCTATATATAATCTATTTATGACTTATCTATATGTATGTTTCCTAAACTCCTAATGCTTCCAAATTAATTAAAATGAATAAAAAGATTTAAATTTTATATAAAATTATAAACTTATGAATCAAAACAAATAAACTATTCTCTTTCTATATAAAATTTTATTGAAAAAATTCAAATGAGCTTAAGCAACACGCACAAATGCTGCCTCTGATTGCCCAAGTACAAAATGACAAACAATTTTCAAACAGTTTCGACTGGGTAGTCAATGAAAAAATCATTAGTCTGATAACCTCTAAAACACAAGTGCAGGGGAAGTGATGAGTTGCAGGCGAGAGGTCGTGAGGTCGAAACCCGGACAAAACAGCCAGGGTTTCGATGTGAGAGTTTTTGGTCGACTGCAGCTTTCTGCATCTTGCAAAAATGTTGGCAGAAATAAGTAGGTAGGACGCAGAAATAAGAATTATGTTAAATGGAGACACTGTTGGGAATTCCTTTCCCAGTCAAACCCGCTTTGCCACTCACATCCGACGTGTTGGGATAAAGCAATGTATATGGAACCTTGGCTGGACCGGATCTATTCTTCAGTCTTTGGTCTTCATTTCTCTCAGTAATGTTCTTCTCGATCTGTTTCAACCTGGACCCAAATCGCTCAAACGCCTCCAATACACTCTCATCGTCAGTCCAACCCCGATCAAGAGATGCCCGTTGCCCCAAATACACCTCGTCTGTGCAATGCCTAGACAGGATCTCTATCAAGGCTATTCCCAGCGTAGTCTGAAATTCATTTGAGATGGTCCTCAGCAAGAACAAATCGGGATTCTCCACTAGCTCTGTGAACTCTTTCGATCCTTGTTCTGGAATCCACTTTCTGCTCATTGTGGGCCGATTCGGCATGTAGCCGGCGTATGGGTACTGACCAAAATTAACTGCAGCGTGAAGAGCCGAGGCGACCCATATGATCGTAGTTAACGTCTTTCCCAGCTCCTCCACGCTTTGCATTTTGTACCACCAGGTCTCGTCCTTCTTGTCTCCGTGCCCCACGTTTACTATTTCATACCACCATGCTTGAAGCTCTGTATCAGAGGTTACACCATCATCATTCTTGTAGTAAAATGACAAGTACTCCTTAACCCATGACTCTATGGCGAACCATATCTCTAATCCATCCACCGCGTAAGGGTAATCTTCAATCAAGAGTCTCATCCCGAAGGCCGCTTGTTTGTCCTCTTTTGCCATCCCCCTGCACATGATTCATAACTCAGTTCAATAAATTACAAATATATTTAGGTTTCTTTTCACATTAAATCGATTGGATTTTTTTATTTTATTTTTTTAAGAGAGTAGGATTACAGGTGGTGATTTGAAATGTCTAAATATTAACCTTTTCAAGAGATCTGCAGGTAATCCTTGTTCATCAAATCTCCAACTCTTGTAAACTACGGCTGACATCTCCATTGCGTATTTACCAGGAAATACTGTTTTTTCAAGAACGCCTCCGGCATTTATGAGAATTTGGCGAGACAGAGCATTGATGTTCATTGTGTCCCGAAAATGGGGACTGAGTAGCTTGTGAACTGGATGCATCACACTCAGCTGCCTGTTTGTAGCGATTATAAATGGCTCTGTGACTGCATGAGTTTTAAGCCTGCGAAACAAACCAAATTTAAAAAAAAAAAATTGAGATCCGCCCAAAATTATTTTTATTACAGATTATGTATCAAGAATGGGAATGCGTTTGAAATTTACCAGTGGCTGATGAGTTGATGGTATCCTGAATCGTTGACGGCTACATATGCTTTAGCCAGCTGCCATAGAGCTCCCTGAACACCTTCCTCTGCAGGAGTAATTACATTTCTGTAGAATGGCCGATCTTGGGAAGCAGGCAGACTCAGCTCTATTGCAACTGGCTTCAGCGTGCCGTCCTCTCTCACGAAGAGGATGGTTCGACTGGCATATGTCTTGGTAGAATCCAGAGCGTTTATCCGATTAAGATATGGCATGAATGCATCGTGGTGATCCAGAATGAACACTTTGTTTTGCCCAACAGCCTAAGAGTGCACATCAACACCCACAGGTCATCTTTCAAATCCCAGTGCCAATTAATAAAATCCTTAGCCTGGAAATGAATATCAGGAGGGTTGAAATGGGTCAGAAATCAATATTCACCTGCTCCACTGAGAGGCCATCTAGGCTCTTTTCTATGTCTGAAACTGTAATAGAGCTCATTTGGGGCCCATATTTCTCCGGCTCCAGTTCACTCCTCGGGGGGAAGCTCTGTTTTTGAATTATTCGTAAGAACTCTGTATCATAGCATTCATTTAAAACGAGGTGAACAATAATTTCTGTGAAGCCCAAATTATTACCTGGAGTCTTTGAATGATAACTGGATTTACACCGGAAAGCATTTGACGAGCAAACTCTTCGTCTTTCCTCCATGCAGATTCGTCAACTGCAGCCATTAACACCCAAGTTCAGCCATGCATTGATAAGATTTGTTATAAAGTGGGAAGGAAGGAAGAAACGAATTCGGAGGAAGAAAACGTACTGGCAATGACTTGAGGAATAGGAAATTTGAGCAACTTTTCGCCATCCGTTCTGACCAACTCCTTTATAAACTCCAGAGGAATGAGGCTCTTTGCAGCATCAAGAACATGATTATTGGGCAATTTTATCCCGTCCGAGTACAATTTCATAATGTCTTCGAAGGAATCGAACTCGTTAAGGGTGGAATCGAAAAGAAATTTGAGTTCGGGCAGTAAAACTTGTCCCACCGACTTGAGGGCGTATGCTAGAAAGTCAGACAACTTCAAATGCCCGAAACGTTCGTCCCGCGGGACAAAGACGTCCAGGCTGGACTGTATTGGCAGTCTGCTTTCAGATGCTGGATCTGTCATCAACGCCCACGGTGTTAGCTGTTTGAGTTGCAGTTATTAAATTAACATCTATGTTATTACTGTAGGGAAAATGATTTGTGAAACAATATTAACATCTGTACATATTGTACATATTTATAGAACTTTTCCCTGCTTTTTATGTTAAATGCTGGACAGTTCATGGAATAAGTAGGCAGCATTTAAATGGAATTACTGAGTTACATAGAATGTTTGTATCTTTGTTTATATTTTAAAAATAAATATATAGTATATTTATAATGTTGAGTAAGTGTATTGGCTAAGCAGTCATAAATAAGGGGCATTTATATTGTTAAAATTACTCAGGGCATAATCCCGGCTTTCCCTGCTTGACTCCCCATGTTGGATACTTGGAGAGATTTGTACCATAGTGGATGGATATAAACAACCATCATCCTCACTAGTAGAACTATAACCCTTTTGATCATGTAAAATACTTTAAACTTACATCTTGAAGGAATATTATTTTTCAGAGATACTAAAAATATATTATTTTTAACTGAATAAATACCTCTAAATCCTTATCTCTAAATTTACATCTGATATCGTCTTTGAAGAATATTTTATTTTTTTAATATACTATTTTTGACTGAATAAATACCCCTCAATCCTCAACTCTAAACTTACATCTTACATCGTCTTAAAAAAGTGTGTTATTTTTTAGATATACCAAATTACAAAGTGCACAAAATACAGAAGCTCTAACAAGCAAATAACAAAAAGTCAAGAAATTACAAACTATTAAAAAGTTATAATGAATTCAGATTTTTTTTGAAATAAACAAAATTCTCAAAGCTTTTCTTTGCCTAGATGTGTAAAAAGTGATTAATGCAAGGATTTACAATTACAACAGAGAATTAATACAAGTATCAGAGATTTATACATATTTAAAACCTTTTCCTTATTTTTATGTTAAACTATGGACAATCAATGGAGAATATGTTATTTTTTCATATAGGACATTTTAAATTCACATCTGACATCATTTTTTAACATTATATTATTTTTTACATATACCAAAAACATATTATTTTTAACTGAATAGATACCCTTCAATCTTTATCTCTAAATTTACATCTAATATTTTCTTTGAAAAATATGTATTTTTTATAGATATACTAAAAATATATTATTTTTGATTGAATGAATATCTCTCAATTTTCAACTCTAAACTTCATTAAACATTGTCTTTGAAAAATATGTTATTTTTTAAATATTTTTTAAATATACCCAAATATATATATATATATATATATATATATATATAATTTTTAAATACCCCCTAATCCTTATCCTTAAACTCTACTTTTAAAAAACCAAAAATATCTCCAAACATATTCCATTATTACGCAAATTTACCGTGGAAGCTCACTTTTATTTAAATTAACTTAGTAAACCAACCTTTCTTGGTGGGCGGACGGCCTGTTCTGACCCTCCGAGGGTATGGGAAGTTTTTAGATCCTCCCAACACTCGACGGCTATGTTCCTCATCTCTATCTGGGTTTCCCAGATCATTGTAGAAATCGTAATCATACACTCTGTCCCACTCCTCTCTCTTCCCAGTTCCATCGCCTCTCAGGTTTACCAGCTCATCATTCCTCAGTTTTACCAGAGCGGGAGGAGTCTCATAAGGGAGATAAGTCTGCTCTCGAAACAAATTTGTTATGAATTTCGTAATCTATGAAAAGACCCCGCTTCTGCTCCAAAAATTAGATTTTTAATATAATCAAAATTGTGAGTTTGTGTGTATACCTTGTTGGAGAAAAAGATTCGGTCTGTGTTATATCTAGAGGCAGGATACACCCAAGAATTGCAGACGAACTGAACACTGCCCCCATGACCGGGAAGCTGAAGAGTGAGCGAATTTAGAAAGAACTCATGGCTATGAAAATTCTGTATAAAGAAGGCGCCAGGGGTCCCCATGCCGGAGTCCCACTTGAACTCCACCGGATACGTAGTCTGCCCGCTGATGGCTCCTTCGTGAGTAGTTATCCATTTTTGCAAGTAGGCAGGCTCGCTCAACTTTGCAGTTGCATTTACTGTGGAAAGAATTAAAGCACCTAGCTGGTCAGATCAATGTTTTGAATTCTACTAAATCAATCACTAAAAAAAAGGACACTAACATGAATTGCCTGCAACTGAAACAAGTCTGAGAGAGACTCTTTTTCCGAGCAGCTCGCCGAGTTTGTCGACAATTCCGGCATGGAAATCATTCAAATCCAGCACATTTTTCTTCTGCAGAACTACAACACCCTTTATACTCTCCTCTCCAGATTTGGCATGCCCGTTCATCTTTGTGCCGAACTGACTCACAGCGTCGATTGTTTTCTATGAAATGTTTAACCTGATAAAAGATGGAAGTACAGTTTGAAGCGACGGCAACGTTTATATAGGCCTGTGAGGGCACTTACGCGGTCTCGTTTCCCTGTCGCCTTTTTTTTTTTAATTGAGAAGTCCGGTCGCCTTTTTTGATTCAGCGTTAGGAAGGATGAAACCACTGACTGGGTTATCTCATTCGATGGCGACGAATTCAAAAACCAAATCTGTGGTGGAAATGCTATGGAAAATTCCTGTCCGGCAGTGTGCCCATTGCCTGGTAATTAGGGAAATTAGTCGTCTTGACTGTTAATTACGACGTGCATGGTATAATTTTTAAACTCTAATTATTTTTAGGAAGCGATAATCTAATCAAAGCGATGAACAGAGTCAAGCAGCTGATCTGTAACGTCATTTCGACTCAATTTTATTCGTACTTTATGCAAGGTAACGTAAGCAGCCCCCACGGTTTGTAACAGTGTTCAGAAGAATCTTCCGACTTGCCTCGCAACTTCCCATGGATTAAATTTGACACGTATGTTTCGCACGATGAACCATCGCCTGACTTCGCTCCTCGCCGCCGCTTCTCTTCCGGATTTCGCGTCTGTTACTACACAGAGAGAGATTTAATTCGTGCTCGGCAAAATTCAGTGCAGGCGTGAAAAGGGTTGGCGGTGTTCCCTTCTCTGATCACATGCTTTGACTATTTGCCCTGCCAGAAAGGGCGCTTTTGCTCGACGGAGACTTATCCTCCCTCTTTTCAAGGCCGTGCGCGCTTTGTTGCAGCGCATCAGGGCCTTAGATCCTGCTCCATGAATGGATCAAACTAAATTCTCTTCGCAGGGGTTGTAGAGTAATATGGTTTTATGCGATTTCTTTTTTTTAAACCAAAAAAAACAATAACTGTTTTTACAGTTTGTAAGTTGGTTCTTTTAGGAAAAAAAAATTGAATGTTTTTTTAAGTTCGAAGAAAAATAATATTTATTGAGGATTGAAATGTAACATGGTTTTATGCGATTTTTTTTTTTAAAATTTTAAATTATGGTTTGTAAGTTGGCTTTTCAAAGGAAAAAAAAAAGGATTTTTTTTTTTGAAGTTCAAAGAAAAATAATATTTATTAAGGATTGAAATGTAACAGCTCTCCATTGTACTTGGGGCATAAAATGATCTGCCTCTCCCCATTGTTCTCTAGTTATAAAATGATCTCTCTAAACAACGGTTGTTCTATTTTTTTTCCTAAGATTTTGCTCTCTACAATTTTCAAACTATTCAGTGTGTAGGAGACCCTTTGTACCAAAAAATAATTGTAGTCCCCCTTCCATGAGGCCAGGGAATTAGCTTCAGAAAAAAGTTTTGTCCTTCTTTTTGGTAGAATTTCTAATAAAAATATCTCTTATTATTATTTTATTATATATATAATTATTAAATAATTTTACAAGTCAAGACAACTAAAAAATTGAAATTGCAAGTGTACGAACATAATTTTTTGACCTTAACTTCATGAAAATCATTTTTTTTTAACATAGTTGACAATGTTTAGATTATTGAGATATAAGTTTTATAAGCATTTGATTAATATTCAAAAAGTTATAAGATAATTTGTGACGATATGTATATAGGCTATAATGAGGTATGTTATATAGAAATTAAGTAATAATTATAAATAATATTTTAACATTAAAAAAAATTATATATTCTAAAACTACGCTTTCCCCTCTACAAATCCATATATATATATATATATATATTTTAAATAATAAACGTTGTTTGATCAGATGTGTCAACAAAGACAAAAAAAACTTAATTTTTTAAAAAGTCTCATTCGATGGTCCATGACAGAGTTTGGACTAGGTTCGGGATCCCTAGGGCTAAAATCGAAACAAATTTGGAGGGAAAGTGGCAAAAAAAAATTCTAAACTTGAAAAGGGTGTATGCTCTTTGTACACCAACTTTTTTCTCAATGACTGTTTTTGCCCTTTTTCATCGATCCTAAAGGGCGTGCATTCTTTTGAAAGCATGCACATCCTTTGTGATTCACAAATTTATCTTGACTTTCTCATGAAAACTACTCATTTGTTTTATTCTTTGTAAATTACAAACTGATTTTTCTGCTTTAACTATGCAAATTTGGAAAAATTATTTATTCACTTTGTTTGAATCACTGCAAATTCTTTAATTTTAAATCTACAATTATCTTATTTTGGTAAAGATAAATAATGGGGTTAGGAAGTCATCATAAAATACCAATCAAAGAGCTAACAAATAAAGAAATTGAAGAGAAAAAAGAAAAAGATAAAAAAAAGACAAGCAGATAGGAGAGCATCCATAAAGGCTTCATGGCTCAAGCCACTCTTTAAAACAATTTTTCCATATCTATGATTTGAGGGACTGAGAAGTTGCACACACCAAGAAACTTAATTTCTCCTAACTCTCTAATTTTATAAGTGTTAAAAAATTTCCACATGGTGGCACATACACAAGTGTGTTTTTGGTAATAAATAGATTATCATGGATTCAAGTTATTTGTAATACCTATACACCTTACATTTCATGTTTCAGGCAGTTTAAAGCTTTAAACAAGTTGTCAGATCCTCCTCCAACTTTGGTTGTGCATTACAACATAATCGTGAGGGCTAGAGATGATCTATCAACTCCTACACATTCATGGATGAGTCTGATAAAAAAACTTGAGAGGATTTTATCTAAATCGAGATGAATAAGATGTGGTAATAAAGTTTCTCTCATGACCAAATCTATTCGAATGTACCAAAATTTGGTCAACATGGGTCGTATATTTTGACTCATAAGCCCAATCGATGAATCATTTGTGTAGACACATCTAGATAGGCATTTATAATTTATAAAAACCTTTATTTGATCTCAGTCGGGCCCAGAGAGTGAAAGCTATAGTTGGTCAGAGGTATTGTTAGGTTGTGGAGCTAAAAGCTTCAACAGGATGCAAATAGGAGAAGTCACGGAGGATGCAGAGTTGCAAAATCAGTTGCAAGAACAATGGCGTCGGTCTGATCAGCCGACGTCGGTCAGATAGCAAGAGGAAGCAACCGGCGTCGGTTACCTGTCGGTCGACATCGGTCATGGAGGTGCCGACGTCGGCAGCCTGTGCGAGAATAGGCAGTTTGCATGACGAATCCGGGAGAGTCTATTTTGAGACTGTTAGTTTGCATGTTGAAGGCTAGTCGTAGTCTTGAGTTGCGAGTCTAATTATTGTAATTAGGTTAGTCTAATTATTGTAAAACATGAGATCTATATATGGACTCATGGGCTGTATTGTAAAGGTGTGCTAGAAAGCCAGAGAGCTTTTAGAGAGAGTTAGTGTAGCTCCTCCTAGTTCCAAGGGGTACTGAGTGTGTATGATCAGGGAGAGTTGCAAGGTCTGCAAGGTCAAGGAGCTAATCCACCAGGGTACTGGTTGAAGAATCATAAGGACTTGGTGAGGCAAGGACAAGGGTTCTTCAGGGGTGTAGAGATGTCTACATGGTGAGTATGGTCTAGTGATTTGTAGGTAGCAGAGAGCAGGGGATCTACTTGGAGTACGGTTGTGTACTTGGTGAACTGGCAGCGTGTTACTGACTGGTTGGAGAGGTGAACGTCAATTCTATATTGGAGTTGATTGTTGGGACCGAGAGAGAGAGGGAAGAAGGTCTTGAGGTGTGGCAAACCTTTGAGGTGGAGGAAGAAGTGGCATCTTCCTTATTGTATATTCTTCTATGTATATAATACAATTGTGTATTGTCTCTTAATTCCTGTGTTGTTTCATATTTCTAGTTACTTATTGATTCTGGTATAATTCCGTGTTTAGTTGCTAATACAAGAAGTAATCACATGTGTTCTAATTGGTAGAGCAAGATCCTGACTCAGTAGGGATCAGAGCATGTTTATTGTTCTGGGGGTTTCCCTGACAGGTATCCCTTAAGAGAATTCACTTGTCTCTGAGTGTGCAAAATGAAAAAACTTCTATCATGCATTGCAGGAGAATCATGAGGGATAGAGATGATCCATCAGTTCCTAAACGTGCAGGGATGAGTCTTGTAATAAATCTCAAGAGGATTTTATCTAACTCAAGATAGATGAGACATGGCAATGAGGTTTCTCTCACAACTAAATATCTCATAACATATCAAAAGTTAGTCAATGGGGGATGTATATTTTGACTCATCAACCAAATCAATGAATCGTCTATGCAAACACCTATAGATAGGTATTTTTAGGTTAGAATGACCTTTGTCCAATCTCAGTTGGGCTTTGGGAGCAAAAGTTGCAGTTGGTCAAAGGCATCCCTCAAAAAAATTCACTCATCCCTGAGTGTGCAAAATGAGTGAAATTTCATCGTGTATTGTAGGATAACTGTGAGGGATAGAGATGAGTCATTAACTCCTACACATGCACGGATGAGTCCTCTAAGAAAGTCTACGAAGATTTTATCTAACTTGAGATGGATGAGATGTGATAATGAGGTTTCTCTCGTAACCAAATCTCTTAGAACATGTCAAAAGTTGTTCAATCTCTTAGGGGTCATATATTCTAACTCATCAACCAAGTCGATTAACCATCTATGAAAACACATCTGAATAGGTATTTTTAAGTTACAAAAACCTTTGTACGATCTCATTCAGGCCCTGGGATTAAAATTTGTAGTTGGTCAGAGACATCTTTTAAGAGAATTCATCCGTCCCTGAGTGTGCAAAATGAGTGAACTTCCATCACTCATTGTAAGAGAATCGTGAGGGATAGAGATTAATTGTTAGCCCCTAAATGTGCATGGACAAGTCCTCTAAAAAATATCAATTTTTTTTTATCTAACTCAAAATGGATGAGACACGATAATGAGGTTTCTCTCATAGCCAAATATCTCAAAATAGACCAAAAGTTGGTCAGCGGGGCTGTATATTCTGACTCATTAGTCCAATCGATGAACCATTTATGTGGACATGTTTGGATATGTGCTTTTAGGCTAAAAAAACTTTTTTCTATTCTTGTTCAAACCCTAAAAGTGAAATTTACAGTTGGTCAGAGGCATCCCTTAAGAAAATTCACTCGTCTCTGAGTGTGCAAAATGAGAAAACTTCCATCACATGTTGTAGGATAACCACGAGGGATAGAGATGAGCCATCGGCTCCTACACATGTATGGACAAGTCCTTTAATAAATATTAAGAGGAATTTTTCTCACTCGAGATGGATGAGATGTGGTAATGAGGTTTATTTCACAGCTAAATCTCTCAGAATAGACTAAAATTTGGTTAGTGGGGGTCGTATATTCTAACTTGTCAACCTAATCGTTGAAGTGTCTGTGTAAACATATTTGTATAGAATTTTTAGGATAGAAAGACCTTTGTCTCGTCTCGATTGAGCCCCATGATCAAAATTTGTATTTGGTCGAAGGTATCCCTTAAGAGAATTCACTTGTCCCTAAGTGTGCAAAATGAATGAACTTTTATCGTATGTTGTAGGAGAACTATGAGGGCTAGAGATGAGCCATCAACTCCTACACATGCATGGATGAGTCCTGTAAACGAGCTCAAGAGGATTTTATCTAACTCAAGAGGGATGAGATATGGTAATGAAGTTTCTCTCACAGTCAAATCTCTTAGAACGAAGCAAAAGTTGGTCAGTAGAGGTCGTATATTCTGACTCATCAACCCAATCGACAAATCGTATGCACAAACACATTTGGATAGGTATTATTAAGATAGAATGACTATTGTTTGGTCTCGATCAAGCCCTAGGAGTGAAGGTTGTAGTTGATCAGAGACATATTTTAAGAGAATCCACTTGTCCCTGAGTGTGCAAAATGAGTGAACTTCTATCGTGCATTACAAGAGAATCATGAGGGATATAGATAAACTGTCAAATCTTACATGTGTAAAGATGAGTCATATAATAAATCCCAAAAGTATTATCTCTAACTAAATATGAACAAGACATGGTAATGAGGTTTCTCTCATAACCAAATCTCTTAAAATAGGCCAAAAGTTGGTCAGCAGAGGCCGTATACTGACTCCTCAACCCAATTGATAAACTATCTATGTGAACATGTTTGAATAGGTATTTTTAAGCTAGAATAACTTTTATGCAGTCTTGATCAGGCCCAAAGAGCTAAAGTTTTAATAGATTGGAGGCATCCCTTAAGAGAATCCACTTGTCCCTAAGTGTACAAAATAAGTGAAATTTCATCATGCATTGCATGAGAACGGTGAGAGATAGATATGAACTGTTAGCTCTTACATGTGCACGGATGAGTTATCTAAGATAACTTAAGAGAATTATCTCTAATTTGTGATGGAGAAGATACAAAAATGAGGTTTATCACGTATCCAAATCTCTCAAAACATGTCAAAAATTAGTCAGTAGGAGTTGTATATTCTGACTTATCAACCCAATCAATGAACCATCTATACAAACACCTCTAGATAGGCATTTTTAGGCTAGAAAGATCTTTGTTTGGTCTTAGTCAACCTATGAGAGTGAAAGTTATAGTTGATCAGAAATATCCCTTAAGAGAATCCACTCATCCCTAAATGTGCAAAATGAGCAAACTTCCATCACACATTGCATGAGAACTATGAGGGATACAGACAAACCTTTAACTCTTACATATTCATGGATGAGTCCTCTAAGAGAGCCTAGGAGGATTCTCTCTAACTTGAGATGGAGGAGATGATATAATGAGATTTCTCTCACAGCGAAATCTCTTAGAACATACCAAAATTAAGTTAGTATGGGACATATATTATAACTCCTCAATCCAATCGATAAACCTTTTATACGGACACCTCTAAATAGAAAATTTTAGGATAGAATTACCTTTGTCTAGTATCGATCGGCCTCCAGGAGTGAAAGTTATAGTTGATCATAGGCATCCCTTAAAATAATCCACTCATCCTTGAGTGTGCAAAATGAGTGAACTTCTGTTGGACATTTCAGAAGAACCGTGAGGGCTAAAAATGAACTGTCAGCTCTTATACATGCACAAATGTGTCCTCTAAGAGTGCTCAAGAGGATTATCTCTAACTTGAGATGAAATAGATGTGACAATGAGGTTTCTCTCACTCCTAAGTCTCTCAGAACATACCAAAAGTTGGTTAATGGAGGCTATATATTCTGACTCATTAATCTAATTGACGAACTGTCTACATGAACACAAAAGGATAGGCATTTTAAAGTTATAGCAACCTTTATTCAGTCTTGATCAGCTCTAAGAAATGAAGGTTGTAATTGATCGGATGCATCCCTTAAGATAATCCACTCATCCTTGAGTGTGTAAAATGAGCAAACTTTCATTGTGCATTATAAGAGAATCGTGAGGGCTAAATATGAATTGTTAGCTCCTACACATGCATAGATGAGTCTTCTAAGAGATCTCAAGAGGATTATCTATAACTAAAGATGGAGGAGATGTGACAATGAGATTTTTATCACATATAAATATCTAAGAACATGCCAAAATTTGGTCAATGGGGGCCGTATATTCTGACTTATTAGCCCAATTGATGAATTGTCTGTTCAATAGGCATTTTAAAATTATAATAACCTTTGTTCAATCTCGATTGGCCCTTGACAATGAAGGTTGCAATTGATCATAGGCATCCCTTAAGATAATCCACTCATCTCTAAGTGTTCAAAATAAACAAACTTTTGTCACACATTGCAAGAGAATTGTGAGGGCTAGAGACAAACCGTTAGCTCCTATACATGCATGGATGAGTCCTCTAAGAGAACCCATGAGGATTATCTCTAACTTGAGATAGAATAGATGTGATAATGAGGTTTCTCTCACAGATAAATCTTTTAGAACATGTCAAAAGTTAATCAATGAGGGTTGTATATTTTGACTCATTAGCCCAATCGATAAACCATATGTGTGAACATGTCAGAATAGGAATTTTAAGGTTATAATAACTATTATCTGGTCTTGATTAGCTTCTAATAATAAAGGTTGAAATTGATCAAAAGCATCCCTTAAAAAAATCCACCCATCCTTGAGTGTGTAAAATGAGTGAACTTCTATTGTACATTGCAGGAGAACCGTAAGGGTTAGAGATGAACCATTAATTCCTACACGTACACGGATAAGTCCTCTAAGAGAACATAGATAAGACTATTTTTTCGTTTTCTTAAAATGACAAATAGAGAGAAGGTGAAAAATAATTTGCTTAAAGTAGATAAAATTAATATGAATTATTTTTTGGCTTCTTTTTATTTCAAGAAGATAATCTTCTCTACTTACGACACCAATCATGTGAATGTGGAAGCTCATTTGGTACCACTAACTTACATTAAAATTGTTAGAAAAAAAAATTAAATAGAAACAAATAAATAATTGAAAAGTAAAATACATTAAATCAAATTATTTTACTATATTAATTTGAAACACTATATAAACTTACTAATTCAATCTAACATACCTTTAAGATCAGTGTTATTTGCAAGTATTTCAAAAAAAACTTCATGGTCAAATTCATGCACTTTTCACAAAATTTTATTATGAGGTTTTTCATGATATTTGATCATTTGAATATTTGTAGCAATAACCATATTTGAATAATGAAATATCACCCTATGTGTTTCAAAGTCCTCAAATAATAATTATTTTATTTTTTTATGATAGTACCTACGAAGTTAGATTCCAGTAACACTATGAATCTAGTGGGATAAATTAGCTCTTCTCTATCCATAACATTTGTGGTTAATTTTTTTTGTCTTTACATTGACATAAGTAGTAGTTTGTATTCTCATCATTATCCTCAAGTACAATGACTGCAAAAACATACCATGCATTTAAAGTATAATCAAATTGTAAGCACATCTAGGAAAAAATAAAAATATCACTTTATATCTAAGGTTATCTATTTAATTAAAAAATAAACTGTACCTAGTTGCACAAGATCTGAGATTTGGTTAAAGTCAACTGATGATGCCATTTCATGATCTATCAATTGTTGGAGTGAATAGCTACTCTCTACAGGTGATCTGGGGTCTACAATACCATTTGTCAACCCATTCTTTTGACTCACATTTATTTAAATTAAATTCCATACATGAATAAAAAAATATGTCATATCCCTAGTATAAATAGTCCATAATCTTGAATTTGAGCTTTGAATAGAGTGGAAAACACGCGATCTAGGTACTACAATGCAATCTTCATACATTGTCTTATGTTGTTTCTCTATTAACCAAAAGAATCTTTGTACATGAGAATATTTATCCGATCTATGAAAAATATTTTTATTACACCAAGTCACAATATTTGTAGCATTAATAAGATTAGCACTATTTTTGTGATTTGTCTACTCTCTTGTAAGGGCTCTTTTTACATATGCATATGCACCATCAATATTCCCTTTTCTATGCCCAGCCTCAAAGAAGTTATAAAAATGTTGAATGTCATTTTTTTTATGCATTCAGCTTAACTAGTAAAACATTCAAGAATTCTTAAATTTTTTTGCATAATTGTCTGACCAAATTTAGTGTGTATTAAACGTGATTTCTCTTACATTTATCTTTATATAAAATATCTCAAAACAACCTTGGACAACTCTAGAGAATGTGATCTGTCATCACTCATATAAAAATGGTACTCCCTTAAAATCTTTATGTTATCATCTGTGCTATCAAGTGCATGTATGAATGTAATATGAACAAAAATTCCAACTTGAATTGAATTATAGTATTGAGATTGAAACTCATTCTGTGTTTGTAGTGTGTAGTTTTCATCAAAGTTTACAACTAAAATAATGGTGCTGACTCAGAAGTTATCCTTGCATACCTTGAATTGATTATCTAACCATTTTAATTTGTGTATGAGTCTTGCATATTGGTAGATAATATTCTTCTTCAATTCAAACATAAAATCAAATACATAAATTTTAGTCATAACCAATTAATATCTTGATGATTCTTTTTCATCTTTTAACACACATTTTACAAATTTATACTTCTTATAATTAACTAGTTGTTTTCCAAATTCATGTAAAATATCTTCACGTATACAACTCATCAAATTTGATAAACCACCATAAATGTTACATGTTCCATCTAAACATTGTTTGACAAAAAAAACTATCCCTTAGGTCTTTGACAGAAAAGAGCTTGGATTAATTCTCTTCATGTCTTAGGTGGGAAAGACACCATACATTCCTTCAAAAAAAAATTAGTATGTAAAGTACAATGTATATGATGAAAAATATCAAAATACATAGCAAATTCAACATGTACCCTATAACATGTGTTGCATGTTTGGTTGATTTTAACATAGAAAGGCTTACACATCTCAAATGACATTTGGCTAATTATCAATTGGTCATTAAATTTTTCAATACTTTTTTTATAAAATTCTATTTGAGTCATGTCTAAGAAATGTTTTGTATGTGGATCACGATTTTTGAGTTTTTTCTTCTTTTAACAACATCTTTTGTATTAGATGAGACCCTTGTGTTGTCGTGGCAAAAAAATTCAATCTAATATCTTTTTCCTTCAACTGACACCTTATCTTTTCATGGGAGTCTACTACTAAATGCCCAACAATCCGTGAGTGAAGGGTCATCAAGCCTTATTCTTTTTTTTACGATGTTTATTAGAGTTTTTTAATTTAAGTTCAAAGATTTACTTATTTCAATAAGAAGTCAAGCTTTAGATGTTGACTTACTCCCTATAGATTCCATTATTACTCATCTTGTCATATTTATTCCAATTTTTAATTGTGTATTGTCTTAAATGTATTAAATAGATTCTTTACTATTGTACTATTTATTTCCTCTATGTTTAATGTTCTTAGCCCAAAATTATGCATCATAGAGTGCATTTTTTATATTTTCATTAAATGATTAAATATTTGACATCATTTTGTTTGGATTTTATTCTCAAATGCATAGTCCTATATACGTTGAGCATAATGTTGAATTGATATAAATCTATGACTATAATATATATCTTAAAACAAAGTTTTTTGTTCAAAAGACAATAAATATGTATATGAATAAATATGTAATTTAAAAGTTTTTAAACTTGTGTATAAGGTACATTTGTGCCAATTGTAGCCCCTACAATAGAGTCAAGTCTTACTGAGCTATCTAAAATATCACCAATCATCTGTACAAGCAACAAATAATAAGTTCAGTTAAATAAATTAATCAATTAAGTAAACACATACTAGAAAATAAACTTAATATTATTTTATAAACATAAACAAACTATAATTAAAATTAAATTTGTGTAGCAAATACATATGGTGAAGTTGATAACTCCTCTACAACAAGAGCCTAACGTATCTTGATAGGATTTGGTGAGGCTTGTACATCTCACATAGTGTATAACATGCTAGTGTCATGCTACTGAGGCATCTACAGGTGGCATACTGTCTAGCATACTAGTGTTATGCACTATGGAAGCATATATAGATAGCATACGCTCTAGAATGCTAGTCTCCATAAATGTACTCTATGTATATCACACCTGAAAAGGAGGTTTCGTACACTTCCTCCCACATGATATGTAATGATGCATATGAACTATAACATGAGTAGAATGAAGGACACTACTAGCACCTATACTAACACCACCAAAACCACTACCACCACTACCACTGCCACCAATAATACTACCACTATCACCACATGTAGGTTGAGTAGAAGTCTTCAAAGTATGCATACCATGTTCAATCATAACTTGTATCAGACTAGTAACCACCTCAAGGGTGTTAATCTGTATGTTATGATGTAAAATTTTAGAAATAGAGGAATGTGATATTGTCCTTCTATTTCTCTGAGCTCGGTTAATAGTTTTGGTCTCACCTAGCACCAAGTCTATCAAATGAAGACCCACCTCCCCTACTTTTGGAGGCCTTCATGTCAAAATAATTTTAAATTTCTTGTAACACAAACTCAAAATATAATTTTCTCAAAAAGTATAATGGAAACTCATCATTGTTGCATCAAGGCTCATCAAACACCATCCACCACCTATCCCAAAAGTTATTTTTTATCTCCTCATAAACACATCAATCAATAATAATGTGTTTGCAATTCATTGGCGGAGGTTGGTTAATTCCAGGATTAACAAATAAAGTGCACACAAATTTTGTTATTTTTTTATCTTCACATCTTCATATGATAATTTTTTGGAATAAAATTGTTTCATGGCCTCTCTTCGATGCAACATTGCATCAAGTTGTGAAGTCATATTTTCCGCTTCATTAAAAATAGACTCTAGTGTATTAGCAAATGAAATATATGCACTACCAACTGAAGAGTGATGCAAATTATTGATGATTATTTGTAATTATTGATATTTTAAATTGTATTGCTCATACAATTAAACTTTTTCTTGTACAAAATCAAATTGTTCAGGGTTTTATCTAACATTTTATTCATGCAATGGATCCATCAAACTTATACATCTAAATTTAGATATAAATATAGGTTTTTTAAGGAATGTAAAAAATCTAATGCAAACTTAAATTCAAAATCCTACTTGAATAAATAAATATAAATAAAAATGAAAAAATTAAAATGCAAAAATCAATATGCCTTACCTGTAGCAATATGAATACCAAATTTTATTGGCAGGATGAAAATCCAAAACACGTACATGAATATGAAATTGGCAATTAATGAGAGAGGAAAAAAATGCAGTTGGGCTACAGGTTCGTTTGTAAAAAAAATTACAATTGAAATAGGGCATATGACCTTTATGCTTTACAAAGGGTGTACACCTTTTACTTTGTAAATGTAAAGGGCATACACTCTTTGTAAATCACAAAGGGTGTATGCCCTTGAGGCTTGGGCACAAGTTAGAGCCTCAAAAATTTTTTAAAAGGGCATACATTCTTTGTAAAAAAAATTAAAAATTGGGGTAATGTCATACTTTTTGTCCTCCAACTTTGTGCATCGACCCATTGTATATATTATTAAATATATCTATTATAAATATTTAATATAATTACATATAAATATAAAATTACTATATATATATATATATATATATTTGAAAAAAAAATCATAATTCATTATATTATAACAAGTTACAATACATATATGCATAGTAACAAGTTCTCACAAGGGAAACATAGAACAAAATAGTAAAAAGAAACATATAGCACCAAGAAATAAAGACCCAAATAAGAGGACAAGGATAAAAAGAGAAAAAATAGAATAAATCCCACCTTAAGACCAAAGGGAACCCCACATAATAGAGATAAAATAAAGAGTGGTACCAAAAGAAGAAACCAACCTTAGAACATAGGATAGATAACATGAAGGCATGCCTATAATGGGAGGGAAGGGCACCTCGCTATAAGGAAATTCATCCGAACACTACCAATGTTTTCCTCCCCCAACTAGAGAGGGCTTCCATAATCCACTGAGTATCGCCATCGATGGATTTCATAACATCTAGTTGCAAGCGTTCTGCTACAATATTTATACCTCTTATACCTTTCAATTCACAATTAAGTTTAGAAAGCAAAAAAAATTATTGAGCAAGAGATAAGACCTCTCTGGAACCAAATTAATCTTCAAATTCATTTAGATAGGCTACCTCACCCACTTCCTAACCACCATCCCATAAATAACCTTCTTCCCCTTAAATAAGAGCATCCTAGGTTTGGATCAAAGAAGAATCACCTTGATGATTTTGAAACAACTTGTTTAGAAGAGACACCTCCACTAAACTTTGAAAACCCAAAGTACCTACTTTTTAAGTTGGAGGAACCTACTTAGGGCTAGTTTTAAGGAGACCCTATTGTGCTTTGGTGCCTTGAGTCCCGTAAAAAGGGATAATAAGATCACCCATCTTAACTGCTAAACCTCTCATCAATGAAGGAACACGGAGAAGAATTTTTGAGGTCTGAGCCCCTAGATATGTCAAGACAACTATTGGTGAAGAAGAGTTATGTTTTAAAGTAGAAACCTTGACCAAATTAGAAGATTCACCTTGAGGATCAATGTTACTACCTAACAATAGGCCACTTGAAGCTACCCAAATCTGGAAGCTATTCACAAGGTCAACTTTAGGGCAATCAATATTTTCCCCCATCTTTATAATAAGGGGGGACCAAACTAGATCTAAATTTATTTAGGCATTTTGCCACTTTATGGCCAAGATGGTTGCATTCAAAACATCTGAAGAGAAGCCCTTCATAATTGACAAATGTCATCCAATACCCTAGAGAATACTGAATCACTACCAAGTGATGAAAGGGTTTTGAAAAATTTACCATGATACAAACCCTAGTATACCTTTATTGAGTAACCATGTCCTTATCTATTCTGATAAAATCACATAATTTTCTAACTAGCTATTGGAACATACTTTGATCATGCATGGTGAGTGGAAGATTATATAATCTGACCCAGATTGGGGCCTTTGAGATCACTATGTTTTCTAGGGTCAAAGAAAGGAGTTCAAAGACACAAAAACACACCATGCTTTCTAAATAACTAGGGTCCATTATCCCACATAAAATTCCTCTCCTCCACATATATAAAAAGGAAAGAAAAAAACCATTAGGAAGAAAGGTGAGTTAATCTTCTGAGAGGTTAGGCCATGATAATTTATACCATTGAAAAATTTCCTCCCAAGAGGGGTGTTTTCCCATACACCTAGAAATGAGGATTCTGCACCTAAAATATTTATCAATGGCCATAATTTCTTCATCACTGATGTCCAAGATATGAGGGGCATTAGAGAAGATCAGTGGGACATCCCCATAGAATAATGTTTCAAAATACAACTAAGGCAACTCTTTGGTAGATAAACCCACCTCAACATTTGTAGTTTTCACTATTTCCCCCTCCACCCCTATTAACCATAAGAATAGGAAGGGATATCCTATGAACCAACTATGGTGAAAGGTTAGGGTCAGAGAGAAAAATTTGAGATTTAAAAAAAACATTACAAGAGTGGAAAGGGTTGGAAGAATTTGGACATTTTGAGAACACCATATTATTGTCCTCAACAATTCTCACATAAACCTCCAAATCTAATCCATCCACCCCTCACCTAGACCCTTTACCCTTGCATATTGCTCCAGCCACTACCTGTCAATGTAGCTCCCTGAGGCTATAACCACTCTCCCTCTTACCATCCCTATTTGAGCTACCTACTAGCAGAGGTATAAGACAAATCTTAGGGTTTTTAGCCTGGTGATGGCATCCTTCCTGTGCATCACCACCACCATCATTTTTATTTTAAAATTACATCACCATTTCATAAACCTCACTAAATGTTGGGTAATAGGATTTTTTTTCAAAATGTTGGGTAGCAAGCTTTTTTGAACGGAGCCATTTTTATAACCAGAATGCCCAAACTAGTGGTGAATAGTATTTTGATCCATGGCTTGTGGACTTGTCTCATCACATTAAACATAGGTTTCAAGCCACATGCTGACCCCCATTGCATTAAAAATTGAATTGGTATCCCATTACATCAAATAATTTTTATGAATAACTCGTCATATCTTAGTGTGAGAATGACACTAGAGAATGGTCATCCGAGGAATGGACCCTGAGATCTCCCACTTCTAACACTCAACTCACTCACCATTAGGCTATCATCATCAGGATAATAATGTTGGGTAATAAGCTTTTTTAAATGGAGTTAGAACCACATTTATTTTTCATAATCAAAATACCTAAACTAGTGGTGAATAATAATCCTAGCCATGGGTTATGGACTTTCCTCATCTCATTGAACATAGGTTTCAATCCACATGCGAACCCTTGTCACATCAAACATCAAACTAGTAGTCCATTGCATTAGATACTATTCATGAATAACCCATTGTAACTTAGTGTGGATATGACACTAGAGAATGGTCATCTCAAGAATGAACCCTAAGACTGCCCACTTCTAACACTTAGATCACTCACCACTAGGCTCTCATCAAGTTTAAAATATTGGGTAACAATTTTTTTAAACAGAGTCAGAACTATAGACATTTTGATAATCAAAATTCCCAAACCAGTGGTGAATAGTAATCCTAGCCATGGGTTGTGGACTTACCTCATCGCATTGAACACAAGTTTCAAGCCACATGCTAAACTCCATCGCATTGAACACCGAGCCGATATTCCATTGCATCGAATAATTTTGATGAATAACCCACTATAGCTTAGTGTGGGAATGACGCTAGAGAATATTCATCCTAGGAATGGACCTTGAGACCTCCCACTTCTAAGACTAAACTCACTCACCACTAGGCAAGCATCATTGGTTTTTTTTAGTACTTTGTTTTAATTATGCTAGTTATAAGTGATTTATAACATTTTCTAACTTTAAAATCATTTAATTTTAATTGGATTTAATCACCAAGTTAATTCAAAATTATGATAAAATAAAAAATGCAGGTAATCCCAAAATGATGTATTGAATTTCATAAACTAGTATTATTTGGTGCAAGATAAAACCATCCTAAGGAGACAACGACACACTACACCCATGTTTTCTTAGTGCAGACTTGACCATAAAGATCAAGGATAACCATCTTTTTTAGGGAATAGTCTAAATGTGATTTTATATAGATTGAATATTTGACATTGAAATTTTTATATAACAGTGATGAAAAATAAAGGGTCAAACCCACATATAGATAAATGGCATAGAGAAATGACGAATAAGAGTCATGTAATTGTGCACACATAACATAGTTTAGAATCTATGAAGAATTAACATAGTCAAATACTTATGACCAGATTTATGTCTACCGAAGATAAAGAGAAGGACAACACAATGATAAATAATGGTGCAACTTTGAGTTTATCTAACAATTAATTCCTCTATATCCTTGGCTTTTGAAAATAATATTATGTATGTTCAAAAACAATTATTAAAGGATATATGATGGCATATAAGAGGATGCTTTGGGTTGCATAAATTTTCCTATTCTAGTGGGTTTAAATATGATTCTAAGATTAGTTTTCATAGTTTAGTCACACAAAATGTCACTTGGGTGCAATGAGTGTCACTTGAGACCACCCTATCCCTAGCTTAGCGCTAAATCTATCTTAGATCCTCTTTCGATCCTTATCCAGATTTTATGTGAGTCTAACCCATCCCTAAATGTACCAAAAGTAGTCCCAAACCATATCTTAGGAATCCATCTCCCTAGTGCATCATCTTTTTCCACATGGACAATAGTGTGGCCCTTTGGACACTAGCACACTGTGTTAGTGACCAAGGGACCACACTAATATCCTTTACTTATTTTCTCCTCCAATAAACATATTTCCATTTCTTAAGACACATGAAGGTCAACCTAGACCTATTCCACATCCCAACAATATATACTTCACTTTTATTCCTTTACCCATTCAATGCAAATACACACAAATACATTGAATAACAAGTTGTGCAAATCAAGGTCATTGGTCCCTATTCTATCCTACTTCTACATACAACCATATACAATAATCCTAATCTTAGACTACTTAGATTTATAGTCTCAAGTCATACTCAAAGCACTCAAGACGGAATTCATACTAGCATTCACTTGCAATTGCACTAGCATTTAAATTGGGAAAACTATACTAGGCTTGATCCCTTCTCGAGATATTGGTATGCAGGCAACTCTCAACATAGTGGGGTGTTGAGGTCACATCCAACCTATCTATCTATTATCACACTTTCTAATTTTTATCCTCAAATACCCTAACAACATGGAGGTCTAGGGTTTTGCATTCCAAATCAATCAAAAATAGATAAAATACAACGATCCATTACTCAGGTCACAAACACAAACATATCAAACTTAGGTGAAGGTCCACCCAGAAGATCGTAGTCTTTGCCTATAAGGGACATTGTTGCGTCCTAAAGGAAATTAGTGTTGTGCACTACTATCCAGAGGACCGCACTACTATCTAAGAGGATTTTGACTTTAGATTATTATTGATGACACTGTGCCCAATCTCTATACCAATTTTCATCCTGTCAAATATCTATCTCAATCAGTTTCTAGCTAAGTACATCTTTGTGTAGTTCATTACTATTTTTAGAATAATTAGATTAGGTCAATTATTGTATAAATTATTGATTGTATTTATTGCATATTTATTCCTTAATTTTCACATTTCATCACTTTAATATCATAAGGTTTTAAACTCCATAATCCAATGAAAATTTAAATCATTTGGGGAAACCAACATACTTCAAATATAACCAGAAACCTAAACTAGATGCTCTTAAGATTTGTATCATTTTGTTTTCTATGCTTAGAAATTAATTCTAAAATCTCAGATCTACTTTATTATTTTATTTTAACAATCTTTCATAGATAAATTTTCATAAAAGGTTCAAAAGATACAACATTTTATTTTCCTACTTTCAAACCTATAATGGAAGAATTTGATAACTGATTTGATGAGACCGATAAGAAATAATTGAAAATTTTCATATCCAAGCATTCAGATATACAAGATGGCCTTATCTATATTATCCATGAAGAACTTCAAAATTCCACTATTAGTCAATCTTCTAAACCCATAGATGTTAATACAGTTATACCTATTATAGGGGCAACTCAAATCATACAACAACCAGTTATAACCTGATAACCTTCACAAGTGACAACACCTCATATGACTAGTGTGCATTCCTCCTCTCTAGATGTACAATACCTCATGTATGAGATCCATTCTTTTTAGGACAAGGTGTTATAACTTGAGCAAGGTGCCACTAAGTCATCTCATGCCTTGGATTCTCATGTTCTTCTACATACACCTTTGGTACAACATATATGACAACTCCTTTGCCATCTACATTTGTGGCACCCAAACTTACTTTGTATGATGGTAAGGGTGACCCAGAGCATCATCTACATTTTTTTCATGCATCATGTTTGGACTACATATCCTATGATTGACTCCTAACTAAGTTGTTCCGTCATAATTTAAAAGAATATGCATTATAATAGTTCTATGATCTTCCCAATCAGTCCATCACAACATTTAATCCACTGATATATATGTTTTTGGCAAATTTTTCTATTAATATCAGTGACAAGGTTTCATACACTCAAGTTGCAGAACTCAAGCAAAAATCTAATGAGCCAATAGTTGAATATGTCTTGTGATATAAAACTATAGAAGATAGATAACTCTAAGACATATCCAAGTAGAGTTTATTAACACCATTTCATAAATCTATCCTATTCAATAAGTTTCCATCATTCACATATTAATACCATATAGTGAAAGAATAGGAAGTCAAGCTTCTCTCCATGGGAAAATTTAAGTACACAATTAGATCAAATTTAACTAATAAGAGTTATAATAAGCCCCCATATAAGGTGAGGCCCATTGAAAATAAGAATGATCAAAAGACAACAATTAATGCAACTTTAGAGAAAGCTCTTCACATGATTTTATTATATTCTCTAAGGAGACCCTTCACACACGTTCCCAAATCAGCAACACATGTTCTTCAACAACTCTTCGATTTCAACATTATATCTTTCCCACCCATAAAAGAGGTTGATATGATTAGGCCTCTTCCAAAGAGTTATGATGCCAATATTTTTTGTGACTATCACAAGGCATCGGGCCATACTACAAATAGATTCATTGGTCTATGAAATAAGATACAATATTTGATAGATGCTAATATTATTGATGTTGGCGCTCCTATAGAGGCACCTAGACCACAACCAATGGAAGAAAAATCATTAAAAATATTTTTAGATACATTTCCAAATCACTTTAGGTGTTCATTATACATATCAAGCATAGCCACCACCAACATCTTATCATACTCATATAGTGGACACACACCCTCTCCTTAATATCATTGGGGTGTATCATACTACAGTACCAACTAGACCTCCCATCACTTTATCAAATTAGAAGATAGTCGAAGATGACTTAGATTTATATGCACTCTTTTTATGAGTCTACATTGATCATCATCCTATTCAAAGAGTCATGGTTGATAACATGTCAAGTATTAACATGTGTATTATCACACTACTACAACACTTGGGCTATTTAGAGTAGGATGTTTCTCAGATAGATATAATTATTCATGGTATTAGTGGTCATGTCTAGAATTCCATTGGGGAGAGTATACCTATATTATAGGTTGGCCTAGCACATGTGGCCACTAGATTCATAATCATACCTAGGGCCAACACATTTGATATGTTATTAGGTAGGCCTTATATATAATAATTTCAAGCCATTTTATCCACTATACACATATGCCTTAAGTATATACATGCTAATTAAGTGGTTATAGTCGAGGGCCTTTTATATGAGTACCACTTACCTTTTACATAGTAGGTTACACAATAGACACTAGATACGATTCCGCACATAAATTTTATTATCACACCTTTGACATTAATTGAGACACCAATGCAGGTGAGGTCTACTCCTATGGAATTACCAAATACACATACTCTCCCACAAATACCTATATTAGAGAGACCCTTGTGTCAAAAACATGTTGTGGATTCTAGAGATCCTCTCTCTACCCCTTTCCTACCTAGATCAATATTATTGAATTCCCAAGGTACTCAACACAGAGCATCCACATTAGTTACTGCTTCTTTTATCATATGGGTCCCTAAGAGCCCCATAATTCATAGGCCTATTTAGTTAGATCCACATATTTATATCCCCACTCCAAAGATAATTTTAGCTACAAATCACTCGGTTCATCTAATTCTTTGATATTATATACTTGATCACACAACACATACAATCACTCTTCCTCTTTTTGATATAAGACACATTGATTGTGAGTCTCTTGCAAGACTCATCAATTAATAGTATCTCTCCTCTTATACATATCTTATACTTAGAAAATACAAAAATAATATAATATGTTCAAAATATAAAAACATTCAAATATTGCTAAAAAATTACAAAAATTTTAGATTGTATGTATTTCCATGTTCACATTCCTTATATTTCCCAGTTACTACATATGTTATCTATGTTAGTGTAGTTTAGTTTTATCATGCATTCATGCTTCACTTGTTCTCTTCAAGTGTTTGCATATTCTTACAGGACTTAGGTCCATCACAAAAATCTAAATCTGCTATTATCTACTTGCTAGGGGAACATACATAGATTCAAAATTAATACATTCACCCATTAGGGGTATTCTATACACAATTTCCATTTTATCAGGTTATATCATTCTATATTACACTAATTTTTTACCAACTATTACTACTATAGACTCATTTTATGTACATATTTGCTCTTATATGGATTTGTACCACATGTTTATGCATACTTTCATTTCTAGCTTTACTAGTTTATATTTGATTGTGTCTCTTTGCTTCTACATCTACTTGAGGGAATTTGCATATGCCATTGTTTTATGGCTCTATGCCAATTCTTTTCATTATGTGTAGGCTTCAGACATTTACCCATGTCTTTGTGTTTTCCTTCTTGATTGTGTGTGCAGACATTTGAACATGTTATTTCATGTGGCTCTAATCAAACTTTTCTTATTGTATGCACATGTGGACATTTGAACATGCGCTTGTATGGTTTATATTTCTTAGACTTAGTGACATGTGCCTATGTCCCTTGTATTATGGCCCCTTGGCCTATTTTGCATGCCTCATGAATTTGTATGTATGATTTCATGTATGCATCATGGTCATGATATTTATCTCTTACTTGTTACACTCACATCCATTTTTTGATGCCATGTAGGACCTCATACATCTCCCCTTCCTCCTTGGGTTCCTTGATGAACATCATACCCCATCTCCCTGGGTAGTTACTGAAATTATACTCAAATTTGTTGTTCATATACATGATTACATTGTTATATCTATCTTGACAACATTTTGAATGCTAAATATAACATACATTATACATCTTCAACTTATGCTTAGATTATCATACATTTCGATGTCATGTATATACACTAAATTAGTTTATCACATAGAAATCAAATATTTTCAATCTAACACACATGATGTAGATCTTTTATTTTGAGGATAGTTATTACATAGGTTCAACAACTCCCATAAAAAATGGGGCATTAATATGGGTTTATCATAGAGATCAGGCCATCTAGGTGCACTTCGAACATAGTTTTTAGCACATAGACACATATTAAAGAGCTCAAAATAAAAAAAACATAATGGAAAATAGTGAGGCACAGATCAATTTTCAGTTTGCATAGAAACATTAAGTTGGACATTAGCATGACACAAAGGACACTAGTGTAATATACTAATGTCCAAGGGACCATTCTACTATCCAGTAGCCCAAAAACAAGAAATTCTAAAATTGCTAGAAAGATACAAAAAGTACAATTCAAGTTTACATAGTATTAATCACATATTATCAGTTACGCTCAGTTTATTCTTAGTTTTTCACAAAATCATACCAGTTTGTTCAGAGTGGGAGCATCATCCAT
Source organism: Torreya grandis (assembly GCA_037957365.1). Classification (NCBI taxonomy): domain Eukaryota; kingdom Viridiplantae; phylum Streptophyta; class Pinopsida; order Cupressales; family Taxaceae; genus Torreya; species Torreya grandis. The sequence continues at coordinate 708,292 of JARHVA010000800.1, forward strand.
GGCATGATCACTCCCATTTTAATTTTAGACATGCTCAGATATAGATTACTATAACTCAGTCCAAAATTTGTATGTAGAGATATCAGAATTGGGGGCATGTATGTGGCACAAGATTTTTATTTGCTCACTTATGCATAATTTGATCATATGAAATGGAAAAATCCATGTCATTCTCCACATTGTATACTTAAGACACCATTTACACCAAGTTCACACTATATTGATGCCTTATTCCATTTGCAGTGGTTGGCATTATCGAGTAATCCCTGAACTACACACCTGAGTGCCCAAGAGGCCCCCAAGCCATTTTTCATTTTAGATTTTTTGAGTAGCCCCAAAGCCATCCTATATAGTTTCAGTTACATCACATAGCTTTAGTCACATCATATAGTTTTATTCATAGATGCATCTTCTACACACAGGTAGGTAATAATGGAGTCATAGGCTACTTGAGTTTTTGAGCCACCCACACATGGGTATTGAGCAAGCCATCAATGTAGTCCAAGTTATTCATCAATTTGATCACCAAATACACACACAAAATATGTCACTAGGTTTTTACAATGGTTCGCATACCCAACAAGTGTATTCATTATTTCCTCTCTCTTATCTCATTACTCAACCCTGTCTTTTATTTTGATATTAATTAAGTAAAGATTGATTCAATCATGTTTCATTCTTAGAATACACAATGGAACATGATTCACAAACTCATAACTAGATTCATGGGCTTCACCTCATAGGTAAGTGCAGGGATGCTTTTTTTTTATTTATCCTAGTCATTTCACTTTGTTTTATTTATAGAATAAGGGGGGGGGGGGGGAATGTAGTCAAATAAAATGTCACATTAGTGTAATGCATGTCACTTGAGACCACCCTATCCCTAGCTTAGCCCTAAACCTATATGAAATCCTCTTTCGATCCTTATTTAGATTTTGTGTAGGTTTAATCCATCCCCAGATGTACCAAAAGTAGTCCTAGACCATCTCCTAGGTATCCAGGGCCTTAGTGCACTAGATTCTATAATCTAGACACTGGTGTGACCCTTTGAAGACTAGCACACTATGTTAATAACCAAGGGACTACTCTACTATCCCTTACCTCTTTTCTCCTCCAATAGACATATTTATATTTCTTAAGACACCTTAAGGTTAGATTGGACCTATTCCACATATTGACAAACATCAGATCAATATATATACACCATTTTTTTCTCTTTACCCACTAGATGGAAATTAGATGCAAATACACACAAATAAGCATAAAAATAAGTTGTGAAAATCAAGGTCATTGATCCCTATTCTACCCTAATTTTTCATATAACCATATACAACAATCTTAAGCTTAGATTACTAATATTTCCAGTCTCAAGTCATACTCAAATCACTTAAAATGACACTCATACTAGCATTCACTTGCACTTGTACCAACACTTAGATTGAGAGAACTACATCAAGCTTGATCCTGTCTTAAGGTATTAGTATATAGGCAACACTCAACACAATGGGGCATTGAAGTCACACCCAATATATCCAAATAACATCACACTTTTTCTACTTGTGCTCCTCAAATACCCTAACAATATAGAGGTCTAACATTTTTCATTCTAAACAATAAAAAATAGAGAAAATATAGTGATCTAGTACTTAGGCACACATGCACATGCATATCAAACTTAGGTGAAGATCCACCCAAAAGCTCACAATATCTACTTGCAAGGGACACTATCATGCCCCATAGGATGCTAGCATAGTTCACTACTGTCCAAAAGATTGCACTACTATTTAGGAGGTGTTTTGAATTTAGATTTCTATTGTCAACACCCTACCTAGTTTCTACACCAATTTCTAGCCTATCAACTATTTATTTCAATTAGTGTATAGCTAAGTACATCTTTATGTCGTTCATTTATATTTTTATAATAATCATATTAGGTCAATTATTGTACAAATCAATGGTTATATGTATTGTATATTTATTCCCTAGTTTTCATATTCTAACACTTTAACAACCTAGGGTTTTAAACTCCATAATCCCCTCAAAAGTTAAATTATTTATAGTCACTAGCAATGGACCATATAAGATGTTTAAATATCTTAGATACACCAAATAAAATCAATCCTTATAATTATATATTAATTCAATGAACCATACAAAATGCTATTTTGAAGACCTTGGTACACTAAATGAAATCAATTAGTACAGCTTTGAGTTTATATATCAACGAAATCCTCTATAGCCTTGGCTTTCAAAAATACTATTATACATTTTTAGAAAGATTTATTAAATAATATATAGATGGCATAGAAAAGGATGCTTTGGATTGAATAATTTTTCCTATTCAAGCAGGTTCACATATGATTTTATAATTAGTTCACATAGTACCTCGTAATGTACCATGCAATATGTTATTTAGAAGATATTGGATACACTGAAATCAATTCTTATAACTATACATCAATATATGGAAATAGAATAATAAAGAGAAGTGGTCACCATTCAAAGAGATAAAGATATTTTAAAATAAAATAAAAAATAAGCTATCTTAAAAAAGGAACCAATCAAAGCTACAAATATTGAAAAATAAAGACATGGATAATAAGGAAGAAAGAATAAAGTCTATTAATATAAATTTAATCTAAAGAGGGTGTCCATGGTCACAAAATAAAATAAAACATCTTCATTTTCATATAGCATCATAAAATAAATGAAATTTGAGAGCTTTGTTTCTACATGAATGAGAATGACTTCTTATGAGATGACTCATGACCGTTTATTACATTCCTAATGCCTTGAAAATATGTTTTTATATCTAAATGGTTTCTTATTTATTTTGGGATGTTTTTCTTTACTTTGAATTCCATTGGATATTTATTTTTATGGCATTATTGTTTTTTTATCATGTTATTCCCTTTGAAATATAATTTGATGAAATGATTGTGTCTTTATATTGTTCAACTTATGTCTCATTGTGTGTTACATCCTGATTCCTTGCTAAAAAAACTATTTCATCATCCATAGATATTTATAGTTGAAAAATTTAATTTATTTTTTACTAAGCTTTGAGATATATGTTGTTATAGAACAATTGGATATTACTTAGGATACATGATTACATTGCTATGAGTTAGCTTTAGTGTATATGTTTACATTATGATCATGTTGATATGTTATTTCAACTATATTTTATGATGTATATATCATACTGTTATGGTCTAACTACTTGATTGTTATGAGGTTGATGCAGGAGAACTCATCCCTTAGAGTGTGATAGAGGGGGACCATCATCGGAGAGGGTGATGTAGATGGATATGTCAGAGGATGAAAGAGAAATTGACTAGAACCCTGCACACACCACGTTAGCTAGCACATGTTAGATGTATGATAAAGTGGTTAGCATAATATGTTTTGGTGCCATTTGTATTAAATAGTCATTTAAATATGGTTGCTAGCATGGTTTAATAGGTTATTTGAAATTCATCTTGTGTGACATGTGTGTATGTCTATTAATGTTTTAAGATTCACGTAATTAGAATTAGTTCAGATTTACTGATTGCATTATCATTAAACCATTTTGACATGCTAGTTTAATTTGTGTGTGTGTGTGTGTGTGTTTATTTGTTATATATATATATATATATATATATATATATATATATATATATATATAACAAATAAATATATATATATTCTCTAATAAATGTAAAACTAGAGAAAAAATAGAAAAAAGAAATAAATAGAATAAAATTAAAGAAAAGAAAATCAAAAGAAATAGAAAGTTTTAAATTTAATAAAAGTAAAAAGAAAGAAATTCATAAAAATAATAAAGAAAAACAAAAATTAAAAGGAAAAGCTAAAAAGAAAAACTATTCCCCTTCTCTCTTGAAAAGAGAATAAGGATAAATAGACTATATAAGGTATTTAGGAGGAAGGGGGAGACACTCCATGTAGAGTAAAGAAAAAAGGTAACAGAGTATGGGAAGAGGAGTACAGAAGAGAAGAAAAATTGGAGAAAATAAGGAAGTAAAAAGAAAAATATCTGTAAAGCATTTTTTCAAGTAGGCTTTGCATTTAATTTTGAGTATTTATACAATCTGTACAAATAAATATACAACTGTTTGAATAAATAAAAACATAAATACCTGTTAAACCAAATACATGTATATGGTGAATCTCATATAGAGGTTAAATTATTAAGTGTGTGTATTGAGCTAAGTGAATGTACAACAAGCCAACTGAGGGTATATACAGTGATCCTTGTAGATATTAACATTACATAACATGCCTATATGGAAATCTACATAAAACCACCAATACTATATTAATGGTTTGTATATTATTATAATATAACCCCATGAGTTGTATGCAGACTTAAATACCATTAACTATAATGATTTATAATTGACTGTAATGATTTATAATTGAATGTAATGATTTATAATTATTTATATTAGATCGATTTAAATTGAGCAATAATAATTGACTGCAACGATTTATGTTAATTGTAGTCAAAATGATTTATGTTACAATATTTATCACATTATTACCTAAACAATTTTGTTATTAATGATATAAATATATACCATGGCACAAAAATAAGACAAATGAACTTCCAGAAGAGCACAAAATATTACTTGCAGTTACAAAGGAGGATTGCTAGGAGTTTTTAAGACATTTAGGGAGAAACGCCTTTTAGTACCTTAATGGAAGAATTAACAAGTCATAGTTATAATGCAACAACTCATAATCTAATTCGGCGAACTCAAATAAGTCTTGAGAAGCGATTTATTTGCATGTGTAGCATTTTAATTACATGTATAGTGACTTATTTTCTTGAGTAATGATTTATACCAATGGGTATATATAATCATTCTTCCTTATATTAAAATTTCTATGCATTCATATATTTTATGTATTAAATATCACTATGTTACTGGGACTTATATGCTAGTCATTATCTTAATAAAGTTAAGCTGTTATTTATTATCCTGTAATATATATATATATATATATATATATATATATATATATATATATATATATATATATATATATATATATATATATATATATATATATATATATATATATTGTGCCATAATAACTTTCGAGTTGAATTGTTGGTCATACACCACGCCATTTTCCCTTTTACACTAATTACTGAGGGGAAGAAGAATATATATATATTCTTCTTCCCCTCAGTAATTAGTGTAAAAGGGCAAATGATGTGTATGAACAACGATTCAAATCACAAGTTATTAAGTAGGGCACAATGGTATTTATGAATCATGTTATTGAATATTATAATGTATGGTTGTACTCTGGTAATTCATGTTCATTTGTTTATAGAAATTACATGGGACATTGCTAGTTGCCATTACTACACATCAGTATAAAAGTCAAAAACAAGTCAGTATGTGTGTAATGCTTGTAAGTATATACTGAATGCTTCTATCTATATAAATATAACACTTTGTATAAATATAACACTTTGTAATAGACAAAGTGATTTATATAAACATGCATATATGTGGTATGAAAAAATGTGTATTCATGTTACAAAAATTGATATAATTAAAAATTTCTCCATACAAAATTATACATGAATGCATGTAGACGAGTTTCCAAATAATAATAACAATAAATACCTATGTAAGGTGGCTTACAAGTTGTCTATAACAAATAACAAATAACATAATATATAATTGAACATGTTAAGTCTAATCAGAGGTTGAATGTATTCACCGCTGTAAACATTTATTCATACCAATATACATAATCACCATCACATGTTTTGGAGCATATATGAACTCAGTGAAATGGAATATATATAGTGGGTGTATCGACTAAATACATTACTAAATAATTATATTTGTCTGAATATATGGACAATACCTCTTTTATAGATTGTACTATGATACTTGTATCATTATCATTATTCTCTGAGATACCAGGATTAATTATCATTACATTATTACTTTAGTATATTATTCTAGATTTAGTGATTTGTATAAATATATATTAAATGAAACTTTAGTATATCAAGATCATTTAATGTATTGTTGAGTACCCATGAAAGACTGTGTATATGGAGTTATATACTTAGGGTGAAAATCTATTTTGACAAAGATAAGAACTAGGGGAAGTATTACCTTGATTGAAACCCTTATCTTACTAAAGATTGTCAATGTATCTTATGAACAAGAAAGGTATATCGATCATTAAAATCATAAAGAATCATTGTCTAGAATTCTAGATGACTGTTACATTATTTATGTATTGATTGGTTATTTGTTTGGATACATTGTATATGAACAAGGTGATATATATATATATATATATATATATATATATGAATTTAAGTATGCATACATACATATAACGTATATGAGTGTATTGAGTAGTATGCTTATATCTATAGTTAATGGATTATTAACATAAGCCCTAGGATTTTGATGGATAGAAAACCATATCCATATGACTATAGAATCTTAGAACATAAATAGATTATGGTATAATTTAGTTATGAGTTATCTGACTCTCTAAGAATAACATGATTAAACTATTGATATATACATTTACATACAGTAATGAAAACTTATGTGTAGTACATATTGTGAGTATTTTAATATGTGTAAGTGTTTAGACTTATATAACATATAATCATGATATATGTCTATAAGTTATGTATTTTTTGGATATTATTATGAAGTTTAAATGTAAGGTATATCCAGGTGGTATAACTCATGCTTGTTTGGTTATTATTTATGATTGTGAGACATTTGATTCTTATAATTGTCAGACTAATTGTTCATGATTGAGTAGGGTGCTCATGTACAATGATCTATGATATTACGAGATCTCATAGAGTGTTTCATTTAAAAATTATTATCTAAATGTCTGTTATACCTGAGTGGTACAAACTGTAATTATTATGTCTAAAATTACACATACGTTTGATAGATTAAATATATATGTGTTGGTTATTACTATGAATAACATGTTTTATGACAGTTATTAGGACCTTATTTATGTATGCATACAACCTTTTGAAAGCATAAAAAATGTTAGAATAGAAGATTATATGTTTCATGTGAACTGAAACTTCTTTTGCTATATCTAGTTATTTGAACAGAAGCTTGTGTTTTCATTAATTTATAACAACTTTAATATGATTGGTTGTAGTGTTTAGTAGTTGTGCTTAAGGACACTAGACTATGGTAATATGAGTTATCATATGGTGTACTATACTTTAGAACTATTTACAGTAATTATAATTTTTAGTTAGGTGCATATTATACCCAAATGGTATAAATTGTAGTCATTATTTTTATTATAGTATAAACAATAATGTGAGATTCATTCATACATTTGATGAAATAAATGTATGTTGCTAGATTATCCTATGATTAGTATATTTTATGATATGATTACTAGTATGATATAAATTATATGAATCTTTTGGTTATATTATGTTAATCAATCTCACATTACTAATACTATGTAAGTAGTGAGAAAGACTTCATTGACTTACTAACATCACAATGTCAGCTGAAGATAATTTAATCAAGTGTTAAATATAAATTTTTATTGATCTATAGCTCATTATTATTTATTATTTGAAAACTTGGGCTAAGTCATGTTTAGTGAGACATTTTCATTTCATGAGTATGATTTATATGTTTTTACAACAGCTTGCAATATAATAGGTTTTCTATTATACATCGCATGTTTAGTTTTAGAAATCATACAACACACAAGTACTAGTTTGTCTTTCTGAATTTTCACACCATCAGTATCTACTCATCCATAAAAAGAAGATCATTTCTTGATGGGACTAGTGTGGGGGATCATTGGTCTATGGTTAGTGTACAAAAGCGTTCAGATGATGCTCTCCCTCCCTAAAGTAGTACTACTTTTGAGATGACACTTTAGATTGTTACAAATACTAGAGTCGGGGAACTGTGCTCCAAAGAGCCATGTATATTATATGAATACATTATATTGTATTATATTTATTATTAAGACATTAATATGATGAGATGTAATTATTTACTTATTTGTATTTTGGTAGCAGTGGTTGTATCATGGTACCAATTATGATTGGATATTTGTAATTATTTTCTCTATTTGTATTATGATGTGTTTCTTATGATGATAATGATCAATGATATGTGATGTAGCATGCTTTATTTACAGTGATCACAATTAAATTATTTTATATAATCTCTAAATTGATTCTTATGGTGTAATCTATTTAAAGTATATGTTTGAAAAAAAAAATTACGTATTTTTATGTTAAATCTAGTGAGGTTGTTACATGTGATATCAGAGCTATGACTAAAACTCTAGGACCTAATGAGTCCATTATCACTTTCATGTCCTTTTATTTACCAAAAATAAGGATAGTGAAATGTGTGTAGTATATTGAGCATGTACCTTAGGAGTATTCATACCCTTCTAGAGATTTTAAAGGATTGGTTTATCGAGTGTCTCAATGGTGATGGTTGTATACAAGGTTTGGGTAGATGAGTGCATAACATAGTTCATGAGTTGTGAATAAGAGATTCCTACCATATTTTGATCATCTAGGTTGAACACCTTGACAGTAATTAAATCTTTACTGGGTAATCTACTCATCCATCACTTGTATTTTGTGTTGTGTGTGTTTAAAAAGCATGGGATGCTTCTCACTTACATATATGTGCATTAGTTTTCTGTCTTATATTCACTAATCCTAGGAGTGAGAAATATTATAAGACCATTTTTTTAGATTGGCACCAGTTAGTACAGTGGGAATTTTCTTGTAGTTAACTATAGTCATTTTTGTTGAGGACTCTAACGTGTTAGGAGTTGGCTCATGAATTCGCACCCCATATGTTTATGTGGATTGGGAAGAAGTTTCATCTCTCTTAGATAGCATAGAGGTGAGTTGTTACATGCTCAATCTCCTTTAACATCATTATAAGCTACTGAGAGGATTCATATTATCATGATGTTGATTTAGTGTTCCCTTAAATAGAAACCTGTTTCTAAAATGTTATTTTGAATTTATTCCCTTGAGTTTGTGGGATAATGTCTCCTACTTATTATTGAGTTATAAGTTGTAGGATTGGATAGATTGATGCATCTTTGTGATTAATATTTTCCTTCTAGTTGTGGAAGTAAGTTATGATACTACTCTTACAAGATCGGTAAGTAGGTAGTGATTATGGAAATTTAGGTTGTGATGTTTTATTTATGTCATGTGAAGGTATTTAAAAGTTTTGTTATTGAGATGTTAGTTATCTACTTTCCACTTGTGACTTTTTAGACACATACCTTTTAGTTCTACTTTATCTACTTGTGAATTTAGACCACATGTAATGGTGAACCTTGACTTTATATTAGTTATAGATTAAGAATTATAAGATGATTATAGTTGCTATGATATTATATACCTTTGATTAGATTGATATTATTATCTTTTTTCTTAAAATCATATTGTTTTTAAGAGTTATTTATGTACTTTTTATCGGGAGTGAGTAGGGTATAGGATGTGTGGAACATCTTGTTAGTCTAAATGGGTTGAGATAAACTTTTATTTTATTGTGTATTAGCCGAACAAGCAGGGAGATATTGTCTCGCTTGTTACATTTATAAAGTTTTAAGGATGGTGTGATCCTCGACCTTTATATGTTAAGATAATTTTAACATTATTTCCTTTTAACTATAAATATAATATTATAGGTTAAGCTATGAAATATGATACTAATTATGTTTAGCTAGTGAAAACTTAATATAATTATGGAATGATTGTATGTTTTTTTGGTATGTATGTTGGTACATCTAAAATTATTTAGCATGTATTATTACTTTCTATGATCTATTAGTATAGAATTGTGATTCATTGAACCTTGTGCATATTTTAGAGATCATTAGGTCATGGAGACCTAAGAGAAGAGTAATGAATCAGGAACATGAGTACTAAGAGATGGGAGTGGATCCCACTTACTCTCACATTGATTAAAGAGTTATTGAGTTTATATCTAACAAGAAGAGCTTGTCAAATCTAAGATTTGGTAGATAGAGTTGTCAAATTCAGACATATGATCATGCACATGTATATTGTGGAGCATTTATTTCTTAATTTTATATACATTGAAAATGTAGTATTTCTAGTTCCTATTCATCATCATATTTGTCTGAAGTTCCATGGAGTATCGATAATATTGACATGTTATGCTTATTAAAAGCTATGCAGAGTAGTGAAAGTATTAATTTATACACATCATTCTTGCCAGGTTCCCTAAATACTTTTCTCTGAAATGAGAAAATAATCTCTAAAATAGAGAGAGGTGCAGAGAACCAAGAGGATTTATGGTACTTTCTCTGGCCATTTATTTTTAGATTATATGATGATCATATGTGCTTTTAAAAATTCAGTGAAACTTTTACTAAGATATGTGGGACCCTTAAAAGTATTAGAAATGGTCAGTCTTGTAGTATATAGGTTTGTCTTACCAGTTCTTGATCCTAAAGTGGTTATGATAGAACTAATTAAAGTAAGTGACACTCATAAAATTTGTTTGCATAATAGAGAGATACCACAATACAAGATCTAGTGGGACCAAGGAATAATACTATTTAGGAGGACTATGATGAGTTTTATAGGTAAATTTCATATTTATTTGCTTGATTTGATAGTTTATACTATGTTATTTCTCTGTTGAATAATATTTTTAATTCAAAATTTATGTTTGAATAAGAGTCATCTGGGGTGATAACTAGCTTTACAGAGAAAGAATGTTACATCTTGATTCCTCTCTAAGAAAAGGATTTGATTATCCATGCATATTTATAGTTGACAAATTTAATTTGGGTTATTTTACACTAAGCTTTGATATATATGTTGTTATGGGACAGTTGGATATTACTTAAGATATGCGATTACATTACTATGAGTTAGTTGTAGTGTATATATTTATATTATGATCATGTTGATATGTTATTTCAACTATATTTTATGATGTATGTATATCATGTTGTTATGGTCTAACTACTTGCTTGTTGTGAGGTTGATGCAGGAGAAATCATCCCTCAGAGTGTGATGGAGGGAGAGCATCATCAGAGAGGGTGACATAGATGAAGATGTCAAAGGATGAAAGAGAAACTGGTTAGAACCCTGCACACACCATATTAGCTAGCACATGTTAGATGCATGATAAAATGATTAGCATAATATGTTTTGATATCATTTGCATTAGATAGTCATTTCAGCACGGTTGCTAGCATGGTTAAGTTGGTTATTTAAAATTCATCTTGCATGATATATGTGTATGTCCATGAATGTTTTGAGATTTACATAATTGGAATAAGTTCAAATTTATTGATTGTGTTATTATTTAACCATTTTGACATGCTAGTTTAATTAATGAATATATATTAATTATAAAATATATTCTAATAAATATAAAAATAGAGAAAAATGGAAAAAATAAATAAATAGAAAAAAATTAAAGAAAAAAAATTCAAAAGAATAGTAAATTAAGAGAAATAGAAAATTTTAAATTTAATAAAAGTAAAAAAGAAAGAAATTCATAAAAATAATAAAGAAAAACAAAAATAAAAAGGAAAAGCTAAAAATTAAAGCTACGCCATTTTCCTCTTGAAAAGAGAATAAGGATAAATACACTGTATAAGGTATTCAAGTGGAAGGAGGAGACGCTCCACACAGAGCAAAGAAAGAAGGCATCAGAGCATGGGAAGAGGACTACAAAAGAGAAGAAAGATTGGAGAAGATGAAGAAGTATAAAGAAAAGGATCCACAAAGCATTTTTACATGTAGGCTTTGCATTTAAATTTTGGGTATTTATATGATCTATACAAATAAATATATATGTAACTGTTTGAATGTATAAATACATGTTAAACTAAATACATGTATATGACGACTCCCATTTAGAGGCTAAATTATTGAGTGTGTATATTGAGCCAAGTGTATGTACAATGAGCCAACTAAGGGTATATACAATTATCCTTTTATATATTAACATTACATAACACGTTTATGTGGCGATCTACATAAAAATGTTGATACTATATTATTGGTTTGTATATTATTATAATATAACCTTATCAGTTGTATGTAGACTTAAATATCATTAATTACAATAATTTAAAATTGACTACAATGATTTATAATTGATTGTAATGATTTATAATTATTTATATTATATTGATTTAAATTGAGTGATAATAAACGATGGTGATTTATGTTAGCTATAGTCAAAGTGATTTATGTTATATGTCTGTCACATTATTACCTAAGCTATTTATATTGAGTGATTTATAATTGTCAAAGGATTTAAATAGATCTAAAATATAATAAAAGTGGGGGGGGATATATTTTTTTATTAATGATATAAATATATACTAGGACATAAAAATAAGACAAATGAATTTCTAGAAAACCAAAAAAAATTACTTGCAGTTATAAATGAGGATTGTTAAGAGTTTTTAAGACATTTAGGGAGCAACACCATTTAGTACCTCAATGGAGGAATCAACGACTCATAGTTATAATGCAACAACTCAAAATATAATTTGACAAACTCCAATCAGTCTTGGACAATGTTTTATTTGCATGTGCAGAGTTTTAATTGCATGTACAATGATTTATTTTCTTGAGCAATAATTTATACCAGTGGGTATATATAATAATTCTTCCTTATCTTAAAATTTCTATGCATTCATATATTGTATGTATTAAATATCACTATGTTACCAGGACTTATATGCTAGTTATTATCTTAAGAAAGCTAAGTTGCTATTTATTATCCTGACATATATATATTCTTCCTCCCATCAGTAATTGGTGTAAAAGGGTGAATGACGTGGTGTATGAATAATAATTCAACTCACAAGTTAATGAGTATGGTGCAATGGTATCTATGAATCCTGTTATTGAATATTATAATGTATGGTAGTATGTTGATAATTCATGTTGACTTACTTATGAAAATTACATGGGCCATTGATAGTTGTCATTGCTACATGTCAGTATAAAAGTAAAAAACAAGTTGGTATGCTTGTAATGCTCATAAGTATATGTTGAATGCTTTTATCTATTTGTATAAATATATCACTTTGTATAAATAGAGTGATTTTTAATAGACATTGTGATTTATATAAACATGCATATATGTGGTATGAAAATCTATGTATTAATATTGTGAAAATTGATATAATCATCAATCTGTCCATACAAAATTATACTTGAATGCATGCATAAGAGTTTTCAAAGAATTATAACAAGAAATACCTATGAAGGGTGAACTGCAAGTTGTCTATAATAAAGAACAAATAGCAGAATATATAATTGAACATGTTAAGTCTAATCAAAGGTTACACGTATTCACCATTGTGAATATTTATACATACCGATATACATAATCAATATCACATGTTTTGGAGCATATATGAACTCAATGAAATGGAATATATATAGTTGATGAATCGACTAAATACATTACTGAATAATTATATTTGTCTGAATATGTGGCCTATAACCCTTTCATAAACTATAATATGATATTTATATCATTATCATTATTCTCTGAGATATTGGGATTAAGTATCAATATATTATTACTTTAGTATATTATTCTGGATTTAGTGATTTGTATAAATATATATTAAATGAAACTTTAGTGTATCAAGAGTATTTCACATATTGTTGAATACCTACGAAAGATTGTGTATACGAAATTATATAATCAGTGTGAAATTGTATTTTGACAGTGATAAAAAATATGGGGAAGTGTTACCTTGATTGAAACCATTATCTTACTAACGATTGTCAATTTAGCTTGTGAACAAGAAAGGTATATCGATCATTAAAATTATAAAGAGTCATTATCTAAAATTCTAGATGACTGTTACATTATTTTGTATTGATTTGTTACTTGTTTGGATATATATATATATATATATATATATATATATATATATATATATATATATATATATATATATATATATATATATATATATATATATATATATGAGTGTATTGAGTAATATGCTTATATCTATAGTTAATGGATTGTTAACATAAGTCCTAAGATTTTGAGGACAGAAAACTATATCCATATGAATACAGTCTTCTAGAATGTAACCAAACTATGATATAACTTATTTATGAGTTATATGACTATCTGAAAATAGCATCACTGAATTGTTGACACACACACACACACACACACACACACACACACACACACACACACACACACAAATGAAAACTTGTGTGTAGTACATATTGTGAGTATTTTATTATGTGCAAGTGTTTAAACTTATATAGCATAGAATAGTGCATCGTGATGTATGTCTATAAGTTATGTTATTTTTAGATACTAGTATGTAGTTTAAATTTAAGGTATACCTAGGTGGTATAACATGTACTTGCTTGGTTATTATTTATGATTGTAAGATATTTAATTCTTGTAATTGTGAGACTGATTATTCGTGATTGATTAGGGTGCTAATGTACAATGATCTATGATATTATGGGATGTCATAGAGTGTTTTATTTGAAAATTATAGTCTAAATGTATGTTATACTCGGGTTGTACAAATTATAATTATTGTGTCTAGACTCACACATACATATGACAAATTAAATATATGCGTGTTGGTTATTACTATGAATAACATGTTTTATGACATTTAGTAGGACCTTATTTATGCATACATATAACCCCTTGAGAGCATAGCAAATGCTAGAATAGAAGAGTATATGTTTCGTATGAACTAAAACTTTCTTTATTATATTTATTTATTTGAACATAAGCTTGTGTTTCTATTGATTTATAACTACTTTAATATGACTGGTTGTGATATTTAGTAGTTGTGCTTAAAGACACTAGACTATGGTAATATGGGTTATTATAGGGTGTAATATACTTGAAAACTATTTATAATAATTAAAATTTATAGTTAGGTGTATATTATACCCATATGATATAAGTTATAGTCATTATTTCTATTATGGAATAGACAATAATATGATATTCAATCACACATTTGATGGAATAAATGTATGCTGCTAGATTATCTTATGCTTAGCATGATACATGGCATGATTACCAATAAGATGTAAATTATATGAATATTTTAGTTATATTATGTTAATCAATCTTGCATTACTGATACTGAATAAGTAGCGAGACAGACTTCACTAGCTTACTAGTATCATAATGTCAGATGAAAGTAATTTGATCAAGTAGTGTGTATGAATTTTGATTGTTCTATAGATCACTATTATTTATTATTTGAAAACTTGGGTTAAGTAATGTTTAGTGAGACATTGTCATTTCATGAGTATGATTTACATGTTTGTGCGATATCTTATAATAGAATGATTTTTCTATGATACACCATATATTTAGTTTTAGAAATCATACAACACACAAGTACTAGCTTATCTCTCTAGATTCTCGTGCCATCACTATGTACTCATCCATGAGAGGAGATCCATTCTTTGATGGGATTAGTGTGAGATATCATTGGTCCATGATTGATGTAAAAAAATGCTCGAATGATGCTCTCCCTCCCATAATAGTACTACTTTTAAGATGACACGTGAGATTGCCATGGATACTAGAGTCCATAAAACTATGCTTTAGAGAGTTGTGTATCTTATATGAGTATATTATATTGTATTGCATTTATTATTGAGACATTAATCTGATGAGATATAATTATTTAGTTATTCATACTTTGGTAACAGTGATTGTATCATGGTACTAGTCATGGTTGGCTATTTGTAATTACTTTCTATATTCGTATTATGATGATAGTGATCAGTGATATATGATATAGCATGCTTCATTTACAATTATCACATTTAGAGTATTTTATATAATCTCTAAATAGATTCTTGTGGTGTAATATACTTAAAGTATATGTTGTTTGAAAAAAAAAATCTTACGTATTTCTATGTTAAAATTCTTGTGTATTTCTATGTTAATTTGTAATTACTTTCTATATTTCTATTATGATGTGTTTCTTATGATGATAGTGATCAATGATATATGATGTAGCATGCTTCATTTACATTTATCACATTTATAGTATTTTATATAATATTTGAATGAATTCTCGTGATGTAATTTATTTAAAGTATATGCTGTTCGAAAAAAAAATTCTGACATATTTCTATGTCAAACTCAATGAAGTTGTTACATTATAAATTTTATTTAAAAATGTGAATGGTAAATTCTTCAATTTATTTCATTCCTAGTAGTAAAATATAGGTTACATTTTATTTGTTTTTACTTGTTTTAATGATGTTCTTATTCAAGTAATTTATTTATATTTAAATTTAATTATTAAATTATATACTTTTTTATTTTGTAAATATCTTTTGTTTAAGATTATTTTTTTTCTAATATTTTTATTTAAAAGTTATATTTTTTTATAATTTTTTTTATTTAAAAATATAATAAATTATATATAATAATAAAAATATTCATGTACACACATAATCATGTTTATTTTATAGAAAGATTAAATAAAGTCTTTTTATTTATCTCGGTTCCTCATATATCTTTTCTTATTAATTTTTAAATTTAAGTGGTTTAAATGTTTATCAACAATTTAAGTATATAATATATTTAAAAATAAATGTTGCAAATAAATTACATAAATGAAAATATTATGAAAAGTTTTAATGACCCATAATGTATTATGTTTTGGTATAAATTTTCTTTATAATCTACCCTAACATGAATAAAAATATTGTTTAAATGATTTGATAGGAGTTAACTACCTCAAAGTAATTAGATTCTTAATAGTTTATTTCCATGTTTTTCTTTAAGTGAATTTATATTTTTTTACTATCTTTGTTTAAAAGACAAATCACACATATTATCACACACGTACATAGATATAACCACAAACCCTTTGCAATTCTATATGGGATTTTGATTTCATTGTCAAGATAAATACAAAATTTTCAAAAGGTCACAAACCTATTATTGCAATCTCAATATGAACATGGGGAAGCTTCATATGGAAATATATTTTTCTTACCATGAAATTAAGAAAACATTTGGAGAAAATAGTTAACATCATACATCTGAAAAGTTTTTACGCACAAGCCTCACTTTGTTTCAAAATGCCATGACTATATGAAGGAAATATGGCATAGTGTTTTTTTTCTTGTGTATATTACTCCTTCCTTTATATACAATATCCCAATAATTTTTTATTTCTAAAAATTTATCTATAATGAATGATTTCCATGTTTAAGGTACTTTCCATTGTTAACATCATCTATGACTTAAGATTTGTATACAAAGTTCACAAAAACTATTATATTATAATGATTTTTTTCTAATATAATTTTCAAGCTACATGTTTTCAATGATATGATATTTTATATGATATTATAGCTAACATGATTGCTAAATATATTTTATATGATCCGATATTCAATATGATTATTTATATGATTCACAATTTTTATATTAAAATTATGTTCTTGCTATATTTTTATGATTCTTATAATAAATCCATCAAGATTATGTTCTTTCTATATTTCCATGATTTTCATTATGCATCTTTGCTATATTTTCATGATCTTTATCATGCACATAATGGGACATGTGTTTGTAAAAATTGTCACTACCTTACTCATGAATTTTTATTACTCTAACATTTTGGACTAAAATTTTATTTCTATGAAAGATTTAATGATATTATATGCCATGATTGCTTATATTCCATATATATATATATATATATATATATATATATATATATATATATATATATATATATATATGGGAATTTGTATACAAAATTATATGAAAAGACAACTACATATTTTATTAATTCAAAGAGAAATATTGTATATTGGTGAATATACTGTTACTTTTACATTGCTCCATACAAGCTTTTAGTAAGCTTATGGGACTAGTTTATATACGAGACCAAATTGTACAATATCCAAATAACTAGCCTACTCTTAAATTTTTATAACATGAATAATTAATAATATTCATTAATTACTACTAACATAACACTATTATTTATTAAAGGTGATGTCTCACTAGGAGATGCATCTATTATACAAAAACTACCACACTAATAACATATAGTATTTTTTTGATCACATAACCCAAAAAAACTCCTTGATTCAAAGGTGACTAGAATATGGTCTAGAGCAACATGATACGAAAACCATTCAATAGTCTCTACCATGCCTACAAATTATCACACTAGACATGTATCTTGATACTAATCAACTTATATCGCTTCGTAAGACTTGTGATTCACACATTGTGACATGAATGATGAACATAAATTGAGCATGTTCCTCCCCTCTAACCATATATACTTGTATTTTAGTATAGACACCATCATGGGAATGCTCAACTACATTAATATATGTCTCGATGACTATTCAGTACCTTTGTATGGTGCATCTACCCTAATGCCCAATAATGCTAACCTCCATTTGCTCAACACTCATAGTACTAGCAACCCCTATCAACTTGTACAATCATCAACAACTGATTGAAGACCAATATAATTTATATTCCCCCTATTAGGCAAGAGGTGAGAATTCCTTGCTAAAAAACATAACCAAACAACCTAGTTTGCACCTTATCAATAATATCAAATAACACAAAACCAAATTTAGATAAAAAATATGATAAACTCATATCATCTATTCAAAAATTCTACACAACATATCTTGATCTTAGAGTCAGCAACAAACTTAAGATGGATGGGTTGTTGGCTCTATTAACCTACTAGATCCTTAAGAACCTATAAACCCTAAAATGAAACATGGTCATCTTTGAAAACATAAGAGATGATAAAATATGTTACACCCATGATTTTTAAGAATGAATTTTTCATTTTCAAATTTAGAGTAAATTACAAGGTGTCAGATTCCATCAAAAAATGTACCCATTATATATTATAATTGACATTTCTCCACGTTAGCATATTTTTCCACAAAACCCATAATTGAAGACTCCAAAAAAAAAGACCTATCCAATGAATTTAAAACATTAAAAACCCTAGGAAATGAGTGGTGACATGGCTATGATTGAGGAAAATATGAACTAGACAAAAAAATCCATATAACATTGGTCAAATGCATGAAAAATAATGAAATCCAAAGATTAGGTTGTGCTTAGTTGGATTTGACAACTTGACCTCTTATACACTTACTACTTTACAAATAGACTTTTTTTCAACCATTCAATGCATCTACTTGGAAAATATGAACTTTCAGACTTTCAATTGACTCAATGAATGTTAATTTTGGAAATTGTGCATTGCATGGAAAATATTAATAATTATGATTTGAACCCACAACCTCCTCTCTAAAAGTGACTTTATTTAGTAAAATAAATACCTTTTCTATGCACTCAACTATAATATAATGTGTCAAAATTGGTATATAACTTGTGTTTTCACTTTGAAAGCAAAACTATGTGTGTGTGGGGGCGGCGGGGGGAGGGGGGGGGCGGCGGGGGGAGGGGGGGGCGAGGGTTACCTGACAATATGTAGCAAAAAAAATGATTTGTTTTAATAGCACCTTGTCATTATTCTAGGCCCACTTTGTGAAGATATGGCACTCCAAGAGTGAGTTTTGGAGCAGTGAAACACTACAATGAAACACTATATGGCCAAGTTTCTTATTTCAACAACATTTCATCATTTCTAGTGCCTTCCAACAGCCATGCCTAGCTAGAAAAACATGCCTAACCACTTCCAATGCCTCATTCAAGTCAACATGCAAAATTTTAATGCATTTTTTAGCCTTTTGAATGCTTTTCTAGATAATATTCAATGCCCCAACATGGAAATAACACACCCCAAGCTGAATTTACTATGCCTCTAGGCAAGTTTTAGTGATCTAGGCATAATTTATAACACCCTTACATGCAAATAGTGCCCTAGGAAAAATAAAACTCCCCGTGTAAATTTAAAATGCCCTCTAAACAAGTATTCAAGAAAATATGAGTTTTAGAATCACATCTACATACTCCAATGCCACAGTGGAATATTCCAATGCCTTGGCAAGGATATCCCAAAAAAATAATTTCACTAGGTGCCCTCTCTAGGTCTGATAATTTTTTTTAGGAGAAAAAAATTCACAAACATAAAAAAAGAATATTTTTTCTTCATGCTTCTTCCATGGCTTCATCATAGACCTGGCTTCATGGAGGCATTGATACCAATGTTAGGAATTTGTATGCATGATTGTATGGAGAGACAATTACATATTTTATTAATTTAAAGAGAAACCTTGTATAATGGTAAATACATTGTTAATTTTACATTTTTCCATACAAGATTTTAATAAGCTTCCGAAGTTGGTTTACATACATGACCCAACAATCCAATAACCAAATAACTCACCCCCTGTAACATTTTCTAACATGAATAATTAATAATATTCATTAATTACTACTAATATAACATGATATACTTATTCATTAAAGGGGGTGTCTATCTAACATGAATAATTAATAATATTCATTAATTACTACTAATATAACATGATATACTTATTCATTAAAGGGGGTGTCTCACTAAAAGATGCATCCCTTGTAAAACAACTAACACATTAATAACATATAATGTATTTAGATCACATAACCCTAACATACTGGGGAAACATGAGGAAACTATATTTTATGCATGCTTGTATAATAATATATCTTTCTGCATAATATTATTTGATGATATATATGATGGCGCTACACATTTTTTCATGGCATTATCTTGTAGGGGTAATTTTCCTTATTTTAGAGAAATAGGTATCAATATGCTTCATGTGCTCCACTCATTTCTTGAGGGGGGAGATTATATTATACATTTATTAATATTTTTATTTATAATGATTTTATTTTATATTTATTAATATTTTTATTTGTAATGATTTTTATGTTTTGATATACACACCTTATTCATAATGATCATGGGATTGAGGCCTTATGCCCAGACATATTTAGGGATTAGACTTCAATTCCCAATGCTTAGTGACCTAATGATCCAAATTTACTGTTAGATGTGGAGGTCAATAGATTAATGATATAATGTTCCAACTCTACTCCATTTTGTTGTCTCCATCAATGGTATGACATACCCATGGGAACTGTGTTATATACCAAGGACAATGGAGGTGTAATGTTACAATTAATTGTACACTTGACAAAATTGTTATCTTCTACTCACCCATATTTGTGCATGAAAAGTACGTGTGGTTTTGGAGGTTCCAAGACTCATTTTTAAAAGCTCCAACTTGCATTATTATTTGTGTATCCTTTTATATTTTTTGTTGTGAAGTGTATGATTATGCCACCTACTTTGTGGCTGAGCACACATCTCAAAGTACAATAGAGTGTAAACATTCCAAAATAGCCTCTTGGCATTTATTTTATATTATTTTAAATGTTTATTGTGCACATTTTTCTATGTATGGATGATTTGACTCAAAGGAGGGGCTATTGATCCTCATGGCAATTTACGAAGCTTAAAACCTTTTTCATACATTCTTATGCTGACCTTCACATCATCTTGGGTCGGTCTAACTCTTTCCACTTTTTCCAACGATATTTAATTCTAATAATGGTGAGTGATAAATATTAATCTCCCATTTACATGAATTAATAATTACTATGGGCATATTGTTGTTTTGTTTTATTTTTGCTGTAATTATTCTTATAATTATATACTATATATGTATTCTTCTATTTTATCTTTAAAAAAACTATGAATATGAGATTTGACCCCTATCAACATGAATTATTTATTATTATCATATGTATTTAGTTGGTAATAGATTAATAATAAATTTTTAATTTTTAAATTAAATAAAAAACATTTATTAATAATTCATATTAGATATATATTTTTCAGAGAAAATTTTATTAATTAGAATGACAAGTATTAACTCCTTACTTCATGAATTAATAATTATTATGGGTATAAGGATTTACCTGTATTGACACAAATTATTTATTATTATGGATATGGGGATTTGGACCCTATTGACATGAATTATTTATTACTTGGCATATGTATTTGGGCGGTGAAGTTCCATTGACAATAGATGCTTAGTGATAAATTTTAAATGTTATTTGGAAATGGGATATGTTTTTAGAGGACAAATATATGTATTTATTGTTAAGTTTATTTAGGCTGTATAATTTATAATTTATAAATTTTTTTGGGGTTGAAATTTTATTTTTATATAGATTAGGAGTTATATGATTTTAATTTTATTTATTTTTAATATTTTTTTGAGATTTATATTTTGATGAATAGTTAAATAATATTATTTATATTATCATTTTCATTTTTAAATTATAATTTATTTGATAAAAAATTAGAGTTTTAAGGGGGTGTTGAGGTGGCCTTTGAAATATTTGATTCTTTTTATTAAAATAAAATAAATTATAAAGTGTATAGAAGCTCTAACAAGTGCTATAAAAAAATCAAAAAAATAAAAGTTGGAAAAAAATTATAATGAATTTATATATTTTTTGAAATAAACAAAATTATTATGTCTTTTCTCTATCTAAATGTGTAGTTGTAAGGTGATTGAGGCAAGGATTCCCAATTGTAATGATTTATTAATGGACACATCAGACCCCTATTTTTGCAAATAAAAATGTAATTTGATTTTCTAGATTTCAAATAAAATTTGACTTGTGAGCCATGCACTGAAGGCACTCAATGTCACATCTAGTTAACAATAGAGCAAGACATAAATACATTCTGAAAGAAATCTAATTCTCTGTATATTAGGCATTTGGGATCTCCCATTCCCAAATGTTACAATCTGTGACCAATGGGTAATCCTTGATATATGAGTGACCAAGCAAAGAACTTAACTTTTCGTTGAGCCACATGTTTTCAAAGATGTCGAAAACGTTTGCCCTATATAACTTTCACGTTATGAACACTCCAACATTAGTTTAACTTAATTAATAGAAAAGCTTTATTCTTATACCAATATAAATATTTACTAACAGAAAATTTAGATAATACATTTTGATTTGACCAACACCAAATGTCCCACCATCGATGAGAAAACACACTCTAGACATGTTGAGTCTTTTTATTCCCAATAACTTCAAAAAAAAAAATAATAATAATTATAAGATTGAATTTTATGGGAAAAAAAAACCATTCAAAAATTGTGCCACCATTTGATCTAAAATATTTTCTAAAAATTCATAATGTTAGACTGTTTACCTTTTTAACATTTTTTACTTTAAATTTTTTCTTAAAAACGTATTTTATAATTATATTTATTAATTATTTTTTTGACATACTGTGTAAAGGCCGCCTGTGAGGCCTCCAAATTTCAAAGCATACCTTCTACTTATAGAACTAGCAATTCTCACATGTTTTTTCGACAGAATTTCCTGCAAATTTTTTATTGTAACGGAAATGTTTCAATGAAGTAGTAGCTTTTATGGTTGATTATTGGGTTAAATTTACAATATTTTTGTACAGCTGGGTTGGTGGGACTTCCAAATTTGGTGCCTGCATATATGGATCCTGAATTCAAAGAACAAAAGCTACTGACAGGTGTTAGTTTCGCTTCTGCCGCAGCAGGGCTCCATGACACTACTTCTAACCTATATGTTAGTATATCTCTCTTATATATATATATATATTATCAGTACATCGTTTTTTTTTTTTAAATATATTATTTATGTTAAAGATTTTATGTTTTTATAATTCATACAAATTAATTATAGTGTTTTTAAAATAATTATATTTCTATTTATTGTTTGATGTTTCAGATCATTATTTATGATACTTCATCACATTATTAATAATTAATTTTTTTATATTTAACACTTTTACATATATAAATATGTTAAAAAACAATTGATGAGAATATTAATGAACTCATTTACACTGATTATTCATAAGGCTGTCTTTATTTTTTAATTCTTGATTCACAGAAGACAACATTATTATAATTATATCTAGATTTTATTATTTATTGATAAATAATATAATATATCCATAAATTCTAATATATAAAAAAGTTTTGCTTAACCGTATTGATGACAACATTTACATTTAATTTATATCATCAGAATGTGATAACCTTGGAGAAACAAGTGGAGAACTTCAGGAAATACAACGAACAGCTTGCAACTATGACTGGTGAGGCAAAAGCCAAGATGGTTTCAGAAGCTTTATTTGTGATAAGCATGGGAACAAATGACTTTCTCCTCAATTATTATGTAAATCCTTTCATAAGAAAAAGATACAGCGTTACTCAGTGGCAAGATCTTATTATAGACTCTCTTGCAGGATTTGCAGAGGTAAGGCACATTTCTCGTCATAAAATTAGATCAACTTTGATCTATGTTTAATATATTTTATTTAATTGGTTCTGTTGATGAGATCTAGTGGTAGGACCTGAGTGAAAACAGGATAGCCACTTCCTATATTAGAAAATATTTATATATTTCATTCAATTGAAAATTGTGCAAAATATATCTATGGAGGGTGCTACCAGACTTGTTATCATTGGGGTGCCTCCTTTTGGGTGTTTGCCTGCACA
Source organism: Torreya grandis (assembly GCA_037957365.1). Lineage (NCBI taxonomy): Eukaryota > Viridiplantae > Streptophyta > Pinopsida > Cupressales > Taxaceae > Torreya > Torreya grandis. Next base: position 732,896 of record JARHVA010000800.1, read on the forward strand.
TATTACTTTGCGCAATCCGTTGACAGAGACATGCTCTGAGAAGCTAAATGAGGTTGCAGCTTCTTTCAATGTGAAGGCCTTGAATCTAACACAGAAGAAGAATGGAAATCTTGAGGGCCTTCGGATTGATTATTATAAGTGTATGACATTGTTAAAAAACCAGGAAAATATGGTAATAATTCAATTTTCCTCTTCACCCTAATAACTTTTTTGTAAATTCCTAGTTTCTTAGTGATCTAATTATTGACTGTGTGACAGGTTTTGCAAAAACTTCGAAGGGTTGTTGTGGAAAAGGGTCTTTTGTGCTATCCATATTCTGTAACAAAGGAAGCCCATCTTGTTCAGACGTGTCAAAATATGTGTTTTGGGATGGACATCATCCAACAACCAAAGTTTAAAATATCATGAAAAAACCATTGAAATAGCTCAAATCATGAAAAACATACCCATTGCTAACATTACCATACTTATCCATTGGCCATTACTGTAAATATCTCCCCTGGCAATCATTTACACAATAATTGTGAATATAAATCGTAATATTAAATTAAAAGATTTTGTAATAATTTATTATTTATATTAAATATATATATATATATATTATATTTTCTTAATTATTTTGCAAGTAGTTTTTGAAGTAGCAGCATGAATTGTACAAGATTTGATTCTTTTAGAACTTTTGATATGCAATTTTTTTTTTAAAATATGAATTTAGTGAGTCCCATCCTTTGGAATTTTCAGCACATGTAAGTATATATTTAATTGATAGTTTAGTTGTTGCATTAATTTATTTTTTAATGTTAGCTTATTGAATATTGTTTTAATTATGTGATAGTGTTTACAATGAAATGATATTAGTGGGGTGGAGTGTAATGTAATGAGTTTTTAATTTTTATGTTTGATCTTAAATTTTATGTTCACAAGTAAATTTCAATTTTAAATTTAATATTTATTTGACTATTATTTACAAGTTTCTTCTTATGTTTGGAGAAGTTAAAATAGAAAAATCGCAATATCTTATCCATAAAATGGAGTTTAGAATATATTTTTTCTCTGACAAACATATTGATGTAGCTAGATCGATATCATTTACCACTTGTTAATAAAAAAGTATAAGAAAAAATAATAAATTTATTAATCAATATAATATGTAAAAAATCTAAAATAATTAACATATTTTAAATAAATAATATTAAAATATTTATACTAATTTATTACAATTTATATAAACAAAAACTCTAAATAATATTTTTAAAATTTTTAAAATTTATATTATAAATTTTGAAAACCTTAAATATTTGATAATATATATTAATTTAATACATTCCATATTTTATTCACAAAGATTGAGCAGACTAAAGATAAAGTTTGGTATAGTGAACCAAATAAATTGCCTATTACATCTTAAAAAACTAAAAATACTATATAAAATGAATAAAAAACTAATGCTAAATTGAGAATCAAATCAATTGTGAAAGAAACTTAAAACACGTGTTTCTATCTTGTCACCTATATTTAAAAGATACCTTTGACAAGGTTAATATGTACAAAACTATCGTATACATGTTGGGTGTAAGTTTTTAAGAAAATAAATTGAAATAAAGCAGGTAGTGGTTTTGATGTTAATAGAAAGCACCTATTTTCCTATAAATTTTTATAATATGTAAATTAAATATTTATAATTTTGATATTAAAAGATAATTTTAAAATATTATTTCATTTTTAAAAAATTTTGAAAATATTTTACATATTTTATTATATATTTAAAAGTAAAATGATTTTTGATATGTGTTTTTTTTAAAATAATGTGATCTGTCTCAATCTTTATTTGATGAGATCCAACATATATAGAAAGAGAAATCTAAGTTCATAAGATTAATGTGATAAAAAATAATTTAAAATAATAATTTTAAAAATAATTTATTTGAATAATATGTACATTAAATAATACAATTTTAGATTAATAGAATTTAAGTATGATAAATGTGAGTTCTATCAATATATTCTTAAAGATAATTGCTAATATATTATTGATTCAAATCTTTCAAATTGAAACCCTCTCTAAAAAACCAAAATGCTGAATAATTACCAATTAAAATACTAATATTCTTTAGAAAATATCTCACAAAGGTTAACATTGTTTGAAGAACTCCATAGAAGATAAGCAAGCATGATAAAGATGCATTTAAAACTATCTGCAAAATATTTTAGTTTCTGTAAATAATAATCTTTCTTAAAAGTAATGTCCATATTGAGAGGTGGGGGTATCATTTTCAGCTTGGGCAAAACACTAACAAACTATGGTTTTAGATTGAATAATTTTAAGAAGGAAATAAATTTGTAGTTATTTTCGTCGAGCTCCTTAGCATCATTTAATAAGGTGTTTGAACATCAGACCCATAATGAAAAATTGGCCAAATAATAGTATAAAAAAGAGAGAACTTGTTACATGTATCTTAGAACTTAAGCTGAAAATATCCCTTTTATGATTGATTTCGAGTAAAAGAACCTTTAAAAAAGGCTAGCTTAGTTGAAATATTGAAATCAAGTTCAGGCCTTTGAATGTGACCCCAAAATCTGTAAGAAGAATTTTATGGCAAGTCTCGAAAGACAACTAATGATACAACTTTTCTGTGAAAATACCATGATGGTTATTTTAGAAAATTATTATGTAATATTTTATTATCATAAATAAGATTTAATTTATTTAATTGAACATATAAATTATTAGTTGTGGAAGAGAGAGAATATCATTAAAAGAGAGAAGTATACCATGCAATAACTCACCAATGTTAACATATGATTTAGATTAAAGATTCGACCTGTATACAACATATCAAGTATTAGGAATGAGAGTGTTATAATAAATATAAATTCTTTTATATTGAATATACATAGATTTGTAATAATAATTAATAAATATTTATTATAATATATGAGAGTGTCTAAAAATAAAATAACCTTTATGGAAGTAATATCAATTATACATTCTGAATTATAATAGGAAAAATCCTTGTTTTATAGTTTAAAAAAACTAATAGTGGTAAAACAAATTAAAGTTGAACAAATCTAATAACGTCCATTCAATATTATAGGCATATGAATAGAATTTTATTTTAAATCTAAACAAAACTAATAATGAATAGTTGAAGGTTTTCACACATAATTTTAATTATATTCTTAAATTTTTTATTGAAAGCCTTAAACTATTTAATAAAAATATATGATAGGGTTATAATAAGGGTTAATCCCACATTAGTGAAAATTGTGAGACAATGGTGACGTAAATGGAATTACATGCATAAAAATCTTTGCCAATGGAAAAAGAGGCTAGAGAGTTTGAATCCCAAAGTCACTGATTAAATTCAACATTCCTCAACCCTACTAACAAAAAACTTGTGATGCTTGTGTGATAAATAGGCCTCCTTAGCTTGCAATTATTTTTTTATTAAAAAAATTGTAATTTCATAATTAATGATAATAAGAAATAACATTTTATAAATGCTACCAATAACATTCCAAAGGAAAAAACTAACACCAACGAAACAAAACAAAAAATTAAAAAAATAATGGTCATTTGAACCAAAGACCAAGCCAAAACCACTGCTCACTCTGCATACCAAATAGAATATGATAGTGTTTGTAACCACCATGAAACAAAGGGAAACAAATCACCTATCAAATCCACAACCATACGCTGAAATATCACCCCAAGTATTGGATAACAACCCATCCACCATCCAAAACCCCTAAAAAATACAATAAATGAACAACCATCATTGTGTTCATAATGATTAAGAGTAAAAATCCATGATAAGCTACCCCAGTTCCTTAATGATCAAATTCTAAGCAACATTAAAAATTGTAAATATAGTGTATAAGTAAAAAATATTCAATTCCTCCATGACATATATTTGAATGTAAACCACCACCCCAAAACTCCCTATAACCAAAATTGCATTAATCCCCCATCACAATATTTTTTGTTTCTTTCACACATTCCTCTTATCTTTATTCATTTATGACCCACATGTCCCCCACCAAAGGCAACCCCTCCTTGGATAGAAAATATGCTCCCATATTTAAATCTATATAAACATTATTGGAATATTATCATTGATGTCAAAGGAATTATAATTAATGTAATGGAAGTCAACAGAATTGTCAAACAGAAATATCAACAAAATTGTTAATGAAATTGTCAACGAAAATGTCAAAATGTCAATGGAAATGTTAATGGACACATCTTTTGGTGAAGAGGGGCCTCTTGGATGGGACTCCTCCTTGGTGAAGAGCCTTTAGAGGCTATATAAGGTAGATATAAGATTAGAAAACATATGGAATTAATTATTTCTATCAGTCAAGCATAAGCAAATTTTTGTGGAGAAGAAGAGGAAATTAAACTTGTCATCATTCATTGTTGAAGCAACAATAGTAAGGTGGAATATTATTTCTGTAGAGGTTGAAGCCTCAAAAAGAAGATATTGATGTCTCTTGCTAAGTTGGTGCTTAGTAGTGAGGATTGGTGTCTCCAGTAGGTTGGTGCCTACAAATTATTTAGTAGTGGGGATTGGTGTCTTCAATAGGTCAGTGCCTGCAAATTGTTTAGAGACATAAATTAGTGTCTCTATTAGGTTGGTGCCTACAAATTTTGTAAGAAGAATTTTATTTATGGCTGGATTTGGACAGTAGATCCAAGCAATCCTTTTCTCCGTGGTTTTCTCTCGAAAGGGTTTTCACATAAATCATGTGTTTTTCTTGTGTTCTTAATTGTTGATGTTGTGTGATTGATATTATTATTATTATTATCAATTTGAAAAATAAAAATATTACTTTAGACAGATTCGCCCCTCTCTCGGTATAAGTATGTCCTCAATAATTGGTATCAGAGCCTATTCCTTCAATTATAGTCTACCTGCTAGAAGGTATATCTCAAGAGCACACATGGCCTGTCAAGAAGGATTCTCCTCAATCAAGGCTCCATTGTTCAATGGAATGAATTATTCCTTCTAGAGAATAAGGATGCACAGTTAACTAATGGATCTTGGCTTTGATATTTGGCAATCAGTTATGAGCGGATATGTAGTTCCATCATCTCCACCAATAGATCCAATAGGAAAGAAGGTGAGTGAAAATAATGTAAAAGCTGTGAGTGCAATTTTGTGTGGTCTATCAGAATCAAAGTTTGTCAAAGTAATACATTTTGAATCAGGAAAAGAGATTTGAGATAAACTAAAAAACATCTATGAAGGAGACAACAAGGTAAAGAAAGCTAAGCTTCAAACACATAGAAGACAATTTGAAAGTTTGAAAATGAAGAATGAAGAAAACATTGCAACCTATCTGCTTTGTGTGAATGAAATTGTAAATACCATCAAAGGACTTGGTGAAAATTTTGAAGGGCCAATGATCATGCAAAAGGTGGTAAGGTCACTTCCCTTAAGATTTGATGCAAAAGTTTCAGCCATGGAGGAAATGAAGGACTTGGATAAACTAACTATGGAGTAATTGTATGGAATCCTCACGACATATGAAATGAGGACCAAAAATGAGAAATCATCTAAACAATAGGCAACCTTCAAAGCCTCAAAGAAAATGAAGAATAAAGAGCCTGAGCCAAGCGATAATTCTAATAATGAGTCAAATGAAGAATAATCTCATTTTGTGAGGAAGTTGAAGAAAGGATCTGACAAGTACAAAGGTAAGTTACCTTTTAAATGCTTTAATTATGAAAGGGTAGGACATTTTGCATTCAAATGCCCATATGTAGAAAATGAAAATAGTGATGAAGAAGAAGAGCATAGTATAAAGAAAGGCCACAAATAAGGCAAACTTGAGTAAAAAAAGAGCTTTAACAAGCACAAGAATAGCGTCTATTCCAAAGAGGAAAGTAGTTCATCTGAAGAGATTTTCTCTACTAGGGATAGAGAACAGAGCTTATTCATGGCAATAGAAATAAAAGATGATATCTTGGAAAATGAAGAAAAGGAGTCAGAAGGGGAAGAGAATGTTGAAATAGATGGAGAAGTAGATTTGGAAGAAGAAATTATTTTTGCCCTAAGTGAAATCAAGAAACTTAAGAAGAACTTGAAAGAAAAAGTATAACTTCAAGAGGACTTTGAATCTGAAGGATTTACAATCTAATAGTTTATGTTTCCACTTCATTAAGTAATTTAACACAAAGTTCACAAGGGGTAGCAACATGGTTGCAATATAACATGTATTAAACCTAGATAATAAATCATATGCATATTTAAATTGAGAAATAGAGATGTTATCATTTTATTTCCAAATTTGAATGCCTAAAAAGTAATGTAAGAGACCCAAATTAGTCATTTTAAAGGTATTATTCAAAGTATTTTTAGTGCAAAAAACCATTGAACTATTATTACCAGTTATGATTAAGTCATCAACATACAAAACAGTGATAACTATGTCATTTAGAGTATTTTTGACAAATAAATTAAGATCATTAGAACTACGAGTAAAGCCTTGAGCTATAAAAATTTGATAGATTTTAGAGTACTATTCTCTAAGAGATTATTTTAAATCATAAATAGCTTTGTTTAACTTGCATACAAGATGTTCATTGCCTTCTTAATAAAAATAAGGGGTTGAGACATGTAAATTTCTTCATGCAAGTCACCATTTAAAAAAGCACTCTTAACATCCATTTGATAAATAGGACAATGCATGTGAGTAGCTAAAGCTAAAACAACTTCAATTGTGGGCATTTTAGCAACATAAGCAAAAGTTTTATTAGAGTCAATTCCTTCAATTTGAGAAAACACTCTAGCAACTAGTCTAGCTTTATATTTTTTAATTTGATTATCGGAATTGAACTTAGTTTTAAACAACTATTTACAACTTACCAAATGATACCATTTAGGTAGGGGAACTAAGTCCTAAGTGTTATTATAAATCAAAGAGTTATATTCATCATACATTGATTTTTCTCAATGAGGGTGACCTTGAGCTTATTTTAGAGTTTGAGGATCATTATTGTGCATAAATTTAGACATCAAAGCATAATTAAAAAATTATTGCCTAGTTCTATGAGTATCATTAAGATCTACATGAATTCCAAAATCTTCTATAGTAGTCTTGGCCCACTTAGGCATATATTGTTAGGTTGTGGAGCTAAAAGCTTCACCAGGATGCAAACAGGAGAAGTTATGGAGGTTGCAGGAAGTGTTGCGAAGTGTCACAGACACCGGCGTCGGTCAGGACAACCGATGACGGCAGGAAGGAGACAGGAAGGCAACCGACGTCGGTCATTGATCAGCCAGCGTCAGCACCCCCAGGCAGCCAGGGACCGACGTCGGTCACCTGTGGTTCGAGCTGCGAGTATGTTACGGGCAGTTGGTTGACGAACCAAGTGTTTGCATGTTTAGAGCTATTCTTAGACTGAGAGCTGTGGATTTAATTATTGTATTATTGTCTAATTATTGTTTGGATGAGATCTATATATAGACTCATGATTGTATTGTAAAAGTGTGCTAGAAAGTCAGAGAGCTTTTAGAGAGAGCTAGTGTAGTTCCTCCTAGTTCCAAAAGGGTGCTGAGTGTGTATGATCAGGGAGAGTTGCAAGGTCTGCAAGGTCAAGGAGCTGATCCACTGGAGTACTGGTTAAAGAATCATAAGGACTTGGTGAGGCAAGGACAAGGATTCTTCAGGGGTGTAGAGATGTCTACATGGTGAGTAAGGTCTAGTGATTTGCAGGTAGCAGCAGAGAGCAGGAGATCTACTTGGAGTACGGTTGTGTGTACTTAGTGAACTGGCAGCGTGTTACTGACTGGTTGGAGAGGTGAACATCAATTCTGTATTGGAGTTGTTTGTTGGGATCGAGAGAGAGAGGGAAGAAGGTCTTGAGGTGTGGCAAACCTTTGAGGTGGAGGAAGAAGTGGCATCTTCCTTATTGTATATTCTTCCATGTATATAATACAATTGTGTATTGTCTCTTAATTCCTGTGTTGTTTCATATTCCTAGTTACTTATTGATTCTGGTATAATTTCATGTTTAGTTGCTAATAAAAGAAGTAATCACATGTGTTCTAATTGGTAGAGCAAGATCCTGACTAAGGGGGGATAGGAGCATGTTTATTGTTCTGGGGTTTCCCTGACACATGGTATCAGAGCCTGGTTGTTGGCTCATAGCTTGATACCACTGACACGTGGTATCAGAGCTTTTGGTTGGGTTACTAACAGGTGGTTTCAGATCTGGTAGTGTTTGTTGATTACAGGTTGCTCACAGGGGTTTCTGATTGAGTGGGAGTATAGCAATGGCAGAAGGAAGTAAGCTACGAATGGAGAAACTGAATAGCACGAATGGTCTGATTGATGGAAAGAACGAGCAGAGAAAAAGATATTGTTGGTTGGTCGCAGATCAGCATGAAGGAACTGAAGATGCAGATGTTGCAGGTGTTGTTGCACAGGATGCTTTGGGAGGTTTCTTGGATGAAGTTGAATTTTGGATAATAGATTATGTTGCCTCTTTCCATGCAGCCCCAGGTTTAGGAGCTGGAGAGCCTTGTCAGATTATTGACAAAGGGGAAGTGAAGCTGAAATTACAGATGGACGACACACAGTGGTTGAAGGAAGTCATGCATGTACCAGTCTTGGAGATGGGTCTAATTTCTTCAGGAAATTTTGGTGATGGGAGATGTACTGTAACTCTCACAGCGGATACACTTGAATTATATGGTGGTAAGAAAGTAGGTATCCTTTATCTATCTACTTATATTACTGATTCACCTTCTGTTGTAGAGATGTGGCTTCATAGGCTTAGTCACATATGTAGAAGGAGAATGCAGGTTCTGAAGCGGATGACAGACGTTTTTGACAAGCTAAAGAACTGGAAAGCTTTGGTGTTCATGGAGGAGATGACAGACAGAGATCAGGTGAGAGAATTGATTTATTCTAAGCAGAGCAAGGTTGATTTGATTAGGACTTTGATCCATGGAGAACTCGCGGGTAAAAATTTGTCACTTACAGACGGACACAGGTACCGGCGTCGGTCACACATTAACCGACATCGGCAACATGAAGACCAACGTCGGCCATGAGGGAACTGACATCGACAGAAGGGACACTGGCGTCGGCCAGGTAGACAACGTCGGCAGTCAGGGTCAGTGCAGGGAACTGACATCGGTCGGGAGCAGACTGGGAGATGGCCGAGAACGGTCACTGGAACGGATATTGGGCGGACAACAAGTCTCAAACGCTCATGTGGAGGTCAGAAGGGTAAGTAAACCTCATATTCATTGTTCACCTTCTTTATATTGCTCACTGATGGTCAAGAACCAGGAGGATGTGAAGAAGCAATGCAGGTAGAGTCCAGATACAGTGGGAGCTTGGCATGGATGAGGAGTGAGTCCTTGGAGAAGAACCAAATAGGTATTTGTTGGTAGAGTTGTCAGCTGGAAGAAAGCACTGAGAGAGATGGATTCCCGTTCTAAAGAAGAGAGTGGATGGATACATGAGACAGAAGGCCAAGGCATATGGTCTTGAAGAAGCTGCAGGACAGTAGTACAGGTTTTGACAGGTGGATGACTGAGCATGGCTTCAGTCAATGTCAGTGTAACTATTGTGTTGTTTTTTATTCTTACCAGGTGGATGATGAGTCGCGACATTATCCAGTTACTATATATGGATGGTTTGCTAGCAGGTCTTGTACATACAGGGATTTGCTGAGCTAAAAGGTAAGGTTAGTTCAGAGGTGTGTCATGAAGAATTTGGAGCAGTGAAATTCTTTGGCATAAGAGACATGGAGATTTTATCTCCAGTGGGAGCTGATGTGAAGACGGTGTTGGTGAGGTTTATTACGCAGGATGCGGAATCGGTAAGCACACCAATGGCTGGACAGTTCAAGCTTAGCTTGAAACAGGGTTCGAAATCACATGAGATCTATTGTAGATCTGAGTTTTCCCAATTCAGTGGGGGTTGTCGGAAAGTATGGAGCCAATTCGGGGAAGGAGTACTGGAGGGAAGTTCAGTGGGACTAGCAGCAGGGATTCTTGTTATGCTGAGTCAAGTTCTTTACTACATGGATGTGTAGGTTCGGATGTGGCAGGTTACTTGAATGACAGGTATAGCATCACAGGTTGTGTGGTGGGTGGTCTTCAGGATTCATCTTGAAGAGGGATACAAACCAGGAAACAAATTAGATGGGCTACAGATACAGGTACAGGTGCAGCTGTTTATCTCCAAGTGGGAGATTGTTAGGTTGTGGAGCTAAAAGCTTCACCAGGATGCAAACAGGAGAAGTTATGGAGGTTGCAGGAAGTGTTGCGAAGTGTCACAGACACCGGCGTCGATCAGGACAACCGACGACGGCAGGAAGGAGACAGGAAGGCAACCGACGTCGGTCATTGATCGGCCTGCGTTGGCACCCCCAGGCAGCCAGGGACCGACGTCGGTCACCTGTGGTTCGAGCTGCGAGTATGTTACGGGCAGTTGGTTGACGAACCAAGTGTTTGCATGTTTAGAGCTATTCTTAGACTGAGAGCTGCGGATTTAATTATTGTATTATTGTCTAATTATTGTTTGGATGAGATCTATATATGGACTCATGATTGTATTGTAAAAGTGTGCTAGAAAGTCAGAGAGCTTTTAGAGAGAGCTATTGTAGCTCCTCCTAGTTCCAAAAGGGTGCTGAATGTGTATGATCAGGGAGAGTTGCAAGGTCTGCAAGGTCAAGGAGCTGATCCACTGGAGTACTGGTTGAAGAATCATAAGGACTTGGTGAGGCAAGGACAAGGGTTCTTCAGGGGTGTAGAGATGTCTACATGGTGAGTAAGGTCTAGTGATTTGCAGGTAGTAGCAGAGAGCAGGAGATCTACTTGGAGTACGGTTGTGTGTACTTGGTGAACTGGCAGCGTATTACTGACTGGTTGGAGAGGTGAACATCAATTCTGTATTGGAGTTGTTTTTTGGGACCGAGAGAGAGAGAGGGAAGAAGGTCTTGAGGTGTGGCAAACCTTTGAGGTGGAGGAAGAAGTGGCATCTTCCTTATTGTATATTCTTCCATGTATATAATACAATTGTGTATTGTCTCTTAATTCCTGTGTTGTTTCATATTCCTAGTTACTTATTGATTCTGGTATAATTCCGTGTTTAGTTGCTAATACAAGAAGTAATCACATGTGTTCTAATTGGTAGAGCAAGATCCTGACTAAGGGGGGATAGGAGCATGTTTGTTGTTCTGGGGTTTCCCTGACATATATTTAGGTGGTGAAAGACTAGAAGAAGGAGAAAGAATGTGAGGAATAACATCATTATGCAACACATCATTATGATCATCACTAGTTTCAAAAAAAGAAGAAGAAGAAATTATATCAAGAGAATTTGAATTGGAAGCACAATCAATTACACCATTTTCAGCAATGTTAACATCCCTTTTAATTTTGATTTTGTTAGTTTGAGGATCATACACCCTATAAGCTTTAGATGATTCATCATAATTAACAAATATAAAAGTATATGCTTTAGAATCTGATATTTTACAGTTTTCAATTGGGATATGAACAAATGCATCACAATGAAAAACATGTAAATGTTTCAAATTAGGTTTTCTACCACTCCAAGCTTCTTTAGGTGTAATGTTTAAAACAACTTTAGTGGAAGTCCTATTTATAAAATAGACAACACAATACATGGCTTTAGCCCAAAATTTATAATGCATATTTTTATAATACAACATACACCTAGCCATTTCAGTGATAGTCCTATGTTTACATTCAACAACACCAATTTTCTCAAGTGTGTATGAAATAGTTTCTCATGCTTAATTTCATGTTTCTTACAATATGCAAGAAAATCATTGTTAATATATTCAGTACCATTATCATTGCGTAATATGCATAATAATAATGAGATTATTTTTCAACAAAAACATGAAACTCATTAAAAGTGTCTAAAACTTGATCTTTAATTTTCAAGAAATAAATTCAAACTCGTCTACTGCAATCAACATAAGTTAAAGCATACTTAACACTATTAATAGAAGGATTTTTCATAAGGCCTAAAAGATCACTATGAACTAAATGAAGCTTTTCAGTAGTACACGAAGAGTAATTTTTATAAAAATATTCTCTATGAATTTTACTAGGCATACAACCATTATAAGTAGTAGTGGGACAAATTTTAGGCAAACCTTGCACCATATTAAGTTTTTTCATAAGTTCAATACTTTAGTAATTGATATGTCATAATCTTTCATGCCACAAGTTAGCATCATTAGAAATATGCAAAGTATGAGAAGAGAATGCAATAAATTTGAACAAATTATCATTGTTTAGAAAAGCAATAACAACTCCTTGAAAATCTTTATTATTAGATTTAATATACAAATTATCATTAATAAATTCTAATTTATAGTCATATTTGCATAATTGAAGTATGAAAAGTAAATTCAATCTCAAATCAGGGACAAGCAAGACATTATGCAATTCATTATTAAAGCAATAGCAACTCCTTGAAAATCTTGATTATTAGATTTAATATACAAATTATTATTAATAAATTCTAATTTATATTTATGTTTGCATAATTGAAGTATGAAAAGTAAATTCAATTTCAAATCAGGGACAAGCAAGACGTTGTGCAATTCATCATTAAGAATTTTAACATTTTCTATGACTTCAACATTGCAGGAAGCATGATTTGCAAGACTTAAATGATTGTTAGAAACATATGGTTCTAAAGAAGTAAACAATTGAGCATTAGATGTCATATATTGAGTAGCACTAGAATCAATAATCCATTCAACAGGCATTAAGGGAAATTTGGATATAAAATAGACCTCCTAAGAAATTAATTAAAAAATAATTTATCTTTTATTTTATAAATAATGTAAATATAAATAATAATAAATTACTTAATTACATGAGTTAAGTGGGGTTAAAATAAACTTTTAAAAGTTTTTTCCACAATACTTTTTGTATATTTTTAAATTGTCATTAAACTTTTTTCTCTCAAAAATCAAACATAATATTAAATGATTTTATCTTTATTTAATTCATATTTTATCAATATAATTTATATTTTTAAATAAATATAGTTCAATTACATTATTTTTTTATTAAATCAATACATAAGACTTTCTTTTAAAAAACAAAATACTTTCTTTAAAAAAATAGAACGATACCTTTTTAAAAATATTTTTTTATTTACTAAAAAATAATACCTTCTAATAATTAAGTCTTTTTTAGTATGGTTTATTATTTTCATTATAAATATAACACAAATATTTAACATAATAAATTTATATGATATAATAATTAAAAAAATTGAAATAATATTAATGCTATTTATCATATTTGAAGAATAAATACTTAACATTATATATATCATTTGAAAATAAAAAGCAAACATTTTAATATGTTTTATTTTATTTTTTATCGAATAAAAATATAAAATAAAAAAATTCAATATATTATATAATTATTTATATATACATAATTTAAGGAAAAAACTGATTAAATATTTATTATATGAATTAATAAAAAATTAAGTATTGTAAATTAATATAATATTACCATTATTTATGTATAATGTTTTTTTACCATATTTATAATATCACTTTAATGTGAATTATATATATATATATATATATATATATATATATATATAAAAGTTTCAATAAAAATAAAATTTAATATTTTATATAATATCCATCATTTATCGATTTTTTTAAATCAAACAAATATTAAAAATGATTATTAAATAATGTTTTAACTTAAACTCGGTTATTTTTAGGGCATTAATATTTCAAACAAATTTGATTAATATTATTTCTCTACAATACTAATACTAATAATAATATTTATATTCTTATATTTTTGACACTTAATTCATAACAATCTTACAAAATAATATCAATAATCATTAATATTTTCTTAATATAACAAAAAACAATTTATTTCAAAAACATCTTAATTCTTTTCATTTTCAAATCCATTATATACAATTTTCTTAATATAACAAAAAACAATTTATTTCAATAACATCTTAATTCTTTTCATTGTCAAATCCATTATATACAAACTCTTATATCTAATGAGATATTATCTGAATGACATCCTAATTCTCTTTATTTTGAAATCCATTTTATAAAAACTCTTATATCTAAATGGGGCTCTAATTTTAATAATTTGATAGGTTTTGGTTGAATATTAATTAGTCTATATACCAACAATTCATCTATAAACTTGATAACTACAACAAAAGAAGAGAATGAAGATCAAGATTATAAATAATATTCTACTTCCTTGTTAACATTCATGTGTTATTTGTCAAGAAATTTTTGTGAAGATGGTTAATATGATTACCATGCTCTACCCCTATATAGATATTCATATTGTATTGGGATGTATAGTAATATGAAGAATAAGAATAAGAATGTAGACATCAATGAGACAATTATCTCAACATCTCAAATAAACTAAATACTAGTTTAGGTTGTAGTTGGCCAAATTTAATTAGAGTTTTGCTACTTTAACAAGCTATGTGTCTATTAAATAATGATTAATATTTGAAAAAAAGAGAGTCTTAAATCTTGTTATGGAAATGGAATTTTAGATGTATTGAATGATTTTTTTATAAATATAGCTGGTACTAAAAATGTCTCTCGTCTATGTTAATAGTTAGATAATTGTGATATTGTTGTGTATTATTTCATTTCCCTTGACATTTAAGGTATTAATTTAACACTAACAGGTGGAACAACACAAATAATTGCGAACATATATTTCTATAGAAGTGTGTGAGCTTGAGTACAATTTTAAAAAAAACCACTTACCAAATTCTAGTAATTGAGGTATTATGATGCATAATTCTAATTAGAATAATGAGATTTCTTACCAAATTTTAGTAATCAATTATGATGCATAATTCTAATAAGAATAAAGTGATTTCTTACTAAATTCTAGTAATCAAGGTATTATGATGCATAATTGCAATAAGAAAAATGAATTTTCTTACCAAATTCTAATAATCCAGGTATTATGATGCATAATTCCAATAAAAATAATCGGTTCCAACTACTAAGCTGAGATTTATTTTATATTTATATGTTTCTCTATAGCTGGTTCACAACACAACTACTACCAATGCTGACATCAACAAATTTATGCATAAGTGCTCAATAGTTTAAGATATAAATGTATTATCCTTGGTCAAACAATAATTCTATTGAAATTTGTGTTTCATAGAATAGTCAAGACCGATATGCTTATACCCATTGAACAACAATCCTTTTGTGATATAAAATTTTAATAGTCCTTTTCAAATGTGATTTTACTTATACCCATTGAACAACAATCCTTTTGTGATATAAAATTTTAATAGTCCTTTTCAAATGTGATTTTACTTAACCATGATAATATGCAAGCATATTCCTTGACTGTATTTTATTTCAAATAAATGATTACATCAAAGAATTTTGCCCACTATAGACCAACTATTTTTAGGCTCTCCATAGTAAAAAATAATGACTACACTAGACAAAACAAGTGGAACAATTCCCTCAATGGTATAATAGATTACACACATTATACCTTGATTTTTTCCACACTAACAACATCAGGGAAATCATTGAACGCAAACATGTTCTAAAATATGCCCAAGTGAATAAATTAAACATCTTCTTTTGCTCGAGGATTATCTGATCAAATTGATTTGCTCCATAAGCCAATAAATTTGACTTCATAAATCCACTTCCTAATATTATTAAATAAAGGTCCAACAACATGACTATTATTTTTAAACCCTATGATTATTGACATTTATTGCTGAAAGTAAACCTAGAACATTTGGGTGGCTTCAACTTATGAAAATACACTTGCACTTTGAGCAACATGTATCCTTGAGAAAACCCATGACAAACTGAAAATCTTTGTCTATACAATCTGATGCATAGTCCAAGGTAGTCTATTAATAAAAATATGCACAAGGTGACTCCATTTTTAAAGCATTGTGGTTTTCATAAAACCCCAGATCCTCTTCTCTAACTTCCCACAGAGGCAAGAAAAAGAGTAACTCTTCTGCAATGTAAATCTAGTAGAGTGATTTCACGGATTTACAATTTTTATTTAGTCAGAGTATGCCACACCTCTCCATGTTAATCAAGAGATGTGAAATATATTGTTAGCTTGATAAAATCATATATTTTTTATTAGTGTTTTGTAATGCCAGGGTTAATGTTTTGCATGCTTATCCATTGAAAAATATCATGCCCAACTTCATTGATATGATGAAGGGCTTGTTGAAAAAAAATTATTTTACCTTATGTTATCTTTGATGTATAAAAAGATTTATAAGGAACTTCAAATAATTCCAGGCTCAGAGTTCTGAGTAGCATACGAAGAAGTGATGAAATATAGTGGTTATGTTATATTCGGAGACCAAGCTTAGAAGATAATGGTGAAAAGGGCGTGGGCATGTATGAATTTATTATAGAAAACAATTTATATTTTTAGATGCCTCTTATCATATCAATTTAAATACTTAGTTTCAGAGGTCATCGAGCAAATTGAGGATGAAATGTTAAATAAGAAAGACATAAGTGATAAATTTATTATCCCCCATCTTGAAGAGGTGGTTGTTGATGAAAGGAATGAATATATGTTGTGGGAACAACTTTGGATGAAATTGTATGTCTGGTAGGAATCCATATTAATTATTTCATATTTATTTTCTTCATGAAATTGCCATTCACTTGCTTGTACATGAGAAATGGTGGCAAAATGCAACCCATCATTAGTAAAAGTGTACATACCACTCCAAATTTAAATAGATGAAATTCCATTTCGTAATTTTGTATTTTACAGCCTATGATTGTTCCAACAAGTCTATTCAGAGCCAAGTCTCCCACATAAATAAATTAAAAACGAGCTAATTAATTTTTTAGCAAACATCTCCCATTTGAATAGGTCTATAAATAAATTCAGTGGAGGATTGAGATTCTATTAATAAATTTATAGAGGGCGGATTATATGAATGGAATTTAGTAAAATAATGTGAGCCAAAGTTATTCCCACAACAAATTTCCCTAATTTGAAATGGATAAATGCATATCCATGTAGAGATATATTATCAAATTATTCTTCACTACTATTAAAGTCATGACATCAAATCCCTGCACCACTATTATAACAAACACATTATTGATCAAATATTTAGACTGTATTATAAAATTTAGGAAGTAACATTAACAACAATGCCAATTTTACTCACTATATTTTATTTCAAAGATGAAGGCAACAATGTTAACACCACCAGACTTATTTCCATGGCAAGGGCTTCCTCTCCAATTAGCAAAATTTACCTTACCATAATGGTTAAACTTATCTTGGGTTTTGTTGTCTTTCTCATGGTAGATATTTTCTTCATCTTCCATAGACTCTCTTGGTTGATTTCAAGACTGATTTCCTTCCTTGATTCACCTCCAAACTTTCCTAATTATAAAAATGCAACTCTCCTCTCTTAGTTGGGCATGATATTTCAAGTTATGCGAGTTGTTGATCTAGTCTTGAATCTAGTGTTTTCCATGGACATATCTCCTAACCAAAAAACCCTTGGCTTGTTTTGGTGTTATCTCATGAGCTTAAAAAACCTCATGTGTAATAAGAGCACCAAGATCGTAATGCATTATATAAATAAATTAAAAATCAATTCCACCCTTCATTTCATGTTGAAGAATATCCCATATTCATAGATAGATATTTTTAAAAAGATAATTTTTTTTCTAATAATTTTGGTGGATTTTTTGTTTGTACTTTTTATATTAATTGAAAACAAAATAAAAAAAATAAAAGTACTTTATATTAAAAAGGAAGAAATGAGATAAAACAAGTAGGGTTATTTTAAGCAAAGTGAGTTAATTTACAAGTTTTAGAGGTTTTAGTAATTTTTATATAATAAATAATAATGAGATAAAACAAGTAGGGTTATTTTAACCAAAGTGAGTTAATTTACAAGTTTTAAAAGTTTTAGTAACTTTTATATAATAAATAATTATTAGTATATTTTATATTATCCCAGGGAATGATGTCATCTTTTTTAGCGATTTGCATTATTTTCTTATGTCATACTCTATATTTTAGGAATTTATTTAGGGGGACTATTTTTAATCAAAAATTCTTCTAATGAGAAGCATGCAAAGCACAAGTAAAAGTAGCTCTATTATTAGACTGATATTTTACTTGATTTTTATTGTTACTAGTGCTAGCATTGTCTTTGACCTTAAGCTTTTCACTTTTGATATCATTTTTTTTTTTAAGAGTGATCTTCATCATGAGTGTTTTTGTCATAATAATTACAGACTAAATTTTCTTAGGTTTAGAATTAGATTTTTTATTTTTTTTTCATGTGTATTATTAAACTTAGCATGTTTTTTATCATTCTTATGTTGGTGTTTAGAAATAAAAGCATGTTCATTAGTTTTAAGACTACCAAATTGAATCAAATTTTGTTCTTCTTGACACAACAAATACAAAATAATTCAAATGTCAACAAAGTCGATAAAGTAAAAAAAATCGCTGCGAATGAATATTAGCAATAAACTACTGAAACAGTCAAGACAAACACTTTTTTATGATGATATGAATAAAATTTAAATATGAAAGTTTAATACTTAAACCATCTAATTGAAAATGCAAAGAATGAACTTTAATCAAGACATCTTTCATATTTTTGAAGTCATTATACTTTAAATTAGACAATTGATCATGAATTTGAATTTTACGCGATTCATTCACAACGCCATAAACAAATTTAAGTTTAGATGAAGCAATGGAGGTAAGAGAACAATCATCAATTTAGACATGTAATTCAGGGGTCATGATCATACCAGTCAATCCTAAGACCCCATCATTTTTGGCTTATTACTTCTCTTGAATTTTGGTGGAGGTAGTCTTTGTATCCACTTGGGGGTTTGTGCCATCTACTATGTGCACCAAATATTTAAAATTGAAAATATATTGCATATGCAGTTTTCATAAATGATACTTGGTGGACGTAAGTTTAAATTTGGGTAGCAATTGAGTAATTGTGCTTTGAAATCTCACCCAATGTTCGAAAAGTGAATAGACAAAAATCACTTAAACAACAAAGGTGTAGGAGGGGCAAGAAACCAAATGAATGACTTTGTCGGAAAGTAGAAGAAATAACGAATAATAAATGAGAATCGTAAAAAGGATAGAATTACATTAAAAAATCTTGCTCAGTTGATATGGAAAAGGAAATACCAACTAAAAAAGGTCATTTTTTTTAAAAAAAAGTGAAAGCCAAAGAAAAAAGATGTAAAAAAAATCTCATTTAATAAATGACTTAAAAAAATGTATGCCTTTATTTTTAAAAGTTCACTTATTCCTCTTATGAAATTGTGTATATTAAAAAAGGGCAATAATATGAGCTTTAAAAAATAAAAATAAAAACTAAACTACAGTAGAAAAGTTGGTGAATTTTTTTATAAAGTAAAGAAAATCTCATTACCACAATGAGATGGTAAAAGCTTCTAGTGTTTTTTTTAATTAAAGAAACTTTGGGAATTTGCTTTACGTTGGAAAAAAGTAAAAATGAATAAGTTAAGTGTTGCAAAATTCAAAACATACTAGAAAGAAAAAAAAGCTGACGTAATATTAAAAAATGCCTCTGCATATGAAGTGGAAATTTTAAATGTGAGATGAGGAGCGCCCAGTAAAAGAAAACTGTAGAGTAATAAAAAAGAGTACTTAAGGAAATGTGGATGCCAAGTGTTAGGAAGAGACACTGCTGGAGCAAAATGAAATTCATTTTTTTTTTCAGAGCAGAACTTAAGCCTGCGGAGTAGTGACGCAGAGGACTAAAAGGTCAGAAGGAAGATATAAGCCAGCCAAAAATAGGGGATATAGGGATAGAAGATGCCTTAACCACCTGGAAAAAAATTGAATGAAACCACCAACAGGACAGATAAAATGGCGAAAAAAGGGCACAAGAGTTGAAAGAGGTCAGAAAAGAAGTAATAAGCAGAGCAGAAGGGCGATGCAAAGTAGAGGGGTGATTAAGGAAGCTAAGCAAAAAGAGAGCTAATTTGAGTTGAACACATGACGCATCGTATGGCTTAGGGGTGCCACAAGTGAAAAATAAATGTTGCTTAGAAAATAATAATAAAATAAAGAGCAGCCAGAAGGGGAGACTCTTAAAGAGTAGACGAGACAAAAAAAAATTGGAACAAAAGAAATGCCCAAAGATGAGAAGCAAGAAAAAATTATATATATATATATATATATAGTGCGTGTAGATAAAAAATATCAAAAAATTAAATGACTTAGAAGCAATTAAATTAAATTAATGAGCAAGAAAATACAAAAGTTTATTTATAAAACAGATATATTAAAAGTTTTAATGCTGATTAAAAAACAAAACTAACTAAATATTAGTAGTAAATTGCTAAATTTTTTGATTTAAATAAAATCAAATGGTTCGTAAAAAAATTAATGTGGTTAAAGACCTTATTAAGCATTATTTCTATTATTGAGGCTTGGCATTGATGTTGTTATTGATGTCAAAGGTTGTTCATGAGGTATGAGGTCATTGAATAGTGTTTTTGTTTGATTGCATTCTAGAGAGGTATGGCATTGTTTGAGAAACTTATAAGGCATGTGAACAATGTGTAGAAGCATCAAATAATGTTTCAAGATCAATTTCCAAAGTTGTCAAGTGTTTGAACCAAACAAGAGACTTGAGAAAGATTATGCATAGGATGCCTAGCCTTGTGCATGAAGAAGCATGGTGGCCTAGTGAGATGGATGTATAGAGGTATAAGAGGATGTTTGAGGATTTTTAATCATGCATATGATTCTTTGGATAACTCATGATAATCTTAGAATGAGCCTACAAGGGTAGGACCTATAGACCTAACTTGCAACTAGACTAGTTCTAGACCCTGTCTGACCTAATGAAGTGCCATGAAGTGTTGTCAAGGCCTATAAAAGATGAAAAGTAGTATTTTAACATGTGAGATGTTTCTTGATAATGTGAGTGAAATGGAGAGTGTATGTAAATAGGTTTGAAGGTCAGTTTTAAGGTCTAATGTGACGTGTAGGTCAAAGGTCTTGAGAACAAAGAAAGAGATGGTGATCATATGGATAATCAGGATCAATTTCCAAAGCAAGTATGCACAAGTGAGCTTTGAAAAATGTGTGTCATTTTGTTATAGGTGTTTTGACCAAGTCTAAGGTCAAAGTTTTTAATAAAAATCAAGAATTTTTTTTTCAAAGTCTTATATGTGCATAAAATGAAGGATTCTCAACCTGAGAAGAACTTTCAATTACTCATTGGCACATGTAACCTCTATATGGGAACCTAATATATTCATGGTATATGGGGAAGGGTCCTATCTCAAATTTTCAATAATTGGTTTCTATAATGAGGGGCTAAGTTTTATGAATAATCATTAACACCAAAAATAGTGTTAACCCTTTTTAAAACCCTAATAGTGACCTGATTTGAATTTTTTTTTTAAAGTTATTAGAATGGATTGTTTTGTATATTTTATATATTGGATCATGAATTAAACTCTCTTAGGCATCTCCAAGTGTGATTTTTTTGTCAGGACAGTGAGTGGATCCTACAAGAAAGGTCTTGTTTCTCATAAATTTATTGTGGCATGCAAAGTTGACCAAGTCAGAGTCATTATTTGAATGGAGGTTGAATATTGAGACTTTTATATTATGTACATGGTGGTTTTTGAGTGGTTTCTATCCCTTAGGGGTTCTAAACTGGTCATACAAATTGATCAGTCGATAACAGACCTAGTGGTGCAGTGAGAAAACTAGGCGAAAATGAGAAGTTGATTAGGAATGTGTTATCATGGATTAGGGATGGATCCAAATGTATGGAGATGTTTTAAATACCTTTAACACATTTCCATATTAGATATAATATTTTTATATGATTGTATATAGCATAAATTTTCTCTCAAATTGACTTATCTAATTCAGTGAGGTTTGTGTAGTGAAATCATGAGATTGGTTTGTACGACTAATATTGATATTAGATATTATGATCTATTTTCTATAATTTTTTCAAATTTTTTTCAAAGATAATATTCATGCATTGGAAGTTCTTAGTATGTCCTTTAATGTATCAAAAATTCATGTTTTCATCACTGTGTTTTGAAGCAAGTTGGCAGTTCTGAGTGAGTTACTTGCATAAGAGGGTTTGAGTCCTTTTGACCAATGTAATTAAATATAATTAACTTGGTGAAGTTGTGTAGGTCTTGAATTTTCTATTTATATAATTGTTTTCCATGATTTTTTGGCAAAATTATGTTTATGCTTTAGTTGTTCAAGATAGTTTTTTTGTGTATACATAGGCCTATATTGTGAACAATGTTTAAAAAAAGGGTTCTAGTGGTGGTTGGAACTAAAATATATTGTGTAATTAAAGTAAAGTTGTCTAAGAAATATTTTATTAATACATGATTTGATCCTTATATGTGTGGGTTTAGGAATAATTCCAAGAAGGTCATGAGGTAATGTGTTGCTAAAATAGGCCTAATTAAATTAGGTCTCCTTAAGGCCTAAAAGAGGAATTGGTCTATCAAGCTATGGATGACCTAATGTATTAGTTGATTAATGTTTGAAACCTGTTCTAAGATTTATTTCAAGGGTAATACAAGTGTTCAAATGTGTATGGCCTACCAAAATGTGTGAGATCAAGTAACTTGTATAAGAGCAAGGTCTAATAGGCCTATTTGGGTGTGTAAGACAAGTGAATTTGCAAATGAATAAAAGAGCACAAAGAGGAGAAGGAAGATTTCATGTGTACCATCATAGGTATGTCATTAATATCATATAGGAGGTCTACATATGAAGATCATTGCCTATGTGAACTAATTAAGGTAATAGAGGGCTTATTGAGCATTGACAGATTTACTTAGGTGAGAGGTAGTTTTGAATGTGATCATGAGTGTCAAGGAGCAGACCGTGAGGGTAGATTGTGATTAAGATAACATTCATGAGGAGAGGAGAATATTATAATTATAGGAGGTTGTCATATATGATCAAAGGTGTAGTAGAGACCTGAATATGTTGATAAGTCCATGATGAGGTAGTTGATGTGTAGAGAGAGCAGATAGAAGATTGAGTATGATATTGATGTCATATAGAGCACAAGAAAGAGAGAGAGACAAAAAATACCATCATCAGGTGTTGATAAGCATCAAGTAAAAGGGGGACAAATCATTGGTGGCTAAGTGGATGCTGAGTCATCATAAGTGTTTATTGAGTGGGTGCTTGATCAACAAGGGGTGGTGCTTCCTAGTAAGTTGGTGCTTGCTAAAGCCAAGTTGGTGCTTGGTGAATTAGAGTTTGGTGTTCCTTGTTGGGTTGGTGCTCAACTAAGGATTAATTCATTGATTTGTATGACTATTTTTTCAATCTTTATTTCAACAGGTTTTATCCCCCATGAGGGTTTCCCACTTATATGATGTGTTATGGTTGTTTATGCATTGATTTGGTTGATTAATGCTTTCTTCATGATTATGTACTTTGGATTGATATTAATTTATGAATGGTAATGAATGAATGATGAAGTGAAAATAAAAGAGTATTAAGGACACTGAATCAACCCCCCTTAGCTAATAGGGTCCCACTTAAAAGAGGATTGGTTGATATTCCTTTGTGACAATTCTAACAGCTTAGAGGTGATCCTAAGAATCACAAGATGTTTTGTGATCAGCGGGGAGAAGAAAACATGTATGATGAAGAAGTATACTATGACAATGAAGAAAGAAAAGTTAAAGTAGACCTTGAAGCTGAGCTCATAAGATCCCTTGATGATTTGAAGCATCAAAATAAGACTATCAATGATCTTAATAGTTAGTTAGAAGATGTCAATGCAAGGTTCAAATCAAAGTAATTTGAGTTTGACCATTTTAAGGTTGAGCATAAGTAGCTTATAAAAAAATGAGTAAGATGAAGACCTATGAGAAGTTTGATAAGAGCACTAAGGATCTAGATGACATGTTAAGTGGTCATAAGTCTACCAATGATAAGACAGGTCTTGGTTTCAAAGTAGATCTAAAGGTGAAAAAGGAGAATTCTAATATGATCAAGAAGGTTAACCTCAAAATGAAGACAAATTCTATTAGATATCCTAACGCCATGAGGTATTTCAATCCTTTCAATGGTCAATGTTTTTCTTGTTATCAGTATAGACATAAAGCAAAGGATTTTAGAAGGATGCCACCTAAGAATGAATTTGCATGAGACTATGGAAAATGAAGTAATTGGCAAAGAAGAGATCACAAACGACATCAATTAAGAGGTATGTCTAACAAGAGTAAGGTTATTTTCTATTCGTTTCAATGTATAGGTCATACTACAAGATTTATAAGATTAGATTGGATAAGTCCTCAAGTTATAACAAAATGTTGGTATGGAGACCAAAGAAGGTGATAAATAGCAATGATCAACCTATGGATCAAGGTTAGTTAATTGCCAGGGTAGAATTCCAAGAGCATTTGGTATCAACTTAGATATAGAAGAAGGATGACAAGATGAGTCATGATCAACTCATAAACCAAGGTGAGTTGTTTGCTACTGTAGAGCATAAGTTAGATTTGAAAGAATATCAAGAGTATTATTTGTCATCTTAAAAGGATGATGAAGAAACCAATTTAAAGGTCAAGCCTAAGTTGACAGTCAAACCTAGAAGGATGTTGAAAAATATTCAATCTTGTGAGAGTATGGAGATCTGGGAATCTCCTAAATTTATATTGTTCTAATGTCCTATAGAAGGGCTGACTCCATTAGGCTTCATGGAGACACTCATTAGTAAGTAGAAGTATGGTGAAGCCTGAGCAAAAGAATGAATATGGATATTATCCATCCTTATGTTTGCAAATGAGATGGCTTCAAGATGTATAAAGGTATGTAATGGTTCATATGTTCCATGGATGCATGCATAGTATGATTGAATGTGTGAGTCTATTGCAGATGTTTTGAAATACTAGATGGTGAGTGCATATGTTTTGAAGACTAAGGGGGAATACCTAAGTTAGTTTTGAATAGGTCTCTATCATTTTCTATGAAGTAAGGTATGAGCATATATCATTGTTTATGTTTGTATGATTGTTGAGCATATATGCATTGAGGCAACAAGACCCAAAGGAGGAGTTCATTAGAATCATGAGTGCACATGATATGAAGGCTAAGGTGGATTCCCTTTATCTACAAAGAGGTATGAGTTAGATAAGGTGATGGCAGGATGGTTCAAACATTAGGTAGACTTGGTTTTATCTCCAAGATTCAAGATGATACTTAAATATTGTGATAAGAAGACCTGAGGTAGCTATGAGCTAAAGATGAGTGAAAAAGGTATGTTGATCAATCATCAAAGGTAGCTCATGTGTGGGAAAGGATGTCAAAAATAAAGATATGGTAGTAAATATGCATGGAGGTATAAGGTTTATTAGCCAAAACAAAGAGGTATGATGTTATGGTGAGCTACTGGATCAAGGTCTACATCAGGTTGGTTGATAAATAATATATTTTAAACTCAATATCATTCATGTCAGAAAAAAGTAGATGGATATGATCATGGTGATAGGGGAGCCTATATATGATGCTTCAGGTATGTGTGGGTATGGTTTGTTAAGATCAAGTCCTATGAATGAGACAGGATCTAAAAGGCTACAAGGTGGAGTATGATGGTCCTAGCCCTATCTGTTATGACAATACAAGTGCTATAATCATCTCAAAGAACATTGTCATACACTCAAGGACCAAACACATTCCCATAAGGTATCATTTTTTAAGAGAGTAGGTAAGTGAACAAAGTATCAAACTTGAATATGTTTCTACATAGGATCAAATTGTAGACATTTTGACCAAACCACTTCCAAAGATAACTTTTGAACACCTAAGATAGGAATTGGGTGTAATTCCTAGCCCTAACAATAATTTAAAAATTCAAGTATGTAGGGGAGAAAATCATGCTCATTAGCCCCGATAGTAGGTGATTTTTTCCAAGAAAGTATGCATGGAGATAGGGGAGCATGTTTTTTTATGTCTCATAAACTCATAGTTCTAGGTGTTGAGTATTTTAGTTACAAAGAGTGTGATCCAAGGAATTACAGACATCACTTTGTCATTGATGTCAAAGGGGGAGAAATAATAGAGTGGGGAGATAATGATGTAAGTTTTTTAGTATGATTTACCATCAATGACAAAGGGGGAGATTATTGAGCATTGTTTCTATTGTTGAGGCTTGGCATTGATGTTGTCATTGATGTCAAAGGTTGTTCATGAGGTATGAGGTCATTAAATAATTTTTTTGTTTTATTGCATCCTTGAGAGGTATGAAATTATTTTATAAACTTATAAATCATGTTATCAAGGTGTAGAAGCATCAAATAATGTTTCAAGATCAGTTTCCAAAGTTGTCAAGTGTTTGAACCTAACAAGAGACTTGAGAAGACTTATACACATGATGCCTAGTATTATGCATGAAGTAGCATGGTGACCTAGTGATATGGATACATAGATACATAAGAGGATGTTTGAGGATGATTAATCATTAATATGATGCTTTAGATCACTCATGAGAATCTTATAATGAGCCTATAGGGGTAGGACCTACATACCAGCATACAACTAGACTAGTTTTAGACCCTGTTTGACTTAATGAAATGCTATGAGGTGTTTTCAAGGCCTATAAAGGATGAAAATTAGTGTTTGATAATGTGATAGGTTGATTGATCATGTGAGTGAATTTTAGAGTGCATGGAAAGAGGCTTGAAGGTTAGTTTTAAGGCCTAATATGACTTGCAGGTTAAAGGCCTAGAGAGAAAAAAAATAGATAGTGATCAGATGGAGTATTAGGATCAGTTCCAAAAAAAATATGCACAAGTGAGATTTTATAGAGGTTTTTCATGTTTTTATAGGTGTGTTGACCAAGTATAAGGTCAACATTTTGAACAAAAATCAATAAAACGTGTTTCAAGGTCTCTTATGTGCACATAATGAAATATTCTCAACCTGAGAAGAAATTTCAAGTACTCATTGGCATGTGTAACCTATGCATGGAAACATAAGTTATTCATGGTTTATGGGTAAGGGTCTTATCTCAAATTTCCAAAGCATTAGTTTTTATAATGAGGGGTTGAGCTCTATAAACAATCATTAACATTAGAAATAATGTTATCCCTCTCTAAAACCCTAATAGTGACCTGATATGAAAGAACCTATTATAAATTTATTAGAATGGATTGGTTTGGATAGTTTATTTATTGTATCATGAATTAAACTCTCTCAAGAATCTCTAGGTATGATTTTTTTTGTTAGGAAAGTAAGTAGACACCAGAGGAAAGGCCTTATTTCTCAGATATTTGTTGTAGCAGGTAGAGTTGACAAAGTTAAAGCTGATAATTAAATGGAGGTTAAATATCAATAATTTTATCTTATTTACATATTTATGAGTAATTTATATCCCTTAGGTGTGCTAAACCATTCATACAAGTTAACCAGTCACTAGTAGACCTAGTGGTGCAAACAGTGAGAAAACTAGGCAGAAGTGAGAAGTTGATTATGGATGTGTTATCATGGATTAGGGATGGATCCAAATGCATGGGGATGTTTTTAAAGACATATAATAAATTTAAATATTGGATATGATACATTGAATTATATTGAGTATGGTATTGAATTAATTACATAGGTTAATAAAAAGGTGGATGAATAATTGGTGGCTAAGTGGGTGCTAAGTCATCATAAGTTTTGATTAAGTGGGTGTTTTATCAACAAGGGGGTTGGTGCCTCCTAGAAAGTTGGTGCTTGTTAAATCCAAGTGGGTGCTTAGTGAATTAGGGGTTGGTTCTCATTTTTGGGTTGAAGCTAAGCTAAATATTTATTAATTAATTTATAAGACTATTTATCCAAGATTTTTTTTACTAGATTTTATCCCCCATGAGGGTTTTCTAATTATATGATGTGTTATGGTTGTTTATGCATTGCTTTGATTGATTAACGCTTTCTTCATGCTTATGTATTTTGGGTTGATATTACTTGATGAATGGTAATGAATGAATGATGAAGAAAAAGTAAAAGAGTATTAAGGACACTGATTCACCCGCCTCTTAGTGATTGTTATTCTAACAAACCCCATAAAAAAAGATTTAGAAGCCACTAAATTTAAACAAGGAGAAAGTAATGGATTTAAATAGGTAGCAAGGGTTAGAACCCTTGCAAAAAAAATCCATGAAATTTCTTTAAAAATCTGCACACTTTTCAAAAAGACATCATTAAGATGACCATAACTCTAATACCATGAAATATTTTAACCCAAAAATAATCATCAATGACATAGCATGAAAGTGTGAGAAAAATAAAAATGCATAATACTAAATTACCTCTCAAGAAAAATTCATAAGTGACAAGAGTTTTAAAGTGGGAAATTGATTTTATCGTAGAAAAACCCATGTGATCCTATTAGAAGGCTTTCAACCAAAATATCCATAAGTAAAAGATTGAATTAAGAGCACAAGAGAATAATAAAGAAAGCTATGGGATTCTTAGTGAGGAAAAGAGGAGAGGAAGGGCTATTTTATAAAGATGGAGGAGGAAATTGAGAGTTACATAGAATCCCATTATGACCTTATAAGCCCCCTAAGGGTGTGCCACTTGTGTCCTAGTCCCTTACAAAGTGAAAGAAGGTGTGTGTCATGTGATGGAAGGAGTTACTTGTGGAAGGAGTTACTCATGCAAGTAACTCCTAAATATTAAAGAAGAACAAAAAGGTGAGTGACACCTCATGGAATCCAGATTTATGTGAATTAATAATTCACATAAATATAAACTCCTCACACATGAAAAAGAAACTTAAGATAAAATAAATTATTCTAAATACAGGGTAATTCTAACATAATCTAAGGCAAAAATGTCACAAAGTCTTGAGGAATCAGAAAAGATTATCATCAACCTCAAGATTCAATTTGAAGAAGAAAAAAGGATTTAAGAGGAGGTGAGAATCTAATTAAACAAAAAGGAAGAAAATTGTGATAGGCTAGAGGCTAAAATTGTTTCCTTAAAGAAAGAACTAGAGATAACATCCACTAAACTAAATACAAGCCTCAAATATGAGAAGAGTACTGAGATCTTAGATGATATCATAAATGGGAAAAAGGCACCATTTATAAACATTGGTCATGGATATAAACAAAATCAAATGGCTAACAAAGAAGATCACAAAGAGCCATCAAAGAAGGCAAATGATAAAAAGACAAAAAAAATATGCAGATGTTCTCAAATGTCCTATCAGCAAGAAGAAAGAGAATCAAGTCCCACAGAAAATAAGAAATCTTCCAAAATATAATAAGTACAAATTCAAAAAGTCCTTTCCTCTGAGGCAATCACACATGACCAGGTGTCAAAACTCTTTCTTTGGGTATTGATTTTCATGTAATCTCTTTGGTCATAAAGCAATAGACTATAGGAATTGTGCAAGACATTTTGGTTGGAATGAGAATATAAGTCCTTATGGGTTCTCAAATAGGAACTATAATTCATTTGTTCCATTAGTATATTACAATGTCATATGTTATAAGTGCAACAACTATGGACACATAACACACTTTTCTCGAAGTGGGTTTATAAAACTTCTGAGGCATAATAATAAAGTGGAAACCATGTGTAAACAAAAAGAAGAAAATTCAAAAGTATGAAAAAAGAAGACAAATCAATAAAATGAGAAATCTATGCTTGTGCAAACTACATTTCATGTACAAGAGGTATCACTAAGCTCATAAGAAGAAGTATGAATAAAAGGGGAGTTAATCATTGCATTATCTTTTAGCTCCAATGAAAAGACAACTTAAAGGAAGAAGTCTCATAGAATATTATAGAGAGAAGATATGATTGGAGAAAAGAATGAGAAAGATGATCATGATAAAGTTGATGTTCTAAGATAGGGACATTAAAAAAAACTTGGAGAGACTTAGATGTCTATTGAAGAACCAATTTTAAAATATGTGGTTAAAATGCATGATCGATTGTTTGATCTACTAATCTTGTGTAATATTTAAAAATGCTTAGATCTGAGATAATGATAGGTTGCATGCCTTTACTCTTGTATTTGAAGCTAGAAAGAAATTTATTGAAGGAGCTAGATATTCATTGCCTGCAATATTGGATGATAACATATTATCAAGTCATTTGTTGCATTAGTGTTTGGCTCACCATAAGATTTCATAATCACACTTTAGGAGGGTTTTGAAGATAATTTAAATTAGGTGTTTATAGAGTATGGCTTCTTGCTACCATTTATTAACCAAAGGAATGAGCTCCTATAATTGTTAAAAATAATGAATCTTTGAATACACACACTATGGTTGAAGAATCTCCAACTAATAAGAATTAAGCATAAAGAGAAGCAATTTACCTTAAGACTCGAGGGAAGTAGAAAAGAGGAGTTATCACCTGAGAAACTAGAGATAATCTAGATGGATGTAGAAATGTCAAAAGGACCATATTTAATCAAATTCAAGGAGAGAAAATGAGAAAAGAAGAATTCCTTATGCAAAAGGATAAGGAAGAGCAAAAATACAATCATTCATTTGTGGTGATGTTGAAGAAGATGGCATGGATGTTTCCCATGATTTATTTATGGATGGAAGTATAATGAAAATCCCTTTACCATTGATGTCAAAGGGGGAGAATTAATGAAAGGGGAAGTAAAGGATGAGAACTACAACAAGGGGGAGTTTCTCTATAGATTTTCCATAAATGACAAAGGGGGAGATTATTAAAATATTTTCATTGATGTCAAAGGAATTATAATTAATGTAATGGAAGTCAACAGAATTATCAAATAGAAATATCAATGGAATTGTCAATGAAAATATCGAAATATCGATGGAAATGTCAACAAAATTATCAATGGAAATGTCTAAATGTTGATAGAAATGTCAACAGACACATATTTTGGTGAATAGGTTCCTCTTGGATGGGATGCCTCATTTTTGAAGAGCCTTTGGAGGTTGTATAAGGTGGATAGAAGATTGGAAAACATATGGAATTAATTCTTTCTATCATTCAAGCATAAGCTGATTTTTGTAGAGAAGAAGAAGATGAAATTGAATTTGCCATCATTCATTGTTAAAGAAACAATAGTAAGGTGGAAGATTGTTTCAGTAGAGGTCAATGCTTTAGAAAGAATAGATTGATGTCTTTTTATAAGTTGGTGCTTAGTAGTGGCGATTGGTATCTCCAATAGGTTGGTGCCTACAATTGTTTAGCAGTGGGGATTGGTGTTTCCAGTAGGTTGGTGACTATAAATTATTTAGTGATAGGGATTGGTGTCTCTAGTAGGTTGGTGCCTACAAATTTTGTAAGAATAATTTTATTTGTGGCTGGATTTAGACAGTAGATTTCAGCAGTCATTTTCTCTGTAGTTTTTCTCCTGAAAGGGTTTCCACGTAAATCTTGTGTTCCTCTTATGTTCTTAATTGTTGATGTTGTGTGATTGATATTATTATGATTATAAATTTGAAAAAATAAAAGATTACCTTATACTGATTCACACTCCCCCCTCTCAGTATAAGTGTGTGCTCAACAAACATATGCATGAAAGATATGTTGTTGAAAGTGTGAAACATTTTATTTATCTAGAGTGGTTGAATGCCCAAATTTCCCATTTTATATAACCCCTTTATCTATTTGATGAGAATCTTGGAGTCCTTGAAGAGTTGAATATTTTTACCCTTATGTCTATTTCCAAAATTAAAAGTATCTTCAAAGCCATAAGCTCAACAAAATTATTTGTACCCCTTCCTAGACCCACCTTGAAATGAATGTAGTAGTTGGAAATTAAAAATAGAATTCAATAACACCACATATAGTATGAGAGCTTTGAAAAGCATCATCAAAATAACCCCACACTCTATAATGGTCAATGGGAGGATGTAGCATCAGTCGTGGCCCCTTTATCTTTGGGAATCATTCTGATTTTGGAAAGGCATTAAAAATTAAGGATATTTTTTCATTGGAAGATGTTAGAATTCTTAACAATCCAAATTCCCATGACACCACCATAGGTAATGCCTTACACAATTTTAGCTCTAGCTACTTATACCACCTCTCAAAGTAATCTTCTTCACTTACAACCTAATACATGTTTCTTACACATGTAAATCCTTCCAAATCTACCCATACCTTGGCTGTATAAAGACATGTGATGAGAAGATAATTCATTGTCTTTGAATCTTGAAAGCACAAATTAAAGCGACTCGGTTCATGCTAACTTCTTTTTTACAATACCTCCTACGTGTCAGTTTTATTTATTATTGCCAACCACATAAATACTCTTATCTTTATGACACCACCAAGTTCTTCTATAATAACCACATTTCTGAAATTTGTCTTATATCCTAAATTCACATTATATTCACCCAAATATGGGTTCTTGAACCAAACCAGCTTGTCCATATCTTTATTTAATCTGACATGCCTCCATTTCAATCTCTTTATGTTAGCATGGGTAAGGGAAAATGATTTTTAGTCTTATTTGGCATTAATTGTAATAAAGGAGAAAATAGATATATGAGGTGTCAACAAGGAGTTGAAGAGTCATTAGAAATAGAGAGTCAAAATAGAATGTGATGGGTCATTTGAGAGCCTTTATAGGAAATTATATGGGAAAGAGCAATTCAAATCATTAGCTTGAATAAAATATATCTTTTGGTCTCATTCATGGAGTTTTTAGTATATTATTATTATTTTATTTGATTTCCTATCATTTATGCTTGGTAGCCTGCAAATATATCATTTATTTTTCATAGGTGAAAATCTATTGTATATATATTCTTGCCACTATCTACAGCTAAAATGGTGTAGTGAGCACACAATCAAATTGGATGAAGTATGTTGAGATGGTTGCCAGGGCCGATAGATGTATAATGATGGATAGATGAGAGAATTAGTAAATTTGTAGAGGAAGAAGTGCAAAGAGTCAAAAAGACTGTAAAAGAGATCATTCAAGAACACTTCTAAGATAAAATCTATGAAAATTTTTAGTGTAAATTACCTAGATTGTTAGTTGCATGGTTAGCTAGATTAGAATACTGATGATTTAGTTTAAGGAGAATAGAATTTATAATTTGTATTGAGGACAAACTAGATAGATTGCATAACCTAAATACTGACTGGTCCTAAGTAGTAGATTACTAGATGAAGACTACGATCAATGGCTATATTATAGAGTTTATAATACAAGGATATATAGATTTTGAGACTGCATAAGATTAATTTATTCAAAGAATCAGAGAGAAATTTTCACATTGACTACCCTTTTTGAATAAAATGTTGGTTTTTGAAAATGCCATGGAGCCTACTCCAACCAACATGGAGTAGTCATTTCGAGCACCATGGGGGTGCATGCAAGAGAAAGTGGATGATGAGGAGTTGAATAAGAGGAACTTGAACCTAATCCTATAAGATGGGAGGTAAAAAGACTATGAGTGAAAAATAAAAATTTTGGACTCAGAAGAGAGCTACAATAGTAAATAAGGTAGAATAAGACAAATGACCCTGAAGTAACTGTGAGTATGACTAGGAATAAATAAGAAGTTGCTAGAGCTAGAGATTTACAAGGCAAATATGCTAGAGAAGTAAGGTTGATGAAAGAAGGTGTGGAAGATGTTGATAGATAAAGTTATGTGGAATATGAGAAAGGGCCCAATGAGAAAGAGGATGCTAGAGGTAGTGATGTTTAGGTAGATAAGTTAGGAAGTAGATGTAGGCCGCAGTTAATTGATGGGCTTTTCATTGGAACCACAAATGTAAGTTCCTGGGAAAATGTTATATTTAAAGGTATTAATATTATAGGTTCAAGCTTGAAGAAATAATAAGTTAGATAAAAGTGTCATTCATTTCAAGGGTATGCATCCCCCATCCCATTTTATTTATAGATGGTATAAAATGTACACATAGAGAAGTTGATTCAGGTTGGTTTGATTCTTTTACTGATAAGTTTAGAAGGCTCAATATAGAAACCAAATGGGTGTATAAATAAATAACTTTCAAGAAGTAGGATTTCTATTTACTCCTAAAAATAATAGTGCAAAGTAGCCTATAGTCACAATAACCACTACACAATCTCTTAAGTGCACAATGATCGATGCATAGACACCACCAGTCATAATTACTAGTATTTAGATAATTACAACAACTATCAATCTACCAACTATGGCACTTCATGCAAGTATGTTTATAAATTAATCCCATAGATGGATCTTCAGATCCTGAACAATACTTACCTATGAGATGAAATAGGTTGTAAAAGGGGTAACATCAAATGATGTGAAGAAATGTGAACTAGTAGGGGATTTGGGAGGATGTTCTTTGGAGTTCATTTGAAAAAAAAATGTCAATACCTTGGATTTAAAATAATTCAAAGATTTTCTAATATCAAAATTCAAAGTAAAAAAATGCTCCAGTTAAGTGATTCAGTATCTAAAGGAAATTTAACAAAATCAAGAGAAATGATTGGAGAATATGATCATAGGTTCTCCAATGTAATGAATAAAATTCATTTTATTCTAGTAGATAAAGATAAGGATGTTTAGTTTTTAGAGGGATTACGACCTATAATAAGGTTCACTATAGTGAAAACCTAGTTCTCCACCAAAGCCGATGTTTAATTTGCTACCATCAGAGTTGAATAGATAGAAGACTATGCAAATCTTCCCTCGATAGGATCATAAGTAGAAGTTGAGTTAGATGATTTTATATTGAGGATGAATTAAATTCATGAAAATGATAACCCTAAATTAGGATTATGGTGCATAGAGTGTGGTCACAAGGGACATCATAGGAATGATTGCTTAATAATCAAAACATAATTTTGTGAAATCTACAGGGTAGTTGGACATCCTACATCCAAGTGCCATCTCCTCCAATAATATATTCAAAAGTCACACAACATGTATTATAATTTTTGAAAATATATAAGTCATGATGAGATGAGTTGTTGTGCATTGTAAGAGTTAAAGTAAGATATAACAAAGAATGTCTTCACAGTTGCAACCCAAAAAATACCCACTACGAAGCAAGTAATTTTAGAACCAAATGTGGAGATGATAAATGCAACTTAAGGTAGTCCTAGATAGGTGCCTTCATTGCCACAATATCACATGACTCCATCACCATAGTACCAACCACAAGGCCTGATAAGCTAAAATAATACATCATCTCCCTCATATCACTATTCTAGTTAGTATGTGCAACCATGAAATAACACAAGTCTTCAACAACAACAAGTAACTTAGACTCTAAGTTATCCTTAGCATTAGTATGGGGGATATGATGCACAAATGAATCAATGGGGAGGATATAATGGAAAACAATCTCAAGGGGGGGATATAAATAGAATAAAGGAGGCTATAGAGGAGGATATAGGGAAGGATATCATGGTGGATATCAAGGAGGTCACAATAATGATAATTGGCAAACTCAATCACCCATGCAATGTTATCTATGAAAAACATATAATCATTATGCGAGTAACTATTCTACAAAGCCTCAAAGTCAATTTTATTGTCTATATTGCAAGATCAAAAGTCAACATCAAATAAAAGGCTGCCTTGTTTTGGATAAATAAATAAAGGGGAAGCCAATGCACAACATAAACATGATTAATGCATAGCCAAAGGAAAATGCATTTGTGTAAGCCATCACAAGGAAACAAAGGGATGAACAAGGGTTACCTCTATTAGAGATTCCTCAAAATCAAGGTATTAGAAAAGTTCACCGAGATAAATATCATGACCCTGCAATACAACAAATACAAGTTTTTAATTAGGATAACACTACTATTGATGCTCAAATGTATAGGTAAATTATTTAGATAATGCAACAAGAAGGCATTGTGACCACTTTGAGGAATCTAATGAAACTACTTAGTACATTGTGCAATGAGTATATATCCTAAAATATCATGAAACTTATTCACAATCTTCTAGAGTGTGTGAAGCAAGGACAAACAAAGGCCAATAAAGTAGTTTGGTATGTTAAGACCAAGAAGCCCTGGG
Source organism: Torreya grandis (assembly GCA_037957365.1). NCBI lineage: Eukaryota > Viridiplantae > Streptophyta > Pinopsida > Cupressales > Taxaceae > Torreya > Torreya grandis. The sequence goes on from JARHVA010000800.1 coordinate 768,966, forward strand.
ATGTGGATTCACAACTAGACATCAATTTGGTTGGATATAAAATTCCAAATGTAGTATTTGACTTTGGTAGTACCATAAATATGATTCCTAATTCAATATGAGAAGCCATTGGCTGACTAACTCTGAGTTACAATCCATTAACATTAATTTTAGTGTATTATGGTAGAGTCAAACCCATTGGCTGACTAGAAGATGTTAAAATTAAAGTGTTTGAACTTAGCTTACAAGGGGACTTCAAGGTCATTGACATGAAGTTAATAGATACCCATTACACTACCTTAATCAATAAAAAATGAGCCTACGATGGCCAAATGACTATTAATACTATGTGTAGTTAGTTAGAAGTGCATCAAAAAGATAAAATAGTAGTCATAACTTTAAACAAATCTAAACAAAAACCATATATTATTCTTAGAAAACTAGAGTCTCCTTATGCTTATGGGTATAATAGTTCATTTAAAATGGGGACAAATGAAATACAAACTAGGGTATGAACTGTAGAATGTCAAAAGTGGAATCCTAGTACTACGTAATAGGAATAGCCACTGGTATTCAAATTGGTTATCACAAAGTCATTAGTCAGATAGGTTCAAATCAAAGAATGTGTTTCTCCTTCAATATGCTCATCAAAAATATTTGAGGTATATTTTTTTTATAATATCAATGCAATTATGATGGATTACACTGAACCTACCCCTGAAGTAATTATACCTTGGGATTTGACATCATCCATAAGTAGTGTTTTAAATGCACGCATCTTGAAATGGTCTCGTAGAGATCATGAGTTACAACCTTTGTGCATGGTGCTCATTGTAGAATGACAAATAATTTAATATTTTACAATCGAGTATCTCAATCCATTCATATTGATATTTAAACACCATGTATGATAGGTGGAACAATAATTTAATGCACTCAACTATGTACTAAAAAGAACTTCTGCGACATGGTGGGTTGTGCCTAGAAATGTAGAAATGCATTGGGAGAATGTGAAATATTATGTGAAAGGTTTCATCTACCAACTAGTATTAAAGTAGAATGGCCTTTCTTTCAAAAGGGTTAATGTCCTGAATTGCACATCCATCAGTGCATTAATATATAGACTATACAGGGAGTAGAGACTCGATATTGGGCACACATATTTAGTCATGCCCTTACACCTCTTCCAAAAACTTGGTACATGAATCAAGAGCGTAGAGGAGAAACTAAACACTAGGCACAACTTCAGTAAGATTTTATTCAAACTTTTATATTTGTATATGATAATCTATTAGTACATAATGCCTTGCAAAAGATTGAAAAAATTTTATGTCACAGATGCATAGAGGATTTAGCAAATGTTGTTGAATCATCATTTCATTAGGAAGATGCATAAGACCTATATATCACATCACATAATTACAAATCTAATAAGAAATAGCAACTACAAATTTAGCCATGTAATAGAATAAATAATGATTAGATAAAATCCAAGGATAGTGATGGGGATCTCGATTTACAAGGGTTCTTTGAATTGTAGTGTGAAGAAGAGTCTAAACCAATGTAAAACACAAAGCAAGTAGAAGAAGATAAACTACACAATATTGACATCCCACAACATGAAGGTGAATGCATTTTACAAGATATTATGCCTAGTGGATCAGGCAAGATGTATCAAGAATAGTTGGGAAAGACTCAAGGAAATATTGGGACAAAAGTGGCCCCTAAGCTTACAATGGTGGGAGATTATTAGGGATAATAAAAAATATTTGAATCCCTATAGATGTTAAGAGAGTAACAAGATTTGTTTCCAACCAAATTCTTGGAAGTCAAAGGCATAGATCCATCTCTAGGATAAATGCATATTGAGCTAAAGAATGTGTGCACCTGATTAAAAAGTGATACTATAGGCTCAGTCCTAATATGAAAACTAAAGTAAAGGTTGAACTGGATCGAATGAATGAAGCAGGAATTATTTATCCAATTGAAAAGGCATAACCTAATAAGATAGGAGAAATGTAGGTGTGTATATATTACCATTCACTCAATGATGCCTATGTCAATGATCCATTTCCTATCCCTTTTACTGATGAAGTGCTTGAATCCATAACTTGACATGAGGTATATTCCTTTATGGATGGCTTCAATGGGTATCATCAAATTCCAATTGCTAAAGAGGATTAGACCAAAACTACCTTCACTATTGAATGGGGATCATTTGCATACAAGGTAATGTCATTTAGTTTAAAGAATACACCTGCTATATTTTATAGAATTGTGGTAAATGCATTCAATGACTTCATTCATGATTTCCTCAAGGTCTATCTAGATGATTGGTCAATTTTATCTTTGTTTAAAGAGTACTTGACTAAGCTAAGATTAATGCTAGAGAGATGTTAGGATTTGTGTATTACCTTAAATTTTAAAAAATGCCTATTCTTTACACCATTTGGTGTCTTTCTAGGTCATCTAGTGTGAAACAATAGAATTTTGGCCAATCTAGCTAAAATGGTTGTTATAATAGGAATGCCACCTACTACAAACTCAACTAAAGTGCACACCTTTCTAGGTCATATTGGATATTATAGGAAGTTCACAAAAGGATATGCGACTATATCATCATCCATACAGAATATAATATACAAGGACACTAAATTTGAATGGACACCAGAGTGTCAAAAAGTATTTGTCAAGTTAAAACATAGGTTCGTAAAAACACCCATCTTGGTATTTCATGACTGGAAGAAGACATTCCATATACATGTGGATACTTTGGGCATTGTAGTGAGAATTATTTTAGTGCAACTAGGTGAAGGTGGGTTAGACCACCCAATACATTTTCCAAGTAGGAAAATCTCAACTACAAAAAATAATTACACAAAAATCAAGTGATAAACACTCGTCATGGTGTTTACATTGTAAAAGTTTAGGCATTACTAATTGGCTACTTATTTTGAGCTTTTCATGGACCACCAAGCACTGCAATACTTGGTTAATAAACCAATGCCAGGGGGATGCATCTTAAGGTGGTTGATGCTCTTTTATCAATTCTAATTTAAGATCAATGTGAAATTTGGATTAGATAATGTGGGACCAGATCATGTTAGTTAACTACACAATGGGGAGGAACCAAAGGAACTTGAAGATGAATCTCCTGATGTGTATTTATTTAAGACTATTTTAGTTCTTGATAACATGGAGGACATCACAAAATTTTTGAAAGAAGGAATTTTTCTTGCACATTATACATAAAGGGACAAGAAATAGATGGTTACGAGAGCTATGTCATATAGTCTTATAAATGGATTCTTTTATAAGCTAGGTAAAGATGATGTATTGCATATGGTAGCTCTAGAACATGAGTGAACACAACTAATTTAAGAAGATCACCAAGGGCTTGCAGGAGGACACTTCATAGGAGAAGCCATTACTATAAAAATACTTTAGAGTGGTCTATGATGGTCTACACTTTTTCAAGATGCACACAAATTTGTTAAACATTACGGCATCTATCAAAGAATGGGTAAGCCTAATCAATGAGATGAAATGTCTTTTTTTCCTATGCTTGTAAAACAACCTTCTAAATAATGGGGAATTGATTTTGTCAGACCTATATCTACCCCAAGTAAGCATAGTCATGCCAGATAAATTATCATTGTGACCGATTATTTCACAAAATGGGTGGATGTTGTTGCCACTCCAAGCTATGATGTGAAGGATGTTTCCAAATTTTTATATGAAAACATTATCATGAGATTTAAATGTCTAGTTAAGCTAGTAAGTGATAGAGGCACACACTTTATCACTAATACTATTAATATTCATGGAATAATTCATGATATCGCACCACAAAAGCATAACTTACCATCCATAGGGTAATAGACAGGCTGAAGCATCAAATAAAGTTTTGGGTAAGATGTTGACAAAAATTTGTAATGTCCAGAGAGATGATTGGGAAGATCGCATTCTTGCAATTCTGTGGACATATCATACATATTATAAGATAACTATCGGGTTCACTCCCTTCCAATTAGTATATGGCCTCGAGGTAGTAATGCCTATGGAATACATCATACTTAGTCTATGCATTGTGATGATCATGAGGTTAGGGGATCAAGACCCATTAAGAGTGCAGTTTCTAGATTTCACTAAGATGGAAAAAGATAGGTTAAGAGCATAATGGATGCAAAAAATCAATAAAAAAATTTAAAAAGCATGGCATGATTTCAATATGTGATTTAATAATTTTACTTAGACCAAACTGTATTGATTTATGAGAGCAGATTTAAAGCATTCCCAATAAAGTTGCACATAAGATGGAAATAACCCTACATCATTCATGAAGTATCACCATAGGGTACCATAGTGCCAAAAGATTTGTAGAGAACCATATTATTAGGTTGAATCAATGGCTATAGGCTTAAACTATATCATCATTAATCTCTATTATGTTACTAAAAATTGAGTGGTACTGAATAACACCATGTAGTTAAAATTTTATTTAATCTTTTATTTTTTAAATTTTGTTCCATAGGTTAGAATGTTTTTTAGTGTTCTCATTATTGTGCAACACATCATAACCACCAAAACTAGTTATCTTCATAGGAGGTGACCACCTTAATAAGACAACTCATCAAGGACAACTAGTCACAACTACACCAAGCTTTGTAATTAAGTCCCAAAAGGTAGTGAAAAGATAGGTACAGTAGATGGAAGGCCAATGATCAGGTTAGACCATTAATGATGTGACATTGCAAAATATTGTAGTAGTTTTAAAGTAGTTTTGGAAATAAAATGACAAGTAGATGCATAAAATGAATTAATTAACCAAAGGGACAACTACTCACCTATAATAACTACCCCAAACTAAATCAAATATCCTAGGCACCAAACATCCCTATCAAGATGATTTCTAACATCTAATATTAAATACAAAGAGAACATTTGTGCCCATGTAGTCAATGCATTCACAAGAGGTGGTGATATGTAATTAGGTGCCACATAACTATAAAAGAGAAGGATATGGATAAAGATCAAAAATTATATCCTCTAGCTAATAAGATATATATGTGATCGACCTCTTGAATATCTCTTTTCAAATAGATTTCACATTAGGGCATAATTTCTCAAACTAATCATCAACTTCACTCATTCATCAATGAATGGATAGAGGTCAACTATTGAATCCACTATCAGATGCCTAGAAAGAGGAAATCAGAATAAGGATAGGGCTCTAACAAATGAAATACAATGATCCCAAACTATTCAATTTCATAGATGGGGCATAAGTACTATGTTTTCTCAAGAGGCCCAAGGAGCAACACAACAAGGAACCTTAGCACTACAACATCTACTGCAAGGCTCTGACACTGAATGATTACTTAGGATACCTACATTCAATCAATTAGATAAAGTGATGATGACATATTTGAGTTGATACAACCAAGGAGATATCAATTTATCTTAATATATTATAATTTAGATTAATACACACTCAATGTCAAGAGAAACTATCCTACCCAATCATGGATAATCTCTAATGCCATATAAGTCTATAGCATTGCCGCTTCACTCAGATATCAAAGAATAATACACCAATAAGGCAGGTTGATGAACTCTCATTAATTCAATTGTAGATGTTTCACTGTGCATCATTGTCTAGTATATTACTAAAAGATTTTGGAAAACTATAAATCATGCAAAGCAAATAAACAAGAGGCATCATTGACATTGCCTACCGAATGATGAAACTACATGAAGATTTTAATTGGCCTAATTTTTTGGCTACTAAACTTACCACAAATATAGAAAAGGTACTTGTCGGAACTATGTAGACCTTTCAATATCAATTTTTAGTTATGTTATTTTGTTTCACACAGTGGAAGTCTCCACTAGGGATAGTAAATATAACTGATGATTTTTGGCTTGATAATACCTTTGCAAGCATAGTATGGACCAAAAATATTTAGTATTACAAATAATTGGGATGGTTTAACACATAGTGGCTAGAAGCCCTAGCATTAATTCAATCACATCCTAGGATTCCTCAGGATGTCATGCAATACTTGGGTCAACATTCATCCATTACCAAAATGCATAATGGCATAAAAATCAAGGTACATGAGTTGGATACCCCAATTATCACCCCAATTCCATTCTTAATTTTGATGGTTGAAGCAAAGGTTAAGGTCTACTAGTAAAAATACCTAGCTTCAAGGTCCATACCTCCATTTCAATTCATCCCTCTATAGGTGCAATAACAATAGGCAGAACAAGTACATGCACAATAACCCACTCAATTAGCATAATAGTAAACTCTAACACAACAAGAAAAAGGAAAGAGGACATCACATATGCATAGAACCTCACCACCTCCACCAAAGAAAAGAACTTGATAACTGAAATCATGTCTCAAGCATCTCATGGTTTCATGAATAGACATTGAGTGAAACCTACCTAAGTTAGGGGTAGAGGAATGAGAAGTGCTCCAATAAGTGATGGAAGAAATTAGAACTAAGGTGTATGCTATAGAGGAGGAGTTTTTCTTTTGAAAAGTAGTGCACATTTTCCAAGTCCAAAATCAGGTAAGGCAAGACCTTTGGATTGATATCACTCAACCACCTAATTCTATCCTTGTTGACATTTTAGGATAAGAAGTAGATCAATGAAAGTTAGAATCAAAACTATTTTCAATATAACTAACCATATGATCATTTTATATGCATGTAGTAGATTTATTTACTGAAGATAGCCCTACACAAACCTTGTTGATGAGACCACACACACATGAATATGAAGCCCTTACAAATATTGTAGGAAAAGATGGTCTCTTTTAGTGAACCTACAGAATAAACTAGTGCAAATTAGACTTAGCCAGCTCAATAACCTCAACCCCAAGGGGTGACGAAATAAAAGTAGACAGTTAAGCCTCCAACTAGATCTAAAAGAAAGAACTTGGTACAAAAGGATCAACTAGGCAAAGCACAATAATTTGAGAAAATTGAATCTGATGATGGCACTAAAGGAGAAGAGGAACCCATGGATACAACCATGCCTAGGGAAGTTGAGGAATAATAAACTGCATAGGGTACACTTGAGCCTAAGGTGAGGTAACAAGAACAAATCATTGAGGAATCATAGGAATAAATATTTGTGCCATATCCAACACAACAAGAAGCTACACAAAATAGATAACAAAGGAAATAAGACATAGTCATAAAATAATAAAGAAAACTTGAGGAAGTAACGACTACATAGAAATAGGCCAAAGAAGTAAAATCTATCAGATAGAAAGTTGAGGAAGTAGAGGCTATATGGAAGCCAACTGAAGAAGTTGAATCCATAAAGAAGAAAGCTAAGGAAGTTGACAATATACACAAGTAGGCTAAAGAATTAAAGGTAAATAAGAAATATTAAAAAGAATAAAAAGGGTGACAATAAGATGTGCAAGCTACACAATAAAAATAAAAGGAGCTAGCAGCTAAAGCTGAAGCCAAAGCTAAGGCTGAAGCAAAAATTAAATCCAAGGCTAACACAAAGGCCAAAGCTAAAGGCCAAGCTAAAACTCAAGCTAAGGCCAAAGAGTAATCTAAAGTACAAGATAAAACTAAGAATAAGGCTAATGTATAAGCAAAAACTAAGGTTAAGGAGCTCAAATATGCACAATTACAAGTAGAGGTTATGACCACCAATCACACTAAGGGCATTGAGGAAGTAGTGCATATCCCTAGTCAACAGTTATGAGATGTCCCTAATACATCCACTTGATAGGCCACTTTATTTCTTCTACTCTTTCAATTTACTCCTGCTCCTACTACATCCATGGCACTTAACAACACTACGATGGAAACATCGTTAGATGTAACCCAGTTGTTGCTTTCCAAATAAATTGAAGGATCAACCATTTTTTAGGAATCCATTATGCAAAGGGATTAAAATTTAGAGAAAGAAGTCCTAAGGCTGAAATATTAAAAGGATAAAGTAGATGAGATGATGATGAATGTGAGGCAATTGATCAATAATTCCTATCCCACCTTATTTATGCAAGTACTAAGTGATCAGGTTATGTCAAGATAAACAATTCACAACACTATTGACAGAATTTACAAAGAGATAGGGAGTTATTATTAAGATATGTTCATATTTTTTTGTTTAATGTGTTAATGTTTTCATTAATTTTATTTTTATTTTAGTATCATTGGTTTTCCATAAATGTTCTTATGATGATGTATGGTGAATGTTCATGATGACTTGAGCATGGTTACTAGTCTTTAAGTTCAGTATGAGATCTTAGCACAATGTTGTGGTGTGAAAATCTCATGAGCCTATTGAGATTAGTGTTATCTTTAGATAATCATAATTTAATAATTTTTTTGGTTGATATCATTGAGATTTATCTTGTTTGAGTTCAAGTCTTTGAGTACTAGGTGTCTTGAGAAGCCTAGTCTAGCCCTATGAGAAGGTGTATGCATGAAACTTATTGAAGCTTAGTGAATTGTGTCAGTAAAAGAATGAGAGATTATTTAAAGTTGTGTAAACATGATAATGAGTAAAATAAGTCTTTATAAGAGTTACAAGATCAATTTTGAGGCTTAGTCATTGCATGAAGAGACCTAGTGAGAAGGCATAGGCTTGGTAGCATGATGAGGTGAGTAGTTTGAGACTTGTGAGAAGAATATTGGTAGTGTGTGAGCATGTATGAGGATATATTACATTATTATGAGGTATTTATATTATTTAATTATGTTTCAATGTGTGTTTAAGGTCTATGTGTGACTAGCAATTCAAGGCTTAATGTGCAAAGAGACCTATTGAGGCCTAATGAGGGGTCAATTTTAGATTCCAAGGTGATAGAGATAATATGAGATTTTATAGAGGTTTTATAGGATGGTTCAAGATATATCATGAATTTTCAAATCTTTTTTTGAATAATAAATCATAAAAATTAAATTTGAGGTCTCTCAAGTGCTAGAATGAAGTGTTATAGACCCAAGAAGGATTAGGGATGAGTTGTCATGGATTAGGAATGGATCAAAGTTAAAAAATGGATGGAGGTTGAAGATTGTGACTTATAATTCATGCCCATGGTGTTTTTTTAGTAGGTTTAATACTTAAAATATACTAAACTGGTCATAGAAGTTGTCCTATCACTAAAAAATCCAATAGTGAAGACAATGAGAAAAACTAGGCAGAAGTGAGAATGAGATTAGGAATGAGTTGTCATGTATTAGGAAGATCCAATTACATGGGGTTATTTTTAAATACCTATAAAACATATAAATATTGGTTATATGTTTTGGATATCATTAAAAATGTTGAAAATGTTATTCACAAGATGACCTATCTAGTGAAGATGAGATAATGAAGGTGTAAGTTTTAGAGATTGGTCTATTTATTACATATTTTACATTAGAAATATGTATATTTGAGTTTAAATATTTTATAAATATATCTAAGGATAATATTCATGAATTATTACTTCTTTATTATGTCTACACAAATGTTGTAATGAATAATCATCATGACTGGACCACAAGACAAAATGGCAATTCAGTGTAATCAAGTGAAAGTGATGAGTTGGAGTCTCTATGTAGTGAAATAAAGAATAAAATGAATATTATGTTGTTTTTTTTGACCTAAAATACCTATCCATGATTTTAATAATCTTGGAAGTCAATAAATGAAGTTGGATTATGGAATCCAAAATGGCTTATCTGGCTATGTAAGGATTGTTGGTCTGTAATACCAATGGTTGACATTATAAATTTTAATATATATCTATTGCAGTATGTTATAGAGTTCATATAGGAACTATTAATGTGAATTATATTTCCTTATATTTTCCTTATAAGAGATAAAGACAATAATCATCAGGATTGTGTCTTGGAGCATTGAGGTAGTTTTTTGTGTGTTAGAAAGTTTGATGTTCTTGAGTCATTATGCCTAGTTTGGATGTATACCAATCATGTGATGATGTTATAAATATTACATGAGATATTATACATTAATATATAGAGTTTTAAAGTTCATGTACTAATGTTTGAGGTCAAGTTACTAATGGCTGGGTTCTAAGCAAATTGATAGTTCTTAGTAAGCTTTTTGATGAGGTGATCCTGATCTTTAGAGATTGAGTGATGGAGTATAATGAGATTGATGATGAAAATAAGTGTATAAATTTTCATACATATGTGTATTTTTTTTATACTATGTTTTTTTAGGTTCTTTGATCTTCATCTTTGAAGATAGTGTTTTTAGGGTAATTAGGCCTAATATGTCTTTAAGGCCTAATAGTGCTTTCAAAGTGTGAGAAAAGGATGTGTGACTTATTGAGCATGGATTAGGTTATTTTAGGTTTAAATTTAAGTTTTTAAAAGGTTTTAGTTAATTTTTTATGGCCATCTAGGCCATAGTGGTTCAAGTTGTTTCGTGGAGAGGATAGACCTAATGCATTAGGTCTTTATTAGGCCTAGAAGAAGATTGAGGTCTAAATGTGTTTCATTGAACTAATGGTGATCCTAATTTGATTTATTATTGTGTGTAACATGTCCTAATAAATTTTTTTGGTCTGACCCTAATGGATTAATTTCTTGGCCAACCAAGATTGTAAGTGATCTAGTGATGTGTATTTATACAAGGCCTAATTGGGCTAATTGTGTGTGATATAGAGAAGATACCATTGAGAAAATAAAAGGGTAGATTGTGAAGGATGAGGAGGCCTTTAAGACCATAAAAATAGGGGATATATACTATTATTAATATATAATAGAGTTTTTTCATGTTGATTTCAAGGTCAATTATCCTAATAAGCCTAGTAAGAGGCATATTGAGCGAGGAAGCCTAAGAGGCTATTTTGAGAGGGATAGAAGGTTGAAGAGCTAAATGAGTTTATTATATTTTGAGAGACTATCAAATATACATCATAGATGTGTTCTTGATGTATAATAGTGAGTGTAATTTAGATAGATAAGACAGAGAGCTGAACAAGAGGTCATCATCTGTTTATTGAGCAACAAGGTGTATTGAGGTGATCAAGTTGGTCTTGGCTGATTTGGTGCTTTGTTAAGGAGTAAGAGCTGACTTAAAATTTGGTGGTTTCAAAAGTTTTCTTGAAGTGTCTAATTTTTTTAAGTGTTTGGCTCATCCTTTCAATTTGGTGTTTGCTAAAGGACTAGTGGAGTTGGTGCTTGATTAGTGAGGAGTTGGTGCTCCTTATGGGGTTGGTGCCTCACTAAATATTGATTCATTGCTTATAGGACTTTAGTACAAGCTATGTTTCAATGGGTTTTATCCCCTAAGATGGTTTCCCACATATCTCTTTTATTCTTATATTGTATGCTTATGTGGATTCTTGTTTATGCATTGCTTGATATATGTGTTTGAATGAATGCTTCATGAATGGTAAGTGAAATTGAATGATTGTTTTAAGGGAACTGATCCACTCCCCCCTCTCTTAGTGGATGTGATCCCAATAATTAGTATCAAATCATGGTCATTTTAATGAGGTCTAATCACCTAAAGGTGATCCTAAGAAGCACAATCTTAAAGTACAATGATGATAGTGTTTATCATGATTGTAATCTACCAAAGAATGATGGTACTGGTAGAGTTGACTAAGAAGAATAAGGATGACAAGATGAGGCATGATCAACTCGTAAACCAAGGTGATTTATGGGTTATTATAGGATATAAGTAATAGTTGAAAGAATGTCAAAAGTGTTATTTGTTAGCTCAAAAAGATTATGTAGAATCCAAGTCAAAGTTCAAACCTAAGTTGACAGTTGAGTCTAGAAGGACATTGAAGACATGTTGAGAGAAAGGAATGGGTCAAGGAATCAAGATGTCTTGTAGAACCTAATTATAGGCCTTGTAATAAGGTATGTGTAGGTATCTTGGTGAAGTAAGTAAGCCTAGTTCTTTGAGAAATTGTGGTTTCAAGAGATGGGTTACAAGGTGTTTATATGATGACTTAATCAAACCAAGTCACATTCATGTTAGCATCTAAATATCTCATGGAGATAATGGGAGTAATTCATGCTCCAAGAGTAGGTGTATATTCCAAGAAGATTTGTAGTAGTCATGAGGATAGTTGGTTATGAGCCTGATCTATGTTAAAGTTTGTAATTAGTTTTAAGAGCTTGTTGAAGGTGGTTAACTATGCAAGAATGTGAGTTTCCTATATGCATAGTGATATTAGGTTGAAAGTTTTGAGTGCTCTTATGTGGGTATCAAGTATAATAATAAAGGGGGATCTTGATGTATGTTCACTTTGTTCATTTCAGTATTTGTAATATCTGACGATGCATCTAAGTGGATAAAGACCTAAGAAGATGATTGTACCTTATGGGCATGATCAATGGTGGACAAGGGTGTTTGAGCATATGACATGACTGACATGTAATGAGGGTTTCAATACTTCATAGGATAGTAAGATCTAGAAGAGCTTTCATAAAGTGAATGAACTTGTAAAGACTTGTGAGGTTAAATGAACATCAAATGGAGTGTCTTGAAATGAATCATGAGGAATTGAAGTGATTTAGGTGATTAAGAAAAGTTATCTAGTGCTCAACTTATCTTAACAGTCAAGTGGAACATAGATTGGTCTACAGAACCAATGTGAACATTACTAAAGGTTGTCTATGAGAATAAAGATAATTTGAGGATCATTTAAGAGCATGTTAACATGTTATATATACCTTAAGGAATATCATAGAGGTCTGAGCTTTAAAATCATAGTGAAACCTTGAAAATACAGTGAGTGTAAGGTGACTATAGATTTGGTTGTTTTGATTCATTACCATGTGGATTTGAGTGATCTTGGTGGATGTCAAGGTGACATTAGGATCATCTAATGCATGTGGACAGTGTATGAGATCCTTGAAAATGTATGTGAAGTACAAGATTGATCAAAGTACTCTTACTCCAAGGTCTAATATGCCATATCAATATTGACAGAGTTTTATGAATGTTGCATGTGGAGGTGCTTAATGGTATTTGTCATGAATAATGTTTGATAGAGGTCTATGATAGAGAATGAGGTTTCACAAACCTAATTGGTAGTTTGTTATGTGGAAGTTATTATGAGCTAGTTTGAGCCATTATGGCTTATGTAACATAAAAGGGATAGATTTATGCTTGAATAATCTTTTGATATGACATATGGAAATTGAATATGTTTGTGTATGGATGAATAATATTGCTATTTTGGAATGATGTTATTGAGTATAGATAGGCCTAATGTGTTTATGTCTCTATGAGATCTAATTGAAGATGGTTGTCATTACTAAGAAGATGCTTTGTCAAAGGGGGAGTTTATTCTTCATTTTTTGATAGATATCAATCAAGGAGAGTAATTTTCATTTTTTTTAGATTTGCATAAGCTTAAGGCTATCATGGTTTAGTACTTTTGTGAGATGAGATCTTATTTTGTTGATCAGAGGAAGATTGATATTGTTTGAGTAAAAAGCATGTTTTAGGTCCAAGGATCAGATGGTAGTATTATTAGAGATGACCCTTTGTCATTAATGTAAAATGGGGAGAAAGATCATATTGGTAGAAAGACCATCTTGGAGAGATAAGAATGATCTACGTTATTAGAGCGTTTGCCATCAATGACAAAGGAGGAGATTGTTGAGGTATGTTCCTATTGTTGTGATTAAGTAATTAATGTTGTCATTGGTGTTAAAGGTATTTGAGTATCATTGATGTCCTAGAGATATTCTTATGATGTTGCATGGTCAGTGTTCATGATGACTTGAACATGGTTTAGTAGTCTTTGAGTTTAGTATGAGGTCTTGGCACAATGCTATGGTGTTACAAGATCATGATCCTATTGAGAGTGGTGTTATCTTTAGAGAATAATAATTGAATAATTTTCTTGGTTTATATCATTGATATCTTGTTTGATTTCAAGTCTTTGAGTACTAGGTGTCTTGAGAAGCCTAGTCTAGCACTGTGAGAAGGTGTATACATGAATCATAGTGAAGCTTGGTGAATTGTGCTAGTTGAGGCATGAAAGAGTATTTAAAGTTGTGTAAGAATGATAATGAGGTAAATAAGTCTTCATAAGAGTTCTAATATCAATTTTGAGGTTTGGTCATTGCATGAAGAGACCTAGTGAGAAGGCATAGGCTTGGTAGCATGATGAGGTGAACAGTTTGAGAATTGTGAGAAGAATATTTGAAATGTGTGAGAATGATATGAGGTTTTTATAGTAGTGAAATAGGTTTCAAGGTGTGTTCAAGATCTAAGTGTGACTGGCAATTTAAGGCCTAATGTGCAAAGAGATCTAGTGTGGCCTAATGAGGGGTCAAGCTCAATGTCAAAGGTTCTAGAGCTCATATGAGATTTTATAGAGGTGTGATAGGTTTTTCTAAGAGTGTTCATGAATTTCTAGGTCTTTTGTTGAAGAAGAAAACATAAAAAGTGAATTTGAGGTCTTTTGTGTGCTAGAATGAAGTGTTGTAGACCCAAGAAATGTTTTTTGATGCTTGTTGTCATGTGTGAATATTGCATGGGAAGTTGACCTATTGGGGAGAGATGGAAAAGGGTCCTTTAAATTATTTCCAGGCATTAGGAGTTAGTTTCAGGGACATAGCTTTATGAACAAATGTTAAGAGTGAAAACTGATCTAAAACCCCCCTAAAACCCTCATAGTGACCTAATATGGAATATCTTGATGGAAATGACTCAGAATGGATTATATGGCCCATTTTTGTGATTCAAACATGTATAATACTCTCCCAAGTACCTCCAAGTGTCATTGTTATGATAGATGGGTGAGTGGAAGCTATAAGAAATCCCTTGTTTCTTAGAAATTTTATATAATAGGCAGGGTTGACTGAGTCAAAGTTACACAATGGATGGAGGTTGAATCTTGTGACTTATAATTAATTCCCATGGTGGTTTTTGAGTATTTTTAATAATTTAAATATACTAAACTGGTCATATAAGTTGTCCTATCACTAAAAAATCCAATAGTGAAGACAATGAGAAAAACTAGGCAAAATTGAGAATGAGATTGGGAATGAGTTGTCATAGATTAGGAAGATACAATTACATGGTTTTGTTTTTAAATACATATAACACATATTCATATTGGTTATATTTTTTTTATATCATTCAAAATGTTAAAAATGTTGTTCACAAGATGACCTATCTAGTAAAGATGAGACAGTGAAGGTGTAAGTTTCAGAGATTGGTCTATATATTACATATTTTCCATTAGATATATATATATATATATATATATATATATATATATATATATATATATATATATATTTGTGTTTAAATATGTTATAAATATATATAAGGATCATATTCATGTATTAATACTTCTTTATTTTGTCTACATAGATGTTGGAATGCATAATCATCATGACTGGTCCATAAGGCATAATGGCAATTCTACGTAAACAAGTGAGAGTGATGAGTTGGAGGCTCTCTACACTTAAATGAAGCATAAAATTAATATTATGTTGTTTTTATGACCTAAATTATGTATAAATTATTTTTATAATCTTGGAATTCAATATATGAGGTTGGATTATGGAAGCCAAAATGGCTTATTTGGCTATGTAAAGACTATGAGAGATAAGGTCAATAGATTGGTCTATAAGACCAATGGTTGACAATAAAACTTGTAATATATATATTTTAGGATGTTATATAGGTCATATATGAGATATTAATATTCATTATATTTATTTAAAGTTTCCTTACAAGATCTAAAGACAACATTCATCAGAACTATGTTTTAGAGCATTTAGGTAGTTTTATGTGTGTTAGTAAGTTTGATGTTATTAAGTCATTATGCCTAGTTTGGAAGTATACCAATAATTTGATGATGTTATAAATATTCCATGATATCTTATACATGCATATGGAGTATTTTAAAGTTCATATACTGATGTTTGAGGTCAAGTTGATAATGACTAGGTTTTGAGTAAATTGATAGTTATGAGTAAAATTTTTGATGAGGTGTTCCTGAGTATTTCAAGCTTGAGTGATGGAGTCTAATGAGCTTAATGATAACCCTTATGTCTTTAAGTTTACATAAATATGTGTATTATTCCTATAATGTATTTCTATAGGTTTGTTAAGCTTCGTCTTTGAAGACAGTGTTTTTGGGGTAATTAAGCCTAATAGGTCTTTAAGGTCTAATGGTGCTTTCAAAGTGTGAGAAAAGGACATGTGAGTCAATATTTTTCAATGGTGATGTCCATTTAGGCCATAGTGGTTCAATTTGATCAATGGAAAGGATAGACCTAATGCATTAGGTCTTTATTAAGCCTAGAAAAAATTGAGATCCAAATGTGTTTGGCTAACCTAATAGTGATTCTACTTTGATTGATTATTGTGTGTAACATGTACTAAGACATGTTTTAGGTCTATCCTTTATGTATTAATGTCTTATCCGACCAATATTGTAAGTGATCTAGTGATGTGTATTTATATAAGGCCTAATTGGGCTAATTATGTGTTATATAGAGAAGATACCAATGAGTGAATAAAAGGGAAGATTATGAAGGAGAAAGAGGTATTGAAGACCATCAGAAGAGGGGAGAGATACTATGATAAATATATAATAGAGGTGTTTCATCTTGATTTCAAGGTCATTTAACCTAATAAGCCTAGTAAGAGGCATATTGAATGATGAAGCCTAACATGTTGTTTTGAGAGAGATAGAAGGTTGAAGAGTTGAATGAGTTGATTATATTTTGAAAGACTATCAAAACTACATCAAATATGTGTTCTTGATGTATGATAGTGAATGGAATTTAGATATAGAATATAGAGAGCTGAATAAGAGGTTACCATATATTGGTTGAGTAATAAGGTGTATTAAGGTAATCAAGTTGGTCTTGGCTGAGTTGGTGCTTTGTCAAGAAGGAGTGAGAGTTGCCTTGAAAGTTAGTGGTTGCATAAGTGTTCTTGAAGTGGTTGAGTTGGTGTTGAGTCACTTAGGTGTTTGGTGCCTCCTTAAAAGTTGGTGCTTGTGAAAGGACTAGTTGAGTTGGTGCTTGACTAGTGAGTGGTTGGTGTTCCTTGTGGATTTGGTGCCTCACTAAATCTTGATTTATTGCTTATAATATTATAGTCCAAGTTGTGTGTCAGTGGGTTTTATCCCCCATGATTGTTTCCCACATATATCTTATGTTCTTATGTTGCATGCTTATGTGGATGCTTGTTTATGTATTGGTTGATATATGTGTTTGAATGACTACTTCATGAATGGAAAGTGAAATTAAATGATTATTTTAAGGGAATTAATTCACCCCTCCCCTTTCAGTGGATGTGATTTCAATAGCTACGTAGAAATTTTTGGCATTGTGCACACAAGGAAAAACCCTTAGGCTATAAACATATACCATGTGCCAATCTTAGAGGAATATGAGTAGTTCCTAGACACTGCTACAATATAGGCTAAGAAGCTAGCTCAGAATATGCTCAATTGGAGATAACATTTGAATCAATCCTTGGACACTATGCATTCTAAATTTTCCATTGCTAACAAAGTTAAATCCATGCTAGAGGATCAAATGACTACTATAGAGAAAATAAGTGGTTCACTCAAATAAATGATGGATTCTAGAGATGTTATTGTACATAAGTTACAATTATGGCATCATGAAACAATGTAAAACACTTTCACAATCATTCAATCCTAGAGAACAATAGGCAGATTGGATTATCTCATCTTATACATTAAGTAGAAATAATCTATTGCCAAGGCATTACTTTCAATCATAGAAGATGAAGACCTGCAAAACATGATGATGATCCAAGTATCACTATGCATTTTACTTGTAATGGTGTGAAAAGTACTTACTAACTAGAAATTCTCAAGAAAGATCTAGCTCAAGTGGATCTAATCATTATGCAAATAGCATATGATCCCTAGTTCATTCCTCCACAACAAATTCTATAAATCATATAGGAGAGGGAGATAAATGCACAAACACATTCTTCATAGATACCTTTAGCAATGGATACATCAAGAGCCATTGGGTTAACATCTACCCAACAATAATAACCTCTACACTCCCTAAGCAAACTAACCTCCTAGCCATAGTAGTAAGGTTTACACCCTACATTTTTCCAACTTCTAGCAGATTTAATTTTTTTTAAGATAGTCTAAACATTAGGAGTGGGGCCAGAATGGTTGAAAACCCATAAAGGTTGGCCACCTGGTTATGTTACTCTATTAAAAATCTGAAAGGGAAGTAGGCTAGTATGCTACTTAGTTGAAAACATGAGAGGGTGGCTATGTAATGTACAAAGGGTGAAAAATGGTAATTGACATCTAGAGCAATTACTATGACTTCTTTTTATACTTATCTTTCCAACTCAATTCAGATCAACTTACAAATTTGTCTCAGAATGAGATAAATACTTGAGTCTAGGAAAGTGTTGGATGAGAATAGAAATTGCTAAAACTATGAAGTATATAAGATAAACACATGTGCAAAGTGTTTGATTTTGTGTTTTGTATAGTTTTATACGTATTCATACTTGTAATTCTAATTAGATAAGTGGAGAATGTGAAGAGTATTTCATTTTGTATCTCAAAATGTTGGAAGGTGAAGATACAATAGGATTGTAAAAGGCTATAAATAATACTTTGATGTAATAGAATCTGGTTCAATGTATTGATATAGATTAATCGAAATTATCATGTTATGGTTTTCCCTTATTTTCTTTTATGTATGGTGTATGTGCAGTTAAGTACTCTATTTTGCTTCATTATATAATTTGATATGATACAATTTATGGTTTCATTTTGCTATGTATATGCTTCATCCTACTCTTTGATCTATTTGAAGATGTCATAAATGTTTGTACTATTTTTGTTTCTTTGGCACTCTCCACTACGCAAGTTATCCCTATAATTAGCATGTTTTGGTGTAATTCTAGGAACCTCTACTAATAATGGTTTGAGGCATATATATATTTTGCACCTAAAGAAAGAGTCTTACTAAATATTAGGTGGCATGTGTCTCATGGTGACAGTGAACCTAGAGGATTTATTCAATGCTTGATTTCCCTACATGAGTTTTGTCTTTGACATTTTATTTCAGGGAATCTATTTCTATTTTGACTAGGCAATATTTTTTTGCTATAATCATGTGGCAAATTTTGGTTCATTTGGCATGTCTTGATTTTGCACAAGATGCACAAGAGGATTGAACACTACCATCTTAATAATACTAGGTTTATTTTGGCTCATGATTCTCATATTGAAGGTTAATAGTCTTCTTGTAACTTCCAAAAAAGTTATAAATTGTCTCATCTTTACTTGATGTTTATGGTTGTTTTAATCTGGCTAGATGGATAAAAGAAGATGTTAGAGGTCTGAATGAAGTGCAAGTGTTTAATAATTTGTAATATTATAAATGTATTTGGGTTTTTTAGAGTAGGTATAGTATATATGCAAGAAGCTCTAACATGATAGGCCATGGAAAATAAGAGTCGAGTAATTTAGGTTTTCAAAGCATTTGTAATGGAGAAAATTTGTAAAAACTTGATTTTTTTGGTCTTTGTGTGTCTCGAGGTGAGACACTTATTTGGTCCAAGTGAGTATTAGCATGGGCAAGGGGTGATGATTTTTATTCTTATTTAATTTCTAAGAAGGAGAAAATAAATATATGAGGTGTCAATAAAGATTCAAAGAGTCATTAGAAATGGGGAGTGAAAATAGAATGTGATGGGTCACTTAAGAGCCTTTATAGGCAACTGTATGGGAAAGAGCAATTCAGAACATTAGCTTGAATAAAATATATCTTTTGATCTTATTCATAGAGTCTATAGTATAATTTTTTACCATTTTGTGAATCTTGCATGCCAAAATGCACCCCCCTTTTTTTGCCTTTCCTTATTCTTCATGACCTTTTACCCTAAAACCAAGTCTTAACCCTTTAAAAATCAAGGAAAATTTGCTTTTGTGTAGGTGTAGGTGTTGTCTCATCAAGCATTTGTCTTTTCAAGCACTCACAGAGAAAATTGGATTCTCATAATAATAGTACTTATAAACTTTAAAAGTAATAAGTAGGAGTACTTGGCAAACTTGAAAGGGTCTATAACCAATTCTAGTGCAACTCAAGTTTTTCAAAGTAATTTACTTGCCAATTTTCATGAGTAAAAGTAGTTCAAAAACCTGATAAGGGTCAGAGCAGTTCAATTCAAGTTTGTGGGATTACTTGACTTATGATCTTTCATGAGTTGGAGTCATTCACAAACTCGAAAGGGTAAGGAAGAAGCAATCAGGTTTCTGAGACCTCTTTACTTCAAGCTTTTTGAGTAAGTCCTTTAAAAGAGCCTGAATTGATCTTAGACAATTCTTAAGGCAAGTGGTTTTTTGTGGAGGGCACCTAGGCATTTTGTAGGGTCATTTGCAATTTCCCTGAAGGGTATATGCCCTTACGGGGGCACTTCAAAGATGAAACATACCTTTACAAAAGTTTATGAAGGGAAACTAGAGGCTCGAAATGCCCTTGTGGAGGGAAACCGATTGAAGTAAAGGGGCAAAGACAAGAAACCCATAGGACACTTGCCCTTCAAAAAAAGTGACAAGTAGAAGGAGTTTTCCTTCAGATATTTTGTTGAAGAAAAACCAAAGAAGGCAAGCCAAGGTTGAATTCCTTCAGACATTTTATCTGAAGGAATTTGACAATCACAAAAATCCCAAAGGCTGACAAAGCAAAGAAAAGGCCAAGGAAAAGGAGAAGTTGAAGGAAAGAGACAAAACATGGGCAAAGACAAAGTAGAAAAGACAAAACAAGGAACAGTTTTAGCTGCTGAAAAAGACAAAGGATAGAATCAATGACCACTCAGACCAAGATAAGTCACATAGACAACTTAGTAGGAGTTAATACATATAGGTAGAATATATCTACCAAAAACCAATAAATAGAATGGTTTTTAAACTATAGAGGAGAGTAGCCCATGTTTTCATGATTCACCACTAATGCACAACAAGTTGCATCAAGCATCAAAAAGAGCATGGTCCAAAAACAACAAATTTGGAATGGATTTGTTAGTTTCTAGGAGTATCCCATGCTTTTTTAGGCCTAGGATAGCAAGGGCAATGACTTGGACATCTACATCATGGCTCTCCCATATGTAGTTTGAAGAATATGATAGCAATTTGGTCTTTTGGTCTTTGTAGAAGTGTTTAACTTAGCATGGGTTTTCATTCCTTGATTTTTTAGCTATCTTATTTCCAGTTCTCTATATATTTGTAACTTCTCATTTGAAAAAGACATCTCTCAGCTTGTATGGTGAAGCCTTGAAGGAATTTACCTTGAATTAGAGAAACATTTGTACCTCCATTTGAGCTTGTACTTTTGCATATGTCTATGGTTTTATCTTGTGTTAAGTCATTTTATTTTATGCTTTCATAAGTTTATTCTAGCATATCTAGTGTATTGTGAGTTCTTCTCTTGTAAGTCAGCAAGAAGTGTCTAGCTCAGAGTATAGGTGCATGTGAACATGTTATCCATAGTGTGTCTTAGAGCACCTCTGGTAGTTCTTCCTCCTTGTATCTCCATAGGACCCCCTATTGAAACACTGATGTAGGAAAGGTTCTCATTTGAATGAAGTATATGTGTGTTTGTCTCTGGTGTAAAGTGTATGTCAAAGATAAGTAGACCAAACATTTTGGTGCATAACCACTTTAGTTTAGGTTCTAATTTATAGGATTTCTCTCCCTTTTCATCCCCCCCATTGTTAGTAGTAGGAAATCCAGGGCCTCAAGGTGTATCAAGGGGAGCTATCCCTTAATCTAGAGATTCATCCCTCACATTTGCAACCCACAGCAAGAGGGATGTCTCTATTGTGCCATGTGGATGAAAAGAGTTGAGCCTCCCTTCAGAGGGTACAATCCACTATGTCAATAGTTTTTGGCACACCTGGTGGGACAATTTATGTGTCTTGCAAGTTTTAGGATTGGTACTGGTCTTGATATTGTTAAAAAAATCCAAAAGAAAGAGCTATATTTAGCACCTGATAACTCCATTCAGGAACCAAGTCTCTGGTTAATGACCAACTTGGAATCCCATGCCAAAGGTCACTATAAGATCTTTTAGGGGTGTCCCTTTTGAATTTGTTGAGTTACCTTTAAACTCAACAAAAAGGCTAAGATTTGCAAATACCCACCATTACATAGAAAGCCATTCTCCTAAGCTAGCCATAAAATATACCTACTCAAGGAGACCCCTGTTTAATCCCTTCACAACCATGGAAACCCTTAGGGTGTTCCATTTTGTGGCCTTTAATGGTGAAGGTCCCTTGAACCTTCAATAGTATGACCCAATTCTAGGGACAACTCTCAAAAGTGTTCCTCCCTTTAGTGGAGAGGGCCCAATCAGTACTGTCGAGCATATTAGAAACATAGCAAATTTATGCAACATCCATAATATCACTAAAGAAAATGTAACCATTAGATTTCTAGCCTTGTCCTTCAAAGGAAAAGTTTTGGACTGGTATGGGACCTGGCCTGTGAACTCAGTTGGCTCATGGTATGAGTTAGGGACCCTCTTGACCAATAAGTTTGGGGAAAAAGTGACCATTTGTCTCTAGCTTAGCAGTTAACCACTATGAAGAGAGCCCCACATGAGTTTATGCAATATTTTAACACTAGGTTCCAAAGGACATGGGACAGGATCTCAATTCTTGTGAGGCCAACCCTAAGCTATGTTTTCCTTTACTACTTAAAGGCCTTGAATAATGACATTGTTGTCATGATACAGTCCATGGGTGGAAACACTCTGCCTGTTGCTTATGAGATAGCCATAACTACTAAAAATTACCTTGTTCAAGTAGGAAAGATAGCTCCTAGACCTCCTATGCCACTCTTTCATGATTTATAACCCTCATTCTAACCTACTTTGCCCAAATCTATCTCCTCTACCTCATCAAAATAAGCTAGATGATACCCCTATAAATGACATACATGAAGTTAAGAGCCCGCTGTAGAGTGTTACCAATGAGTTAGTTTCCCTCAAAAGACAATAAGCTCAGAGTTATAGGCCAAATCAAGGCTATCAGTAGTTAGGGCAAGCAAATAGGTCTCCCTTCCATAATTATAATCAAGGGCAAGGTGTTGAGTTGTGGAGCTAAAAGCTTCACCAATGAGCAATTTGCAAGGTTGTTGTTTCTACATAGTCACCGACATCGGTCAGGGATCGACTGGAGGCTGTCGACGTCGGTTATGGATCAGCCGACGTCGGTCATGTGCAGACTAACAGGGACCGATGTCGGTCACTTGTGCGTCTAAAGAGTCTATTTTTGTGGATGAAACATATTGTTTGCATGATTAGTTTAGCTGTTAGTTGTAAGTCCACGCTTTTATTTTTGGCAGGACTATTTTGAACCCTTGATTAGGAGGTATATCTAATGGTTGAGAATGCATAGCTCATGATCCCTAATCTTATATAATAGGGATAGATCTTCATAGCTTGTGTAACAAACAATTCAAGTAGCTAAATTGTATTTGTAATTGATAGAGAGAACTCTTGAGGGAAAGAGATATGTACATCTGAGAGGTGTGAGAAGAAAGAGAGATTTCTTCATTATATTTCCTTCTGAGAAGAGTTTAATACAAATTTTTATTGTTTCTTGTATCTCTTGTTCTTTGCTGATTCTGATTCTTAGTTACATATTTACTTCTGGTTTAATTCCATGTTTAGTTGTATACAAAAGTAATCAATTGTTCTTGTTAGATCCTGACAAGTGGTATCAAAGCTTGGGTTCACTAACATGTGGTTTCAGATCTATTTAGTGTGTGTTGATTACAGGTCACTCACAAGGGTTTCTATTTGAGTGGGAGTATAGCAATGGGAGAAGAAAGTAAACTAAGAATGGAGAAGTTTAATGGCAATAACTATCAATTGTGGAGGATGCAGATAGAAGATTATCTGTATCAGAAAGATCTATACTTACTGTTGGGTGGAGTTTCAAGCAAGCCCATAGATATGGAAGATGAAGAATGGAATGTTCTTGATAGAAAGGCTCTGGGATCTATAAGGTTGAGCCTGGCATCTTCTGTGATTTCCAACTTGTCACAGGCAAAGTCAACGATAGAGTTAATGGATACTTTAGCAAATTTATATGAAAATCCCTCAGCTTCAAATAAGGTATATCTTATGAAGCAATTATTTAATTTGCATATGTAAGAAGGTGGATCTGTATCTACTCATCTAAATGATTTCCATGCAAT
This sequence comes from Torreya grandis, assembly GCA_037957365.1. Lineage (NCBI taxonomy): Eukaryota > Viridiplantae > Streptophyta > Pinopsida > Cupressales > Taxaceae > Torreya > Torreya grandis. Next base: position 793,162 of record JARHVA010000800.1, read on the forward strand.
AGTAAATTAGTTAAATTCAGTCAAAATAGTGTTTGATGATGAAATTATGGCTCTCTTAATATTATGCTCTTTACCAGAAAGTTGGCATAGTTTGGTAATGGTAGTTAGTAATACTGCATCTACTAAAAATATCTTGAAAGTAGATGATATTGTTAGTGTAATCTTGAATGAAGAAATTTGCAGGAAAAGCACAGAGGCGACATCAGGTAATGCTTTAAGTATTAAAAGTAGGGGAAGGCAAAAAGAGAGGCGCAAGGAAGGGAGATCAAGGTCTAAGTCAAAGATGAGCAATAGATCCAAATCCAAAAATGGAAAAAGAAAGATAACCTGCTGGAATTGTGGAAAGAAAGGGCATGCAAAGAAAGATTGCTGGTTGAAGGTTAGAGAAGAAAATCAGCATGGAGGTAATGAAGAAGCAAAAGTTACAGGTATTGTTGCACAAGATGATTTTACACTTTCTTTAGATAATAGATTAGAATCTTGGGTTGTAGATTCTGGTGCTTCTTTCCATGCTACCCCAAATAGAGAATTTTTCAATGATTATGTCCAGGGAGATTTTGGAAAAGTCTATTTAGGGGATGATGAGCCTTGTAAAATTATTGGCAAAGGAAAAGTGCAACTGAAATTGCAGAATGACAACACATGGGTGTTGAAAGATGTCATGCATGTACCCATCTTGAAGAGGAATCTAATTTCTGCAAGAAAGTTGGGGGATGAGGGTTGCACAATAACTCTCACAGCTGAATCTTGGAAGGTTTCCAAGGGTGCACTTGTTTTGGCTAGAGGCAAGAGAGTAGGTGCTCTCTATTTATTTAATTGTATTACTGATTATTTTCCTTTTGTATTATCTACTTCAGATGTAGATGCAAAGTTATGGCACCAGAGGCTTGGCCACATGAGTGAGAAGGGAATGACTATTCTTAAGTCAAAAGGTAAGCTTTCAGATTTGAAAAACATAGATCTATATTTCTGTGAGCATTGTATTTTTGGGAAACAGAGGAGAGTGAGATTTCTCAAAACTGGGTCAACAAAGAAGAAGCACAAGTTGGAGCTTGTTCACACAGACGTGTGGGGACTAGCTCAGGTAGCTTCTATTGGAGGATCACAGTATTATGTTTCTTTTATTGATGATGCTATAAGAAAGGTATGGGTTTATTGCATAAGGAAGAAATCTAATGTTTTTGACACATTTATGAAATGGAAAGCTTTGGTTGAGAATGAAATAGGTTTGAGATTGAAGTGCATTAGATCTGACAATGGTGGTGAGTATTGCAGCTATAAGTTCAATAGGTACTATTCTATGAATGGAATATGTAGGGAAAGGATGGTTCCAAGGACACCTCAGCAAAATGGAGTTACTGAAAGGATGAATAGAACAATTTTGGAGCGTGCACGGAGTATGAGGTTGCATGCTGGTTTGCCCTTAAAGTTTTGGGCAAAAGCTGTAGACACTATGGTTTACCTAATTAACAGAGGACCCTCTACTGCTCTGGATGGTGGAATTCTAGAAGAGGCTTGGACAGGTAAAAAGGTAGATCTTTCATTTCTTAGAGTTTTTGGTTCTGAAGCTTTTGTGCATGTTGATAAGGAAAATAGAAAGAAGCTGGATGCTAAGTCTATGAGGTGCACTTTTATTGGTTATGGCTCTAGAGATTTTAGATTCTGGTTGTGGAATCTAGGAACTAATAAAATTATTAGAAGTCATGATGTTGTTTTCAATGAAAAAGTGATGTACATTGATCAGCTTAAGAAGTTGAACAATTATGAGTAGAGCAATGTAGATTTAGATGAGGTGATGATCCAAAATGAGCTTGCAGAAAAGAATTTTCACACTCAGGAAAACACAGACACCGACGTCGGTCAGGAAGGAACCAACGTCGATTGAACAGGAATCGATGTCGATCACATAATGACCGACGTCAGTCAGGAAGGAACTGACGTCAGTCGGGTGGAACCAACGTCGGTCAGGTACAGACTTGGAGATGATCGAGATCAGTCACTGACAGAGAATTTGGGCAGACAACAAGCAGTGGATGAGTCTCAAACGCCCAGGAGGAGGTCAAAAAGGGTAAGTAAACTTCCAATTTGATATTCTCCTTCATTATTCTACTTATTGCTCACTGATAGTGGAGAACCAGAGAGTTTTGATGAAGCAATGCAAGTAGAAACCCAAAAATAGTGAGAGTTTGGCATGAGTGAGGAGATTGATTCCTTGAAAGAGAACCAAACGTGGGATTTGGTTGAGTTTCTAGTGAGAAAGAGAGCACTGAAGAACAAATGGGTTTACAGGTTAAAAGAAGGTGAGAATGGACAGATGAGACATAAGGCCAGGTTGGTAGTAAAGGGATTTGCACAGAAACTAGGTATTGGTTTTGGTGAAATTTTTTCTCCTGTAGTAAAAATGACTTCTATTCAGACCGTATTGTCTTTAGTTGCTATTGAGGATTTGCATCTTGAGCAGCTTGATGTTGAGACAACGTTTCTTCATGGAGATTTGGATGAAGAAATATATATGGATCAGCTGGAAGGTTTTGAAGTAAAGGTAAGGAGAAGCTTGTGTGCAGGTTGAAGAAAAGCTTATATGGTCTTAATCAAGCTCCTAGACAATGGTATTTGAAATTTGATAGGTTTATGACTGAGCATGGCTATAGTAGATGTCAATCTGACCATTGTATGTATTTTAAGAGATTGGATGATGGTAGATATATTATCCTGTTGCTGTATGTAGATGATATGCTTGTTGCAGGTTCAGACATGTAGGATATTTTTGAGCTTAAGGTAAAATTAGCTCACACATTTGCCATGAAGGATTTGGGAGCAGCAAAGAAAATCCTTGGCATGAGTATTAAGAGAGATAGTAAAAATCATAGGTTGATTTTGTCTCAAGAGAATTATGTGAACAAGGTGTTGGAGAGGTTTAATACGTAGGATGCAAAATCGGTAGGTACACCTATGGCTGGACACTTCAAGCTAAGCAAAGATTAGTGTCCTAATTCACATGATGAGGTAGAGTACATGAGTAAGTTCCATATGCTTCCACAGTTGGGAGCTTAATGTATGCAATGGTATGTACTAGACCTGATATTGCCCAAGCAGTGGGAGTTGTCAGTAAGTTTATGGCCAATCCAGGGAAGGAACACTGGAAAGCAGTTCAGTGGATTCTCAAATATCTGAGAGGGACCAGCAGTAGGCATTTGTGCTATGGAGGGTCAAACACTTCTCTACATGGATATGTAGATGTGGATATGGTAGGTGACTTGGATGGCAGGAGAAGCACCACAGGATATGTTTTCACTATTGGTAGAATGGCAGTTAGCTGGATTTCAAAGTTGCAAAAGGTTGTTGCCTTGTCTACTATAGAGGTAGAATACATTGCAATCACAGAGGCTAGCAAAGAGATGATATGGATGACACGGTTCATGGAAGAGTTGGGAAAGGAGCAAGAGAGTTGCAGATTATACAGTGATAGTCAGAGTGTAATTCATTTGGCTAAGAACTCATCCTTTCATTCAATAACCAAACATATACAGCTTAGGTACCACTTTATTAGACAGGTATTGGAGGATGGTGAGTTGAAGCTGGAAAAGATCCATTCAAATGAGAACCCTGCTGATACGTTAACAAAGCTGGTAACAAAGGAGAAGTTGAATCTTCATTCAAATTTTGTTGGTCTTTAAAATTGAGCTTGAAGATGGAGGAGAAGCTAGAAGATGTTGCTGTACAGGTACAAGTGCAGCTATTTATCTCCAAGTGGGAGATTGTTGAGTTGTGGAGCTAAAATCTTCACCAATGAGCAATTTGTAAGGTTGTTGTTTCTACACAGTCACTGACATCAGTCAGGGATTGACTAGAGGCTGCCGATGTTGGTTATGGATCGGCCGATGTTGGTCACCTGTGCGTCCAGAAAGTCTATTTTCATGGATGAAACAGATTGTTTGCATGATTAGTTTAGCTGTTAGCTGTAAGTCTGCATTTCTATTTTTGGTAGGACTGTTTTGAACCCTTGATTAGGAGGTATATCTAATGGTTGAGAATGCATAGCTCATGATCCCTAATCTTATATAATAGGGATAGATCTTCATAGCTTGTGTAACAGACAATTCAAGTAGTTGAATTGTGTTTGTAATTGATAGAGAGAACTCTTGAGGGAAAGAGATCGGTACATCTGAGAGGTGTGAGAAGAAAGAGAGATTTCATCATTGTATTTCATTCTGAGAAGAGTTTAATACAAGTTTTCATTATTTCTTGTATCTCTTTTTCTTTGTTGATTCTGATTCTTAGTTACATATTTACTTCTGGTTTAATTCTGTGTTTAGTTGCATACAAAAGTAATCAATTGTTCTTGTTAGATCCTGACACAAGGTCAAATTACAAATGTCAAGCCTTATCAAAGCTATAATCCAAATGCCCCTTCATCTTCCAAGGCTCTTATCCCCACTCAAAATAATTTGGTCCAATAGCAACCCAACTATCCACCCTTCGAGCATGGTCAAGAATAGGTTACTTATGTCAGTGAGCTACCAAATCAAAACATGACTTTACAAGGTGATCAAGCAACCCAATTCTCAAATTTTAAGATGCCAAAACAAATTGGGATAGACAACATGGAGGCTCAATCTGATTCCACTTTCATGAATCACTTGGAAGGAGAATTCTACACAGTCAACTATGTGGGGAGCATAAGTAATCAGAATGTTGGTGTTGCATCCAACATCAGGTCTAAAAGGAGAGTCATTAATGAAGCTCAAGTAGCCACTCAAGCACCTACCACATCTCCTTCACCCAATAAAGTAGGAAGTGTACCTGAAGTAGCCTCAAAATTACAAGTAAATCAAAAGTTTCCCAATTTTAGGCCAATGGTTTCAACTTTAGCCCCTCAAGTTACACCATAGATTATGAATGTTACTAAGGAGAAATCTAAAGGGGAAAATCCTTCAATCAATGTATTAGAACCAATGAATAAGCTTTGCATGAACATCTAATTCTAGAATTCTTTAGCACTGCCAAGACAAAAAGATATACTCCAAAAGGAATTGTACAGGCTAGGTGAGCAAGTTGTCCCAGCAAGAAATGATAATGTGTTGGTAGTAAATGGGGTTCCCCCCATGGCTGGTCAAGAAAAGAAAGATGAGAAGATCCCCCCTTCTATTTTTCCCTGATTATTGGTGATTTCTTGGACCATAATTACATCATTGATAGTGGAGCAAGCACCTCAGTTATGTCCAAATGCATAGCTGATAAGCTAGGCCTCAAGTATGAGCAAATGACCAAATGAGTTCTATAGTTAGATGGATCACCAGCTAAGACCTTTGGAGTGTAAAGAGGCTTGAATATGACTCTCCATGCATGTTCTACATTCTTAATTCCTCATGATGTGGTAGTGGCAGATGTTCCTCCTTACTTCACTCTTTGTTTATCAAGGGATTTCACATCCAAGATAGGTGGATACTTGGAAACCAATTGGTCTTACATAGTTTTTAGGATAAAGTATGGAATTAAAGTGAAGATTGAGTCAAAGCCCATCCACAAAGACCACTTGGAGTCATATTGACCCACAGTGGCAAATGTGAACTATGCAATCATTGATGAAGAAGAGCTCTAGATGGATCAATCTCCATCATGTTCCTTTGTAGGAGTTGTTGACCTGCTCCTAGATGAATGGGTAAATTACAACTTTGAGCATGATCCTTACAATTTCATTGAATAAGTTGGTCTTGGAGTCTACTGCATGCATGAGAAAGATGCTTTCATTCTGAAATTGATGAAGATAGACTAAGAGGACTGTGGTTTATGGCAGTTGTTCTTTGATAGATCTAGAAGCAAGTTGGGAGCTGGTGGTGGGGCAATGTTGGTTTCAAATTCAAAGGATAAATACTTCTCAACTATCATTTTTTATTTCTCCTACACCTATAACATAGCAGAGTATGAGGCCCTTGTTAATGGCCTCGAATGGGCAAGGAATAGAGGAATCAAAGAATTGCAGGTGTTTGGAGATAATGAGTTGATTGTGAACCAAGTGAGAGGTCAAAGCTTGACCAAGAACTCCTTAATCAAGTATAACAAGCATAGAGTGTGGGACCTTGTAGATAACTTCATTTCTTTCAACATTACTTTCATTTCAAGAGAGGAGAACAAGCATGTTGATAAACTAGCAGTAGTTGGTGTTCAGTTTGACATCTTAAAGGGGATGAGATAAAGCAAGAATCAACATCATTTAAAGGTGATTGTGAGGCCCTCCATACCATAAAATGTCACCAATTGGTAGGTGTTTGAAAGTGACAAGAAAATATCACTTTTCTTATAGGTTGAAGCTGAATTTACTTCCAAAAATTAGTCCAAGCTACAATAGCAGTATGATGGGTAGATTGTTCAATTAAAGAGCAACATGCTTCCCAAAGGTTTGGTAACTCTTGAGATCATTTTCAATGAAGATGACCAACTCAAGAGAGATAAAGAAAAAATGTCAACCAAGAAGGAAAATTATGAAAGTGTAGAGATCTACAAGGATAAGCTACTTGCACTAAGGAAGGTGTGTACCAATGAGGAAAATCATGCTTTCATTATGTTATGTCAAGATTTTGTTGATGTCTTTGCTTGGGAGTAGGATGATTTGAATGGATTTGATCCAAGCTTGGACCAAAACACCATTGAGCTGGAAGAAGGTGCCAAAACCATCAAGCAAAAGTAAAGGCCAATTAATCCAAAGATCGAGCCTCTCATGAGGAAGGAGCTCACCAAACTGATTGAGTTTAGGATCATTTTCCCTATCAAACACTCTTCTTGGCTAGCCAATTTGGTCCCTATTAGGAATAAGAATGGAGAAGTTAGATTATGTTTGGATTTTAGAAACCTAATTAGAGTCTCACTAAGAGATCACTATCCCCTTCCAAGTATGGAGCAAATTCTTTAGATGGTGATAGGCAGTGAAAGGTTCTCTCTTCTAGGTGGCTACTCTAAGTACAATCAAAACTTGGTGCAATAATGTGACCAATACAAGATATCCTTCACCACCAAGTGGGGAACATATGCTTATAGGGAGATTTCATTTAGATTTTCAAGTGTTGGAGCTACCTTCTAACATGTTATGGACATGACTTTCCAACGTTTGATCAATGACATTATGTTGGTTTATCTTGATGATGTGACAGTCTTCTCCAAGGAGGCAAGTGAACATTTGAAGCACCTGAGGAAAATATTTGAAAGGTGTAGAGAGTTTGGCATCTCTCAACCCAAAGAAATGCATGTTTACCATCCATGAAGGTAAGCTCTTAGACCATATCATTTCGAATGAAGGCCTATCTATTAATGCAGAGAGGGTGAATGCCATATTAACATTGTCATTGCCTAAACACAAGAAGGGCCTACAAAGTTTCTTTGGTAAGATAAATTTCATTAGGAGATTCATTCCTAACTTTGTTGAGATTGTCAAGCCACTAACATCCATGCTAAGGAAGGATGAGACATTCACATAGATAGAAATAAGAAGAGAAATATTTGAAGGCATGAAACAAGCTATCACCCAAGCTCCTACCCTGGCTAGTCCAAACTTATCCAAGGAATTCAATCTATACACCTTTAGGAATGAATAGGTAATCTTTGCTATGCTCACTCAAGAAAATTATGAGAATTTATAACAATCTCTTACTTTTTTTAACCAAGGTTTAGAAGGCTATGAGGTTAGATACACATATGTTGAGAAGTAGTTACTTGAAATCATACAAAGTTTAAACAAGTTTAGACATGCGTTATCTAGAAGCAAAGTTCACATCATGGTACCACATCCTAGTGTAAAAGACTTCTTGTTGAACTGAGACTTGAATGAGAAAAGGGCAGGTTAGATCACCAAAGTAATAGAGTATGGTGTAGAGATCAAGACCGCCAAACTGGTAAGAGTAAGATGACTATGTGAAAACCTTGCTATAGACTTGAAAGAGCTAAAGGAGGAAATTTTGGCACTCCAGGATGAACCTACATTAGTTATACCTACAATCATGAAGAGTTGGGCATAAGACATGGTTCATTTCCTTCGAACTGGTGAGTGTCCACAAGGTCTTGATAGGACCAAAAGGAGGTATTTTAGATTCCAATCTCTTCCTTATGTCCTAGTTGATGGAGTGTTATTCATAAAAGAATTTTCAAGGGTGCTCTTAAGATGCATTGATTTAGACCAAGTTGATAAGGTACTGTCTGAGTTCCATGATGGGCTAGCTGGTGGACATTTTGCTTCCAAGGCCACAACTGTAAAGATTATGAGGGTTGGTTACTTTTGACCCAGTTTGTTTAAAGACACTCATGCTTGCATAAAGAAATGCCGAAAATGTGCCTTCTTTGATGAAAAACAATGACTAGCTACCATGCCTCTTCATGTATTCAGGTGGAAAAACCATTCATGCAATGGGGGTTGGACTTCATAGGGTTGGTCAATCCTCCTTATAGTGTTGGCCACAAGTGGGTTTTGACTACCATAGATTATTTCACAAGGTGGGTAGAGGCCATAGCTTTGAAAAAGGCTAATGGGAGTGTAGTCTTAGACTTATATGAAGGCATAGTGATAAGATTTGGGGTCCTAACCACAATCATTTCAGATAATGTATTGGCTTTCTTTGGAATAAAGACAAGTGAGTGGGCATTTAAGTATGGCATCTATCTCAACACTTCTTCAAACTACTATCCATAAGGAACTGGGCTTTCTAAGTCTACAAACAAGAATTTGATTAGGATCATAAAGAGGACAATGGAGAAAAATCAAAGGACTTGGCATGCCAAGTTGAAGATAAATCTTTGGGTAGATAGGATCATTCCAAAGAGGGCAATCAAGAATTAACCATACACACTTGTGTATGGAAGGGAAGCTAGACTTCCTATCTCACTTGAGTTACCAGCCTTTGATCTTTTCCATCAGTTGTAATTGATGGATAGTGATAGCCTAGAAGTCAGGTATTGTGATATAATAGAGCTTCAAGAAGCGAGAGACCAATCCATGGATGTCATGACCAGCCTCTAGTAGCAAACAAAGAATCATTTTGATAAAAGGTCTACACCAAGGAGCTTCTCAGAAGGTGACATTGTCTTGAAGTGGGATGAGGACCGAACCAAGCCTGGAAGGCACATGAAGTTTGATGCTTTGTGGAGTGGCCCATATGTCATCACCCAATGAAAACAACATAATGCTTTCCAACTCTCCAAGTTAGATGGTGAAGAGCTACAGATCCTAGTAAATGGGATATAACTTAAACATTGTTACTAAGTTTCTTTTGTCATGTACATAGTTTTCTTTATTTTTCCTCATTTTCCCTAAGTTTTGTTTACACAAGTGTAGTGTTTTTATCCTTGTTGTGTGTTGTTTTTTCTTTTTTCTTGAGTTAAATCTTAGCTAGTTCATAAGTCCTTACAGGGTGTTGCCAACTTTTCAAGCTGCATCTTGACTCCATGCCCAATGGAATTTTAGGCCACCAATATTCCCAAGCATAAAAAGTATGCTTTCCCTATGAGTCATCTATTTGTTGACTATTTTTTAAATCTTGCATTCCCAAATGCGCCCCCTTTTTTTTGCCTTTCCTTGTTCTTCATGACTTTTTACCCTGAAACCAAGTCTTAACCCTTTAAAAATCAAGGAAAAGTTGATTTTGTATAGGTGCAGGTTTTGTCTCATCAAGCATTGGTCTTTTCCATCAATCATAGAGAAAATTAGGTTCATAGAACAACAATACTTATAAACTTTACAAATAACAAGCATGAGCACTTGGTAAACCTAAAAGTGTCTATGGCCAGTTCCAGTGCAAGTCAGGTTTTGCAAAGTACTTGCCAATTTTTATGAGTAAAATCAATTCAAAAACTTGATAAGGGTTAGAGAAGTTCAATTTGGGTTTGTGGGATTACTTGACTTATGATATTTTATGAGTTGGAGTCATTCACAAAGCTGAAAGGGTAAGGAAGAAGCAATCAGGTTTTTAAGACATCTTTACTTCAAGCTTTTTGAGTAAATCCTTTGGAAGAGCCTGAATTGGTCTTAGATGCTTCTTAAGGCAAGTTTTTTTCCACAGAGGGCACCTAGGCATTCTGTAGGGTCATTTACAATTTCCCTGAAGGGTATGTGCCCTTGGGGGGGCACTTCAAAGATGAAACGGACCTTTAAAAAAGTTTTGAAGGGAAACTAGAGGCTCAAAATGCCCATTGAAGGGCAGCCGGTTGAAGCAAAGGGGAAAAGATAAGAAGCTCAAAGGGCACTTTCCCTTCGGGAAAAGTGACAAGAGAAAGTATTTTTCCTTCGGACAAAATGTTTGAAGCAATTTCTTCAAACATTTTGTCCAAAGAAAATTGAAGAAGGCGAGCCAAGGTCAAATTTCTTTAGATAAAATGTCTGAATGAATTCCTTTAGATATTTTGTCCAAAGAAATTTGATGGTCACAGAAATCCTGAAGGTTAACAAAGCAAATAAAAGGCCAAGGCAAAGGATAAGTTTGAGGAAAGAGACAAAACATGGGCAAAGATAAAGCAAAATAGACAAAATAAGGAATAGTTTTAGCTACTGAAAAAGACAAAGGATAAAATCAATGACCACTCAGACCAAGACAAGTGGCATAGGCAACTTAGCAGAAGGAGTTAATACATCTAGGTAGAATATATCTACCAAAAACTAATAAATAGATTGGTTTTTGAACTATAGAGGAGAGCAACCCATGTTTTCATGCTTCACCATTAATGCATAGCCAGTTGAACCCAATATTAAAGAGAGCATGGTCCAACCACAATAACTTAGGGATGGCTTTGTCAGTTGTTAGAAGGAGTATCCCATGATTTTGTAGGCCCAGGAAAGTAAGGGTGGTGACTTGGACATCTACAACATGGCTCTCCTATACGTAGTTTGAAGAATATAGTAGCAACATGGTCTTTTGGTCTCTGTAAAAGTGTTTAACTTAGCATGGGTTTCCATTCATTGATTTCTCAGGTATCTTGTTTCCATTTCTCTATATATTTGTAACTTCTCATTTGAAAAAGACATCTCTTAGATTGTATGGTGAAGCCCTAAAGGAATTTACCTTGAATCAGAAGAAGCATTTTTACCTCTATTTGAGCTTGCACTTTTGGATATGTTTATGGTTTTATCTTGTGCTAAGTCATTTTATTTTCATTATTTCATAAGTTTATTCCAGCATATCTAGTGTATTGTGAGTTCTTCTCTTTCAAGTCAACAAGAAGTGTCCAACTCATAGTATAAGCGCATGTGAATAGGTTGTCCATAGTGTGTCTTAGAACACCTATGATAGTTCTTCCTCCTTGTATCTCCATAGGACCCCCTATTAAAACACTGATGCAGGAAAGGTTCTCATTTGAATGAATTATATGATTGTTTGTCTCTAGTGTAGCCGAGTAGACTAAACATTTTGGTGCATCACCACTTTAGTTTAGGTTCTGATTTCTAGTATTTCTCTCCCTTTTCATCCCCCCCATTGTTAGCAATAGGAAATCTAGGGCCTTAAGGTGCATCAAGGGGAGCTATCCCTTAATCTAGAGATTCATCCCTCACATTTGCAACCCACAGCAAGAGGGATGTCTCCATTGTGTCGCATGTATGAAGAGATTTGAGCCTCCCTTTAGAGGGTACAATCCACTGCATCAATAATAATATTATTATTCTATTTTTTTTACCATCATTTATATGTGGTAGCCTGCAAATATGTCATTTATTGTTCATAGGTACAAATATATTATATTTATATTCTTGCCACTATCTACAACTAACACTTTACATATTCATAAAACAACTCCATCCTCTCTATCCAAACCAATCATATTTTCATTTTTCCACCCTTCATGGTGCCAAATATTTACAGAGTTTTGATATGCTGCCTATGCCAAATTTGAAATACCTAAGCCCACTAGAGTATTAATCAATCCCTCAGTTAGTATAAAATCCCCACCAAATATAACCTATGCGTTGGTCCCCACTTTGATTTTTAAGCCATTCTCTACCTTCTAGATCAATTAGTTACCAATAAGCAAAAAGTATTGAACATTGGCTTTCCACATAATTGAAGCATTGTGGTTATGTTTAACAAGGCATCTAATCCACTCTTAAACACTGAGAGGTTCAAAATATTTTTAGTAATGATTTGATTCCATAACCCTGCCTTCAAGATAAGCCTCCATAAGCTTTTTTCAACCAAAGCCTCACCAAATAGACGGATATTTTTGAGGCCCCATCCTCTAGCCTCCTTAGGCATAGCAAGGGATAACCATTTGACCAATGAAGTAGATTCATTTTAATTCATACAAGTCCATAATAATATGATTTTTTTAATGAACCTTCTCTATGACACCTTTACAAATGTGTGCTAATGATATCCAATAAACTGGAATAGCCTCCAGTACTGACTTTGTAAGAGTAATTGTAGGCCTCAGAGAGATCCATCTATTATACCAAAAAATTATTATCTTTTCCATATTTTCAATATGCTAATTCTAAACATTTTTTACATAATCATTTGGATTAGAATAGAACCCCAAATACTTAAAACTAACCTTCAGGTCAATTCGTTGAAATGGGAAAACCCCTAGAAACCAACTGATCTATTGTGCCTCCAAAAAATTAAATGAGATGCAAAAATTTTTTAAATTTAATTCCATCCTCATAGCCACACTAAATATATCCAATGAAATATTTAAATATGTGATGTCCTTCCAAGATCCATCAAAAAAATATAACACGTCATCCAAAAAAATTAGTCTTGCCAGCCTTAACACCCTTAATAGTACCAAACCTCTTGGATTCTAAGATGGTCTGACTAAGCCCCTCAATAATCAATAAGAAAAACAATGGATAAAGTGGATGAACCTGCCTCAAACCACACATGAGTCTAAAAATTTTTTTATCTAAGTAATTAATTAATAATGAAAATGATACAGAGTTCAAGTACCCCATAATCCAATTCACCATCTACAAAAAAAACCAATATGGTTCAATAGTAATCTCAAGTAAAGATAGTTTTCTCTATTATAGGCTTTGGATAAATCCAACTTCAAAATAATCACCGGTAAATTTATAGTTTTTATGGAATTGAGTCCCTCTTGGGAAACCCATATAATATCATGGATTTTTCTCTCATGTAAAAATCTGAACTGCTCATTAGAAATAGTCTCAAAAAAATCCTCTTAACCCTTATGGCAATAATTTTTGATATGATCTTATAAATGTAATTACATAAAAAGATGAGACTAAAATCATAAAATGAGGTCATTATGTCCTTCTTGTTAATGAGAGTAATGAAGGTGGATTTAAAATCCCCTAAAATCTTCCTTGATTTCCTTGAATACTCCACCACCCTTAATAGGTCCCCAACAACCAAATCTAAAAACCCACTAAAGAATTCCACTGTCAAACCATCATGACCAAGACTTTTGTCCTTTTGGAAGGTAGCCAAGATGGATTTCAACTATTCCTTAGATACTTACTCAATTAGCCTACCATTTTCTTCCTCATTTATAAATCTTGGGAAGAAATAAATTATTTTTACAATATTTTTTATGTTTGCTCTATCAGGTTCCTTGTACGGACTCTCAAAGTGTGATACCCCCAATTTGGAAATATCCTTGAATGACCACACTATAGAACCATCCTCCTTTCTCAATTCCAAAATAATATTTTTATTTTCATGGTGATTATAAAAATTATGAAAATATTTGGTATTTTCATCACCATTTTCCCATCATAAAGCTCTACTTTTCAATATCCAAGTGTTGCATTTCAATATCTACTAATAGTTTCCTATTATTAAGCTCCAATTCATGAAGCCTTTTTTTAGTAGCCTCATTGAAAACCATTTCAAATTCCTGGCCAAAGAAATCAATGATTAACTATTCAACTGTAGATAACTTCTATTCAACTTCCTTACACTTGACACTAGTCTAGTTAACCACTATTTTCTTTACTCTCTTAAGATTTGATACAAATTAAAGGATATAAAACTCCTTATAAATGGAAATAAATAATAACTACTCATCATTAACTATATTAATGAATTCATCTTCCTTCAACCACATTAAACTATATTTAAATGGGCTTAGAGACTTATAGTCCTCCTTCTCAATCTGTAGCAGAATGGGAAGATGATCAGATTATCCACTCGATGACACATAAGATATAATATTTTTAGATCCATTCAACAAAAAAAGATTAAAAACTTATCAAAAAACTTGGACACACTTTCATTACCCACTCTCATATTCCTCCAAGTGAGAACCAGTTAAATAAGTTCCATGTCTACCAACCTATCCTCCTCAAATTTATGTAAAAATTATTTAGCCAAATGATCTATTTTAGTAACATTCCCCCACACTTAAACTCTTTTAGTGCTCAAATTTAAATCTCCCCCAATAATATTAATATCAACTCCAAAAATGTTTTCAATAAATAGGTCCTTGCTATAAGCCACCCTCTCCTATTAAGGTCCATAAAATTTTCCACTATAAAAGATTTTCCCAACTCCAAGGAGTGAAGTCCAAACCAATGCTAAAAATTAAAAAAAATAGATATAAATAACCTCATGGTAGTTTTCCTCCATCCCAATACCAATCCCCTAGAGCTCCCTATTGAATCCACAAACAAAAAATCCCACTCTTTCAATGGATAAATCCCTAATATGAAACATCCCCACTGAGATCTAACCAAAAATATGTAATTTGAAAAAAAAATAACACTTATATAAAATTAGACTACATCTTGAGAGTCTAACAGAGATTATAAAGTATTCACATGCAAACATGACAAATATTCATATTACAAAATATAATACGGATCTCTAATATCATGCCAACTCAATATAGAAAGTAATTATAACATTTTTAACTCAATATAAGTAAATACACAATCACCCCTATCAGTGTGCATCAAAATATAATTACAACTCTTCGTGATTATTTTACAATAACAATTACAATATAATACAATTTACAAATAAGATACTTGGCTACCCCAGAGCATAGTTCTTGAACTTTAGGTATCTGTGGCAATCTCAAGTGTCATCTCGATAAGTAATGCTACTGTGCGTAGGGAGAGCATCATCTGAGTGATTTTCCACACCATCCATGGACCAACGATCCCTCACACTATCCCATCAAACAATGGCCTCCCTTCATGGATGGATAGATAGTGACAACATAGGAATCTAGAGAGACTAGCAAGTACCTATGTGTTGTATAATTTCTAACTAACTAAACATGAAGTGTATCATAGAAAACTCAATCTATTGCAAGATATCACACATACATGTAAATCATCCTCATGAAATTATAATGTCTCATTAAACATACTTTGGCATAAAGTTTTACAAATAGTAATATAAAAGTGATCTATAGATCTATCAATTTCATGCACACTACTTGATCAGATTGTCTTCATCTAATATTACAATGTCAATAATCCAATGAAGTCTGTCTCACTCTTTACTCCGTATCAAAAATTTAGATTGGTAAAATATAATTCAACCAAAATATTCAATAACTTACATCCTACTAACAAATGCATCACATAACACACTATACATATGATTAATAACAACATACATTTAGTCCATCAAACATATGCATGAATCTTTCATCATATTCTATCCCATACTAAAAATAATGATTATGAATATACAATCCAGATAAACATAATTTAACTATAAAATTTAAAAAATATAATTGGTTTTCAGTTATCTACACCTTATGGCAACCCGTATTATCATAGTTTGGTGTTCTAAGACTTAACTACCAATTTTTCACAATCAATCATATGAAGTAGTCTCAAATACATAGAAACACAAGCATTATACAAGTAACTATATATAAAAATCAATTAATTATTCCCAAAAAACACAATAATATACCAACACAACATTTTCTAAACTTCAAAGTTTACATGCATGCATACACAAGTCTTACCAACTGTGACAACACACACTATCCACATCAATAACCAACATGTTATAGTAAAACAATCAAATGTAGATATGATTTTAGGCATAATATTTATAATATGTACCACTTGAGTACAACATACTATTATATTGTAATACCTTATGATATCCCATACTATCATAGATTCCCAACTACATAACAACACATAATCCAAACTTATGATTTTCAAGACTCAACCTATCTATGTAGATAATAAAAAATAAACAATAAATAATTATACGAATCGAGTATACCTTAAATTAAAATACATACAATCATACCAAAGTATCACAACATGTAAACATGCATCAAAATACACTAGTATAGCTAAACATTTATACATAATAACACACTTATAGTATGTAATGCATATAAGTATTCCATATTAAATACACATGACTAATAATCATTCCTATTATTAGTAGTGAGTTAGATAATTTATAAACCCATTATGAATTTACATTTAAACGACTCATTTTCTTATAGGATATTATTCCAATGTTTATAGTTCCTGATTCTTAGGTAATTCAGTGACTTATTCCAATCACCGAATGAATTATAGGTATAATCCCTATATAATAGCACTTGCAAATCCTAATGTGTACCACATGTAGGTATTCCAATACTATGCAATTTATAAACCATGGATAGTGTTTTAATCATAACTACTAAGCATAGAAAATAAATAACGAAGTAGTTATAAATACATGGAAACACTTTGCATACAATAGCTAGAAAAACCAAAATTTCATTTTTCCAAAACACGAGAAATCTAGTTTCACCACCAGTTTAACAATTGGTTTATATTTGAAAGTTTAAAATCAATTGTTTTCTAAACTATATTATTTAATTCCTTCAATTTTTGGTTAATATACCTCCCAAGAATATTAACTAAATAAGACTACCCAAGTTTTCTAATTATGTTAATAGTCATAATATGTAATTCAATATCAAATTTTACATGATGGATTTTCATGTTTTAAGGAGTTCTGCAAGTTTTAATCCATAATACGATGTAGCTATATTTTACCCATTCAACCCCATTTACAAATTATTATGGTTACCTATACTATAATGGCTAATGAACTAGTTTAATTTACAATTCTCATTAATAGTTATCGATTCCAAGATTTATGCCCACTAAGCATTATAACTCCAATATCACTTATAGTTCTTGTGAAAATCCAATACAAGACTTGAAATTTTATAATAACACTCATATTTAATTTGTTATAAACAAATAAAGTTACAAATCCCACCTAAGACCTGCTACAATGATTATAAATTTCCTCTAATAACATTTCTATTGGTATTGACTGATGCCCATAAATGAGGTATATCACCCTGGTATCAATCAACTACATTTCAAGGCCTATATCACATAATTGAATAATAATTTGTCTTGTTTACAATTACAAAAGTTTGTAATCTCCCTAATTATTTTAGGCATACATTCCCGACCCCATTCAAATATACTCTTAAAAGTTAAGTATTTACTCTCATAAGCATTCAAATAATCTTAAACAATAACCTACTATTTATCATTGTTTAAATAATTAATTTTTTGGTTAATTATAGAGCATTATAAAAGGATAATGACATATAATTTAATTTGGAATAGATTATCTTAGCTGAAATGGGGCGATGCCCCAAGTAGATAACAGTCAATCCTCTTATATATATATATATATATATATATATATATATATATATATATATATATATATATATAACTAATTATGTAAAATCAGTTACATAAACATCTTGATTATATTCAATCAAATTTTAATATTATAATTCATAATTCCTATCTTGAAGAAGTAACATATATTTTATTCTTTTTAATAGAACACATAGGCACAAAGAAAGTCATTGCCCTGATTAAATAAGTTCTACTTTAAGGAAAATGGACTAATCCTAATAAGGTGATGTCTCAAGATAAAAAAATTTATACAAAAAAGAAATCAGGATTAAAATTCTTATCATTCAGCCAAAGAATAAGTGATGCCATATATAACAGATTCTTAATTATCACCCAAACTAATTCAATTCCTTGATCAAAATATAAAATAAGTATATATTCAAAAGCTTTAGTTGACTTTAATTAAATAAGGCGATGCCTAATTTAACACCATACATCATTCAACCCCTAAATAATCCAAGTAACTTTCAACTATAGACCGTATGATACAGTAATTTGTTTATTATATCTGACTCCTAGATTGTATAGCTCTTTGGTTGCTAGAAATATATATAAATATATATTTTAATTTTTTATTTGGTTGTATATACTCTAATCACCCATAACTAAAACACTAAATATTCCTTATTGAGATTCAACTTGTAGATCACTTTATTTCTAAGGGCATAAAGATATATAAGAATACTTAAAAGTATAAATCACTATTTTTATACTTACAAAATAACAATATAATCCAGATTTTCCTATGATGAATATGATCATATATAACTAAGGTGACAACATAACATATTATTTCTAATGTTTTTCACTAATCATATTTCTTTGCACCTATTTCATAGTCAATGTCTAGTGATTTGAAGCTATATGAATCATTATTCGAAATCCATTAATCATAATATAGCAATTGCAATGTCATATGAAGCTTATGCTATTTGAATTTCTATAACATATTCAACAAAAACTACCACTAACATTTTTTGTTACTAATAGTAATCAGCACTCATTATAAGATTTGTTGTTCTTATAGTATATGAATCATCATAACATATTCTAGGAAATCTATTACTTTAAAGAAAAGGTAAATTATGTAGACTATATGAATTGCTTACACATTTATACCAATTAAAAAGGGATCCAAGTCTAAGTGAATTATTTGTATAGTCTCGTTGATTTAATAGCAAATACCCAGTCTTATATTTCTCACAAAAATTCTCATAACATCACCTACCTCCTTGATGGCATCCAGATAGAACCAGATGGATTGTGCTCTCTCCTCAAGTCATGCTCCCTTCTTCCTAAAACTGTCTATATTATTCTATAAATCTTTCTCTTAAATAGAAAAATAGATGCTAAATTCTTTTCCAAATTTTTATTTTTGGATATCTTTTTATTTTTACCAATTTTGGGGCCTTTAACTTGTTTTTTTTCTAAGTTTTTAATTTATTTCTTTTTTCCTAATTTCAATGTTTTTCCATTTTTTAAAAATAGATCCTTTTTTTTAATTTTAATACAAAATCCCAATTTCATATTAAACTTAATTTAACATTTAATTACTCTTCAACAATTTAGTGATTAAATTAATAAACAATAGCCTATATTAATTTTACCTTTATTAAATTTACCTCTACGTGTATTAATGGCATATTAGGCTAAGCATAGAAGGGAATTTATTCCTATAATTTACCTACTCAAATAAATATATAAAATAACAATTTTAAACAAACACTAAAACAATCATTTTTAAATGCATTTTCTACCATGACTAATTATTGTGGTGTGTGTAGGGTTTCGCTAGCTCTTGGTCGATCTGTGATGTCTCCATCTACATCATCCTCTCCAATGATGCTCTCCCTTTGGTACGCTCGAGGGATGAATTCTATTGCATCCACCTCACAACACACAGGTAATTAGATCATATCACATGATAATCATAAAGCAAAAATATATAACTGAAACAATACATTAATATGCTTTAAAATGTAAATACATACATTAATCTATTTCATAAAAGAAATCATGTATCATCACCTAACTAAGCAACATTCTATTATCCCATAATAGCATAAATCTCAAGCTCAGTCAGAAAGATAACCAAATTTGAATTTTTTAACTATAGATATCCATGGATAATCTAGTAAGTTTGTCTGGTGAGGATTTGAGATGTAACCCAATAACCTTTGTCACTACCTCGTTTGTCTCCTGAATCAAAACTATGTCTAGCCTATGCAAATCAACCAACCTCTTAAGATTAATATTTTTTGTATAGTTTACCATCCTTAAAATGTTAAGGGATACCTCTTAAGGGCTTTCCTCACTCTAAGGGCCCGTAATAGTGTTTTTTGCTTCCCCTGTATAATTCCCCTTAGAAATTTGGACAATGCTTGAGAAAGATGAGAGATCCAACCTATACACGAATAAGATCCCTCTATCATCAACATTCTTCCTATGTCTCCTTTGATTCTGCCATATTCCAAAACTATACTCATTTGTCTAGATCATAACTGATATCATGGTTGATCTAAAACATCTAAAGATTTAGTTGATTCCATATCTAATAAGAACACATATCCTAACTGGTCTTTCTAGAACATTCATTATTCAAATATCTTCATCATCAACCAAAATGGCCTCAATATTTTATTCTAATCTCACTTGATCCTCAATAGTTTTTCCATAACCTCTTTTATTTTTAACTATCATTCTCCTCAAAATGTCCTTGTGGACCTCCCTAGCTTCACTTAAAAATGTCTGAAATATGACCAACCTCCCATACCACTAGAATTTTTTTATAGCTCATTATCTTATCCAATGGATGAGGATGTTGAGTGATACTGGGATCAAATAACATCACATCTTAGACATATTCATTCAAAACATGCTTCAAATATTCCACTGGCAAGTGAAAGGAAGACTGCAACATATTATCTTCCTCCCCCATCTCATTTTGTTGTTGGCTCTCACCATTTGACATCTTATTTTCTAGTAATTTGAAACCACATTTTTCTTTGATATTATAACCCTATTGTCCACCTCCACCTGTTAGCTTAAGAGCACTTCACTATTTACCTTATTATCCCCACATTCTAATATTTGAATATAACTTCCACCATTATATAAGTGGAAGTGAAGAAATCAATCATTTGATAAGTAGTCGTATGCATGTTAGCATACCTAAAAGGAATTACCACATAGTATGAGGATTGTGTATACTTACAACTACCATATTCCATTTTTATTTCCACTTCTAAACCCTCCTTTCATTATATTTCAAACAAAATTCTAGCCAGTATCCTAGAAGATATCTTCAAGTAGCTATTATCCACCTCATGAAAAGTCCCTATGTTATCCCCTATGGCCTTAAATACTTTTTTATTTCATAACTCCAATGTAAATCGTAGAATCTTAACCTAAATAGGTTGTGTCGATGTCCTCTCCACTTGAAGTTCAAAACCCAAATACCACTTCTTTAATGTTAAGGGAGTTGAACCCCAAAACCATCTGGTATGTAAAATTTTATTAACATCTTCTATAGATTCTAAAATGAATGCAAGCCATCCCCTTACCAATAAATGGAATAATGGAGTGTATCCTAGCACTAGACGCAAGTATTGAGCCAACCAAAGTTTTAAATTATTACTAGAGATTCTTCTCCTTAAAAAGTAACCTATCAATGTAGTGTTTACTAACACCAATACTTTATCCAACTTGACATCCTCCCCCAAAATGAGTTTACCTCTATTCCCATGTAGCTTCACACACCTTTTGCCTTTTCTCTTTGAGGTTGTCTTGGATGAAATCAATATCTTCTCATCTATATTTTTGGGGATATCATACTTATTTTTAGTCATATGTAGAAGTTTCCCCAACAAGCCTCTTACAGTACCCCCAGTTTGTGATAAACCATTATAAAAAATCCCATTCTACTCAATTCCTTGGGCATCCTCCTAACCCTAAACCATTAAGTTATCTGAGAGTTATAAACAACCATCTGAGGCCACCATGGGCCCATTTGACCAAATATCCACATATTCCCTATTTTGAGGCACTAGAAGAATATTATTTTATTTTGTTTGAACCATGTCCCCAACCACTCAAAATTTTGTATATGCAACCCTCTTTGAACCCCATTTAATCCTTCCACTTTCTCAAATTCCACCATCATCATCCAACTATTGGAATGGGGTTCCCATTAAATGTGTGATGCCTCCAATACTCTAGAAATAGGAAGACCAATAACAACTCTATTTTGGTTATTTGTCCATCTTTCCACCAAAAAAATAGTTGAGCCTTCATGTGTATTATTTGAATAATATTCATGTTCTTCTTCCCTCTCAATAGTATCTAGTTATTTAATAATATGACCTTTGTAATCTTCTACATCCATATGATCCCAAGCTCTAATGTTAACCATAAACATCTCTTCTTAGATAAAATCAAATAAACATCTAACTACAAGCCCATTTTGTTGTCCTCCTTATTCTTAGACTGATAAAAAAAATCTTGCACACTTATCAATATAACCCACAATTGATCGAGTTAAAACTCTTTTACCTATTCATGCTTGAATATTTAAAGCATTATGTTAAATAGTTTGTATGTAACCTCTTTTCATGTATTTCCATCAAAAAATTTAAATACAAACTATCCTCCTTCTATGGTTCCCTAGTACAAATGTTGTCTACTTATTTTCTTGCTTTATTGGTATCCTTTTCAAGAAGTTGTTATAGATTGTTATCTCAACTTGAGCACTCCATGACCTCCTTACAATTCCTGTGGCTTCTACCAATCAATTTAGAAAGATATTTATCCTATGGGCTATGAGTTGTTACTATGATCCTTGACATAATTTTTCAGTCTATGTCACATCTGAATTTTCCTCTCTGAACAATTAAGCATTAGTTAGTGGATTATGTAGTGATTATTATAGGTCTAATGTTTATGATTTAGCTGTATCATTATACTATTTTATGTGGTAGTACATTATTTATTAATATTTGTTGCTTAAGGCTAGTATTTTGTTTAATCAGGTGGACTAATTTCATATTATTACTATTATGACTAAGTTTTTCACCATAGGAGAAGATTATTCAGACCTCTCCAAATTTAGTAAAACATGGGATTACCCCTAGACTTTTGGGTTGTCTATAACAAGGGTAAACCTTTAGATTGAAGGGTTAACTCCCCTTGATGAATTGCTTAGGCTCACACACTAATCTATCACTTGGAAAGAAAAGGGAGATAAACTTAATCTAATGAGGTGATGCACCAAATACATTTTTACCACTACCAACCAATTGCATGTGAACTTTTAAATCAAGAAAACTGACCTTATATACACTACTCTTAATCTGAATCTCTCACATGAGTATTTCAATGTGAAGGTTATGATGGTTGATTAAGATAGGAGTAATAACCAAGAGGTATTTAATGACACTATAAGATAGAAAAACTCACTCAAATATTTCACCACACTCATACACTTCACATGACCTACAAAAAAAGTTTTCTAACTTAATCTAGGTGTTAGAAAAGGACAACATGCCAAGGAAGACAAGTCAATTTACTTGACAAGATCAACTATTCTCATATTCACACTAATTATAGTCATAAGAGGAGGTAAAATAGTTAATTCTCATCAATCAAAGGCATACAAATGGGTAGGGATTCACCATAACTAGGTGGAGGATCCAAACTTAGCCAAAAGTGGCTCAATATATAGAGAATGTGAGAGAGAAGAAAAGAGGTGTGTAGGAGAGAGAGAGTAAACAAGTGTCATGTGAGTTAAAAAAAAGAGATGAGTTAGGTAAATACCTCAATAGGTCCTATATGAAATGTGTTTTTCCTCTTCAGATGCTCCAACTCTCCAAGTAGTGTGGGAGTTGAAATGGTTACTTGACACCTTGCCTAGCTTCTTGAAACTCTTCTTCTTGGCATGTTGAAGGATAAGTGGCCTTATTGATGGTCAGATCAGTATAGTTTTAATATTTTCTCTGATATTGATACTTCTCAACTAAACCCAATAGGTTCTCTTTGACACATCATCTCTTTCTATTGCAAGGTATCTAGAGGACTATTCATCTCCTTAGGCCTATTTTACACACAAGTGTCAAAACTTGGTTTATTATTCCTTATCTCATCCAAAATTCATGGATTTTATATTTAAATTATATTGGACCTAAAAAAATCCATTTTTAGGCCTCAAACTAGCCCCAACATGTCGTTCTCGAAAAAAAGCCTCAATTAGGCCACATTCCTTGTAGCCCTATTTTAATCAAATCTCCTTGTATGGAAGAAAGTATAGATAGTAATAGAAAACTTAGTGTATTTATGAGTACCCTTTATCCTCTTATAACTCCATGTTCAATTTCATGAGTTTAATCTCAATGAAAGTCTACTTTTTTTGCCTATCTTTTCTGCTAATTAGGCCTAATTAAGCCTCTAGGCCTAGAAAGTGGATTTTGGCTCTAAAATCCTCATGCACATGTGAAAACTTTGGGAAATGTGTGATTTAATTTATCCATTCCAATGCCAACATCAATGTCAAGTTTGGGATTCTAGAACATTGTACTTATATCCAAACCATGAAATGGCCAAAAGCAAGCCCTTTAGAATCATGTTTGTATTATCTTACAAAATGGAGTTTGTTTAGCCACTTATATGGATTAATTAGATAATTTTTTGATTTTTGGAGATTAAATAAGTCTAAAGGGACCTCTTCCAATGATTATAAAGTGCTCATCTCTCCAAAATCCTTGTAAAACATTAAAAAACACATAAAATAATGCATTTATAGCAATCTATACAACAGTCCATACATCTCAAGTACATGTGGATGAGACACTTTGAGTATAAAATAATATAAAATATTTTTAAGGAGTAAAATATGTCATTATGTGTGCTTTAGAAGTCCATCTCTACAAACTAGTCACTATGGAGATTTAAGAGAGGTTTAAGACCTGTTCAGGGTCTTAACGATTGTTCATAAAGAACAACCCTCTCTTTCTCTCCTAATTCCACAAGATTGTTTTTATGGGGCACATATAATAACTCCAATGACAATTCAACCCCATTAATTTATTCATGAAAGGTGTGAGCAAAATTTGATGACCCTCAGGTTAAAGAACAAGCATTCTGAGGGGTTTGAGTAAGAATGAGGTTAGTAGGTGTATGTTTTAACTTGATTTGATCTTAAATGGCCTTAATTATGTCTATTAAATCCCCCTTGAAATATTTAATTTATATAAAACTTCATTATTTCATCAAACTCTTTGTATGTGCCACTAACTTATGCCTAGGGTTCTTGAACCAAGTTGGTTGTTATACCCTTGTTGACTATAGGTGCCTTCTTCATCACTGCCAGGGGAATGAGAAAATAATGAAGTTTTTTGAAGACCCTTTATCATATTTCTAGGGTTTTCAAGTATTTAATTCACTCCACTTCACTTTATCTTCCCAATTATATGCCTATGGGCTTGTGTATTCACTTAGTCTATTGCAAGGGTTTCTAGTTTCTTTCTTTATTGAGTCTGAAGTTCTTGATGGGATATTTTCATCATCACACAATCACATTATAACATCATCTTACCTTCTCTTAGTCATTCTAATCTCAATACATTCTTGTAGTTCTTTAGACACTTCAAACAAGCACATGTTTTCCATAAGCAAATAGGTTGTAGGTGTTATTATCTAAGTAGGCAGAGTTTAGATTTTTTTCATTAGGTTTGAAAGTCAAGTGTGGTCTTAGGGGACTTATAGAATCACCAAATAAAACATACTCACTCCCTCAGAATCTAAAAATCCTTGAACTTCCTCAAATAACCAAATTCCTCAAGGATGAGCAAATAGGCTTGTTTCATGCATTTAGGACTACACTTGACTATGTTTCATTATTTTTGCTTGTGTTTGAGGATTCTATGAGATAATTGTGTCTGAGGGTTTTATGAGATAATGTTAATTATTATACAATAACACTCCAACACTTACCTTGATCTCCTATTGACTGTTTATAGTTTTCCTTTCAATTAAACCCAGACCTTTCAAGAGCAATTAGATTGTGCATATTAGGACTGAGTGGGGTTCAAAATAGAGTAATGATTATGTTGTCATTATTTTTTATCTTAAAGCTCTTTGAAACCCCAATCATCCATGAAATAACTCTCAAATCCCTTAAATAACCCCTATCACTTTCTTTAAGGCTTGAAATAGTAATCCTATAGGTTTGTATAGAATTAGCCTCAGTGTCTTTATTGGCTTAAGATATTTCCTTTCCAAACAATGATCACTTCAAAGTTTTTTAAGATATTAGAAACCATTCAAACATGATTCTAATTGTTTCATGCTTTTCAATTCAAAATCCCTCCTAGCTATGGGCAAACAACTTCTCTCAATGAGGCAAGTAGGCTTGACTGTGTATGCATGAAGTTTAAACTATGTCTTGACCAAATTATTTGGTCATTCCATCTATCTTATTCTTGATATTAAAATGATATATAGGCTCTACATACTTTCTGATTCAAACCACAACACTTCCTTTAAGAACTCTACCCTTCCCCTTAAGCCTGGGACAAATTTGCATTGTTTGTAGCCTATAGGTGTGTTTTAAGGACAAAGTGTATTTGAGACCCTTTTGACAATCCAATGCCACCCTTCAAGAACCTTTTAAAACTAAATTATGTTTTGATGGTTTAAGAACCTCTGTAATACCCTAAAAAGTTAGAACTTTCATCAACCATTATCTCAAGACAACCTCTACACAATTGATTATAGGTATATATTAGGTAGTTTGAATGTGTATATGACTTATTATACTTTTAAGCCAATATCCAAACTATTATTAATGCCTTTAATCTCCAAATATTCATATACTTTACTATTCAAGGGCCCATTAGGCTGGTTGTAGGTGCCAACTTAGATATTTGAATGTGTATCAGGCCTTCTATTGGCCTTTTCAAGTTTACCATCCCATCTCATAGTGACCAAAACTATCCATAGTTAGTTCATAATTAATTACAACTCAAAAATCCCTTAAAGATATTTACAACCTCTATATTCTATATTTCCACCTACAATCTTGTAGGTGACTGTCAAGAAAATCTAACTGTGTGGTTTGCATTAGGCCTAGGGTTCTTACTACACCATAATGGATCAAAATTCATCGAGAGAATTTCTTATTTTTCATTAAAAACTCATTTAGCTTATTCAAATCATGTTCAAACCCTATGCATCCACTATTCATAGTCATATTCATGTAGGTGACTGTTAATAGGTCTCTATTAGGCTTGTTGCTTATCATCTCAATCCTCAACTTGCAATGACGTAGGTGTTTAGAAATACTTCATTGGTCCATTGAATCTTTGATTGAACAAATACAATGTTATCATGGCTATAAAACTTTAAAAACACCTTGAAAACATGAATTTTCTTAGAGTGACAAACCTATAGGTCTATAGAAGATAGAGACTTCAACTTGTGCTTGAAACTTTGAAGGAATGCAAGACATGACTGTGATATTCAAATATCATTGTCCATTTCATTATATCAACATACTTATCATGAATAAAACAACTACTAATCTTATGAAACATATACAAACTCATCAAAACACCTGTTATGCAAATACACAAAACACACAATGTACAAATGTGAATAGAGCTATGATTATCTCTTCAAAATTGTACATAATACTTGAATGATCAAGAAGTAATGAATGGATTTAGAGATTATTATAGGACTATGAATAAAAACTTAGATGAATTTTACCACTTGGATAACTCATAAACATATAAAAACTGACAGACACTTCAAAATGTGCACAAGAGAAACTTTGCTTACCAAAGGGCCATTTAAACATGCCACCATGATGAATGAATGTGAGGAATCTACAGACATATTAAAACACACTCCTACCTATTTCAATCATCCATGATCTCACACATTTAATTGGAGTTGCTCCAAACTCAGCCTATGGGGTTTTGAGTTCTCAAAAAGTAGTCTAGACTCTTAGTAATTTTTCATAAATTTAAGAGAACTAATCTAATGACAAGTGCCACATATTTTAATCCCATTTGGGTCCCAAAATTTGGCCAAATTTTCATCCCTCAACTCTACCTGTATGGCATGTACCATCTTCTTAAAGTTGGCCTTCACTAGCTTGTGAAGGCAATGATGAGAGAGATAACGAAAAATATGCAACTTTAGAAATTGAAACTTCTTCAAAAAAATTTATTGACCTTTATAATTCCAAATTATGTTTTATAGTTGTTTCACATGCAAGTGACTACCAAAAGTCCATAAAACTTTTTCTAACTCCTCAATATGGCATTAAAATCAAGAATGTAACTTTGTTTTGATTCTTATGACAGGTTTGACAGTTATATAACTTCAAAAAGATATTTTTAATGTGTTTGGTATGTATTTTTACTTTGGGGAAACTTTGACACACATAAAGTTAGCCAAAAATCCACTTTTATGCATATTTAACACCTCCAAGATAGCAAATGGACCTCAAAGCTTGCAAAACACCATGAAATGTTATGAAAAGGTATTTAAGACATAAAATTACATTAATAAACCCATAATCACCTATGACATGTTTTTCAAGGCACTAAAAATGACCCTATTTAACTTAGGAGACCCAAATAGACCAGAACACATAAAAGAGACTTACCTTAATTTTTCCAAATTTACTTTAATAAATGCTAATAAGGTATTTTGGACTCAACTAGGACATCATAAATCACATAAGGTTTAATTTTTTGCCTACAGGGGTCCTATTTTGACCTAGGGGTCAAAATTAGATAACAAATTGGTGACTCATAAGTGTAGCATGCCTACTATGCTAACTAGACCACTAACCTTGTCCTTCCATTAGGCTATGGATTCAATTTCACTCTGAGATAAAAATATCAGATATTTACACTTGACCAACAAGATAACTTTATTACCTCAACAACACATAAAATGAAGACATGCACACAAAAGCAAAGAAAAGAAGACACACACATGTGTTAACTAAGCACTTAGGGAACACAAAAAAAGAGAAAATAACTAGCTATGTATAACTAACCTAAAGATAACTTCTTCCTTCTGGATCAAAGAGGAAGCTTGTACCATCTCTTTCTCCATGAGATGAAAGAGGACATGAAGCAAATTACCTTTTGAACCTTGTTCTTGGTGTCTTCAACTCCTTCATACTTGTCAATATTCTTGGCATGACTTCAAGTAAATCAATGATAGCTGTGAACATGTCACCTATGAAGGAGAACTCTTCTTGTATTTCAACACTCTTCTTATAAGACACTTCAGCTGTAACCTTATCCAATTTTGTTTCGTCCAAGTATGGTTCTTTGATTAGCATGGCATCTAGAATGACATTAGTCTTCTCATCAACTGTTGCAAGCTCTTCAAGGAGCTTAGCATACTCAACCCAATCCTCATCATTATCCACAATGAATACATCTTGAACAATCACTTTGTGAACATGATCTTCAACCTTGGAAATACCTTCAAGCTCTTGGAAGAGCTCAATATGTTGTTGCCAATCATCTTTGTCTTCTTTCTCTTCAAGAACCACAACTTCTTCAACTTCATCTTCTTTCTCATTATGTACTTAATCAACTTCATCTTGTTTACTTGAAGAATATTCAACCTCAAGGTTGGTTATAACTTTTTCAAGTTTGGTACTTTGGAAGTTATCATATTGTCATTCAAGAGGCAATGCATCTACAAGAATGTCTTCAACTTGAATAGCAAGAGGTAAAGGCTTTTGAAGGCTTTAAAATTCTTCACAAATCTCATTGGAATTTAACCATAAATCATCTTGGTCCATAGAGTCAACAACAACTTTGTCTTATATTAGTTTTTTAAAACTAACCTCTTGATGTGGCTCATGAGTCTCAACCAACTTAGTTGATGTGATGTCTCTTTCAAGCACTTCTTCTTCCATGTCTTGACAAACCTCTTTGTGAGCAGATGCAACTTGATCTTAATCATCTTTTTTTTACCTAAGAAGATGGTTTTATGTTTGTCTTTATCAATGGGAGTCCCTATAGTGAAATATTCACCATAGACACTTGAGTCATCTTCTTGATCATCTTCAAATTTTGCTTGCTTTTCCTCACTTATCTCCCATAGGATGGGTTCTCCTTCAAGGAAGGTTTTGGTGGGAGGGTGGTGAACAAGTTCATGGGTTGGAGAGAAAGTATGAGGTGTGGTGGATAACTCAGGAATGGGTTTTGGGATGGAGAGATTACTCTTGAAATTTGGGGGTTTGGAAATGGAAGATTCTTGAAGGAATTCTTGAAGGGAAAGTATGTTGAATTGAGATATAGACATTTCAATTTCTTTAACAAGCACCTCACCTTTATCATAGCCTTCTTGAGGCTCTTCAAAAACTACAATTTGATCTTCCACCTTCTCTATTATAATCTCATTCTTGTTTTGAATACACTCTTGGATAGACCTCCAAGATGGACAAGCTATAGGTTCTCAGGGAGAGAGAAATGGGGTTTGATTAGGCACAAATTTTTCTTTATCTTCCATCTCTTGATCTTGGATCTCTTCAAGTCCTTTTATCTTCAACTCCAACTCTTTGATTTGACTATTTATATCCTCTTGAAATAGCTTTTCTTGAAGGTGATTAGTGGCCTCATGAGGATAAGTATCAAAATAAGGTTGATATAGAGTATAAGAGATCTCTTGAGGAGGGGTGGGAGAGACTTGCGTAGGTTCATATTTCTCTTTCCCTTCAACTCCCCAATCCATACTTATTTCATCTTTCCCACTCCAATACTTTACTACTATAAGGGAAGAAGATAGAACCCTACACACACCACAATAGATTTGCATTGTTGAATGTCTTGCTCTAATGAGTTTTATTTTACAGTGCATAATAAGTGGTTTTGGTCTCATATTTGCACCAACCCTTATATGAGATGATTATAAATTTGATTTACATGTGTATCTTTGTAAAATTCCATGTTATAATGTGTTATGGTGAACTTTTGATGATTAATGTAATGTTATTTCATTAATTCAAGATGGTCAAATTATTAAATAAAATAGTAGTTATTGTGTGCAAAAGGTCAAATGTTAAATGATCATGAGTTCTTGGATTTCAGTTTTACTTAGTTTTGTATGAATGCCATACATTGGTAACCTAATGTTTGAGTTGGGTAACTTGAAATTTAATGGTCTGCCTAATTCATAAAATGAGGTAATGTGGAAACATACATTTAGAAAATTGTAAAATAATAATGTTCTTGTGAATTCGTTAAATTTATATTCAATGTCTTTATTATTGAGAAAAGTCATCAAAGGAAATGACGTTGTTTTTATATTTGGCTATCATTATTTAGTTTACCTAATTTTGTAAGATAAAGGTGTGGTGGCAGTCACGCCTGTAATCTAGGGTTTTAGTGAGTGTATGATGGGAATTATGAGTACCAATGTAATGAAACCCATAGTAAAAGGAGGAGTTCATTTTTGACATGCAGAAATGAAAAGAGAAAAAATGAGGGGTATTGAAGGAGGGTTTTGGATATTGGTGGTGGAGAAGGAGACATGCAAGGGGAAGTGGAAAGGAAAAAAATAGAGTGTGAGCTAGAAATATATTTTAGAATACCACAACTATTCCCAAGTGAATTTGACCTAGAAAGTGACAGGTTGGTCATGTATTTTATATAATGCATGAAAATCATATCGTTCTTTCTAGTAGAGTAATTGATATATTATTATCTATGAAATGAATGTACATTATGTATTTATGTGCATGGGTAAATAGGAATAATTTGGGGATAGTAATGATTTAAACAAAAGGGTACCCATCTATAGACCTGGGGATGGACCTTAGGTTCCATCCCCATGCCCATAAAATGGTGATAAAAATATTTAGAAAAGAAGCCAATATTTTTTTATTGATTGCTAGCCAGATTTATGCAAGATTGGAAGTCATTAGGTTAAACTCATTTTGAAAACATATTTTAGTATTTTTATATTCATTTTTATTAATAAATAAACTTACTAAAAATATAAATAATGATATAGGGTTTTAAAGAGATACCTGTGATGGAGGTTATGCAATGTTGATCCAATGAAGTGGGAACTCCTTTTTGGCTACGAAGGATTACCTGCACACAAAAGACAACTTAGACAAGATTAGATTAAAAGATTATATAAGTGGACTCCCTAATGCTACATCAGTTCTAGGAAGTGATACACTTCTTTAAGGGGATGTCAGTCCACTATTTTATAAAATCAAGCAAATAATGTAATAATATAAATTATAACAAAGAATATGATAATATGATATGATATTGAAATGAAATGAATTAATCTATTGCATAGATGTTATCAAATCATTCATTCTAATAAGGTATAGTTGAATCTTCTTGTTCTTGTATTACTTCTAATTGTTCAGTGGCTGCTTCTAGAGTAGGGGCAAAGATGATTGCATAAAGTCCTATCTCATAGGAGATATCACTCTAATCTATGAGTAGAAGTTGAGGGACTATGGGTAAATCATGGATGGAAACCACATCATATATAATTCTTGGCAGGGTCATCTACAAATAGAGATTCATGGTTTTAAGACCCAAAACAACAAATTGGAATTACTTTGGATTGTTAAACTAGCTTCAAATTGTAGATAGAATTTAAAAAAATAGGGATCAATGATGATTATCTTAGAATTGATATCAATTATATAGTTAGTGTCAATTCGTGTAGGAATCATCATTGATCCTGACAGTGGTGATAGAAAGCTCAAGATGGGGCCTAAAAATGGGATTTAAGGGATTTTAAATGGCTTAAGGACTAGTTAATGATTATATAACTAGACTAAGGGTGATAAATAGAATGTAAATAAACAATATAGGATTTATAAAATATTAAAGACAAGTAATATACTTACCTCTGAAATGCTTCCAATATTACGAAGAATTATCACGTTGATAGGGATATGCTTAACATTTGAATTAGTGTGGATGGACTGAAATAGGTTAATAATTATTATACAAGTGTTTCAGAACAATTTATCTAGCATTATAGTGTGAAAATTCAGGATCCTTTTGCTTGATGATGGTCTAAGTTTAAATTGATGTCGATCTTAATAGGATCGAAGATGATCATGGGGATCATTGTCGATCCAATCTAAGTTTACCAAGTTCATTTAAACAACTCTAATTCATGAAGTTAAACTTAGTCTAGATTTTTTTAATGAGTTTTGGCTATGGAGAAGTTGTTAAGAGGTTAAAAGAACTTACTTTTAATCAAATTGGGGAGATTTGACTAGATTTAGGGAGGGTTAATTAGTTACCTAGGTAAAAAGTAATTAGTAAGACAAATTATGTGGCATAAGATGGTAAATGGAAAAACTACATTAACTAAGGTAAAAATTTTGGGGAAGAGGTAAGACATATTTATTAATAGTAATATAATAGCGTAAATTTATAGTGTCTACATTTACCCCTTTTTCTTGAGCGGTTTGTGATAACCTATCATGAGAGAAAAACTAGGATGGGTCGAATGCCCCAGGTTTATGTGAGGAGATATCCCCCCTCAAACAAGGAGTTGGAAAATGATGATGAGGTAGAGATGGGTTTGAAAATGAGGTGGTAATGGATAAGTTATATATAAAATTATCATATAAGATGTAAGGATAAGCATGAAGTTTAATGTTGCACTAACAAGAGATATGGTATCCACAATGGAATGCCCCAAGGCAAACAAGTAATGGATTGTCACAACAACAAATATATGAGTGTAATCAAAGGTAGTCAAAAGGGTAAAGGATATGATGGGTTAACCAAAGCATCTAGTTTACTTGGTACATGTGCACTACTTAGAGATACTTGCTCTCAAGATGAGGTACACTCTTAGGGTCCACCGGGGATAGACTTTGAAATGAATGTAAACCTTGAAAAGGCTATGGGATGAATAGG
Source organism: Torreya grandis (assembly GCA_037957365.1). NCBI lineage: Eukaryota > Viridiplantae > Streptophyta > Pinopsida > Cupressales > Taxaceae > Torreya > Torreya grandis. The sequence continues at coordinate 826,738 of JARHVA010000800.1, forward strand.
GGGTATATGTCCACAAACCATTAATGCTAGGTAACAAAAAATGGGATAGCTATAACAAAATATAACTTAAGTAGCCTAGGGACAAAACTTATAAGGATGCAAAAAATTTGCAAGCAGTGTAAAGAATAAGCTGAAATAGACATAATCAACATCAATCTAATAGATTGATATCAATTCTTAGAGAATAAACATCAATAAAAAAATAATAGACATCGATCCTAGAGGGATATAAATAGGATGCCAAAATATGGTGGAAGCTCATTTGCTAATTGAGAATTTGTGAGCCAGAGCTAAAAAAAATTGACACCCATCCACACATTTGAGTAAAGTATATACAATGAAGGATAGTGAGAGTGGTCGATGGTGATGATGATCACACAATGAGGTAGGGGTAAATTTTTTTTGCTTTTTGATTTTTTTTTTTATTTTATATATTTTAGTTATTTTTGCATTTCTTAGAGTTAGCAAGGATTGGCAGGGATCCGTAATGGATTGATACCAATTCCCTAATGATCGATCATCGATTGGTTAGGGATCGATGTCTATCAAGTAATCAGTAATGATCAGGTATGAATCAGTGTCGATATTTTAAGGGTTAATGTTGATTCTTAAGGGGTAGAAAACTTAGAGTATAGGATTAGTGGTCTTGGAAATTGAATAAACCTAAGGGATTCATGGGATTGTATGCACACATATTATTGACCATGCACGATCAAGTGCCACCGTTATTGGAGTGACTATGAGAGGTGATGGGAGATGAGGATTGGGAACATCTAGAGGCAGTAGGATCAGGTGGACAATGCCACTATTATTAAGTACACCAAGACTGGAGTCTACTTGTGGCATTATTAGAGCGATGGGATCCAACAACATGGACCTTCTAGCTGCTAATTGGAGACATGACCTTGAATTTAGAGGACATATATAGGATACTATGGATGTCAGTGTAGGGGTAAAAGATTATTCTATTAGATGATATGGGATGAGTAGTAACACTGACATGGTTGTATAGAGATGATGATGTAGATAACACCTTCATAATGGGAGGATTTAGCTTTGAGATGTTATATGATTAGGACTAGGATAGGAGATGGGTGATCATGATGATGATGATAGCTATATACTATTATGCATTACTTGATTCTAATGGAGGGAGATTCACATGGAATTTGATAGGGTTTTAGCATATATGTGGGAGCATCACATAATGTTTGCCTAGGCTCCTACAATTTTAGCACATATATATATAGAGATATGGGGATAGAAGACACATAGATGTTTTGGGTTGGATGTGACCTTTGTACTATATTTTTGGGATTATGAGCACATATGATTAGTGTAGATACAAGGTCTACCATAGATGGGATGACACTAGTTTACATTCAATGTCAAATTTCTATGATGGAGGGATGACTCCACCCATCCTCAAATAAATGGGAGAGTACATGACTTGGATTATTATAAATAGGTTTTAGAGGATTTGGAGGAGGTAGAGGTGGTATAGAGGTCATATGTTAGTTTTACAGCATGTTTTGGGATAGAGAGGGAGTTTATGGTAGGACAGCGAGCGAGGTGGCTATAAAGATGATGCATATATCATGTAGAGCTATTCTAGTCTGGGCATGTGCGGTGATATTTTGGGTTACTTTAGGATATACTTGAGATACCATAGGTATATAATAAGGATGAATCTAAGTGGGAGATTCCAGATCCATAGGTGATAGATCTTAAGCTTTTGGTAGAGGAGGAGGTAGAGGGAGTGGATGTATATTGTGTCAGAGATACTAAGGCATAATTTTTATGGTGGATAAACCATCTTGGAGGAGGATAAGAGAGAGTGGTGTGACCTAGATGGGAGGAAAAAAATGTAGAGATGGTGGATGTGGAGGAGATGCAAGAGATGGAGTTATAGACCACAATATCAAATAGGGATGTGATACAATCATAGTTATCTGGAGTTGAGTTTGAGTAGGATCACTTATAGGCTATTATAATTGATTTATAAGGGTGTTATGACTCATTACATCAAATTTATGAGGAGGCATGTCAAACTAGAGACTGATATCATGACCAGCATGAGATACTCCATATATTGGCAGGGGTTATAGGAGTATTTATGTCAAGATTCACCATAGTGGGAGGGACACAGGGTAGGAGGATGGGGCCACTAGGTACAATGAGTATGGATAGGTACTAGGATGTTGTGGCAAATATCTAGTACTATGAGAATATTGTCACAGAGTAGCTTCCAAACATTCTTAGATATGCCACCCACATAGCCACACAAGGTTGGATGCTATGACAAACACAAACTTTTATAGCTAGCATGGTGAGTGTACCATGAGGGAGAGATGGGAGGGATGGGGGAGGAGATAGACATGAGGATGGAGAAAGAAAAGGAGAGGGAATGAGTATCCACTTGTGCTAGTTCTAATTTACAAAGTAGCCATATCTATGGCTTATTATATGGATTGGCTTTATATATATTATATATCATGACATTCTTATGATGTACATTTTATCCTCTGTATATATATTCATGAGTTTTATGTACCACACATTTGTTACATTATCTTTTAGTATTATGGATCTAGATTATTTAGATTATTTTCATATGGTATTTATGTGATATATCATGGTTTATATTGATTATATGGTGTGTAGACACCACAAATGTGTCTGCACCTTGGTTCTCCCCCCTTGTCCGCCTCAAACCCATATCCTAACCCTTGGCCTTAGTCCCCTCCACTCATTTGATTAAAATAACTTAAATATTTCAATTAAGTGGCCCCCTTTCCACCTCACCCTTGCCACCTTGGATCCTCCCTTGGATCCCTCCACCTTCCTCTTAGCCTTTATTATGCCAAATCTTCTCATTATCTTCCTCCCGCGCCCATTTAAGCATCCTCATGACTGTTCTTCCCACAATCCCTCGCCCGGCGGCGTGCAAGAATGCGCAGAGGCTATTTTTAGTCTCTGTCCCCATTTCTGCCACCGCCGACGTCGGCGACCATTCGGCCGATGTCGGCGATAATGCCGGCGTCGGCAGCCTTCAAGACTCCTTTTTGCATCCATTCCAGCCCCTGGCCCCTTGAGCTCGCAAACTGAATTCTCTTGGCATTTTTGCATTCGTTTCTTCTCCCTCTGGACCTCGTGCAACAGCAGCAACAGGTGCAGGGATTCTTGAGCAGAGATTAAGTCTTCTGTGGTCTCAACAACAGCTCTTCCACTCTTCATTCAGCAAGCTTAAAAGGTAAGCATAGTCTGTTATTTCATTTCATTTCTTCTCTTTAGTGTTCAGTTGCTTGGCATCTGCTGTCTTCCACTCCCTCCGTCCTACTCCCTGAGAGGCTAAAAAGCCTTCTCAGGGCCTGTCCTCTATCCATTTCTCTTTCACCTGTCATCCTTTCAGTACAATCTCGGACAACTCCCTCATCCCTCCTGCCAACAAAGACCTTATACAGGGCACCTAATCAGAACCAGACCATTCCCCAGTCCATTCAAAGTCGTCCCTAAACTCTGTCTCAACCCTGTCCACAAACCAGACCTGTCCACAGTCCAAAAACCCGACCAGACCCGACTACAGGCCACTGCCCCGATCGACGCCGGTTACTTTCCCGACCGACGTCGGCAGGATAACCGAAGTCGGCAAATCAGGCAACCGACGTCGGCAACACTCCCGACCTCGGCGACTGTCATCAGCCCAACAACTCCTTTCAGGTAATCATTGGTCTTTTCTTTCATTTCTAATCTGTTTATCACTCCTATATTCTGGCATTCTGTATTTCCTCAGTCTTTTATCTGTCTGTTATCAGTGGGTTGACCTCCCTTGAGGAAGTTTTCACACTTTCGGGAACAAGCTTTCGCTTGGCAACCCGCTGCCTATCCATCTAACATTTTCTTGTCCAAGTTTCTTTTTTTTCTTACAGGTGTCATTCCTCCACAGCCAAAGAGGGGTGCCCACAAACGTCTGGATTACGGTGCGCAATCTTTATCCAGGTACTTCTAGCCTTGTCCACTTCTTTAGTTTCTTTATTCATCTTTTGAATGTAGAAAGCGAATTAGCGATAGAAACATTTTGGCACGCCCGGTGGGACCTTAGGTTCTTCCTCGGGTTCCTCTTCCTTTCATTCATTTAGGTGCATTTAGGCTCCTTCCTTCTTGTCTCTTTCTTCTATTCCAAATGACACTATAAGCAGGACTAAAACGAATCTTTCTTTCTTGCATTTCTAGACTAGTCTAAACATCATACTCTCAACCCTTTCTCAAACTTGTCTTCATAACAAATCTCACATTTCGACTTGGGCTTAAAACGTATCGCACTTTCATTTCTGCTTATGCTTGCATTAGTCCACATCTAGTAACTTAAATCCACATATTGAATAAATCGTAGACACTTGATGTTACACTACCAGACCACATGCACTAAAACGAACATAAAACTTACTTGAGACAAGGCCCGACTGGGATTTCATCCCCCAGCGGATACCTTACCCGTCCCGGTGACCCTACTTGGATTTCATCACCAAGGGGGAAGCCCACTCCGTTCTCTAGTGGAGGATAAACTCTAAGCGAGGTATATCTTGGCTAAGCGAGACCAGCTAACCACTGGAATCGTGAAGTGAGGGGAGCTTGCTCCTTAGCACCAGGCCACGTACCAGACCTAACACATATTTTTGAGCACCTAAAACAAGACCCGAAACCAGCTCTAGACTGCCTCTTCTAGGACCTTTCTTACAGCCAATCTCCCCAAACATTCATCTAAGGCATAAGCCACAAGATTCTAAGGTTAAATTCCTAGGATTTATCGCTTAGGCTTGTCTATCTCTCTCTGTTTTTCTCTTCTCATCTGTTTGTTTGAGTGAGTGAGGACGCTTTCTTCATTATTTTTCCAAGAATCTTAAAATCTTTTGGTTCTCTGGAAAACATAGTCACCGGCATCGGTTTTGTCACCGACGTCGGCTTTCCCCTCTTACCGGCATCGGTTATCTGACCGACGTCAGCTATCTGCCTTACCAACATCGGTTTTTAAACCGACGTCGGTCTCTGTCACTGTCCTTTTTCTTCAAAACCAGCAGACTAAAACCTGTCCCTTCTCTGTCAAAAACTCTATTCTGGTTTTCTGAAATAGAAAAACACAGTTTCTGAAACCTGAACCTTCTTTGCCTTGCATGGTTTGGACTCGTAGCCAAGCCAAGGCTCTTGTCAACCACACTAGCCGTCAACCACTTCCGTCTACTCCGTCCGTGACCAAGCCTACAATGGAGTTCAACTCGGAGACCGAAAGAACTCCCATTCGTCCAACCCCGCCACAGACTCCTATTGTCCAAGAAGGGGACCAAGATTTCGAACGATTCTTGGACCTCAACATCAAGGCCTTGCAACACTATCTCGCGCATAGCCGAACGCGAGACTCCTTGGGCAATCCAATCTACGGAATGCCAACCTCTCTTGCCGCGACTACGACTGTATCGACGGCATCCGTAGCTCAACCCTTGGACACTCAAGCCATCGCTTCGACCACTGACCAGACTTTGACCAATCCTCTAGGTGTGGCCTCTCCCTCTATTTTTGGGCCCACTTCCACCGGGGTTTCAGCCCCCTATCAACCTCAACCCGCTCAACCGCTATCCACCCCTTTTCAAAACCTTGTCGTCTCTATTCTGCCTACCCTGGCCCCTATCAACACCAGGGTGGCTTCTTATCCCTTGGCCCCCGTTACCACAGTCCAACCCCTCATGGCAACATCGGGCCTAGCTATGCCTTCTACCCAACCACCTTTAGCCTCTTCATCTATCCCTACGACTAGTTATCCCTATGTTGCACCTTTACAGGGGCAACTGACTACGTCGTATGCCTCCCCTAGCCTCTTCCAAGCGCCCTACAACTTAGGGGGCACGCCACCCGTCAATCCGTTGGCAGATATCATCAAGATGCTGATGGACAAGATGACCAGTCTAGAGACCTCTGTTTCTGGCTCACGTAATGCTCTCTCATATGAGCAGATCTGCAACGAGCCCATTCATCCGTCTATCCCAATCAGACCATATCCTAGCCAGTGGGAGCTTTCGAAGTTTTCTCGCTTTCAAAGCAAGGAAGACCCATAGCAACACTTGCGGGCATTCAAGCACGCCTGTTACCTCATTTCTCATGACGATGCGTTGCTCTTACGCACGTTTCCTATGTCTCTCTCGGGTGCTGTGCTCGACTGGTACAGCTCCCTTCCTAGCCATTCCCTTTTCTCATTCACGCAATTGGCCCAGCTCTTCCTCGATCACTTTTCCATCAACATAACCAAGAAGGTCTCGATCACGGACCTCTATTCTATTCGGCAATTCGAGGACGAGTCCATAGCCGACTTCGTTGCTCGATGGAGAGGCCTCATCAATCAACTCTCCTTTTCCTTACCCGAGGCTGAGCTTATTGAACTCTTCTCCCAAGCCTGTGCCAGACATATCTCTTCCACCCTGAGGGTTCAAACCTTCTGCACCTTTGACGAAGCCTTCACGATGGCCCACAAACTTGAGTTGCGTGCCATCGAGGAGAATAAAGTCAAGTTGCAGAGCAAGAATCCTAGCTCTAAGACCAATGACTCTTCTTCTGCTAAGCCATCATCATCCAATTCTAAATCCAAGGCTTCAGCTAATGCCGTGGTTGTTAGACCTTCATCTTCTTCAACCAATCAGCCTAAGCCATCCACGTCTCAGAGCGCCACTCGCCAATTCCAGCAGAGATACGTACAACGACGGTATACTCCTCTCGAAGAATCATACGCGTCTGTGCTGGAAAAGCTTGTTAAGCAGGGGGTCCTCAATCTCCCTCAAGCCCGACCTCCTCCACAATTTGATCCCTCACACGCCATCCCTGCATGGTATAGGGAACAAGACTTCTGCAGCTTCCACCGTGTTAAGGGACATGACACAGAAAACTGCAAAACTTTTAAGAACATAATCCAAGACATGCTTGAAAAGGGGGACCTCATCTTAGACAATCCCAATGCACCCCCTAATCAGGCCATTGACATCTTCAAACAGCCATTCCCTAATCATCCGCCAACTCAAAACAATGTCCAGACCTTAATTGACGACAATCATGAACACAACGTTCGAACAGTCAATACGGTCTCGCCTTTTGTCCCCAATCAACTTCAAGGGGTTAGTCCATCAATCAGTCCATCGCGTGTGGACGAACCTCTTTCCCCAGCTAGTTCTCCATCGACCTCTCTCATCTTGGAGGACGCCTCGGCTTTACCAGCACCACCGGTCTCGCCATCCTCCTTTCTGCTGCCTATGGAGGACCCGACCCTTCCTACTCATTAACCGCAAGTGGAGGGTATTATCATCCCTGCCCTTTACCCGCTTGAGGAGCCTCGCTCCCCGGTTTCTTCTCCACCCAGGGAAGAACCTGTCTCCCCTTCGTCTCCATCTAAATCTGTCTTGTCTTCACCATACCACGCCTCTAAGACTGTTACGCCCGTCTCGTCTTCAACCTCGCAACCATCAACATCTTCTTCTCAACCATTTTCCCAGTTAGTGGAGAAAATCAAACTTCTCCCTCCAAAGAAAGTGACGCCTTAGGTGTTGTGGGATTGTCTTAAAGCCCTTCAACATACCTGTGCCCTCTCATCACATACTGCTAATCTTCCCAGGACAGAATCGCTTCAGACTCTTGACAAAGACCAGACTCTCAAACCTCAACCAAGCCCGTCAAAACCGAAACCTGCATCTCTCTCATCTAAGCCTATCAAGTCACTTGGCGTTCGTCCTGTCTCCACCCTCACTCACCCGCAAGTGAAGGTGGACCTAGACCAGGCCTTGACCAGTAGTAGTCTTCCAACCAAGTCAAAGGAGACTGCCAGACCGCCGAAGCGAACGCCTCCTTCCCCGTCACCATTGCCATCCATTTTGGGCCCCCATCCTTCGACCTTGGCTAGAATCCTTCCCACTCTGGCCTCCAATCAAAACTCGTTGCCTCCTTTGCTTCCTCTACCTACCTCCAGCCATCCCTCTCCCAAAAAGGTGGTACCAATCACCAAAAAAATGCTGTCTTCACCTGTCACCGCACCATCAACCCATAAGGTGGTACGGAAGCCTCTTCCAACCTCGCCAAAGTAAAAGTCACCGGCCTCGCGCATATCAAATAGCACGGACCCTCTAATGGGCTCATACTCGTTGATATTACACCGACTTCTACAGACTTCCGACATAACCCTTCCACCCATCAAGCCTTTCCAACCTCTCAGGTCCAAGCCCTCCTGGTTCGACGACATGAAAATTTGTTTATATCATCGTACACCAGGACACGATACCGAGGCTTGTTGTGCCCTCAAAGCCGTCATTCGCCGCTATATGGATAAGGACACTCTTCTCCTTGAGGACACTCTTGACCAGACCCTGACTCCTTCCCATCCAACCTCTTCAACCACATCAACATCCCACCAGCAAGACATGACCCCTTCTTCACCTCCCATTTTTGAAATCAATGCTATCCGTATAACCACTAGGTCGCAAAAGGACAAGGCGAAAGAAAAAGCCGCCATTCCTTAGACCTATCCCTTCGTCAAGCCACCTCTTGCGCCCAAGCCTAAAATTTCTATCCTTGGCGCGTCCCAGCCTTCTTCGTCTTCTTCTTCTGGGCCAATTCACGACTCCATGCTGAAGCAGCTTCACCAGGCACCTGTAAAGATGTCTCTTTATGACCTTATCCAAACCTCACCTCAGCACCATCAAGCCCTCATCCAAGCCTTGCAGGCAGCGGAAGTCCAACCCGAGGACCCCCAACCGCTCGCTGCCCTCGTCCATTCTTTATCTCCTGTTGCCTCCATCACATTTAGCGATTCTGAGATTCCCACATCTAACGCGGAAGATCAGGATGCTGCCCTCTTCATCACTGCCTATGTTGATCGGACACGCATTAAACACGTTATGATCGATGGCGGCGCTAGCATCAACATAATCTCTACCCATGCCTTTGACCAGTTGGCTCTCCCCAAGAATTGCATCTCCAAAACTGACGTGATCTTACGCTCTTTCAATGACACCACCACCACGACCATTGGCACAGTCATCCTTCACATTCGTGTTGGTCCACGCACAGTCCCGGAGCTCTTCTATATCATCGAAGGAGAGTTTCAATACAACATTCTACTGGGACGACCTTGGATCCGTGCCATGGCCTGTGTCCCCTCCACCCTGCACCGTTGTGTGAAGTTTGAGCATGACAGGCAAGTCCACACCATTCCCGTCGACCCTTCACCCTTCAAGACTTGCAACACAACTTACCGTCCCAACGATGTCCTCATTCCCATCAATCCGTCAACTCCGGCACCGCCTCCATCTGTGAAAGCTTCGACCAGTTCGCAATCAGCGGTCGCCCTCACCCCTCCTCTTCAAGCGCCGACCAAAGACCCCATGGAAGACATCTTCCAACGACTATCACTTGGGGAATATCGCTTGTTGACCCTAGACATGTTCCAAACTCTGCAAGAGTATGGACGCCTTCATCTCAGTCCTAATTACGACCATCGAATCGGGGTGGTCGTACCTTATGGTCTTCCTCACCTCCGAACCAACTTTGTCTATGGGGGGCTTAATCAAGCTCCTCCCAACGACAATTCCCTCTCTTCACCCCAACCTTTCACATCATATTTCTCATTTCTTGGCAACCCCACCTTTGCACACACTTACCTTTACAGGTGTGCATGGAAGGGTTTTGGTTTCAGACGTTATGAGCAGGGCTCCCATCAGCCCATCGAGCCACTCAATGCTGATGATGCTAAGAAACCATATGGCCTGGGATATCATGACCCCACTCAGGCTCCTTCCGACCTTTGTCCCGAGCCAACCATTGACCAATCTCCTCCAAACTCACCCATTTCTCCTTCGTCACCTTCGGAGTCAGTGGTTTCCATCCCTCCTAGTTTTTTTTCCATAAACACCATCCGCCTGGAACCCCTGACCTATCAGCTCAATGGGGTGTCCAGGTCTCTCCCTCTCATCTTTCCTAACATGATAGAGGATGAGTCGGCAACCATTCGCACTGTCCACTGCGTTGACGATGATGCCATCCTTTCCTACATGGGTGCCGATGACTCTTTCATCCAGCGTTCCCTCCCTTCCGAGACCCAGGTTATGTTAAATGAATCAACCATTGACATCAACCTCCCTTCTTCCGATGTTCCTCACGTCTTAAAGATTGGCCAATCTTTAGACACTCAGGAGCAGCTTGACTATACCCAATTCCTTTCCGACCATAGCAAGGCCTTTGCCTGGACTTACAGCAACATGCCTGGCATCGACCCCACCATCGCTACCCATAACATTGTCACCAAACCAGAGGCTAAGCCTGTTAGGCAAAAGCTTCGAAAGATGCATCCTCGCATTGCGCTCCTTGTCAAAGAGGAGCTTCAACGCCTTCTTTCTGTCTCCTTCATCCAGCCCATCGATTATCCGCAGTGGGTCTCTAACATCGTCCCAGTTACTAAAGCAACTGGGGGGATTCAGATCTACACGGACTATCGCGACCTTAACCTAGCCTGTCCCAAAGATGACTTTCCTCTTCCTAACATTGACCAGCTTGTTGATCTCACGGCCAGCCATGAGATGCTATCTCTCATGGACAGTTTTTCAGGATACAATCAAATCCTGATCGCACCGAAAGATCAGCACAAGACTACCTTTATCACCTCATGGGGAACTTTCTGCTATCGAGTCATGCCTTTCAGCTTGAAAAATGCTGGTGCCACATATCAGCGCACCATGACCTACATTTTCCACGATCTCCTCCACAAAATCATGGAGAACTATGTGGACGACCTTCTCGGCAAGTCCAAGCTTCACCGCGACCACTTGACCATTCTCAAAATCATCTTCTCTCGCCTTCTTCAATTCAATGTTCACCTTAACCCCAAGAAATGTGTCTTTGGGGTCCTCTCAGGCAAGCTTCTCGGCTTCATCGTTTCCTTCTGGGGCATCGAGATAGATCCCGCCAAGATCCGCGCTATCCTCGAAATGCCACCCCCGACCAATCTCAAGCAGCTTCACAGTCTACAAGGGAAGCTCCAGTCCATCCATCGTTTCATCTCGCAGCTTTCAGACCGCTGCCAACCTTTTCATCATCTCCTTAAGAAGGACGTCTCCTTTAAATGGGATGAGGACTGTCAAGAGGCTTTTGAAGCCCTCAAAAGCTATCTGGTCTCTCCACCAGTCCTTGTTCCACCTAAAGACGACCAACCTTTCTACCTTTATATCTCTGCCACCAACCATTCGTTAGGTGCCATGATCGCGCATCGAGACGAGCATCATCGTGAGCAAGCGGTTTACTACATCAGCCGAACACTGGTCGACTATGAAACTCAGTATACCCATACCGAGAAACTCTATTTGGCATTAGTCTTTTTCGCTACCAAGCTCTGCCACTATCTTCTCAACCACAAAACCTTTGTCGTCACTCACACTGACCCTCTCAAGTTTATGCACTCCAAGCCATATCAGAATCAACGTATGGCTCGGTGGCTCATGCTGCTCGCTGAGTTTGACCTCGAATTCATACAGCAGAAATCTGTCAAGGGGAAAACCATCGCTAACCAACTAGCAGACGCCCCTCTTCTCGACAATCAACCTTCACACTGTGAGTTCCCTGACGAATCTATCGCTACACTTTCCACCGATGACACCGTCTACCAAATGACCATGTTCTTTGACGGCTCCAAATGTCAACTCGGTGGGGGTGCGGGGGTCGTCCTCATTCCACTCGAAGGGGAGCCCATGCCTCTATCTTTCAAGCTTGACTTTGATTGTACCAATAATATGGCTGAATATGAGGCCTTAATTTTGGGACTTCAGACTACCCTTTCCCTCCACATCAAGTCTATCAACATCTTTGGCGAATCACAGCTCATCGTCAATCAAGTTAACGGTTCATACCTCTGTAAAAACAAAGTTTTACAGAGGTATAAAAATTGTGCTGACCTTCTTTTGGCATCTTTCGACCATTATCTCTTGCAGACTGTTCCACGCTCTACGAACAAGTTTGCTGACACCATGGCTTCTCTTGCTTCGCATATCCCGTCTTCATCATCATCATCTCAACTTTTTGTCACGGTGCATCACGTACCTTTGCCTTCATACATCTCCCCTCACATCAACCATGTCAACACTATCAATTCTAGCCCACGAGATGACTGGTATCAGCAACTTGTGGACTACTTGTCTCTTTCTGTCACTCCTCCCAACCTCTCTAGCAATGCGCGACAAGCTTTCATCAAGCGCATAGCTCGCTATACCATGCTGGGAGGTCTTCTCTATAAGCGAGGCTTTGACGGCCTCCTTCTTCGTTGTCTCACCTCCACTGAAGCTTCTCAAGCCATAAAACAAGTCCACAACGGGATCTGTGGCAGACACTTCAGTGGGAACTCGGTTGCCAAGCGCATCCTTCGCCTGGGTTATTATTGGCCCACCCTTCATCAAGACTGTAGCGACTATGTTCGGCGTTGCATCAAGTGTCAGCAGCACTCTAACCTGCTTCATCTCCCCAGCCACACCTTATAAGTCACTCAGGATTTATGGCCTTTCTCTCAGTGGGGCTTAGATCTCATCGGTGAGATTAACCCTCACTCGTCTCTTCGTCATCAGTCTATCATCACTGCCACTGAGTATTTCACCAAGTGGGTGGAAGCCATTCCTCTTGTCTCCACAAAAGCTGACAAAATTGTTTACTTCATCAGCAGCCACATCATCTGTCGTTTCGGTGTCCCTCACAAAATCATCACCGACAATGGCAAGTCCTTCAAAAACAAGACTGTCCAAAAACTATGCGACTCATTCGGCATCAAACTCAGCTTTTCTTCGCCTTACTACCCACAAGCAAATGGGCAGGCCGAGGCTTCCAACAAAATTCTGACTAAAATTCTCATGAAGGTGGTCAACGACACAGGAAGGGATTGGCACATTCATATTCCCTTCGCTTTGTGGGCCTACCGCACTAGCATCCGAACCTCTACGGGTGCTACTCCTTTCTCCCTCGTGTATGGAATAGAGGCTGTCTTACCTCTCGAAGTACAGATCCCGTCTCTCCGCATCTCCCTACATGACATTCTTTCCAACAACGACTTTCGCCAAGATCGCTTAGCTCAACTTGAGTTACTTGATGAGCGCCGTCTTGCTGCCCTCAATCATCTCCATGTCTACCAAAGTCGCATAAAGCGAGCCTACGACAAAAATCTGCGAGAACGAGATTTCAACATCGGAGACCTCGTCCTCAAAGAGAATCAGCATGTGACTAATATGGAGCGAAGTAAACAAGGCAAATTTGCCCCCAATTGGCTTGGACCTTTTATCATCATGCACAAGTATGGGTCAGGGACTTATCGTCTGTCCTCCCTCGATGGACGGCCAGAACCTGAGCCTCTTAATGCGTTGCATCTTCGACCATTCTTCTGTTAGTCAAGTACTCGTCTACTGGACACGTAACTTGAGCTCATCCCTTGAGCAATCCTCATCCTCTTAATCTTCATTCCTTTCAACCCTATTCCCCTTTAATAAGTCCTTTACAACCCTTTTATGACGTATGGATGCTTTGTCCTAATAAAAGGGCGTCCTTGAACTTCTATAGTCTTGTCCATGACTCAAAAAATAAAAATAAAAAAAAATCAAGATGTCAAAACATAATCCAAGGTCACAAAATCAAATCAAAAAAGACAGACTGATCCCTCGAAGGACAGTTGTACTATCATTGCTGTAGCTAATAGACTGATCCCTCGAAGGATAGCTATTCAAACATTATATAAAGCAAAAATATAGACCACTCCCTCGAAGGATGGCTATGACTAAATCTTGCTACAAACAGCAACCTTTCTTAGAAGCTTCCCGCATTGATCAGCTTCGCAACATGACCATAAATCAAATGACATCTCTCTGTAGACTTCCCACATCGATCAGTCTGCACCCAAAAAAAAAAAACGAATCATGGACTTGACTTGTAGTTGTCTTAAGGTCTCCTATAAAAAGGGGCAAGGTTCTTCCTGCTCTTAAACTGGGTTACCCTATCCTCCTCCTATCACCCGCTCAAGGGATTTCGAGCTCACTTTAATGTCAAAGTGATTTGATTACCGCTCTAACCCAACACTGGTCAACGACGTAATGCATGAACGGGGCTTTTGTTCTAATAACCCCTATCTATGCTCCCCTTCTAGTCCTTGTCAATGAAAGAGCGATTTGCCTTTCACTTTTTCTCTACACTTTGGTCACATTTAACCACATCAATTGTCGACTCAAACCAAGCTATTTTTCATCTTCATAGCATCAGACATCATCCTCATCCATTTCACATAGTTTCTATGGACACCAGTACACATGGAAACTATCGACCAGACCCAATTTATGTTAATCATAAACCAATACTTGCTGAAGCATAAATAGACCTCCATTCATTTTTAGCATACATCCATCACGACTATGGGAACTTGCTAGGGATGAAAGACTCTCGACCAATTCTACAGAATACATCATCTCATCCTCATCCTACCCCTCAGCATTTCGACACTTGACCACATCCAATCATCGACCAATCTTCTCAATTCGTCCGAACTACATTGGTCTGAGGCCCTATGACCAGGGCTATGTAGGCAGCACTCGGATAACACATCCTCTGAGGTTAGCTCGACCACCCCCGTTTGTTCGTCTCTTTGATGGACAAACCTTCTCTTCTATGACTTTGATCACGACCAACTCCATTTTCTTTGACCATTCCTCCCTTTTAGGGAGAACTACATTGGCCTGAGGCCCTTCACACAAGGGCTATGTAGGTAGCACACAGATCACATGACGTTTTCTGAGGTTAGCTCAGCCACATCCTTTCGTCCATCCATCCCCTTGACCAATGACCATTGGAGATCATGCGTTTCTCCTTCGACCTTCGACTACTTCCAAGCCAATGTTGCCTTGGTTGTTTTTGCGTGTGTGCTACCTCATGGCTGGTTAGCAAAATTGTTCGCAGACTATTTTTGACCCTTCGCAAGTATAGGATCGCAAGCCAGTTGATCCCTACTACTTATGGCCTTTTCGTGTTTCTGGGATCACTTCCTGAGCCTGGGATACCTGGAACACGATGACCATTTGGAGCTTCAGCTTAGATTGAGTAACCCGATCAGCAGACGACTAAATGCTGGGGCCCAGTTACTTCAATTTTGGCACTCCTTGACCCTCGACATGCGACAATTTGACCCAATCATCCCGTGAAGTGGTATACGTGAAATCACGACTATTACAGCATTTTCGCTCACACTCTTCTATCCATCTCTTTGTCAAATCGACACTCGATCTCTAGTTCCCTTCTCTCGACTATCGCTTTGAGGGGGGAACACCTCATCCTTTTCCTGGGGCAACCAACTCCTGTTTCTGTCTTGCAGTTCGTCAAGAACAACCAACAAGACAAAAAGGGGCAAATGTAGACACCACAAATGTGTCTGCACCTTGGTTCTCCCCCCTTGTCCGCCTCAAACCCATATCCTAACCCTTGGCCTTAGTCCCCTCCACTCATTTGATTAAAATAACTTAAATATTTCAATTAAGTGGCCCCCTTTCCACCTCACCCTAGCCACCTTGGATCCTCCCTTGGATCCCTCCACCTTCCTCTTAGCCTTTATTATGCCAAATCTTCTCATTATCTTCCTCCCACGCCCATTTAAGCATCCTCATGACCGTTCTTCCCACAATCCCTCGCCCGGCGGCGTGCAAGAATGCGCAGAGGCTATTTTTAGTCTCTGTCCCCATTTCTGCCACCGTCGACGTCGGTGACCATTCGGCCGACGTCGGCGATAATGCCGGCGTCGGCAGCCTTCAAGACTCCTTTCTGCATCCATTCCAGCCCCCGGCCTCTTGAGCTCGCAAACTGAATTCTCTTGGCATTTTGGCATTCGTTTCTTCTCCCTCTGGACCTCGTGCAATAGCAGCAACAGGTGCAGGGATTCTTGAGCAGAGATTAAGTCTTCTATGGTCTCAACAACAGCTCTTCCACTCTTCATTCAGTAAGCTTAAAAGGTAAGCACAGTCTATTATTTCATTTCATTTCTTCTCTTTAGTGTTCAGTTGTTTGGCATCTGCTGTCTTCCACTCCCTCCATCCTACTCCCTGAGAGGCTGAAAAGCCTTCTCAGGGCCTGTCCTCTGTCCATTTCTCTTTCACCTGTCATCCTTTCAGTACAATCTCAAACAACTCCCTCATCCCTCCTGCCAACAAAGACCCTGTACAGGGCACCTAATCAGAACCAGACCATTCCCCAGTCCATTCAAAGTCATCCCTAAACTCTGTCTCGACCCTGTCCACAAACCAGACCTGTCCACAGTCCAAAAACCCGACCAGACCCGACTACAGGCCACTTCCCCGACTGACGCCGGTTACTTTCCCGACCGACGTCGGCAGGATAACCGAAGTCGGCAAATCAGGCAACCGACGTCAGCAATACTCCTGACCTCGACGACTGTCATCAGCCCGACAACTCCTTTCAGGTAATCATTGGTCTTTTCTTTCATTTCTAATCTGTTTATCACTCCTATATTCTGGCATTCTGTATTTTCTCAGTCTTTTATCTGTCTGTTATCAGTGGGTTGACCTCCCTTGAGGAAGTTTTCACACTTCTGGGAAAAAGCTTTCGCTTGGCAACCCGCTGCCTATCCATCTAACATTTTCTTGTCCAAGTTTCTTTTTTTTCTTACAGGTGTCATTCCTCCACAGCCAAAGAGGGGTGCCCACAAACGTTTGGATTACGGTGCGCAATCTTTATCCAAGTACTTCTAGCCTTGTCCACTTCTTTAGTTTCTTTATTCATCTTTTGAATGTAGAAAGCGAATTAGCGATAGAAACATGGTGTTTACATGGATTATGGTTTTTAGATCACGTGATGTAGCTTTAAATTATTATCTTGATTATGGATTTATATGTATGTGTTTTAACGAAATAGATCATGGATTTTAAAGCATGCACTAATTTTAGAGCTTATCAATTTATGATGTATATGGCTATGGATTATATATTACATGGATAGTGCTTACATGGTTTTATTTTTTATTATACTAATTGGATTATGTGGGACATCATGGATTGGATTTTATTTTGTGGTTAATTATAGATTATGATATGGTTTTTATGATTTTAAATGCTTTTAAATAATGGTAATTTATGATAAAAATGGTTTTTTTATTAACTTATCAAGGATACATGACTTGTAATTGGCTTGAACCCTAACCAATGCTAGGCCTCCTGATGTTTTCGCATATGCACCCTTTATCCAATGTTAATGAGAATCCTCAACAATCTAATGTCAACTAAATTCACATTTATTTGGATTTAAAAGGGGATTTTTATGTTTGCAAGGAAGGGGGGAACTTATTTCTCTGAGGATGCACATCTTATTTTGTGTTTCTAAGATTTATAGGTTATACTTGAGCTAATCCATGGATATATGTAGATTGGTCAATGCAGGAAGTCTACAAATTTAGGAAAGTTGATCAATATGGGAAGCTTTTATGGGATATAATTTTGATTTTATACATTTTAAATGATTTTATTTTAGTGAGAAACTAATCAATGCAGGAAGTTTCCTAAAACATAGGTATATAACCATCCCTTCAGGGAATGGTTTATATATTTAGATATTTTTACTTTAGTCATTGTCCTTCAAGGGATCAGTCTGTAACTTTTCTCTTTTTTCTTGATTTGAGTAGCAGTTGCCCTTCAAGGGATCAGTCTACAACTTTCATCTTTTTGTTGATTTTATATCCTAAATTAACCTTTTTCCATGGATTAAATTTAAAGCAACCTAGGGTGTTTTCATAAACCAAGATACAGAACAAGACAATACATTATTCCTTTTGAAAAAGATTTTAAGCTACATGATTTTTAGAAAATAATTATTTGGAACTCTGCCTTATTTTGAGTGGAGCTAATCCATGATAACATGCTATGAACAGAGCCAGGGTGTCCATATTTAAGGATAAAATGGGTATATTGTCATAAATTCACATTATTCTCTATCATCAATGGGGACTAGATTTAAGGAGAACTTATGCTAAATGTAATTTACAATATGATCATTAAAATTAGAATGGATATAGATGTAAATCATTAAGAGGTTCACATTCTAGTTTCCCATCAAGGGAGGCCAAGTGGTATGCCTCAAATCCATATTTATGAGTGATAATATAGGGTACAAGCTAATTTAGAGTAAACTTTCCTCGTTTACTTCTTTCTATATTTGTAACATGTTGATTTTATTTAAGAACAAGGTTACCGATATTAAATTCTCAATCTTTTAAATGTTAATTATATGCATGTTTTATTCATTCCTGATATACATGAAGGTGATCAAGAGTTGTGGCTCGATGTTTATCTAAAAGTTATAGATGTGCTAATCTTCTTGATGATAATATTCTTTAAAAATTATGTACTTAAGAGAGATCTAAAGATAATGAATTTGTATTTCTAGGGGGGAAACCAATTTGGTACCATATACCAAAGAAAAAGGGGTAGCACTTGTAGGGGTTTGAATACTAGTTCGATAAGCCCACAAAACAAAAGATATGTGAAGATGCCAATTCTTTCCAACCTCATTAACTAGTTTGGTTAACATCTTGATAAGGGTTTTGTTGTATGCCTCAAAATTTCCATTATCTTGAAGATAATATGATGAAGAGAATCTTAGCTTAATGTTGAAGGAATCACACAACTTTTGGAATTGTTTATTTTTAAATATTTCCCATTATTTGTAATGATTTTGTATGGGACACCAAAATGATATATGATGTGATGGTTAATTAAATAAATTATCTTATCTAGCTTGGTCAAAATAAGGGGAATAACCTCCACCTATTTAGTGAAATAATCGGTAGCAGTAATGATAAAGCTATGTCTCTAGGAAGATTTAGGATTAATCTTCACTATAAGGTCTAAACCCCATTGGTAAAATGGCCAAAATTACTTGTATACCTGTAATGCATGACTAGGGACATGGGATAAGTTAGCATGTTGTTGTCACTTCATGCATTTCTTGACATGTTCACAATAGTCCCAATTCAAAGTGGGCCAATAATAACCTATTCATGCAATCCTCTTGGTGACAATTAAACCACTAAAATGGCCACCACATATTCCATCATGTGTTTTTTAATTGAGATATTTTACTCAAAACATTAGAGACAATGGAAGAAAATAACATCAAACCTTGCTTATAAATCACATCCCCTAGTATTATATATCGAGTATTCCACTGTCAAAAAACACGCTTAACATTTTTGGATAAATCTGAAGGAATGATACCTTTATATAGACAAATAATTGAATATCTTTGTGTACTACAGATCCAAGTGATTTTCCACTACAATATGGATATAAGGAAGATCAAACTTTCTATAATAAGGTCGATTGACCTTGTGGATAAGGACAAACAATTTATATTCCTGAAAGGAAGATGGGATAAAGGAAGCCATGGTATCAGCAAACTTGTTGGTTGACCAAGGAGTGGTCTAGATGACATAGTGGTTAAGGGTGGCTAGTAACTACTCTACTAATGTTTTATACCAATGAAAGATGTTATTATTGCATTGATATATGCCAATTATTTAATTGACCTCTAGCTGGGAGTCCCTAAAAATATGAAGTGACTTAACACCTAAAGCCAAAGTTGTTTAAAGGCCTATAATTAGGTCTTCATACTCTGCCATATTATTAGTACAATCAAAATCAAGCTTGAAAGATAGGGGTATGGTAATGCCTTCTAGTGGTATTATAATAATCCCTACTCCCCCTCCACATTCACATTCAAATCCATCAAAGAACAACGTCATCTGATATTTGGGATCTCCTTGGGATGTGGAGGCTATAGATTCATCAGGGAATTCATAATTGGATGGTAGATTATTATCAATGGGTGACTCAACTAATTTATCAGCAATGATCTTCCCCTTAATCAATTTTTGGTTAAGGAATTCAAGATCAAACTTGATGAGAAGCATAAGTTATCTTGTCATTTGTTGATTTTGATAGGGTTTTGATTGCATGAACACGTAGGTTTTGTGATTAAGTAAATAATGATGAAGTTTAGAAGCTACGAATACTAAGGCCAAACATAGTTTTTCAATATGCATTTAATGAGTCTCATACTCAACCAAAGTGTGACTTATATAATAAATTTCTTGCTCTCTATGTTGCTCATCTTGATGGGTAAGCATGGCACCCAAAGCATGGTTCATAATTGAGATATACAAGTAAAAAGGTTTATCCTTTCTTTCTAAATAAGGACAAGGGGAGATAGGAGATATTTATTAAGCATATCAAAGGCTACTTGACAATTTGAATCCCATATAAAATGGTTATCTTTATTAAGAAGGTGATGGAATGGTTGACATCTGTCCGATAATTGTGAAATAAAGTGATGAATATACTACAGTTTCCATTATAAACTATGAAGTTGCTTGAGGTTGGAGGGAGGCAACATGTCTATAATGGATTTAAATTTAGTAGGATCAACCTCAATTTCCATAAGGGAAATGATAAAACCTAAAAGCTTTCCTGATAAAACCCCAAAAACATACTTTTTAGGGTTAAGATGAACCTAATATTTGATTAAACGAGAAAAGATTTTTTGAAGGATAGATAGGTGATCTTTACAATACCTGGATTTACCAAGGAGATCATCCACATAATCTTCAATGATTTTAGGAATTAGGTCATATAAAATATAAGTCATGTCATGTTGATAAGTTGCTCCTACATTTTTTAAACCAAAAGGCATGACCCTCTAACAAAAAGTCCCCCATAGAGTAATAAAAGAGGTTTTATGTTGATCTTCTAGGGTGATAAGGATTCAGTTATAGTCAAAAAAAAATTCCATGAGTGACAACATCTCATGTCTTATAGTGAGATCCATGAGCTGGTCGATATTAGGAAGGGGAAAATCATCTTTTGGATAGGCAAACTTAAGATCAAAAAATTTGGTACAAAGGTGTAGTTCCCTTGTGGGTTTTATGATAGGTACTATGTTAGATACCCATTGAGGATAATCGATGGGTTGGATAAGTTAATAGATAAAAACTACTTCAATTCTTCCTTGACAAGAAGCACTACGTGAAGATGTATTTTTTTAAGTTTTTATTTTACTAGTTTAGCTTTAGGCTTGGTGGTAATGTTATGGACAACTATAGTATGATCTATTCCTGGCATATCACTATAAGACCAAGGAAAGACTTGGCTATGATTAGCAAGGAATGTTATTAAATCTTGGTTTCTTGAGAATCTAAGGATTGCCTCACTTTGATGTTTGATTGGACTTCAAGTGTTCCTATGTTAATATTAGTTATAACCTCACTTAAAAGAATAGGAGAATCAGATGGTATGATATTATTTAGATATGAATCTCCTACCCCTAAATAAGTTAAAATAGAATCATCATACTAATACTCTATTACATAGACCAAGGAGGAATCTTCATCTATTAGGTCAAAAAAAGCTAGGGGAAGGCATAGGGTTTTTCCTTTGTTTTGATAAGTTATCAGTTCTAAGTGAATGGTGCTAATAAAAAAAAAGGTAATTGGGATGGAAGTGGTGTTGTTAGTTGATGTAGGAGAATCAAGCAGGGATGAGGGTGTTTCATGATCCATATTTATAGGGATATGAGACAACAAAGCATGATCTTTTTTGGCTTTAGGATTTTTATTGAAATCGATGCCATGTTTCTCATGCAATTTTTTAAGGTAATTTATTGTAACCTCATGAGGTCCTTTCTCATAACGTCCTAGGCCAAAGTCTTTCCAAGCACATCATTACAAATAGGTTTGTGTGAAGTGTGGTTTATCGAAAAAGGAAAAGTTAGATGAGAATGGTTTAGTACACATTTGAATTTATTCATATAAATGGGATTGATCGATTCCTCCATATATTAAGTGTATTTAGAGGTGAGGTGGCCTAAGGGAATAATATCTCCTAAGTTAGGTTGGTAAGTACACTATTGGTTAGGGCATCTATATTAGTGAGGGTGCGATACAGTGTTAAGAGTTAACGACTGATACTCCCCTACAAAAATTTGTTGGAATATCGAGTCAAAGGATTTTTCATCATGGATATAGGATGAAGGTATTGTATAACTAGTTGATTTTTCCCATGAAAATAATGGACTTGAGTTATTTAGGGGGATCAAGACATCATTAGGTTGATAAGTCAATTTACAAGTCTTGAATAGATGTGGGTCTATTGGGACAACATGGATCTTACCTTCATGTTCAAATTTAAGGCATCAATGTAAATTAGAGGGGACATAATGCATAACACATATCCAAGGATGTCCTAGTAGGATGTTGTATTGATATTCTCCCTTTATCATTTAAATTAACTCTGGTAGGGTATGTATATTTACTTGGGTGGGGAGGATGATTGTACCTAATGTGGGGGCAATAATGTCATTAAAGTCTCATAGGATGATTAGAGATTGAGCTACAATAGTTTTTGGTAACTGGAGTTGCCTAAAAGTGTGTGAGGAGATAATATTTATACTAGCTCTAGCGTCAATCATAACTCTTTTGATTCATGTTTGATCAACTTAGGTAGTGATAAATAATGGTGGGTCCTGGTCGTCAGGTTATAATGGGGATATTTTAAAATCATGAAATGTGAAGGATGATGAATTTTGTAAGGATCCAATGAAGGCCCATAGAGGTTGAGGTTCATCTAAATTTTGGATAAGTTTATATAATGATATTTTGATAGGAAGTCGGTGGATTTATTTTATAATCGATATCTATATCAACTCTGAGGGATTGTTATTATATGCTTTCCCTAGAATAGAAAATTTGGGTTTTGGTATAGGCGATGTAGGATTGTCTATAGTAGAAGTAGGGGATTTTTTAATAGACACCTTGGTTTTGTTGGGATTTTGAGTTTTATGACCCTACATTTGAGATAGAGAAACTATGTGTATTATATCTATTTGAAACAATGGTTGATTTATTATGTTTTTAGAATCATCTAAGTCTATAGGGTCTAAGAGGGGTTAATACTAAGTCTCATCAGAGGTTCTATCTTCCTTTGAATTTCATTTTGACCGTCTCGGTAATGTACTAGTTCCCAAGGTGGTCGTGACTCTAGTGGTTTGACTATGAGGATAAGCAAGACCAAAATATTGTTGTAAAAGGTCATCCTCTACTAATAAATTATAAACTAAAACTTTGAGAGCATTACAACTTTTGATATTGTGCCCTAATACTCTATGGTAAGCACATTTCTTATTTTCCTGATACCACACTATTTTTTTAGTATGGGGGTTAATAGGCTTCATAGGTGGTAGTGTGATAAGGGAGGTTTGAAGGAGTTATCATGGGGCCAAGGGAGGTTTGTTGTGCCTTTAGTTTTGGCATTGTTGGTCCTTTGGAGGGGTCAAGTTTGAAGTTATTATTATGTAACTTAACCTTTCCTTCCTCTAAGGCTCAAACTTTTAGTTTATAGGCCATGGTAAAGGCTTCATAGAAAGTTTTAAATGATTATACTTGTAAGGTTAATGAGATATGTTTAGTGCATGATCTTTCAAACAAATCAATTAATTAGAGATGAGGAAGGGATAAGGTTAATTTATTTATAAGGATTTACCACCTAACTACAAAATCATTAATGGATTCATCATCAAATTTTCTAATGGTGTACAGATCGGTTATGGTTACTTTTCTTACGATATTAAATCAGAAGTGTTCTAAGAAGATTTGGGCTAGTTTACCAAAAAATAATGAGTGTTAAGGGATATAGATGTACCAAAATAAAATAGTTCCATCTAATGAAATGGAAAACATCTTTAAAATAAGATCATCATCATGAGCTATAAGGGAAAAAACATGTCTAAATGCCATAAGGTGTTGCTAGGGATCTTCCTTGTTTTGAAATTTCATAAATTTTAGAAGTTCCCACTAGGAGGGATATGGCTTAATTGGGACAATAGGATTAATAGGTTCATTGAAAATTTTCTCATATGTGAGCATATCTTTTTGCCCAGAGACAAAGGCTTCTAGATTTACCATCCTATTCATAAAGATGTTCATGAGGTCTAGCTAGGTATTATATTAAGGCATACTCCCTAAGGAATTTTATGGTAAATGTTAATAGGTGGTGAATAGAGTGGAAAATGGTTGTGAAAGGGGATAACCAATAGAATTTGTCATAATAGGTTGGGATGTAACCACATACTATGAGACTTTCAAGGGTATGTTTTCTTGTGGGGATGAGTGAATGTAAGTAGACACAAGGGATTGTGAGGGAGCTAGGTATTGAGTAGTCAAGGGGACATATAACTAAAGAGGCTAACTTAAAGGAACCTATTGTAAAGGTTGGCTTTGAGGATTCAAAGCTATGCTTGTTTGTATAAGTGGGAGAGTCACAAGGACTAAAATTACTAAATTTTGGTGTGAGGTAGTGGGTGGTGGAGTAAGCATAAGTTGGGGTGTAGTAACATTTTGGGTTTAGGTAATGGTTAGAAAAGGGTTACTAGACACTAACGGTGGTGGATTATATAGGGGTTATGATACATTGGTATTAGAACCCACTGGAGGTAGATTGTTGGAAGAGGAAACCATGGCTACAACAAGCACTTCAGCTCCCTTGAGGGGCATGCTATACAAAAACTTGAAATATTAGGTTCGATGGGAAATAAGAAAGTGTATGGCTCGAGTACTAAGATAATGATTTAGGGAAATTGGATAACTATATAATATACTATCAAATTTAAGGTCTCCCTATGTATAAAATTTGGGAATGCCTTTCCCTATGGATATAGGAGAGGTATGAGGATTTGGTGTGTTCTCCATGAATGAGGCTGAGGTAGGAGATTTAGTTTGTTTCAACGACTGTTGTCATGTTAGAACCATGTAGAACTGAAAAGAAAACAAAGAATGAAATTCAAAGACACACAATATTCCTTTGATTATCTCATTTTAGTGAAAGCAAACACACACACTACAAAACATACTTAAAATATTTTATTACTTTTTAAGAAACTAAATTTAGAATGTGATACAGAGATTGGTTAATGAAGGTACTAAGAATGGTAGTCTAAGGTAAGTTTTAGGTTTTGTTTAAGGATAGGAACCTCTATATACATAAAGGTATGTTGAGGCTTGATTCTATGTTAGAAGGAAGTACGTGGCTTGGTATTGGGGCCTACCCCCTTCACACATTGTAGTGATAAGGGTGTCAGGTGCTGAGCCTTTATACTTCTTTGCTAAAAGTTTTATACTCAATTGGTACATCGAGTCAGTTTTCCCCTTGGTGATGAAATTCAAGTAGGTCTACCTAGGTAGGAAATGGTTTGATGTTTTTTTTTAATATTACCATGTTTTGGTCATGTGTGAGAGAGTGTGACTATCATGATGTATTAATACGCCTAGATTAATCTATGTGAATTATATAAACAATCAAGGGGATGAATGCAATTATTTTTTAGACTTTCAAAAGGAAAACATGAATTTTGTATTTTTTCTTTTTTGAAGCAAACACAATCAATAAAATACAACTAACAAATGATTTCATAATGAAAACACAATAAGAATAACAAGACATAGAGTCTCACCAGACATGCTAGAATGTTTTAGTATTTTTCTATTCATTTTTATTAATAAATAAACTTACTAAAAATAGAAATAATGATATAGGGTTTTAAAGGGATACCTGTGACGGAGGTTGTGCACCATTGATCCAGTGAATTGGGAACTCTTTTCAAGCTAGGATTAATCACATGCACACAAGAGATAACTTACACAAGATTAGATTAATAAGATAAATAAGTGGCTTGTCTGATGCTAGATCAATTTTAGGAAGTGATACACTTCCTTAAGGGGAGGTCAGTCTATATTATTGCAATCAAGAAAAGCATATAATAATAAAAATCATAATAAAGCATATGATAATATCGGTATGATACTGAAATGAAATAGATTAATCTACTACATAGATGTTATCAAATCATTCAATTCAATAAGCTATAGCTAAATCTTATTGTTCTTGTTGAATAGTAGTTGATTCACAATCAGATGTACTTCTCTTGACCAAAATGGATAAGGAGAGTCACCATGAACCTATACCTTTTGTGAACTAATAATTTGACTCAAGAGAGGATGGTTAGTATCTTATTAGTTCCAAAATGAAATCAAAATTAAATAAACACACTAACATAACATCTCTAGGCATAGTTACTAAGGGAGCTTAGTTAACAAGACTAGAATGAAAAACACAACTAAAATTTAAAAAAAAAACTTCTTTCACCTTTCTTGGATGCTACAAATATATTTTTGAAGTGGCTTTCTTGGTTTGTGTTCATGAAGTTTGCATCAATGAAGTGTGGCTACCTCCATCTCTCCTGGCACCATGTTTGGCTTTGGCTTAGTTTGGATTGGCTCAATATTTGGGAATTATAACACTAATTAAATGGATTTTGTAATTCATTTTTTCATGATAACTTTGGCTTAAAAGAGCTTAAAATTCAATAGGTAAGGCCTCCTATTTATAGATTTACAAAAATGGTTAGAGGTAACCTGAACCGTTCATTTCAAGATGGAGATGTGTGGTTAAGAATTAATTCAATTATATAATTAAAATTAATAAATAGGCTCATCAATATTTGTGATATATGGGTAATGAATAGGCATTGAAGGTCTCAATGAGCCATGGGAGGGGTTAACCTTGATATTTTATGTATTTATGGCCTACAGATGTCTTCCCAAGAGATGATGGCACCTAATGATGCAGATATTTAATATTCATTTCCAAAAATAAATTATTCAACAAGTTCCATGAAATTATTAATTAGGCTCATAATTTAAATTAATTGTCTCTTAAGTATGATTAATCACTTTAATGCAAACCTTGGCTCTTTGTGCACACATTAATCAAATTGGTCAAAATGTCCTGTTATTGGCCCAAAATTTGATTGGATTAGAATTAGAATTCAATGTTAGATTTATTGGATCCATAATACCATTTAGGATGTTGTCAACACCAAATAACAAAGGCACATGTATCATGTAATAGATTTGATAGAAAAGAGCAGTCAAGGGAACACAGGTGCAAAATTGGCATTTTGAATCAAAATGATATGATCAAAGTTAGTTAGCCCATAAAATGCATTATCCCATTTAGGGATACCATAGCCAAAATTGGCACTTGAATACATCAATTTCAAATATTTTAATGTGTTTTACTATTTTAGGCCAAATTGTGCATTTTGGTAGAAATTGGTCAAAAGCCTAGTTGGAGGTTATCAATGGCCAATTTTATGTGCTACAGTTTTCCCCTATTTAGGAAGATGTTGAAAACCATAGGAAAAACAATGTATTCTCAAATAATGAGTAAAGGCCTGTATTCCAAAAATAATATGATGATTGAAGAACAAAGCTCCAAATGGTTTTTGGGAAGCTTAAGATGATGCCTCCTCAAGGGAGTGGCCATCACATATGTGGATGGATGGTCCCTCAAAAAGAATTAAGAATAAAAGTGAGATTAACCTATGGTTGAGATTAATCCAAATGAGAAAATGAATGCATGCATAGATTTTTAAATTACTAATTTTCTCAAAGGTAGTTATAATCAAGAATAAAATTCAAAATAATGATTTATCCATGGGCAATTATAATCATTAAGAGGACCTGGATTGTTTTATAAATATGATTATGTCCCAATTAGGGCTGATTAGCAAGCATTACTCAAAGATATAATCTAGAATACAGATTAAAGATGAGTGGGTGCAAAGTGATAAAAGAGTAGAATATATTAATAAAATTGATCAATAGAAAATATTCAGTTGTACCTACCAATGAGGAGATGCTCATCCTCATTATCAATTATATAACTAGAATGGTCAATGGATTGACTTTATCAAGGGTGGTATGGAAGGATTTACTAAGGTCCCAAGGAGAAACTTCTATGGCTACATTGATTGTAGACCTTTTTGAAGCTGATTTTTGTTGTAGCATGTGATGATAAGCATCATGTTAGAACACCATGAAGACTTGGATGAAATATGTGTAAAGACTAAATTATGATCCAATAAACACTTGAAAACAATGCACCACTAATAAAATTGATGATAAAAATGTTGACGTATGAATATGGATGGACTCAAGAATAATGTGCACAAGGAATCACCTAATGAACACATATAGACTGAGTCAAGGCAATAGTGATAAAAGTAAACAAATAGGTAAGAAAAAAAACAAACAAATAGAAATCACATAGATAGAAAAATAACCTAAAATAAACAAACAAACAAAAATCTTGAAAAAAAAGAAAAAAAAAAGCATCCTAACAATGACTTTACCCTGTTAGGGTAGATCGAGGATAACTAACTAAGCTTAGACAAGACAAATGTTTTTGGATTTTGAAATATTTGAAATATTTTTGGAATTTTTAGGTATCTCAACTCCTTAGAGAATGACAAGATACCTACTTTCAAAATGGTGAGGGTGTTTGGCTTAGGTTGCTCATAAAATGGTGAGAGCGTGGCATAGGTTTCTCACAAAATGGTGAGAGCATGACTTAAGGGGACTAAGGTGACCTCAAAATGAATGGATCATAACCTACATAGTCTTAAAATGACCTCAAGTCCTAGTAATTTTGTCCACACAAAAGGTGGGGAAAAACAAATTAGGTCCTAACAAGTTCTCAAATCTCACAAATGACCAGTCAAATGAAAACAACAATGGTAAGTTGATGCGGCAATGCATGATAAATAAGTGTTGCTCTTAGTTTTCCTATAGGTAGTTATAACTAGGATACAATGGATCAAATCAATTATACTAATTTTCCCATAGGTGGTTATAATTAGTAACAAGACTGGTAAAACATTGATTTGCCCATAGGCAGTTATAATCAGGATCACATAAACCAACTTTGATATAGGATGGAAAATGAAATATATATTGCCAGATCAACTGTCACACTACTTTTATAGATTATCATTATAAACATGGATTTGATTTATTATTGAAACTTGATCAGAATCCTCTCACAAATGATGCGGGAAGAACGAAATGAACCAAGATCAAAACAAGATTAGGTAGGATGACTAAAAAAGGCTTTGGTCTAGATAGGAATGGTATGGTAGGATGGTATGGTTTTGCTAAGGATAATTATGGTTTTTGATAGATTGGTTAAAATGGTAAGAGGGTTTCCCCCAAGTGATGGGGTGACTAGATAGGATATGTCATAATGGCAAAAAGATATGTAATAATGACAATGGCATGGCAATAAAATAGTATGGTACCTATTTGGTTTTGGTTTGGGTATGATAAATGGCATATGATTCTATTATTCCTATTGAAGTGGAGATGCGCATCCTAATCAACAAATGATACAAAAAAATACTCGATCATGTTAATTGCTACCCCACACCTCATCTAAATAACTACTCTATCAAGAATGACCTATAGATGTGGTTGTCAAGAATGCTTTTGTGATTTCGATTCCTTCAAGCATCGAGACAAGGTATCTCTGTAGCCTCTATAAATGAAAGTTAAACCATGGATGGTAAATATGGATAAATAATGGATAATAGGTTTGTTTATGAAATGGAATGGTAGATGATAATGGAATATTTAATGATTGGGAAACAAATGAAGATTGGGACTTTCAGTCACACGTAATGTTGCCAATGTTAGATTTGACATAACTTTGGATGTGATGGGGATAAATACCTATTTTCTCGATAAGGCCACCATATTTTTCTATTATTAGATCTTGAGAGTACATACCATATGATTGGGTTGTATATTGGAAGCTATTTTTGTTTGATCTTTGAATTTATCTTCATCAATCATTGAAAACAATTATGCTCAGCTATCAATACCTTGATGAGGTTTTCACCAGTGAGTTGTCTTGATTGTCCCATAGCACCTCAGAGAAGGTTTCACTAATGAACATTGGATTTTGACTTTGATTTTCTTCTAGTGCTTCTAAAAAAGTTTCACTAAAAGATTCTAAGTTTGAACTTTGTGTGTCCCTTATCACCTCCAAAAAGGTTTCACTAGGAGAGTGTTCTTCTATTACATGAATGTGGTCTTAGCCTCCTTGCTCTTCTTCAACTATTATTTCATCATGGATGAAATTCAATAAAATGTGATTCTGTCAGTCCTAATTGACACTTTTGAGAGATGGAATGTCAATAATATGTCTATTTTAGTTGATGGTAATGGCCTGTGGAACGGTAATAAAATGGGGAGAGGTTTCACAATCCTTGTAGAAGATACTAGGATAACTTGTATTGAAGCTAAAGTACTCATCCTCAAAAATTATAGAAGGGTCACAAATGTATTCAAATTGATCTATAAGGCATGTATAACCAATGTTGTAATAACCATAAATGTACTCCATTTCCAAATCTGATTCTGACTCAATAGAATCTAAATTTGATGTCGAGATTGATGTTGATTCTAATTCTGATGCTAAATCTGATGTTGATTCAATAATAGAACTAGACTCTAACTTTGATTCTTCATCTAATGGGTACTCTATTACAATGATGTCTTATTGAATGTTTGGTATTAGACAAGTAACAACTTGTGATGGCATGGTAGGCTTCATAAAAACTAATTTGTCAGAGTGGTAGTCCTCCACAATGGGGAAAAGGTCAAGAGATAACTACTTAGAGATTGGATTGGCAATAGGAGGATATTTAAAAATAGGCATATGGTCGAGGGAATGATTTTCCTAAAGGTAGTTATAATCATTAAGAAGTGACTCAACAAAGATTGGCTCATCAGAATGAGACTTCTTGATAATAGGTATAGGATTAATGGGTGATTCATCATAGGTTGACTTATCACAAGTAATTGGTTCAATAAAAACATCTCGGATTGGTTGGTTCTCTTGGCCTTAGTTTCCAATTAGTTAGAAAATACCAATTTTGGGCATAACTTGGTCTTTGAATGATTAGATCGATTTAGGTTTGGATGGGATTGGTACTAGATGAGGAATGGCATGTGGTTGGATAGTGATAGGTCATTGGGGAGAATGATTTCTCACACAAACTAAAGGATGAAGTCCTAAAATGGTAACAAAAGGGTGGAGTGGAGGTTAGTTATTCACACAAGCCAAAAGACTAGGTCTTAGAATGATAATAATAGGGCAGTATGGGGCTTGGTTACTTGCACAAGCCAAAGGATAAGGTCTCAAAATGGTAAGTTTTGGGTGTTGTGGAGCATGGTTGCTCACACAAGCAAAAGGATGAGGTCTTGTTATGGAAATGGTGTGATGTTGTGGTTCTAGAATATAAATGGTACAATGTGGTGGAGATTGATTACTTGCATAAGCCAAAGCATCCAAGTCCTCCTCATAAACCATATCATCCCATTCAGTAACTTGATTTGGATTTTGTGGATTTTGACTATGTTCCCCATATGGATTATTTTAGGGAGAATAATAAAACTCCTTAAAAAATCTTTCTTTGTAGGGGTTCTTAGTGGGATTGTGTATGGCCATTATATCATAAGTTGGATTGTACATGACTCCACCATAAGTGTAGCTAGACATATCCACATAAATGATGAAAGCTCTGAAATAAAAAGGCTTAGAATTCTACAAACCCTGAAAAACTATTTACAAAAGATAAATGGTTCAAACTTGGTCTAACTTGGTTAAAGGAGTTATATCTCCAAACAATGATTTGATCATGGAGTTGTATCTCCAAAATGGTTTTGTGCTAGGATTTGGTATAAAATAGTCTAATCATCAAATGTCTAATATCAAATGTCATACACATAAAATTTCAATCGTCTAAATAAAAATTAGTATGTCAGAGGTCTAGGTCAAAGTGTTCAAAATAAGGTCTAAACTAGGAAAGAGAAAGAGTCGCTAGGTCTTTTGTCCAAACATAGAGTCAAAAGCTAGGCTCAAACAAGCTATGCTAAGACTTTTGGTCAAACATCAAAAGCTAGACTTGAAACAAAGGCATGATGTGAATTTGATTTAATCTAACAAGTTTGGAAATAACTTTGACATAGACCCAGCACATGAAATCAAACATAAACATGATCAATTAGCATAAGCCATAAGGCAAAAGGATTTTTTAGAAAGGTTTTGTTATCCAAAACAAAGGCACAAATAATGATGAGGATAGGCATTAAACAAATAAACCATCAATAATTTTCAAATTTGGGTAATCGATTAACCAAAATTAAGCAACCCAAAAGAGAAAGATCCGTGTATCAGCCGCATGAATTGAGGCTTAAACAAAAATCAATCAATGCTTAAATCCAAACTTAATAAGGTTAATTGAAAACTCAATGTTAAAAACTAGGTTTTGAATAAACAAGCTAGACAAGATTGGACAACATGATGATACATAAGCAAGGTCCAAATGGTATATATGACATGGTTTGAAACAAATATTTTTTGATTAAATGATAAATAAGTCTTGAAACAAATTAAGAAGCCTAATGGTGTAAACATGCTTGAATTATGTGTTCAATGTTATGTTTCAAAGACTCAAAGGTTTAAACTTGATAAGCATAACGATACCCACTTCAACTCAAGTGACACACACACAAATAAGTTTAACAAAAATTTCAAGGTACAAGTGTGGTGTAAAATGGATAGCATAATGCCTCTTTAAATAAAGAATGGCATATAAACAAATTGGTTTTGACATGGTTTATAAACAAAGAAACAAGTTTTAGTCTCAAAACATACCAAGCAATAAATAAAAAGTGACAAAAATACAATAAGTATAATCACCCTAAATCCCAACAAGGGTATGGCAAAGTGGGCTTGACTAAAACTAATTAGTTTTTGAACATTCTAGATGGATCAATTACATAATGACTTTAACATCATGATGCAAAAGAAACACATGTAATTGGGTATCCATGGCACTTATCTTGTTACAAAATGGTCTAGCCCTTTTTTCAACCACTACATCCATCACCTTCTCAGTATAGTGCGATGTCCAAAGTGTAGATACGTCTTGTGTGCAACTCCAACACTAGAAGGTGGTTTAACCACTCAAACCTCTGATCTTAGTGGGAGTGGCTAAAGTCACTATAAAGAGATAAAATCTCAATTCAAATCTTCTCTATATAACTTGTGGGAGGTAATGAAGTCTCCCTCGCAAGCCATGATGCAATAAAATAAATGACTAATAGAAAGACTTTAGGGTCATTTCAAGATCACCCAAACTATTATGAGTTTTTTGGGAGTGATTTAGACAACATTATTTCTATTTCATGGACTAGGCTCAAAGTGTAATTATATGGCACTTTTGATCCCAAAATTTCCTTAAAAGGGATGAATGGGAGAGCATACACGGACGTCTCTTTTTGCTGAAACAAGCAAGTTTACAAACAATTGAA
The DNA here is from genome assembly GCA_037957365.1 of Torreya grandis. Lineage (NCBI taxonomy): Eukaryota > Viridiplantae > Streptophyta > Pinopsida > Cupressales > Taxaceae > Torreya > Torreya grandis. The sequence continues at coordinate 860,099 of JARHVA010000800.1, forward strand.
GTGATGTTCATTTTCACTAAATTTGAAATATGTGATTAGGTTCGTTACTATCCCCTTGGCTTTAAGTGTGAAAATGGTAAATATTACATAAAAGAGACCACATGAAGCAATAAAAACCTAAGTTTGTTTTAAGCCCAAATTGAAGATTCAAGACTTAGCCTAGATTCATGACTAAAACACTAAATTTAAAATGTTTAAAAAGTTATGATGTGTTTTAAGCACTAAATGAAATTTATCTAGTACTTATCCAAATCTTAGGTTCATTTTAAGCACTAATTCAAATGTGTGAAATCAAACATGTTCATTTTAAACCCAAATGAAAGTGTGTTTGGTTAGTCAAAAGCATTCAAACCATGTTCCAAACTACCGCCTCAACCTACAAAAACATAATTATATGGGCTTACTTTGAACCACTTAAGAGTTTGATCAAATAACATTAAAATTTTCAACTATCTATTGCAATCCCATTGTTAAATAGTCAATCATGTTGTTTTCATACAAAATCAAAATTTTAGAGCACAATATCATTGTTATGGATTAGTTTGGCATAAAACACAATATCACTATTTTCCTAAAAAATCACTGCTAAAAAAAATCATTGTTCTAAATGAAATCATTAGCTAAATCAATGATATCACTGCCCAAGTAATAATACAGTTATTCTAGTTGACAATATCATTTCTCATACACAATCACCATTACCAGACAGAAAACATAGAAAACACAAAATTGATGTTTTGTTGACAAAATCAATATTGTCAAATATGAAATCACTGCATAGGGTGAACAATATCATTGTTCTTTGACAAAATCATTATTTTAGTGAAATCATTGCTCAGGCAAATGAAATCATTGTTTTAATGAATGATATCACTGCCTAGGGCTATGAAATCACTTTTTAGCAAACAATGATTTTCTTTACAAAATCACTACTATGATAACAGTGATATTGCAATAGAGATAAAAACTGATTTTACTAGGATTCACTCTTTTAACTCCTTCACTCCAAAATTTTGTATAAAATTGGTTAGTAGGTTAATTGAAAGAGCCTTTGTGAGGAAATTTGTGGGGTTAGCATCCCACCAAGCATGCCATTATGTGAACTATGAATTTGACTCAAGAGAGGATGGTTCGTATCGTGTTACTTCTAAAATAAAATCAAAATGAAATAAACACACTAGCATAACATCTCTAAGACTAGTTACTAGGGGGATCTTAGTTAACAAGACTATAATGGAAAACACAACTAAAATACAAAATAAAACTTCTTTCACCTTCTTTGGATGCTCCAAACAACTTGTTGAAGTGGCTTTCTCAAATTTTTCTCATGAAGTTTACATCAATGAAGTGTGGCTACCTCCATCTCTCCTTGGCACCATGTTTGGCTTTGGCTTGGCTCAATATTTAGGCATTATAACACTAATTCAATGGATTTTAGAATTCATTTATGCATGAAAGAGCTTTAAATTCAATAGGAAAGGCTTCCTATTTATATATTTTAAAAAATGATTAGAATCAACTTGAACTACCCATCTCAAGATGGAGATGTGTGGCTAAAGATTAATTCAATTATGTAATTAAAATTCATAAATAGGTTCATCAATATTTGGTATATAAGGGAAATTAACAGGCATGGAGGGTCTTAATGAGGCATGGGAGGGGTTAACCTTGATATTTTATGCATTTATGGCCTAGGGATATCTTCCTAAGAAATGATGTCACCTGATGGTGCAGATATTCAATATTCATTTCCAAAAAGAAACATTTCAACAAGTTCCATGGAATTATTAATTAGGCTCATGATTTGAATTAATTATCTTTTAAGCATGATTAAGCACTTTTATGCAAACCTTGGCTCTTTGTGCACACATTAATCAAAGTGGTCAAAATATCCTATTATTGGCTCAAAATTTGATCAAATTGAAATTAGAAGTCGATGTTAGATGTATTGGATCCGTTATCCCATTTAGGATGTTGTCAACACCAAATAACAAAGCCACATGTCTCATGCAAGATATTTGATAGAAAAGAGTAGTGTAGGGCACCCAGGTGCAAAATTGCAATTTTGACTCGAAATGATTTGATCAAAATTAGCTAGTCCATAAAATGCATTACCCTATTTAAGGATACCCTGGTCAAACTCGACACTTGAATACATCAATTTCAAACCTTTTAATGTGTTTTAGTGTTTTAGGTCCAAATTATGTATTTTAGTAGAAATTGATCAAAAACTTGGTTGGAGGTTATTGGTGGCTAGTTTTAGGTGTCTATACCTTCTACTTCATTTAGATGTCAACCCGAAGATGTAGACTTGATAGGATGATGTCACTGTATGTGCACACTTAATCTCTAATTTGACATTCTGTTAATTGTATCTAAGATTTTGAAGTGTAGTAAATGAAATTATTGAAATAAAACATTAAAAAAGCATTTTGAAGAAAGCTTCCTTAAATAAATCCAAGTAAGAATGTAGATCACATAATTCATAATTAAATCACACAATGCATAAATAAATCAAATAACATGCTTAACTATTAAATTGGGTTGGATTGTTGTTGTAAGGCTTCCAAGGGTGACCTTCATCCTTCCATATTTCAACTTTAATCCTTACTCTCATAAAAATTAATTGAACTCATAAATTCTTGTTCATATTAATAAAAAACTGTAGCAATAAATTGTTGCAGGAAGTTACGATGATTGTTACTTGACAAAATGTGCTTATGATAATATCTAATCAACATCTACTATCTCTCTACTCTACTGCTACATATATATATATATTTTAAAGGAGATTTTTTTATGCAAAATAATACATATATTATATTCTAAGATACATTTGATTTAGATAACTGAAATTGGTTCTTTTTACTACAGTCGTCATTCATTTGAATTCTACAATATTGTTGTAAGATAAACAAGTCTATTTTGTTCTTCAACCATTTCCTTATTGAGATCCATGTAGGTTAGAGTCATTTTTTCAATTTGGTTGGAAGAGAATCAAAATATGTTCATCCACGACTTTGTTCATGTGGTGGCTACAAGATGGTTTATGTAATGAGATTCCTTTGTTGCAGGACATTCCATGCTATATACTTATCTCTTCAAAACATCCTTAAAACACATTATAGAAAAAGTGTCCTAAAGAAATAGATAACCATCATATATTTAATTGCAATATATAATTTAAAGTATTTAAAAAGAGTATAAAAACATAGTGCTATATGGCTTATGAAAGTAGGAAACTATGGAAAAGTGTTTAAAGGCATGGTTAACAAGTAGGATGAGTATAATAGATGGACACAAGAACAAAAAAATTATGGGGATCATCACACCCCCAAACTTAAGATCTTTCTCAACCTCGAACATCATACTTATTCATTCCTAATTCACAAAGAACTCTAAAATCCATGGGATCTACATCACCCTTGGCAAGGTGAGCATAAAATCCCTGCCTCTATTCAAATGGTTCCCAAATTTTGACTTATTTGGCTTTATTCACCAAGGTTTTATCCTACCAATATAGAACTAGATACTAGAATAGAGGAGGCCAGAAATTGAGGTTCAACAATTTGAATCCCATGTCACCTGTAAGAAGAATATATTTTGTGACCCTGTTAAATGTTATGTTTAAATTAAAAGGAGAATAGGGCTCCATCTTATTTAGTGTAGGAGTGAACTCATTCCATCATTCGATACAAAAATCTTTGGCTGAAGGACCACCATAAGTTCTTAATCCAAAGTAAAAATCTTAGGCTTCATCACATTTCTTACCAAACCAAGTTCTGACTTCTTTCTTCAACATACTATTATCAAATTTAGTGAATACAACATTAGGTGCCATTGATTCACTCCTAATAAATAGCTAGTTTTCATTCTCCTTTTTATTGCATTCTTCTATTTCTCTTCCTCTTCTCTATTCATTCAACAAATATGATAAAAATTCCTATAGTTGGACATCTCCAACATATAGATGGGGGTTTCACTCCCTATCATAAAAAACAACATAATTATGTAGGTAGAATTTGCACAATTATGCTTGTTCTTCCTGTGAACTTACTTTATAGATAGAAAATAAGGAAAGCGGATAAATAACTTCATGAGGCATATCACAATAAATTCTCATAAATTTGAACTTGTGTCATTGTTCTTCAAGATAAATTGAATAAAATTTTTGCAGGAGGATTTCAATCAAAGAGTTCTTCGGTAAGACCAGCAATATCCTCAATTTTATATTTTAGTTTGGTGATGCTCTCTTATTTCAACTTATTTTCTTCTTTCAATTTCTTATTTTCTATCCTCGATTCCTTCAAAAATTTAGACTGACTATCCATCCAATTCAATAATTTATAAGATATTGTAAATGAGGAGTGATACCTGACTTCTTAGGAAATGTTAGGTTTTTCTTGTTGGTTTACCTTTACAAAAGGTTGTTAAATGTTGGATGCAAGATGGTCTTTGGTAGAGGGATATAATTCATAAGCTACTGCAACAAGTGCATCCATTCCTCCACCAGATTGATCTTGCAGCTACTTCCTTAGTTTATCAATTTCTTGTAGGGCTTACTCAAGAGTGAAAATTTCCAATTGTACAGTAGGTTGCTCCAATTGTTTATCTTCCTTCTGCATTGGTTCCTCATGTAGATCTTGTTCTAATTCTTCTTATACTAGTTCCACATAAAATTATTCAAAACTATGTTCAAATTTTTCTTCTTCCTCATGCATTTTTTCAAGACTATGCTCAACTTTGTTCTGCTTCTTCCTAATTGAATACTGGAGAACATTCTTCCCTATCTATTACAATCTCTAGTGATTTATCACTACTAGCAGTCTATTCTTCTCTAGATTCTTTATTTATTTCAATAATAGAAGAAGGTTTAGTTCTCATTTTTCTCCTCAATTTATGAGATCTCGAGAAGTAGGATTTAACTTGGCCTTGTTAGGAGAAGGTGGAAGTTCTTCCTCAAACTCATCTAAATCATGCTAGAGAATAAGTTTCTTCCTCTTCCTTCTAGATTCCTTGCCTATGGAAGTCACTTCTTCAATCCTTGTTGTAGGTTCTTGTGTTGCCATAGGAAGACCTTCTTTTGTAGGTTCTTGTGTAGCTATAGGAAGGTTTTCTACTACAAGTTCTTTTAGTTCTACAGGGAGGGATTTTTCTTTTCTTTGTTCTTCAACCTCCAATTCTTCTTCTATTTCATTTCCTTCTCTATCACTCTCTGCATTTTCTAGTAATTGGAGAAATTTTTCCCAACTGATGTTGGGTCTAGTTTTTTGCAAATAGTCTTAAACAATTAACTGGATGAGATAATGGTGAGAAAGAGTTTTAGAATTACCTTTTTGAAATGCCTCCAAAATTTTTCTAATCATGTGGAGCAAGAAGTTGAGAATGTTTATCTCCATTCCATGCCACAAATGATTTAGAAACTTGAAGAGTAGGCCATGCAACATAGAATAACTCCCTTCATAAATTAAATATCTAGAGATAAACTTAGCTTCTTTATCCCATCTTCTTGGTAGAGATAACCTTACAGTGCCTTGCTTTGAAGTTTTCAAGCATTCATTTACTCTGATGAACTTTTATCTCTCAGCCTTGGAATCAAATTTATCTTGTCTTTCCTCTCTTATTTTTGGTAGTCTCATTACTCTGCTAATGATATTTTATATCAACTTTATTTCCATCCCCTTTACTATTTCCAAGTTATTATGCAATGTACCAACAAATTCTTCCACAATTCTTTCATCAGGTCTTGTATTTTCTCAAAATATTATGCCCATCCTATATGTCAGAATAGGGTGAATATTTTTGGGTTATTAGTTAAAGGGGAGATATCCAAAAGTTTATGTTTCAACAAATCACCTCCCATATTGTGTGAGTTACAGGTCTGGGTGCTTGCATCAAGGGTTTTGGGCTATGACAGAGTGATTTGCAACTTTTATTTTTGGAGGTGAAATAATCCTTTTGAATTAATGGAAAATCTTCCCCACAATTTAGATTGTAACTTGTCCTTGAGGGACAAAGCCGATGTGCACAAAACATTCATGGTAAGAGTAAGGGGTGGAAGTAGTAGTTATGTCAATGGTCACATCAATTAGTGAAGGAGATGGTAAGTGGGGGTGATAAGGAAAGGATAGAGTAGTACATTAATATAATTAAGTTCTATCATCTTTAGAAATAATTAAAATGTATGATAGGAGATTAATATAGAATAATTATCATGTTACTCATAGAAATACCTTTTATAAATGTGTAAATGATGATTTAAAGTGGTGATCATAGTGTATGTTGGAATTTGAGTGGGACCAAATGCTTGATGTAGGATGGAATGTAAGAATACATCTTATGGCAAGATATGTTTCCTGTAGCAATAAGTTTTATCCTTCAGCAATAAGTTTTATCTTGTAGCAACAAGATTTTCATCTTGTAGGAAGAAGGAAAATGTATTTCTACTCCAAGGGAATGAATCTGCAAGCAAAAATAGATAAAAACAAATAAAATTATTGTTATAGTACATTTTCATGTTTCATTTTTTTGGTTTTTTTTTTTTTTTTTACGAATGTCGATTAGTCAGTGACCTAGTTTTCTGAGACAACATCTATCAGCAACACTTGAAGGTTTTCATTGCTGAATTTTCTATTTTTATTTTTATTTTTTTAATATTTTATGGTCCAAAGTCAACTGGAATCACAAGAATCTAGAAGGTAGGATTTTATTCAGCCTGAACCAAGCCATTGTGAATGACTTGTTTTTGGTTTAGTAAGCTTTATTACTCTTGAAAAATATTAGAGAAGGGTTGACAGAAATACCCTTTGACTGTAGGAACAAGTTGATTTGCTTCATGAAGAAGAGATGGATGTTTTTCTTCAAGAAGTTGGTGAGTGAGAGTTTTCTTATAAAATAATTTCTTATACAGTTTGAGCCTATGGACATTAAAAAGCAGTCAAAACAAAATAGAATCAATGGTCATGAGCTTGATAGCTCCATTATCAAAAATTTATTCGATCTCATAAGGCCCAAGCCATTTAGACTGTAGCTTTCCTTTATGATCCTTATATTTAGATTCAAAAAAGAGTGCCTAGTCTCTTGGTTGGAAATTCTTAGTCTTGATGTTCTTATCATGTCATCCCACACATTATCTTTGCACTATTTTAGTATGATGAAGTGCATCCTTTCTTAGTTCATCAAGTGCATTCAACTACATGATCCCATCTTGTTGATGTTGGGAAATATCTAAGCCCAAATCAAGTGTTTTTTTAAAAATTTATTATGTTTAAACTTAATGGGTAGAACAAGATTCTTACCATAAACTATCTCATATGGAGTGAGACCAATTATGGTTTTCCAAGTAATTTTGTAAGCCCAGACTGCTTCTAGAAGATGCGTTGACCAAACTTTTCTATACAGGCTGATAGTCTTAGTGAGGATATTTTCTAATTCTTGATTTGTCACTTTTGCCTAACCAATTGACTAAGGATGGTAAGGGATAGACATTTTGTGTCTAATTTTATATTCTTTTACCAAGATTGTTATGAGGTCTGATGTGAACTACGGGCCTTGGTATGTGACTATTTCTCTTGGTACTCCATAGTGGGTGAAGATTTCTTATAGAGGAACTTGGTTACCTTCTCATCTCAAACATGGGTTAAGGATTTGACCTATGCCCATTTGGTGACATAATAAATGCACACTAGTAAAGGCATTTGTCAAAGAGTTCCAAAACCAATTGTGGTTGTAATGGTATTTCATCAGAGTGAGTGGGATTTCCCATATGCTAGCATTGATCACATCTATGGGTGTATATCATGGAATCTTTATTCAATAAGGCCAATAATATATGGTAGTAAGTAATTTCATGGTAGTCCATTTGGAAACAAAATTGCCCCCACATGGTGCATCATGACAAGCTCTAAGAATGTCATAAGCTTCATCTTCTCGGATACATCTTCTCATAGCTAAATTTGGTCTAGTGATAAAGAGATATCTTACAATCCAAGAATAATTAGCAATATTTGTGAACCAAGTGTTCTTTGTCCCTAGGTGATAAATGTTGTGGTAGTGATCCTGCAGCAAGATAGTTAGCAATATTTGTGAACCAAGGAGATTGAATTATTACAACAAATAAATGTTTATCAAGAAAAGAATCATCAACAATATGACTATGCTCATCATTTTGAAATCGAGATAGGAAATCTGTTACTACATTATCCTTACTATATCTATCCATAATGATAATATCAAACTCTTGTATCAAAATCAACCAATGAATTATCCTTCCTATTTCAGTAGGTTTATTCATTAAATACCTTATTAATGCATGATCAGTGTGGATGAATACTTGGTAACTTTTAATTTAGTGTCAAAATTTATTGATGGCATAGACGATGATAAGAAATTCCATCTCTGTTATAGTGTAGTTAAGTTCAACCCCTTGAAGATTCTTGCTGATAAAATAAATTGGATAACTTAGAGATTTGGCCAAGAACAACTCCTAAAGTGGTGTCAGATGCATCTATGTGGATATGAAAAAGCTTCATCCAATCAAGACCTCTCAAAATAGGAGTTATTATGAGGTCTTTGAGTTGTTAAAAGGCTATTTGACAATCATTAGTCCATGTAAATTCAGCATCTTTAGTAAACAATCCAAATAATGGGATGGCAATTTTACTGAAGTCTTTGATGAATCATTTATAATGACCAACATGTCCCAAAAATAATTTAACATATTTCTACTTCTTTAGTGTGGGTAGATCATTGATGATACTTATCTTTGTTGGGTTAATTTGAATTTTAGTAGAAGATATGTGATGTCCCAACATAATCCCTTTAGTCATAAACATGTAACAATTTTCATTGCTCAAAGATCATTGATGGTCCTAACAATGTTGAAGAACTTTCTCTAGGTTGATCAGTGTTTCTTTGAATGTCTACCCATATATATCAAAATCATTCGGGTAGATTTCAACACAATCATGGGAGAGATCAGAAAATATGCTCAAGACAACCCTTTAAAAATTAGTTGGGGCATTGTAAAGACCAAATGGTAAGATAACATAGGCATAAGTTCCCCAAGGGAAAGTAAAAGTGGTTTTGTCTTGGTCTTGTAGAGAAATTCATATTTGATTATAACCACTATATCCATCTAGGAAGGAAAATTACTTCTTCCCTATTAATGTATCCAACACTAGATCAATAAATGGAAGGGGAAAGTGATCCTTCTTGTTAGCAACATTCAACTCTCGGTAATCAACACAAATACATTATTTGCCCCTTTTTATAGGGACAATGACCAGGGGAGAGACCCACTAGCTATTTGAGATAAGATAAACAAATCTTGCATCCAAGAGTTTTTGTAACTTGGTTTTGACAATGTATTTGACTACAGTATTCATTCATCATTGGGGTTGGTGAATAATTTTGTATTCTTCTTTAATGTCAATGTGATGCGTGCACAAATCTGGGGGTATTCCTCTTATGTCATGGTAATCCCAAGAAAATGTTGTTGTGTGCCTTCTTATCATTGTAAGTGACTAACCTTTTTTCTAGGGTGTTAAGTAAGTGCTAACATTGAGAGGTTTGTTTGACAAGATGTCTACTTGCTTTGTTAAAAAAGGCATGGTCTCTATGTTGGTGATTGAATGAGCATAATTGCATTGATGGGGAAGTAAATGATGAAATGTTTAAATTTATCTTATGGTTTCAGCAAAATCATTCTTAAGAAAGGTATTATAAAGAGGGCATGGTGTATATTTCAATAGGTTGGTGGCTACAAGATCCTGTTGATAGGTGTTTTGTAGGATACTAGTAAGGACAGTGTCTTCTTCTTGGGCCTACAGAGCTGGATTCCAGTCAATTATGCAGAGAGTTTTCAAGGAGATAACTTCTTCAAAGTCATCAATCTAAGGGATTAGTCAATCATTCGAGGAAGGTTGAGTTGGTGGATATAGCACCAATTTCTTGGTGTCATTTCCATTAGAAATTAGAATTTTTCCTGACCTACAACCAATAAAAGCATCAACAGTGGCCAACCATGGGTGGTTAAGGATGAGAGGATAACCCCCCAAATTTCCCTTTGGATACAAGATAATAAAATATGCTAGATATTGTCAAGAGTCTATAGTGATAACAAGGTCCTCAATAATCCCCTCAAGCTTAAAAATTAATCTATTAACCATCTGGAAGATGGTGGGTGTTGGATGGAGAATGGTAAGCTTCAGTTGCACATGGTCTCCATGGTCATCATGTTGATGGCTACACCCAAGTTGATTAAATTATTGGAGATGGGTTGGCCATGGATGCTAACACTATAGGACTTCCTGGATCAGAATATTTTAGGATAACTATATTTTCCAACATAATATCTACTAGTTGGCCAATGGCCTAGACTATTTTAGGATCCTTCTTCTTTCTTCTTGGTTTTTTCAAAAATAGCCCTCTAACAGATTTATTTTAGATAGACACATATTTTGTTTCTTAAAAGAGTGGGATTTTTATGCACACATTCTTGAGTTGTCCTAAAATATCAAATTTGAGTTCTAATTTAGGATGTGATATGTTTAATATTTTCAAAAAAGGAGGATTATCAGTTTCTTTTTTATTTTTAAATGGACTTGGCTCAGGATTGGCCACGGGTGGCTATGGATTAATATGGAGTGGAGATAGTTCAATTTTTTCTGTGATTATGGGTGAGGTGGGTTGTGGAAGAACATGACCTGAGTGAATTTGAACTTGATTAATATCCAAGGTGTATGTTGGATATTGCATTATTTCAGTGGATTGTGTCAATCGAACTGACCTAATGAAATGATTGGGGATGGGTTAGGTGGCTAATTGAGTGATTCAAATATGTTACTAAGTGTTTTGCATTAAGGCTTATTATTGTTTTGGTTATTTCATTTATTTGATAAAGCCTTGATTACCTCTCCATTATTATTTCCAAGGATTAGAGGGATAAAACCATTGTTGGTTTTGGAATTACCTCGGTTGAGGTTGTTGTCCATTTTTTTGCATCCATAATTGATTTTGGGGTAGTTATCAACTTGTTTGAGACCAATTTTGGTTTAGTACATTCATATAAGAACCATACTAAGGATTATTTGAGAACTGAGAATTTGTAAACATAAAGTTTGATGGCATCCCTGATCTTTGTACCCATGGTTTTCATTGAGCCACAAAAAAATCATGATTCTTATCTTCTCCTATAGCATGTAGCTCCACTATTTCAAGATTCTCCTTATTTATGTTGGATACTTGAGCTTTCATGAAATGGCATGTGCAATCTACCTTCTTTTTGCATTCAGGGTAATATGTGTCTAAGGTTTTCTCAGTTTCTTCCTACTTCTTCGGTGTATGTAATGTATCAATTTGAGTAGCTAGGTGACTGATGGTGTCCTGCTTCATGTCTTGGATCAGGTTTCTAACTTCACCTTTAGATATAACTATAGTAGATGTTGCAGGAAGGGTTCTGCCTCTGCTTTTATTCATGCTTGATTTGGAGTAGTTCATACATAGAACTGTAAGTTCATCAAATGGCAATGTAGAAACATAACCACTAGACATTAAATCCAGTGCCTCCAGAGAATCATCTATAATTCCTTTTAGGAATATCAATTTAACCTTCCTTTTCCATTGTAATTTTCTTGGATTTTTACAAGCTGAATAAAAAAATTTCCATATATTCCTCCAATGACTTATGATTAGCTTGTGTCATTTGGAAAATGTCATCTCTCCTATAGTTTTGACCCTTACAATAGTCTTGGTATTTCATTAGAAACTTATCATTTATTTCTTCCCAAGTATAAATGGCATCCTTTCCAAGTCCCATGAACCATCTAAGTGTTACATCTTTGAGTGTTGCTAAAAAAAATTGAGTTTCTGAGCATCTTGATTATAATCATAGCTGCAACATAAAATGTCAAACTCAAAAAGAAGTGTATCTGGATCCTCAGACACTTTTCCTCTAAAAGTAGGGAGGGTAGAGTGAGGGATATTCTTCATAGGTGCATTTCCATTAGGATTAAAGATAGGAAATCTGAAAGTAGTAGACTCATTAGTAGTATTTTCTTCTTGGTGATCTCCCATGAATACTCTTTGTGTTGGTAGACGGGAGGTTGTTGCTACTCAATGCTCAAAATTTATATCAATTTTTTTATTTTTTGGGGTGTAGAAGATGGAGAATTTATCTTTTTCCTTAGGAATGTATTGCTTCCTATACAATGGGGATGGTATGGAGGTTTCAGAAGATTTCACTAGTGTCTTGACAAAGAGTCTCTTTAAATTGGAAGATTTTATTGGCCTGGTGTTTCTTCTAGGGGAAAGAATAGCTTTGAATGCCTCCTTAGCAAGAAATTTGCATGGCAAAGGAAAGAACACTTCAAATTCCTAAGTATGAGGTGATAAGGTGAAAATTATCAGAGGTGGTACATGTGGGTCTCTTACAAGGGTATGAACCTCTTCAAGGTCTCCAACTTATGCTACCAGTCCAGCCAAACATTCTTCCTTCTCTACCTCTTTTATTGACAATTGTGAGTGATCTTAAAGAATTCCTTTGTGTTCCTTAGTTGTTTTAGGATGAATATTTGATCTTGTAGAAATGTTCGATGATTTAGGCAAAAATCTTATTATATAGTCCCCTTCACTTTGCATACATTAACCTCATTTTTTTTACCTTTTTCCCACCCTGCCTACATAAGATTAGTAACATGGGGGTTTTTGAAATTTCCACTATCCTACTTGAAAAAGGGGAATTTTAAACTATGAAAGAAAGAAATCCTTAATCTAAAAAATAGAAAGCTTTGGAAATAAAAACAATAATCATCTAGAAAAAATTTCTATCAAGATTGAATATTATAAGTGTGTGACACCCTTCCCCGACAACGGTGCAAAAAATGACTAGCAACTGATTCACAATCAGATGTACTTCTCTTAACCAAAATGGATAAAGAAATTCACCATGGACCTATACCTTTTACTTCATTTATATCTCAACTTGAAGATGTAGACTTGATAGGAAGATGTCACTGTATGTGCACACTCAATCTCTAGTTTCACATTATGCTAATTGTATCTAAGATGTTGAAGTAAAGTAAATGAAATGATTGAAATAAAACATAAACAAAGTATTGTGAAATAAATGCTTATGTGTTGGAAGATTCTTTAAACAAATCTAAGTAAGAATGTAGATAACATAATTCAAAATTAAATTACACAATGCATAAATAAATCGAATAACATGCTTAACTATTAAATTAGGTTGGATTGTTGTTGTAAGGCTTCCAAATGAGGCCCTTTCTCTTTCCATCTTTCAGCTTCAATATTTCCTCTCACAAAAATTAATTGAAATTAGAAATTTGTGTTCAAATTAATAAAAAACTACAGCAATGAATTACTGTAGGAAGTTATAATAATTATTGTTTGATATATTGTGCTTATGATAATCTCTAATCAATATCTACTATCTCACTACTCTGTTGTTACATATTTATATACCATAGAGGAGATTATTTTATATATATATATATATAATATTCTAAGATGCATTCAATTTAGGATAGCCAAAATTGGTTTCTTTTATTACAGTCATCATTCATATAAATTCTAAAATATTACTATAGGACAAATAAGGTTGTTTCATTCTTCAACCATTTCCTTATTGAGTTCCATGGAGGTTAGAGTCATTTCTACAATTCAGTTGGAAGAGAATCAAAATCTATTCATCCATGGCTTTGGTCACATAGTAGCTACAAGATGGTCTGTGTAATGAGATTCTTTTACTGCAGGACGTTCCGTGTTATATACCTATCTCTCCAAAACATCCTTAAAACACATTATATAAAAAGCATCCTAAATCAATAGATAACCATCATATATTTAATTACAATACATAATTTTAACTATTTAAAAAGAGTATAGAAACATAATGCTATATGGATTATGAAAGTAGAAAAGTATATGGAAAAGTGTTCAAAAGTATGGTTAACAAGCAGGATGAGTACAATAGATGGACACAAGAACATGACATTTATGGGGATCATCACTTGTATTACTTCAAATTATTTAGTGACTACTTCTAGAGTAGGGACAAAGTTGATTGCACAAAGTCCTAGCTCAAAGGAGATATCACTCTAATCTACGAATAGCAGGAGAGGGACTATGGATAAATCATGGATGGAAACCACATCATATATAATGCTTGGAAATATCATTTACAAATAGAGATTCATGATTTTAAGACCAAAAACATCAAATAGGAATTATTTTGGACTATTAAACTAGTTTCATATTATAAATAGAAAGTAAAAACATAGGGATCGATGCTGATTATCCTAGAATCGATATCAATTATATAATCGGTGTCAATTCGTGTAGGAATCATTATCGATCCTGATAGTGGGGACAAAAATCTTAGGATGGGGATTGAAGGTGGGATTTAATGGATTCTAAATGGCTTAAATAATATTTAATGATTATCTAACTAGACTAAAGGCAATAATAGAACGTAAATAAATAATACATGAATCATAATATATTAAAAATGAGTAATATACTTACCTCTAAAATGCTTCTAGTATTGTAGAGAATATCAAATTGATGGGGATATGATTAACCTTTTAATGAGTGCAGATGGACTGAGATAGGTTTTTCATTCTTCCACAGGTGTTCTAAGACAAGTTCTATAGCATTCTAGTGTATAAATTTAGGATCCCTTTGCTTGAGGATGGTCTAAGTTTAAATTGATGTCAATCCTAATAGGATCGTGTCAATCAAGTCTAAGTTTACCAAGTTCATTCAAACAACTCTAATTCATGAGGTTAAACTTAGTCTAGGCTATTTTTAAAGAGGTTCAGCTAAGGAGAAGTTGTTAAGAGGTTAAAACAACTTACTTCTAATAAAATTGGGGAGATTTGATTAGATTTAGGGAGGGTTAATTAGGTACCTAGGTAAAGAGTAATTAGTAAGACTAATTACATGATGTAAGATGGTAAATGTTAAAACTAAATTAACTAAGTTAAAAAGGATGGGGAATGGGTAAGACAAATATATTAATAGTAATATAATAGTTTAAATTTGTAGTGTATATAAAACGATAATATTAAAACATCTTTTAGCTAAAAGGAGTTGCAGATTAAACTATATCTACTTTGATATTTTCCTAAACTAGTAAAAATTCCTTTGATAGAGATTGAGATTTATTATATTATTCAAAGGAGAATAATCATATTATATATCAATTAAATGGTACGTACACCTATAGGTAACTAAGGGAAATAAATGGTTAAGAGTTAATTGTTAAATTTATGTCAATTTAGGATTAGTATAGCATCTAATAATATGAAACTATAAGTAATCATTATGTATAGGGGCAATCTTATAGTTTGATTCAATGAATCAAACTATGGATATGTTTACCCTCATTAAGAAAATTAATGAGTCTATCATGTCCTAGGGAGGTGTGTTTAAGGTGACAGATGTAGTTTTATTAAGTAAATAATGATACTGCAGATTTGATTTAAGACCCCATCATTTCTTTATCAAGCTTAGTGTTGACCCATTTTTGCCCCTTGGAAAAAAATTGTGGTCAACCTCTTCCGTAAGCTTTTCAAACCAATCAGTTCTGGGTTGCAAGTCCATCTCTGAGTTCACAGTCAATTTCAGGCCTGGTTCATGTTTGTTTTGGCCTTGGTTCATCTTATCTCGCCAAGCGTTGAACCATTGAACCGTTGAACCTATCTAGGGTTCAACGGCTTGGTTCAAAGGAAAAGGTTCAACGCTTTGGTTCAAGCATTTTGGTTCAATGCAAAAAAGTTCAAGTCAATGGTTTGATGCATAAAGGTCAAAATCCCCTTTCGAAGGGTAGGGACTTCACATTTGCAAGGGAATCGAGTTCGGTTCGAAGCATTTCAAAGTCCATTTGATTTGAAATTGGCTAAGTCCCGCAAAAAATTCAAAGATTTTAAGCAAAGCCGGGTGCATTTCTAAGCAAGGTCAAAATCTCGTGGCTTATTAACAAAGGCAAAGAGTCGGGCATGGCTTGGCAAAGGCATGGCTTGCGCAGATGAATTTTCATAGAATTTTTGTCCATGGGAAAACATCCGCGGACAAAATCTCATGGAGGGGAAACACAAATGAGCTCGGGGAATTTCCACGGACTTTTTGTCCACGGGGAATAAACAAAGGCCCGGCAGCAGTTCGAGAGACCATACAAGGAGCCGGCAAGTTATAAAGAGGGAGTGCCCGCGCATATATAGACCAAAGCAGGCGCGAAGTAATTTGCAGGCGACCTGAATCCAGCTAAGCACGAGGACGTCCTGGGGGGATGTCGAAGTAAACAAAGGAAATAGACATTTATTTTAAAGGCAAAGAGAGCGCTAACCAGAAGGAGCTAAAAAATCAAGTGACCTACTTAGAAGTTCGCCCAAAGGGCTGAGAAGTCAAAAAGAAGACAAAATTGCAAAAGACAAATCACCAGATGACAAAGCAAGAGGAGATGACGTGGTGCAAAGATGACAAGGCCGTTCAAGTGGAAGATGGCGTGAACGGCAAGAGGCATCATCCAGGCTTTTAAAAGGGGACACACTGCAGAATTTGATGGAAAATTTCAGCCTGCTGGCATAAAGGACACGCAGCCTACATTTTGACATTAATGTTAAATGCCAAAGTCAAGATGGGTGACTACACGGCATGGTTCCAACAGACTTCTTAGATGATGACATCGACTGTAGTGTTCTCCTCTTCCCAATGAGGGACACGACATGTGCAACTTGAAAAACAAGGCACCATGTTCCTTTCTTTTCTCCTATATATTGCAAACTTCTCATTATTGTAAAGGATCTCCCACTTTTGCAAAGGCACAGCCCTGACAAAATCTCTACCTAAATCAATAAAAATACAGTGTTACCTCCATCTTGAATAGATAATCTGTGTATGTTCTGAATGTTGATTTATGTTCAGTCATTATCTTTGATGTTCTCATAGGTTCGATATCAATAGACTAGTCATCTATAAAGAGCCAGTTTACAGCTTACAGGAGAAGAGTTCCATTTGGGGTGCAAAAACAAAGGAAATCATTTTTAGTATGTATTCCATAGCATCTTGGTGAGTCCCTATTCCTATGTTTTCCATAAGAACCTACCTGTCATTTTCTTGCACCTTGGTCCTTCTGTCAAGCCTAAGTGTACGTATGTTGTTTTTTGTCTGATCCTGAGTGTGGATGTGGGAAGGTCGACTTGTTTTGGTGTATCACCTCCTTAGAGTAGGTTTGTTTTCTTGCATTTCTTCTCCCTTTTCATTCCCCCCTTTTATTATAGCTGTATATATATATATATATCCCTGTATGTATTTTTGCACTGCCTGAAACAAACAATGATACATCAAAGGGAGCTAGCCCTTAACTAGAGACTCTCCTCTCCTGCTTTGTCATCCCACAGGCGAGAGAGGAGTTTCCATGTTGTGAGGAGAGGGCAGGAACCTATTTTCCTGCCACTGGGTGCAAATCTCCAGCGTCAATAGTTCTGGCACGCCCGGTGGGACCACAAGTTTTTTAAATGTAGCAGAGTTTCAGGATTGATGTTGGTCCTGTTATAGCAAATCGATTTCTTCAGCATCTAGTGACTCTGAGTTATATCTGCTAGTTAAGCAGCCTGGTACCATCAGGAAGCACATTTTTTGGTATGTGTAAATTCCATCATTTTAAGCTATGAACTCTATTTTTTTTTGCCAGCATGGCTATGAACCTTACCAGCCTTATGGTGATCCTTATCATGCCCAATATGGCCAGTCTCAACCCTGTTATCAGCTATATCACCCCTATGCTCAGTCTTCTCAGTATGTTGCTTCTCCCACTCAACCCAATCTTTTTGCAAATCAACTAGTTTCTACCTTCAAGCGAGCACTGCTGGGATACAACAAATATGTAATTGATCTTAACACCAGAAAGGGGTATGGCCAAGATATTCCTGATCATATCGTCCATCAAGTGAGGAATGCGTTGGATTAGGTTAAGAAAGAATGGGCTCTTATTAAAAGAGTGAATTGGCATAGGCTTACAGGTGAGATGCTGGATGTGAGCGGTTTAATTGCATCTATGAAGGAGAAGCTGAGTGTGCATGAGAGGCAGCCTTACCAAGTCTATCAACCTACATACTCACTGCCTAAAGCATCATATCAGTCATATACAGCCCCTGCTCTTGAGCCAAGTCGAGCCTGTCAAAGTCTGTTCTCCAATCATGTTGAGGAGAGGTCCGAAACAACAAACCTTGTGTTTAAGGCTAATCTTGATAGACAGATCGAATTGGCAAATCTTTAGATGCAGTAGTCCATCTCCGCAGTGAGGGAAGTGGAATCTAAATCTTCACTACCCTCTCACATTAAGGCCCCATCAGCCCCAAAGGAAATGCCCAGCCCAAATTGCTTGAGCTGGAACAAAGTGGTCGAGTCTTGGGACAGTAAAGAGGAGAAAGACGTCATCCAAAATGAAGAAATGCAAAATGAGGATGACCTGGCCAAGCAGATTGAGGAACTAGAAAATAAGATGAGACTGCTGGGCAAAAAAGAGATGGAGCTTTCAAATGCTGCAAACCAGCCAATGCCAAAAGGTATCCCTTTCACCAATCCACAAACTAATTTCAATATTGATGAAGTGCTGGTGAAGTGGAGGGACGAAAATCAAGAAGTTTTGGCCTGAGGTCTGCCCTCTCCTATTTTAGAAAAAAATCCCCTTTGTGTGCCAAATCCTTTCCATCAGATGGCACTTGCTCATTCTGGGTCATCCAATGCCTCAATCAGTCCTGCCCTCAATCCCATGCACCGAGCTTTCCAGCACGGCTCTCTTCAGACATATTTCCCTATGCATGAGCAGCCCCTCCCAATTATTCCCCAGCCTCCTCAAGTCTTTCAACATGATCTCCAAATTCCAAGCTGGAAGAAAGAGCATCATGAACCAACGTAGGACCTTCAAAATGATAAAATTGATTCCTACTCACAAAAACAAGAGTCCAATCTTAGGACCACGAGCTGCAAGCAAACAGTTGAATCTTGGACTAGCAAGGAGGAGAAGGAGGAAGGTTTCAGTCTAACTCTTGAAAAAGAAGAGGCTGCTCCTGCCCCTGATAATGATTGTGACTTCCGAGAAAGGCTTTTCCATGAAGATTTGGATAGGCAAATTGTAGAATTGGAGTCTAGAGCAGGTCTTCTCATTGAACGTGTGATGGATGTTTCAGACCAAATGATAGATTCTGTGTCTGAATGCATTCCATCCATACACCTCCAAGAAAGCTATCAGGGCTTGCCTGATATGGATTATGCCCAGTTTATGACTGATGTGGGGGACTTCATGATTGCAATTGAGGAGGAGATCACCTTAGGTGACATAGAAGAGCATGGACAGCCTCTTGTTCATTTTTTAAATGATTCATTTGAAGCCATTGAGGCAGGCTGCACTGTTCTTCAAGGAGATTGCGAGCTGGTTAAATTTGAAGAAGACAACGTTGGGTTTCAAACAAACATGCAAGGAGGTTGCATTTTTCTAGATTTACTCCTTTAAAAGGTTGGTGAATTTGAAGATACTTCCTCCAAAATCATCAAGGAGAACGAGCCGGTCCGTGATGCATATTAGGCGTCATCTGGTGATGAGCTGGCAGCGATTGACTTCTTGATGGGATGCACCAACATGAAAGACCAGCGAGAGGCAAGCTTCCAAGAATGAACAGAGTACATACACATTGGAGGCACGTTTGAATCTCCACTCAGGGACAAGCCGACTCAGGTGACAGGTAAAAAGAGCAAGTCACCAATTCTCTTTTCCATTCTGCTGCTTACTTGGCACCATAAGTCTTCTTACCAGGAAGGGGACTTAAGAAGTTTTCCATTTGATCCAGGAGGGAATCAAAAATGCCTAGTTAGATGTACATAATAGTTTGTTTTTAGTTTATTTTCCTACTTTCCCTAAGTGTAGTTACACAGGTAGTGTTTTTAGCCTTGTGTGTTTCCCTTTGCGTGTGGGGGTAAATTTTTCATGATTGATTCTAGGATCTTTGGGGCTGTTGCTAAATATTTTAGTTGCATCCGACTCCGCGCCCAATGGATATTCAAAGGCAACTGGGTTCTAAGCACAATAGGCATACTTTCCTTGTGAGTCACCAATCTGTTGACCCATTTTTGCCCCTTGGCAAAAAATTGTGGTCAACTTCTTCCCTAGGCTTTTCAAACCAATCAATTTCGGGTTGCAAGTCCATCTCCGAGTTCACAGTCAATTTTGGGCCTGGTTCATGTTTGTTTTGGCCTTGGTTCATCTTATCTCGCCAAGCGTTGAACCATTGAACCGTTGAACCTATCTAGGGTTCAATGACTTGGTTCAAAGGAAAAGGTTCAATGCTTTGGTTCAATCGTTTTGGTTCAATGCAAAAAAGTTCAAGTCAATGGTTCGATGCATAAAGGTCAAAATCCCCTTTCGAGTGGCAGGGATTTCACATTTGCAAGGGAATTGGGTTCAGTTCGAAGCATTTCAAAGTCTATTTGATTTGAAATTGGCTAAGTCTCACAAAAAATTCAAAGATTTAAAGCAAAGCCAGGCGCATTTCTAAGCAAGGTCAAAAGCCCGTGGCTTATTAACAAAGGCAAAGAGTCGAGCATGGCTTGGCAAAGGCATGGCTTACGTGGATGAATTTCCATGGACTTTTTATCCATGGGAAAACATCCATAGACAAAATCCCATGGAGGGGAAACACAAATGAGCCCGGGGAATTTCTGCAAACTTTTTGTCTGCGGGGAATAAACAAAGGCCTGGCAGCAGTCCGAGAGACCATACAAGGAGCCGACAAGTTATAAAGAGGGAGTGCCCGTGCATATATAGACCAAAGCAGGTGTGAAGTAATTTGCAGGTGACCCGAATCCAGCTAAGCACGAGGACATCCTGGGGGGATGTCAAAGTAAACAAAGGAAATAGCCATTTATTTTAAAGGCAAAGAGAGCACTAACTAGAAGGAGCTAAAAAATCAAGCGACCTGCTTAAAAGTTTGCCCAAAGGGCTGAGAAGTTAGAAAGAAGACAAAATTGCAAAAGAAAAATCACCAAATGACAAAGCAAGAGGAGATGACGTGGTGCAGAGATGACAAGGCCCTTCAAGTGGCAGATGGCGTGAATGGCAAGAGGCATGGTCCAAGATTTTAAAAGGGGACAACCCATAGAATTTGATAGAAAATTTCAGCCTGCTTGTAGAAAGGAGATGCAGCCTGCATTCGACATTAATGTTAAATGCCAAATTCAAGATGGGTGACTACACGGCATGGTTCTAACATACTTCTTAGATGATGACATCGACTGCAGTGTTCTCCTCTTCCCAATGAGGGACACGACATGTGAAACTTGCAAAATAAGGTGCCATGTTCCTTTCTTTTCTCCTATATATTGAAAACTTCTCATTATTGTAAAGGATTTCCCACTTTTGCAAAGGCGTAGCCCTGGCAAAATCTCTACCTGAATCAATAAAAATATAGTTTTACCTCCATCTTGAATAGATAATCTGTGTATGTTCTGAATGTTGATTTGTGTTCAATCATTATCTTTGATGCTCTCACAGGTTCGATATCAACAGACCAGTCATCTATAAAGAGCTAGTTTGCAGCTTACAGGAGAAGAGTTCCATTTGGGGTGTAGAAACAGAGGAAGTCATTTTCAGTATGTATTCCATAGCATCTTGGTGAGTCCTTGTTCCTGTGTTTTCCATAAGAACCTACCTGTCATTCTCTTGCACCCTGGTCCTTCTGTCAAGCCTAAGTGTACGTATGTTGTTTTTTGTCTGATCCTAACTGTGGATGTGGGAAGGTCGACTTGTTTTGGTGTATCACCTCCTTAGAGTAGGTTTTTTTTCTTGCATTTCTTCTCCCTTTTCATTCCCCCCATTTTATTATTGCTGTATATATATATGCCTATATGTATTTTTGCACTACCTGAAACAAATAATGATACATCAAAGGGAGCTAGCCCTTAACTAGAGACTCTCCTCTCCTGCTTCGCCATCCCACAGGTGAGAGAGGAGTTTCCATGTTGCGAGGAGAGGGCAGGAACCTATTTTCCTGCCACCGGGTGCAAATCTCCAACGTCAACAGTTTTGGCACGCCCGGTGGGACCACAAGTTTTTTAAATGTAGTAGAGTTTTAGGATTGATGTTGGTCCTGTTATAGCAAATCGATTTCTTCAGCATCTAGTGACTCCGAGTTATATCCGCTGGTTAAGTAGCCTGGTACCATCAGGAAGCACATTTTTTGGTATGTGTAAATTCCATCATTTTAAGCTATGAACTCTATTTTTTTTGGCCAGCATGGCTATGATCCTTACCAGCCTTATGGTGATCCTTATCATGCCCAATATGGCCAGTCTCAACCCTGTTATCAGCTATATCACCCTTGTGCTCAGTCTTCTCTGTATGTCGCTTCTCCCACTCAACCCAATCTTTTCACCAATCAACCAGTTTTTGCCTTCAAGCAAGCACTGTTGGGATACAACAAATATGTAATTGATCTTAACACTAGAAAGGGGTACGGCCAACATAGTCCTGATCATATCATCCATCAAGTGAGGAATGCGTTGGATCAGGTTAAGAAAGAATGGGCTCCTATTGAAAGAGTGAATTGGCACAGGCTTCCAGGTGAGATGCTAGATGTGAGCGGTTTAATTGCATCTGTGGAGGAGAAGCTGAGTGTACATGAGAGGCAGCCTTACCAAGTCTATCAACCTACATACTCATTGCCTAAAGCATCATATCAGTCATATACAGCTCCTGCTCTTGAGCCAAGTCGAGCTTGTCAAAGTTCATTCTCCAATCATGTTGAGGAGAGGTTCAAAATAGCAAACCTTGTGTTTAAGGCTAATCTTGATAGACAGATCGAATTGGAAAATCTTCAGATGCAGTAGTCCATCTCGGCAGTAAGGGAAGTGGAATCTAAATCTTTGCTACCCTCTCACATTAAGGCCCCATCAGCCCCAAAGGAAATGCCCAGCCCAAATTTCTTGAGATGAAACAAAGTGGTCGAGTCATGGGACAACAAAGAGGAGAAAGACGTCGTCTAAAATGAAGAAATACAAAATGAGGATGACTTGGCCAAGCGGATTGAGGAACTAGAAAAGAAGATGAGACTGCTGGGTGAAAAAGAGATGGAGCTTTCAAACGCTGCAGACCAGCCAACACCAAAAGGTATCCCTTTCACCAATCCACAAACTTATTTCAATATTGATGAAGTGCTGGTGAAGTGGAGGGACGAAAATCAATGAGTTTTGGCCCGGGGTCTGCCCTCTCCTATTCTAAAAAAAACTCCCCTTTGTGTGCCAAATCCTTTCCATCAGAGGGAACTTGCTCATTCTGGGTCATCCAATGCCTCAATCAGTCCTGCCTTCAATCCCGTGCACCTAGCTTTCCAGCACAACTCTCTTCAGACAAATTTCCCTATGCATGAGCAGCCCCTCCCAATTATTCCCCAGCCTCCTCAAGTCTTTCAACATGATCTCCAAATTCCAAGCTGGAAGAAAGAGCATCATGAACCAGCGTAGGACCTTCAAAATGATAAAGTTGCTTCCTACTCACAAAAACAAGAGTCCAATCCTAGGACCACGAGCTGGAAGCAAATAGTTGAATCTTGGACTAGCAAGGAGGAGAAGGAGGAAGGTTTCAGTCTAACTCTTGAAAAAGAAGAGTCTGCTCCTGCCCCTGATAATGATTGTGACTTCTGGGAAAGGCTTTTCCATGAAGATTTGGATTGGTGAATTGCAGAATTGGAGTCTAGAGCAGGTCTCCTCATTGAACGTGTGATGGATGTTTCAGACCAAATGACAAATTCTGTGTCTGAATGCATTCCATCCATACACCTCCAAGAAAGCTATCAGGGCTTGCCTGATATGGATTATGCCCAGTTTATGACTGATGCAGGGGACTTCATGATTGCAACTGAGGAGGAGATCACCTTAGGTGGCATAAAAGACCAAAGCAGGCGTGAAGTAATTTGCAGGCGACTCGAATCCAGCTAAGCATGAGGACCTTCTGGGGCGATGTCAAAGTAAACAAAGGAAATAGCCATTTATTTTAAAGGCAAAGAGAGCGCTAACCAGAAGGAGCTAAAAAATCAAGTGACATGCTTAGAAGTTCACCCAAAGGGATGAGAAGTCAGAAAGAAGACAAAATTGCAAAAGACAAATCACCAGATGACAAAGCAAGAGGAGATGATGTGGTGCAGAGATGACAAGGCCGTTCAAGTGGCAGATGGCATGAATGGCAAGAGGCATGGTCCAAGCTTTTAAAAGGGGACAAACCATAGAATTTGACAGAAAATTTCAGCCTGCTGGTAGAAAGGAGACACAGCCTGCATTTCGACATTAATGTTAAATGCCAAAGTCAAGATGGGTGACTACACGACATGGTTCCAACAGACTTCTTAGATGATGACATCCACTGCAGTGTTCTCCTCTTCCCAATGAGGGACATGACATGTGTAACTTGCAAAACAAGGTGCCATGTTCCTTTCTTTTCTCCTATATATTGAAAACTTCTCATTATTGGAAAAGATCTCCCACTTTTGCAAAGGCGCAGCCCTGACAAAATCTCTACTTGAATCAATAAAAATACATTTTTACCTCCATCTTGAATAGATAATCTGTGTATGTTCTGAATGTTGATTTGTGTTCAATCATTATCTTTGATGCTCTCACAGGTTTGATATCAATAGACCAGTCATCTATAAAGAGCCAGTTTGCAGCTTACAGGAGAAGAGTTCCATTTGGGGTGCAGAAATAGAGGAAGTCATTTTCAGTATGTATTCCACAGCATCTTGGTGAGTCCATGTTCCTGTGTTTTCCATAAGAACCTACCTGTCATTCTCTTGCACCCTAGTCCTTCTATCAAGCCTGAGTGTATGTATGTTGTTTTTTGTCTGATCCTGAGTGTGGATGTGGGAAGGTCGACTTGTTTTGGTGTATCACCTCCTTAGAGTAGGTTTGTTTTCTTGCATTTATTCTCCCTTTTCATTCCCCCCTTTTATTATAGCTGTATATATATATATGCCTGTATGTATTTTTGCACTCCCTGAAACAAACAATGATACATCAAAGGGAGCTAGCCCTTAACTAGAGACTCTCCTCTCCTGCTTCACCGTCCCATAGGCGAGAGAGGAGTTTCCATGTTGCAAGGAGAAGGCAGGAACCTATATTCCTACCACTGGGTGCAAATCTCCAGCGTCAACACTTAGTATAATCATTGGAGAAAAATCCCTTCATAGAAATGGGTTGAAATAGGAACTGTGTGATTTTTTTGTGTATGATTATGTTTTTGAGCTATGAATCTAAAATACTATAAATAAAAATTTTAACCTCAAAACTATAATAATATCAAAGAGAGAGATATATAGGAACAATTAGTAATTATAAATTAATTCTTACCATCACCTTATCCCTAATAGCTTCCCTCCAAGATTTCCAAACCAATTTTTCAATGCTATTTGACTTATTTGTGGATTGCTTGATAATTGTTTCAATATGGTTTCTTTGGATGATAGAGTGGATGTAAGAGGGTATGAGTGTTTAGGATGGTTGGAATATGGATGCAAGGATGGATTATAATCTTTCTAATTTGTCTAGGCATACTCCAAGAATGGCTATTTATAGGTTAATGGAGGAGGTTTTAGAGGAATTTTTAATTCATTTAGAATTCTCTGGTTTAAAGAATTCTATAAATTTAAGGAGAATTCTAGATCTAGAGGTTTCTATATTAGATTAATGGATAATAGGGATTAGTTAGGATTTAATGGGGTTTAAGTCTTATAGGGATTTAGGAAAGGGTTTCGATAGGTTGGCTAGAGGGCAGTTGGAATAAATATGAATTTTTAATTGGCAAGTGGGCTAGTGGCTAGTTAATGAGGTAGGACTAGTAGTTAAGTGGGATGTTAGTATGATAATAAGGGGATTAATTTGTCATGGGGGTATAAAAAGGTTTGTAGAATGTCAGAAATAGGAAATAAGATTTAATTAATTGGTTAGGATTATGTCTATAGGATAAATTAACAGAACTAGTATGAATGATTAGGGCAAGTAGATTTAGGCATATACATTTTGTTTCCTCATTGATTTTTTTGCATACACTATGATTACATATATATATGGAAAAATAGATGTTGATGCATGTTGTGTGTGTGTGTGTAGTCATGAGTATAACTGTGTATATTTTATATGTGGGAGGATATTATCAAGGAAAAAATGAATTATCTCTTAAAAACTTATTGTTGAGAAATGTGATTATAATTAAAACTAAAATTAGTAAAAATGTAAATTGTTTATAAATGTTATATATATTGAAGTGTGTAAGAATATATACTTAGTTATATAAGTTATTTATTATGGATATATGTTATGAAATACTTTTCTTGGAAACTATAGGTATATATGTGTGATATTTTTGGATTAAAATGTTTTTTATAACATTATTATTATCATCATCATGACTATATGCATATCTGAATGTGAGTTTAGTTATTAAGAATGATAGGTATTGACTACCTTCTAAAAACTTTGCATATTTATATGATTATGTAAATATATAAAGAATTAAATGTTTGTGCATGAAGCACTTGTATAAATATGAATACACACACACACACACACAAAATAGTTAATACACACACACACACACACACACACACACACACACACACACACACACACACACACACACGTGTGTGTGTGTGTGTGTGTGTGTGTGTGTGTGTGTGTGTGTGTGTGTGTGTGTCTATATATATATATATATATATATATATATATATATATATATATATATATATATATATCTGTGTGTGTATGTGTGTGTGTGTGTAGATATATGTGTCTGTATGTGTGTGTGTCTATATACACATATATGTATCTATGTAAGTATGTATCTATCTATCTATTTATGTAGACGTGCCTCATATGTGGATAAGGTTTAGAAAATGAATAGGGTGTCATGTCTTAGTAGATATTTGTTATAAAATGTGATATGGGTTGTAGCTAAACTTGTCAAATATTTTTTAGTGTAAGCAACTTGAATTTGTGTGTGACAAATTAGAAAGATTTTGGTGAAAACCATAATTTGTGCTTATAGTATGTAATGTGACTTTTGATTTGACGTAGATGCATGTAGGTATGTTAAATAACCTATATTTGATGTCATAATGAAATTTTCAACAATCATAGCATGGATGATTATGCATTAATTACATATAAACTATAATTGTTCTATGTTTATATTTTGTAGACATTGATTGAGATGTTGTCTTTACACATTAGTTAATAGCAATTAAAATGTATGTGATAATTTTATAGATTTCAACCCATATATCTATCTTTTGACATTAATTGATGATGTATAATGTACTATTTGAGTTGGTGTGTGTGATTATGACTGATCTATGTGTTCTAAAACTATAAAGAAATCTTTGGCCAAAGTAATGTTTATAGTTGAACATTATCATTTCACCTGTTTGATTTAGTTTATATGATTGCATGATGCCATGATTGGAATGAATTTCCTTTATGATATGTTCCATGTATTAGTTATCTTATATCACATGGGTTTTTGTTGTACTTATCGATAATCACACTATTATCATCTGCCCATTCGTGTAGGGAGGGCCATTCCCTAGTTGGGAGAGTGTGCGTGGGATCTATCATTTGTGGTAGGTGTGAAAAAATCACTCTGATGATGCTCGTTCTTCCCAATAGTTTTCAACTAATGCAAAACACACTCATGAGTTTCTACTATTTATTGAGTTTATTTGATGCTCTTATGTTCCATGGAACATTGTATTATGATATTCAATACTATAAATGTGTAAATTTGATATAAGTGGCATGTAATCTTATTACAGTAGTTGGATGTACTTGTAAAACTAACCAAGGATTATAATTATTACAATGGTGGTTGTACTTGTATTAAGTTAAAAATATGACTTATTTCTGTATTTGGAAATACTATTATTAGATTCATATGTTATGTTTGGTACATTATTATTTGATACCTAAATGAATCATTTAACTAACCAAGGGGTTAAAAGTAACTAATACATTGTTATTATATGCATTTAGTTAGAAAATAATAATTACATTATTTAATAATGGTTGAAAAAAATAGTTAACTCTGAGTTAACCCAATTGGGTTCTAACATTATGATATCAAAGCTTAGTTTCAAACTCTTAGACTTAATGAGTCCACTAATGTAATACTTTTATCCTATTTAACAAAAAGGAGAATGATGCATGGTAGACCAATTGACAAGGTCCATTCTAATGCCAACCCTCTAATTGATCCAAATCAATTAGCAGTTAAGCAAGCTATAAAACTTGATCAAATTCTTGCAGTTATGAATGAGACTAGAGATCGTATAGTATCTCTAGAAAGAGAATTTCATGGCCCTAAAGGGGAAATTGAACAAGAAGTTCATGAAGAGTATCTTGTTGAATGGGAAATTCTTCAGGAGCATGAGCAAGGAAGTGCCACAAGATGCCAAAGTTTAGGTAGTTATAGAGCTTACAAAGGACATGAATAAGGTTAATCCACCCAAGTTTGATGGAATGGTGTTGGGGGATAGAGAAGAAGCCTAGATTAAGAAGATGGAAAAGTATTTCAAGATTCTAAATTATTTTGAGGTAACTACAATAGTTTGGGGAGATTATTAATTGGCTAGTGAAGCAACACCTGGTGGCCTAATAAGAAACTTGAGATGAGTCTTGATTCCACCACCACCACTTGGGAATAGTTCATATATTTGCTTAGAGCATTATGGCTACCTCAATTTTATTTTAATCAGAAGCTTACATATTTTTAGAATCTAAAGCAAGGGGATAAATCAACTAATGAATACTGGTAATAATTTATGAATATATTGAAGTATGTTTCACAATATTAGAAGTATGAATGCTCTTGGATCAAGAATTTCATCATGGGATTGAAACCCCAAATTGGATATGAAGTGGATGTGCATGGACCATCCACCATGGACTGGGTCTTTGAGAAAGTGGTTAAGAAAGAATAAGAATTTAAATCTCTTGCCAAAGTTAGAGATAAATTCAAGAAGAAGTTTGGAGGTCCCAAGGTAGCCTTCAAGAAAAAGAATTGGAAATAAAATGGAAACTCTAATAAGAATCAGTTCAAGAATTAGAATGCTAAGTTTAATAATGCTTTGAGTAACAAGAAATCATGAAGAAGTTTCAGAGGAGGTGACCAATCTGAGAGGAAGGGACCACCTGGAAATTGTTTCAACTATGGAGGAGATCATTATGCAAGGGAATGCCCTCAAGGAAAAATAGATTTCAGGAGTAAGAACTCCTCTATATCTCAATAGGAATCCTTCTCATAGAGAATTCATGTAGTTGTTGACAATTGTCAAGCTGAATTTTAGGCTTCTCCCATTGAAATTTTAGGTACTTTGTTTGGTCAACCTATTTCAATTTTAATAGACATAGGAGCTACTGAGTGCTTTATTTCTCATATAATATTTAATAAGTTATCTTGTAAATCTATATTTATGGAAAACACTTGATCATTTCAATGTGGGAATGAATCCAAATTCAAGATGGAAAGGTGCTTGGTAAAAGTGGAAATCATTTTTCTCGAGTTCACTACAGTAGTAGACCTTTATGCAACACCCTTAGGATCACATGATGTGATCTTAGGAATGAATTGGATTGCCAAGCATAAAGCTAAGGTCAATTGCTACCTTAAGAAGGTATAATGTATAGATGATTTAGGAAATAAAACCCAAATTTAGGGAGAGAAAAGAGAGTTAAAGCTTAGGTAAATATCAATTGTGTAGCTTAAAAATACCTAGTGAAAAGGATGCCATGCATTCATTTTTAAAATTAATGAAATGGAAGAGTTTAAGGAGCCTTTAATTGATATCTTCAAGAGTTTAAATATGTTTTTCCTAAAGTGTTGTTGGGTTTAGCCCCAAAAGGGGTTTTGAATTCACCATCAACATCATTCTAAGCTCCTAACCCCAGTCTAAGGTCCCCTACAAAATGACAACAACTAAATTGGTTGAGTTAAAGGCCAAAATTAAGGAGTTTTTAGCCAAAGGATTAATTCATCTAAGTGTGTCACCATGGGGTGCACCTATAGTATTTGTAAAGAAGAAGGATGAGACATTTCATTTGTGTATAGACGATAGGATGTTAAATAAGGTAAATATCAAAAATTAAGTATCCTCTACCCCACATCAATTATACTTTTGATCAAATTCATGGAACATCAATTTTTTTGAAGATTGATCTTTGAGGTGGGGAGCATCAATTATGAATCAAAGAGGAAGATATTTCCAAGACAACATTTATGACTCATTATGGGCATTATGAGTTCATAGTGCCCCTATTTGGATTGACAAACACACCTAAAATATTATGAACAATGTGTTTAAATATTACTTGGATTATTTTGTTTTAGTATTTCTCAACAATATCCTCATCTATTCAAGGAATGAAGAGGAACATTTAGAGCATTTTCAATTGGTTTTGCAATGGTTGCATATGCACAAGCTCTATGAAAATTTGTCCACTTGTGCATTCTTTTAGAAAAGAGTACAATACTTAGGACACATCATTTTTATAGAGGGTATTTTAGTGGATCCCTCTAAGATTAGAGCTATCATGGAATGGCTAGCTCTTAAGAATGTTTACAAGGTGTATAGTTTTACAGGTTTGGTAGGATATTACAGGAAATATGTTTGAAAAAAGTGGATAACTTATCATGTAAACCCCTAACTACTTCAAAAAAAATTTAAAAAAATAGTTTTTTTTAATGTGTATAGAATTAGGCCTAGTTTATGACCATTTTTTTCATTTGGATCAAATAAAAAAATATATAAACATATACAAACATATACAGTTACGATATATAGTGAGCTAAAAAAGACATACTTAGAAATCAACATAAATGGAAACCTTAAAATAGTCAAAAAAATTAAAAAAAAATCATATATTTGGAAAGAGGAGAGTGTGCTCAATGTTGTATTAATATATTTAGGAAATGTGTCAATGAAATTCATAATTTTTATGACAACAAAAGATGGATTTTGTTATTTTTAGTCAAAAACACAAATTTAGTTGTGTGTTTACAGGTCCATGCCTTAGGATCAGGAATCCAAGCCATTTCTAAACCTGAAGGCATGTTTTTTAAATAACACATAACAAAATCATGTACATGTTATAATGTGTATGCACTATAATGCATACGGGTTCCTTTGACATATCATTAAAAAACAAAAAATGTCTATGTATGTTTTTATGTTTATGTATCTATTTATTTGAGTTTTTTATTATATATTTTTAATATAAAAGTTGTGTATGTTAATATATATACTATCATAGAGAGGACTTGGTGAATATAATGATGCAATTTGTGTAAATTTGAGCCCATGAACATGATTTTGATTATATATAATGGATTTAGTGTTTAACCAGCCCCAATTTCATCATAAAATGAACCAAATAGTTGATTATTTTAATGATCAAGGCAATGAGGGCCAATTTTAACCCCTTGAACCTAAATTTGACTATAAGATATGATTTATGCATAAATTAGCTTATATTTCCTAACATAGTTAGTGAATGAGTTAATTGGTGTAATTAGTGATGTAATTTGTGCAAAATTAAGCCATGTGAACCTAATTTTGACTAAATAAGATGTAATTTGGGGCTCAATCAACCCTAATGTCATAACATAATAAACTAAATAGTCCATTGGTTCAATAATGAAGTTAAGTGGATTCAATTTGAGCCCCTTCAACCTAACTGCAACTATAAAATGTGATTTGGGGTTCAATTGGCCCCAATTTCATTACAAAACAAAGTAAAGAATCATTTGGTTCAATGAAGATGAAATTTTGATCATATATGATGTGATTTTGGCCTCAATCAACTCCAATGTCATCACATAATGAATGACGGTTCAATCATGGAGGAAATTAGGGTCAATATGAGCCCCTTGAACCTAACTATGACTATACAATGTGATTTGAAGCTAATTTGGCTTTGATTTCATCATAGATTAAGCTAATTAGTCAAATGGTGTAATCAATGACATGATTTTGAAATAAATGAGCAATTTGAACCTATTTCTAAATGTATATGATATGATTTTAAGCTCAATTGACCCCAATGTCATCACATAATGAACCAAATAGCCAGTTTTTTTAATCAAGGATGAAATTGAGGCCAATTTGAAACACTTCAACCTAATTATGAGTGTAGGACATGATTTGGGGGCTTTGCTTCCATAATAAATTGATTCAATTAGTAAATTGGTGCAATTAGAGACGTGATTTAGGGCAAATTGAGCCACGTTAACCTAATTTATGACTCAATCAATTATATAGGATGCAATATATTAATTAATCAACCCTAATTTTATCATAAATGTAATCATAGAGGTAACTAAGGCTAGTCTGAGCCCATTGAAAATAATTATGAGTATAGGATGTGATTTGGGGATAAATTAGCTCTAATATCCTAACATATTGAGCCAATTAGTTAATTGGTGCAATTAGTGATATAATTTGGATGAAATTGAACCCTATTAAACTAATTTTGACTATATAGGATGTAATTTAGGGCTAAATTGACCTTAACATTATAATAGGATAAATAAAATGGTCAATTAGTTAGATCACAAAGGTAGTTGAGGTTAATTTGAGCCCCTTTAACCTAACTACAACTATAAAATGTGATTTGAGGCCCAATTAATGCCAATTTCATCAAAGAATGAAGTAAATAATTAGTTTGTTAATGATAGACATAATTTTGACTATATAGGATGTGATTTGGGCCTCAATTAACTCTAACATCATCCCATAATGAATGAAATACTTGATTAGTTTGATCATGGAGGTAATTAGGGTCTATAGGAGCTCTGTGAACCTAATTATGATTATACAATGTGATTTGAGGCTAAATTAGCTTTGGTTTCATCGTAGTTTAGCCAATTATTCAAATGGTGTAATTAGTGATAGGATTTTAGAAATCTCAAGCCACATAAACCTAGTTTCAATTATATATGATGTGATTTGGAGCTCACTTGACACCAATGTCATCACATAATGAAGAAAATAATTGATGCATTCAATTAGGGAGGTAATTGAGGCCAATTTGAGCCCCTCTAACCTAACTGTGAGAGTAATATGTGATTTGGGGATATATAAATTGGCTCTGATTCCATCATAAATTGATCCAATTAATCAATTTTTGCATTTAGAGATGTGATGTAGGCCAAATTAAACTCTTGAACCTAATTTATGGATCAATCAATTGTATAGGATGAAATACATGGATTAATCACCCCTAATTTTATCACAAAAGAAATCATAGAGGTAATTGGAGCCAATATGAACCCCTTGAATCTAACTATGAGTATAGGATGTGATTTGGGTTTAAATTAGCTAATATTTCCTAACGTATTATAGTTAATTAGTACAATCAATGATACAATTTGGATGAAATTGAACAATAGAAGCAATTGTATAGAAACAAAAGATATAATATTATATACATACATACATACTCATATGTTCTAATAACATATTAATCATATGTATCATATATTATTACATAAATATAACGTGTATGCATTCCTTATACAACAAACACAACCTTTTCTCCAACATTGATTGTTTACCTTTTTCGAGATTTATGTCCCTGATGATATTCTCTACATCATTTTGTGCCCTACATAGTAGAATATAAAAGGTATCAAATTGTTTTTTTGTTCCCCACCCTCAAAATATATCAAGTTTTTCTAGTCATGGGTGATGGATGTCATTCAAATAAGAGGAAAAAGTTAAAACAAAAAATGCCAGAGCATTTAAAAGTGTTGAGAGAAAAACAAAGGAAATAAATTCAAAATTTCACTCGATAAGGTACATATACTATCCCCAATGAACCAAATTTCATATATAATGATGAAATTGGTAATGATTAAATGAATAATGATGATGAATGTTTACCTAAAATTATAAATTATGCTACAAGTCTA
Source organism: Torreya grandis (assembly GCA_037957365.1). Lineage (NCBI taxonomy): Eukaryota > Viridiplantae > Streptophyta > Pinopsida > Cupressales > Taxaceae > Torreya > Torreya grandis. The sequence goes on from JARHVA010000800.1 coordinate 894,123, forward strand.
CATTTAAAGTATGAAGTTTTTAATTTTGTTGATGATGAATCTATGCATGATGATTTACCCCTAATAATGAAGAAAATTATATGGAAATAGATAATGATGAAATTAAAAATGATTAAAATTATATGGAAACATAAAATGATGAATGTAAAAATGAAGAAAATTATAGGGAAATACAAAATGATAAAAGCAACATTGAAGAAAAATCCATGGAAACACTCAATGTGAAAGTAACAATGAAGTAAATTGTATGACAACATAAAATGAATAAACTAGTAGTGAAGATAATAATATGGAAACATCAAATCAAAAACAAATACCATTAGTAACACCTCCTAATATTTTTCATGGAAAACCCATGTACTTAATTGAAGTTGATGAAAACATTTTGAAACCAATGCATATAAAAATATCTAACCCCCATTCAAGAAGAATAAGTGAAAGAATTTGGGATAAATTATTTGAAAAATAAATGATAGTCAAAGATGTCATTTTTTTGTTTCATTGATGAAATTGTTTAAGATGATACCTACAATGTACACCATAGGACTAAGAACATCTAATGTGAATGGTGAAAACAAGGCAATTATTGAAAATCTACATGATGCATACCATATTGTAAGCATGAAAAGACATAATAAAGATAGTAATGTTGCCTGATGCATAATTAAAAATTATATAGTAAGTGGTCAAATAGGGAGAAAATGCAAAAAAACAAGTAGATCACTAAACATAAATAGAAAAACAAGCATGAAAGAAACTGGGATACATAAAATACTTGATGATGCTAATACCAATGAGCTTTGGGAATTTTCTAGTATACTTCAATGAAAATAGAAGGCTATAGTCGATGATCTCAAATATTTAATTGCATAATTATGGAAAGATAATACAAGCGTATCACCCAATACAAGAGATGTAGTGAAAAGAAGATTTGGCTCTCAAAACTATGAACAACATCCAAAAATTTATTGGATATGATTCAAACATAATTTTACTCTAATTTTTTACAAAAGCATCCAAAAATTTATATTATTCAAATATATTTTGAGATAACCAAATGCTTATATATCAAAATAAATCACACACTCATGTCTTGTTATAGGTAGCATGTTGAATTTTCAATGCATTGTGATTTTTTCATCATGTATGTTTTACTTCGCATACTGAAAACATTTTTCAAGAGTGTGGCATGGATGATCCACTAAAATTAGTGAGGGATTTTATTCAAACCACTTTTTATGAAAGGCACAATGGAGATATTTTTAATAACAAAGCACGTTTGGTGTAACTTGCGACCTTTGTGGTGGATTGCCAAAATTGAAAAAATATATCCGTCAAGAGAGTATAAATGGAATTAGAGAAGAATTAGTTGGTTTATCAAATATAAATATATGAAATATCAATTTAAAAATGGCATGGAATAAAAAATGTGTGAAATTGTTACAAATTTAATACATGTTCCATAAATTATGGTCAAATTCATGGAGGAAATTGTCTGAGTATGCAAGGCATATACAAAGAAATAGATAGTTAGATGAACTATTCATGTTAAGCAAGGACACATAACCACTTGGTTTTATTGCTTAACTAGTCAAATTTGTTGAGAATTACACATTCAAACCATAAATGGAAGTTCATTCATAGTAATAAAACTCAGTACAAGTTGTCATATTCATGCAAATGACATTCATGTTTGCACCTAATAATACAGGTCAAGATCAAAAATATTAACGGTGTACCATTTTTATGTTAGTGATGATCAATCACATTCTAAAAAGTATGTGTAAGGTTGTTTTGATATGTTTTATGTAAATTTGACTAATATAAACATTACTTTTAATCAACATTATATTTTGTTAGATAGTTGCACATCATAGTTTAATATTGCATGAATGTTTTACTAGTTGATTAGGATGCATGTTAGAAGTGGTGTAAAACATATTTGGAGTTTTTTTAAGGTCATCCATGGAAAAGGGGAGCCTAATGGTGTTGGATCATGTGTAAAAAGAGTTCTTGCAAGAGAGGAGTTAAAGTTTGAAAATGGCATTGATTTAACTGATGCAAAAACTATTGTTGAATGGTGTAATAATTAAATGGGTCATGGTGCTCAAGAAAACTCTAGTGTTCGTAGATATTTTTAGTTGATGAAGGATGAATAATTAACAAGGAATGAGGATTATATGATCATAATATGATCAAGTGATCTCCACTTATTTTTATCTCATATGCAGGTTTTTGGACTGTTCATAGGAGGTAATTAGCATGTTTTTGTTCTCCATGAGTGTACTATTTTAGGGATGAATTTGAGTCACAAGAGTGGGTGGATGAATGGGTGTGTAGATCTCTAATTCCAATCGACACATATTAGGTTCCACCAACATTATAAATTACATATATGACATCATCACATGACTTTGATCATGTATCTAATCTAGTGCAACCAAGTACAAGATTAATCATTATGTACTAAATTCTCATTATTTATCAACATCATTATTAAAATTTTATTTTATTTTATGACTTAGGGCATGTTTTTGAAATTATTGTGAATGAGGAAAATGAAGAGGGAACATATTACTACCTATTTTGATGTGTAGAGGAAAAAAATAAATTATCTTTCTCAATTACAGATGGGAAAAACATTGATAATCCCACTGTGTCTGTGGTAGTTACTCAAACTTAGCTTTGATGATATCCTATCATAAATTCATATGTATGTTTGTTTGAATATTATGAATATTTTAATTTGGTTCTTGTAACAAATGTTCAATTTCTCTAATATTATGGAAGGCTATTAATAAAGAATCTATGGAAGGCTCGTGATTTTGACCATGAAGTAATTCTTGCTACTATCAAGATTAGAGCGGATCCTAGTGGTTCGTTGGATTGAAATTCCAAAGGTATATTGAGTTATCAAATGTAAATGTATTTAATTTTATAAAACTTTATTGATTTTGTAGTAGTACATATAAATTTCAATTTTAATTAATTATAAACATATTTTTTGATGGTTAGTGGTGTCAAATAAGCTTCCACCTTCACATGGTTGGAATTATTAGTAAATAATTTCATATTCTTGAAACTAAGAGAAGCTTAATAAAATCTCCAGATAAGGTTAGTACTATTATTATAGAATTATGTATTCTCTTGAGGCCATAACAAGTACTCCATCTCTTAACTAGGTGGATTTGGAGGTCATGGTCATGGGAGCATGTGTGATTTTCCTATCAAGACATGTTAGAAGTGATGTATTTGTAAGGAGAGGTCCCAAAAGTGGAAATGTGAGTTAGATATGTTTATCTTGACTGCATAAAATATGCATTTTAGCACTAAAAAGTATGTAAATGCATTTTAGCACTAAAAAGTATGTAATCTACCATAAATTCATCTCTTACATTTGATTGTCATGTTCTAAGATGAAATTAGAGGTATTTGACACACATGTGAGGGTTATTTTGGTTCATGCAAATGACTTATAGTTTTTGTTTTATGTGCTTCTAAAGTTAGCCTAAAAATTTGTAGTTTTATCATACTGGGAAGGACATTATTGATTCTAAAATAGGTACTTTGTCTCCTAAGGTGTGATAGAAGGCCAATAACTTGTACATATATGTTATTAACCACCCCTGATATGGTGGTGGTGCTAATTTTCAGCCATAAATCACTAAAGGTGGATATATCCAGTTGTGGCTTCAATATTGACAACACTTATTATCAATGTTTATGTGCTCCTGAGCAACTATAAAAATGCACATCTAAGTGGATTTGGAGGTCGTGGTCATGGGATCACATGTAATTTTCCTATCCATACATGTTGTAAGTGATGTATTTTTTATGGGAGGTCCTGAAGATAGAAATGTCAGTTAGAAGACAAGAACTTATCTCTTGACTAGATAAAAGTTACATTTTAGCACTAATTACTATGTTATCTACCATGAATTTGTATCCTACATTATATCATTATGCTCTAGGTGAAATTAGATGGATTCAACATGTACTTGAGGTTTATTTTTATCCATTTAAATGACTTAAATTTTTATTTTTATGTACATCTAAAGTTGGCCTTAAAAAATCCAATTTTATCATATTGGGAAAGATGTTCTTGAGGCTAGAATAGGTACCTTGTCTTCCAACAAGGTATAATAAGAGGCTAATAACTTTTTCATAAATGTTATTCTCCTCTTCTAACATGGTAGCAGTGCCATTTTTCATCTATGAAGCACCCAAGGTGGAGATATCCAAATACAACTTCAACGTTGATAACATTTATCATCAATGTTTCTACACTCCTGAGCAACTATTAAAATGTGCATCAAGGTGGATTTGGAGGTTATGGTCATGGAATGACATGTAATTTTCCTATCTAGACATGTTTTAAGTGATGTATTTAAAAAGGGATGTCCCAAAGGTGTAAATTTAAATTAGAGGACAAAAACTTATCTCTTGATTGCATAAAATTTGCACTTCAACATTGATTATTATGCCCTCTACCATAGATCATCTCCCATGTATGATCATCATGATAAAGTGTGAAATTATATGTATTAGACACTCACATGAGGTTTCTTTTGGTATGTGAAAATGACTTATGGTTTTCATTTTGTGTGCATCTGAAGTTGGCCTAAAAATTGTAATTTTTTCGTATTTGGAAGGACATTCTTGAGGCCATAATGGGTACTATGTCCTACACATTATTTTACACCCACAACATGATGGTGGTGCTATTTTTTACCCACAATGCACTAGAGGTGGATATCTCCAATTGTAGCTTTAAAGTTGACAATATTTATTGTTAGTGTTTATGCACTCCTGAACAGTGGTAAAAATGCACAACAAGGTGGATTTATAGGTAGTGTTCATAGGAGAACATGTCATTTTAATATTCAGACATGTTTAAAGTGATGAATTTTTAAGGGGAGGTCCCAAAGGTGTAAATGTCAGTTGGAGGATAAAAACTTGTCTCTTGATTGCATTAAAGTTGTATTTCAGCACTGATATTATGTTGTCTACCATGGATTCATCTCCTATGTTTTATTTATATGATCTTTGGTGAAATTAGGGGATTTGACATACACATGAGTTTTATTTCAATTAGTTCAAAATAATTATGGTTTTAATTTTATGTGTGTCTAAAGTTGGCCTAAAACACTATAATTTTCTCATATTGGGAAGAGTGTTCTTGAGGTCAGAATGGGTAATCCATCTCTTAACTGGGAATGATGAGATGACATAAATTTTTCCTAAACATTATTAGACACCCATAATGAGGTGGTAGTTCCATTTTTTTTCCATGAAGCATCAGAGGTGGAGATCTCCAATTGTGGTTTTAACATTGACAACATTTGTTGTTAGTGTTTTTGCACTCCTAAATAGTTGTAAAAATGAGCATGCAATTAGCTTTGGAAGTCATGGTTTTAGGATCACGTATCATTTTCCTATCTATATGTATTTGAAGTGATATATTTGTAAGGGGAGTTCCTAAAGGCATAAATTTTAGTTAGATAATAAGAACTTGTCTCTTGACTGCATAAAAGATGCATTTCAACATTGACTACTATGTCATCTGCCATAGATTCATCTTTTATGTTCGATCTTCATGATCCAAGGTGAAATTAGATAACTTATACATGCATGTGAGGATTTATTTGCCAATGAAAATGAATTATGGTTTTCATTTTATGTGCATCTAAAATTGGCCTAAAAATTATAATTTTATTGTATTGGGAAGGACATTCTTGTGGATGGAATGGCTACTCCATCTCCTAACCATGAGTGATCGAAGTCCAATAACTTGGTCATAGATGTTATTCACAACCCCAAACATGGTGGAAGTTTTCTTTTTCAACCATGAAGCACCATAAGTGGATATATCCAAATACATCTTTAATGTTGACATTATTTGTTTTCAATGTTTTTATGCTCCTGAGCTATTGTAAAAATGTGCATCCATGTGATTTTGTAGGTTATGTTCATGGGAGCATGTGTCATATTATACTACAATTATGGTCAAAATATAATTCTTAAAAGTCATAATATATTTGTCACTTGGCATCATTAGATGTAATGATACATCTATTTTTTGACATAGGAATTAAAGAAGCTTGAATGCACACTTGCATATAATTTTGTGGTGCACATGACATTTAGGGAAACTAAAAAAATTCATATCACATTAATTAGTAATAAATTCAATGTATGAATATAAGATTATTCAATCTATTTTAATGCATTCCACAAATAAAAAAAGGATCAAGGGTGTGTTGTTTCCTACAGACTAGACTTCAAATTTCTATAAAAATAAGAAAACACACAAATGTTAATGCCTACAAACATAAGTCCATAATATGAACTTCCAACGAAATCTAATAAATGATATTCATTTACTTGGAAGAGTATAAATAATAGAATGTAAGCTCATTTTGATTGTTTTATTTATTAGAAATTATTACTTAAAATTTGACTTCATGTGAAATTTGAATTCAAAGTTATTTATATGTGTTGTGACTACCATATATTTATATGAGAGGTAAATTTTTTGATTATAAGGTTCTTAACAATTTATTTATTTTAATTCATAGGGTCTACTTGTAAAGGGATATTTATCATATTGATAGGGTTAACTTATAATAGCAATCAGGGGTGGTGGTATAGTGTAATAGTGTGAGATGCCAATAAAAATGGCCAACCTTAAATTTGAAGCACATTTAATCCTCATATGAATGTTTTTATTCTATATTGGAGAAGGAGATCAAAATAATTTGATATGGCATACGGTGGATTTTGGAACCCATTTTTTATTTTATCCAGAAAGGTGTTTTTATTTTATCCAAAGGTGAAAAGAGTTAGGTTTATTTTGTATAGTAGATAATATTGAAAGATGATTTTTTTTGCAATTATAATAGAAGCTTACTAAATTCTCACAGATCTAAAAATTGAATATGCCTAAGTTAGATAATCCAAACACACACACAGAGAAATAAGAATATGCATTCACCCACTTGATCATTTCAATTAGGAAACATTGAAACAACTTGTACAAATTTCCAACCTAGAAAGATCACAAAATTTCCATTTATGCTACAATATACTATTTTTCATAGATTTAATAAGTTGATATACTATTTTTCAGAGGTTGAATAAGTTTAACATAGACTTACATATGTTGGTGCTTGTTCTGGATATTAAAATTTATAATGAAGATTTTATGCTTGAAAATAACATGAATAAGAAGGTCCCCCACATAAACAAGGATTTTTTCATAAAATCAATGGAATTCCATCAAAAATATTTCCAAATCCTATCGAGGACTCTTCACACTAAATTTTCTTCTACACAAATTTTTAGACATAGCAGTGATTGATAATAAAATGAGGCTTAATTATATACAAAAATAGACCTTGTATTCTCTAATTATGAACAGTTTCAAAAAAAATAAAATTGAGTTCTTTCAGAAGTTTCAAATTATCTGATAGTATAAAGGAACTTGAATACCTATATATTTATTCACTTGATAAAACATATAAAGCTAGGTTCGAATTAGGAGAAAAGTTGGGATATGTACATTATATTATTTTATCCCATACAGTCTTAATTATAACACATAATGAAGGACTGTCAGTTAGTTGTAATAATTACAAGAAGGAAATATTAAAGGGTTGATGCACAAGATTGTGACCGAGCCTCAAGGGCATACACCCTTTACAAAGGGTGTACACTATTTATTGTATGCCCTTTCAAAGGGCGTATGCCCTTTGTAAAGCATAAAGGGTGTACTCCCTTCTAATTTTCTTATTTCATTTTTTTTGTAGCTCAAACCTATGGCTTGTGCCCTTCTAATTTTTTTCCTCTCATCACATTTTTCAAGTGTAGATTCACATATGTGCTTTGGATTTGTATCTTGCCAACATGATTGAGTATTCAGGTTGCTACAGGTCAGGTACGTTGATTTTAAGATTTTAAGTTTTCCATTTCTATTTATATTTATTTATGCAAGTAGGGTTTTGAGTTTAGGTTTGCATTATATTCTCTTGCATTGCCTATAAAAAACTTGTATTTTTATTTGAATATAGATACACAAGTTTTAAAGATCCATTGCATGAATAAAATGTCAGAAAAAAACCCAAATAGTTTGATTTTACACAAGAATAAGCTCAATTGTATGAATAATACAATTCAAAACATCGACAATTATAAATAATCATCAATGGTTTGTGTCACTCTTAAACTGGTAGTGCACACATTTCACTTTCCAATACACTAAAGACTATTTTTTATGAAGTGGGAAATGTAACTTCTCAACTTGATATAATGTTGCATCGAAGAAAGGCCAGGAAATAATTTTATTTTAAAAAATTATCATATGAAGATGTTAATAAAATAATAACAAAATAAGTTGTGTGTGCTTTGTTTGCTAAGCATGGAACTAACCAGCCTCCACCAATGAATTGTAAACATATTAGTATTAATTGGTGTGTTCATGAGGAGATGAAAAATGACTTTTGGGATAGGTGATGGATGGTGTTTCATGAGTTTCCATGAAATAATAATGAGGTTTCATTATACTTTTTGAGAAAATTATATTTTGAATCTGTGCTAGAATAAATTTCAAACTATTTTGACATGAAGTCCTCCCAAGGTAGGGGAGGTAGGTCTTTATTTGATATATTTGTTGCTAGGTGAGACCAAAACCATCATAAATGAGCTAAGATAAATAGAACAACAATATCGCATGCCTATATTCCTAAAAAAATCATCATAATGTATAGATAGACATCCTTGAGGTAGTTATGAGTCTGACACAAGCTATGATTGAACATGTATGCATACATTGAAGACTTCTACCCAGCCTACAGGTGGTGCTAGTGGCAGTGGCACTAGTGTTGTTGGTGGTAGTGGTATTGAAGGCAATGGTAATAGCATTAGTGGTTTTGGTGGTATTAGTATAGGTGCTAGTGTCCCTCCTCCTACTCATGGTATAGTTCATGTGCATCATTGCACGCCATATAGGAGGAAGTGTATAGGACCTCTTGTTCAAGTGTGACATACATAGTATATTTATGGAGGCTAGCATCCCAGAGTGTATGCCACCTGTAGATGCTTTAATAGTGCATGACACTAGCATGCTAGAACATAGGCCACTTGTAGATGCTTCAATAACACATGACACTAGTATACTAGACATTAGGCAAGATTTACTAGCTTCACCTACTCTTATTAGGATATGCCATCCTATTCTATAAGAGTTATCAACTTTTCCATCTCTATTTGTATATATAGGTTTAAAATTTAATTATAGTTTGTTTATGTTTGTAAAAGAATATTAAGTTTATTTTCTAGTATGTGTTTACTTAATTGACTAATTTATTTGACTTAACTTGTTATTTTTTGTTTGTATAGATGATTGATGATATTTTGGGTAGCTCAGTAGGCCTTGAATCTATTTTAGAGGCCACAATTGGCATGATTTTACCCTATACATAAGTTTGGAAACTTTTTAAGTACATATTTATTCATGTATGTTTATTGTCCTTTAAACAAAAAACTATGTTTTAAGATATATTATAGTAATAGATTTTTATCATGTTCATTAGATTCACACATTATTCATTTAATGGTTTTATTGATGATTAGGGATTTTATGGTCACCCCTCATGGAACAACAATAAGGTTTTCCTGATGTTACGGATACATCAAAGGATCCACTATCACCGTAGCAAGTCATGATTCAGGAATGAAGATCTGCTGAGAACACATAGTAACTTTTTTCTCTAGATTCAAGCAATGATATTCTATGTCATATTTACACACACACACACACACACACACACACACATATATATATATATATATATATGTATATATATATATATATACTTGTATGACATATGTGTTTGTATATGTATATGTATGTGTGTGTTATACATATATATATATATACATATATGTGTGTGTGTATATATATATATATATATATATCTTTCTATATATACATGTATACATATATATATATATATATATACCTATGTATATATATACATATATACATACATATATGTATGTATGTATATATATGTATGTGTGTGTGTGTGTATATATATATATACATATAGGTATATATACATATATTTATATATGTATATATACTTATATGTATATATATATGAATGTCCTGTGTATATAGGGATTATGTGATCCTATATATAGCCATGTATGTATATGGAGGCTTTGGTATATATATATATATATATGGAGTATACTGTCCTAGGATATATACTATATGTATATGTATATCATATATAGGATATTTGCTTAGGCATATGTATATCCCTGGGCTTCATAGATCACTATCTTCTGACACACACATGGCATGACGCATACTAAGGTATAGGATGGATAAACAGCAGTTAACAGGACATATAGTATATATACATATATGGTCCCCCTATGTATATATGATATATTCGATCGTATATATATACATATATATACATACATATTTATATACATACATATTATATACATATATATATACATACATATATATATATTTATACATACATATATATATATACATACATATATATAGGTATATATATATATATATTTGTAGATACATACATACATATATATATATATATACACACATACATACATACATAAATATATATATATATATATATATATATATATATAACACATACATACATACATATATATATATATATATATATATATATAATATAGACACACACACACACACATATCTAAAAATATATGTATGCTCCATAATATTCTCCATCATGGGTGTATAAATGATCTTGCATCCATAGAAAACCATTTATGTGGAATAGAATGAGTCAAGAATCGTTTTTAAGAATAGTGTTCATGAAAAAAGTATCATTTTTAATATATAATTTTAATTCATTTAATTTTATTTTTCATATGTTTTTTAGGCATGATAATTTTTATATGTTATGGATCAAATATTTGATGACTCACATGCTAACCATAGAGTCTCTCCTCATATTGAGGCATCCAACACCCTTGGATCTACATTTATGGTAAAAAAGCATAATTTATTTAGAGGTAATTAGGATTAGGAGAGCTAGTTATTGTGTTAGTGGTCTAGTTTTAGGCATAAGCAATTTTGTGTGTTGATATGGCCCACATTATATGCTCTATATATAACTTTTTGTATATTTACATGTTATATTCTACATGCTTTATTGATATATGTACTATTATTTATGTTGAATTATGACATATAAATTTACATATATCAGATATATTCTGAATGATAAGATAATGATTCCTTTATCTATGTGCATATTTTATATTTTTATCATATAATGTTTACACATATTATTGGTTAGTGATCATTAATACTTCATATCAAGTTTAAAAATATCCACATTATTCTCTAAGTTAGGTGCTTCATCATTATGTTTATTTTACATTTACATATGATATTTACTATTTACTTGTTTCATTTACATTTAATTACATATCAATTTGAAATTGTGATGTAAGTAGACTTGTGATCAATTTTAGGGACTTAAATATTATAAGTTGTACTTGATCATAGTTGTTAGTAGGTTAAGTGATGCAGGAGAAATTTACTATTTATTTGTTTCATTTGCATTTAATTACATATCAATTTTCAATTGTGATGTAAGTGGATTTGTGATCAATTTCAGGGATGTGAATATTATAAGTTGTACTTGACCATAGTTGTTAGGAGGTCTAGTGATGATGCAGGAGCATCCTGCCAACATGTAATAAGGTCCTTGTTTAAGTGTCTTAGAGGTCCTATAGGTTACATTTAATCAATAAGAGGCCTCACTTGGCCTCCAAAGAGTGAAATATAGATCTTGGATGGTACTTTGGTGTTTTCCCACCAAAAGGTTAATTTGAAATTTTAAATATGAATGTGTAAGGTTGTGGATAAATTGTAATGTTTTATAAATTATTAAGATTATAATAGGTTTATAATGGTGTTATACATTTATATAAAGGGTTATAATTGTATTAAATATTATATTTGTCCATAGGGTCTTGAATATCATAGTTGTCCATAGGGTCTAAAAATAGTTTGTTAGTCAATTTGCTAAAGAAAACCCAAGCAAATAAAGAAGAATATGAGACAAGTTTAGAAAATTGTTAAGTTTATTTGGGTTGAAATGAATATATATACATCCTTAATAACTAATGGTAGACATAAAAGTATTACTTTAATCTTAATAAGGACAAGAATCATAATTAATAGGGTTAGAGAGTGATGCACAATTTGCTAGTTCATAACAGGGTCTGTAATGCAAAATTTATTGTTATTAAAAGACATATATTGATTTAATCTCATGTAATAATGTTTTTTATTGCATTAATTAATGTGATTTATCCAATTTTGTATTGGGTTTATGCTTAGGTTAAAGTCGTTTCATTTAAAACCTTGTATACCTTGTTTTATGTGTGTTTACAGTCTCTGTAGCTACTTAAAACTCATATAAATTCATGCATAAGTAAAAATTGAGGATTTTAATAGTAAAATGGGTGTCCCAATAATATATTACAGGTTTTATATTTATCAAAAATGTGTTAGGCCTCATGAATCATTGTTTAGAAGCTCCCAACTGAGAAGATTGAGAAACCCTAGTTCTAGGGTTGAAAAGACAAAAAGGTCAATATATATCAATTTAACCATCAAAAAATCACCAAAATTGGTGGATAGATATAAAAATGAGTTTAGATAATTAAAAAAGTGTTTTTAAGTTAAATGATAATGTAAAATAGCATTTATGACTTACTGAATTTATGAAAATCTCGATATCTTAATGTTCTTGACAACAAGAAGGGAATTTTACCTCAAAATTTTCAAATCTGAGTCTAAAAAGGTAAAGTAAAGTTTGGAAATACTTTTTTATACCTATATATACTTCTTATTGGATTTAATTTACATTTGGAAAGGATTATTTTGTGTTTTGACCTATTAGTAGCCATTAGGCCTACTTGGTGTAAAACATGGTTTCGTGTATTAAAAGACCTTTACTTTTATTTTTAACTAGTGAAATACCATAAATTCTAGTATGTATCTTTTAGGTTGATTAATCCAAGTTTTAAAATTGGTTTCAAGTTCCAAAACATCTTTTAGCTTCTGTTATTGAAGACTGAGTTTTAGACTGCCTGCAGGTGTCTATTTTCCAAGACAATCAAGTATGGATTAGGGTGAGATTTCTTGTTAATGATGTAAAATATTTATTTGGAGTATTTATTACCTTTTTTAATTATTTAATAACCTTTATATATTATATTTTAGGTTTTTTAAATGTGGATTTAGTATTTTGACTTATTGAGTGATTTATTAGGCCTAGAAGCATAAAACAAGGTTTTAGAGTTTTGGACCTAATCTCTTAAGAAACCAATAATTAAAATTGGTTTATTACTCATTTTAAATCAATAATATAATACTCTATACTTTCAAATGGATTTAAGATTAATTAGATACACTTTCTTAAGAAAAACTTTCTTCTATATATTAAGTAAATACACTTAATAGCAAAAAAAATAAACATTATTCTTCAAAAAAAAAGTAGGTCTTACATAAAAAATAATAAAATGGGAAAATCGACATGGATGAAGTATATTCCATACTTATTCATAGAAAATACCAAGCAGATCCATTCATAGCCACACTTCCATAAGAGCATTTGAAAAAAATGGAGTTAAGAAAAAGTTTCTTCTATAAATTGAGTAGATACACTTCAATAGAAAAAAAATAAACATTATCCTATAGGAAAAAGTAGGTATTCCATAAAAAATAATTAAATGGGGAAAATGATGTGGCTGAAGTATATTCCATACCTCTTCCATAGAAAATAACAAGCAGATCCATTCGTAGCCACACCTAAACCATAGGTTTTGTTACTAATTGATTGAGTTTATGTGGCTTATCTAAAAAATTTACTAAGAAAATATCTTCAAAAGTGGTGTATAAAATATACCATAACCAAACATTAAAATGATTCCCCAACTCAAAGAATTCAGATCACAACTTTTGGAATGGTCTACATCACAAAATAAAACTAGTTGTTACTTCCCTAGCCCCAAACTAAGAGCATAAAATAAAAAAGATAAATCCAAACGACATTAAAGTATTAGGGAAAATTTTGACTCATTATTTTTTAGTTTATGACTTATTTCTCAAAAATTCGACCTCCCTTGATAGTCTTAAATCTTTTAGTTATAGTCTAACTAAAAATTCATAAGAAACTCATTGAAAATCAGACCTAAAAAGAGTGTGTTTAAAGTGAAAGAGTAAGAAGTACCAAAGGTCATCAAGTGATACAGGAAAATCATCTATAAAGGTCTATATAGTGTGTTTTTGGTAATAAATAACCTATCATGGATTCAAGTTTTTTTTAATACCTGTACACCTTACCTTTCATGTTTCAAAAGTTCTTTTCTAGGTCTCCAAAACTACTATACTTAACAATTTTATTTTGACAAGAATAATAGGGTTTTTTAAGATAAACAATCCTATTACTCACTTCTTAGACCTCCAAATCACTTATAAATATCTGAAATAGTTTATCTACATCATCTCCTATCTCTTCTCTAAATTTGAGAGCATTTGAATGGATAAATCATAAGATACAAGGTTTTTAGAATGGCATAGGGTTTCATGACATCCTAAAGGCTGAGAATACCTAAAAAGGTCTTATTTGAAGTTGTAAACATTTTAAACCCTTATTATTTTCCACATGGTCTATAATAATCCATTATAATTTTATATTTTTATGCTTGTTTAAAGTCTTCAATGTCTCCCTCTTAATGAATTCAATGCATATCACACAGTTCAAAGTTTTAGCAAGCTTATAGTGCCCAAATTTGGTTAAGATCCTCCTCCAACTTTGATCATGCATTACAGGATAACCATGAGGGCTAGAGATGAGTCATCTACTCCTACACATGTATGGATGAGTCCTCTAATAAATCCCAAGAGGATTTTATCTAAATTGAGATGGGTGAGATGCAAAATTGTGGTTTTTATCATGGCCAAATATATTAGAATAGGCCAAAATATGGTTAGTGGTGGTTGTATATTATGACTCATTATCCTAATTGATGAACCATTTATGTGAACATATCCATACGGGCATTTTAAGGCTATAACGACCATTTTTTGGTCTCAATCGGGCCCCAAGAGTGAAGGTTATAGTTGATTGGATGCATCCCGTAAGAGAATCCACTCATCCCTAAGAGTACAAAATGAGCAAACTTATATCGTGCATTGAAAGAGAACCATGAGGGATAGAGACAAGTTGTCATCTCCTAAATGTGCATGGATGAGTCTTTTAATAAAGCCCAAGAGGATTTTATCTAACTCGATATGGATGAGATGCAATAATGAGGTTTCTCTCATGGCAAAATCTCTTAAAATAAGATAAAAGTAGGTCAACAAGTATCGTATACTATGACTCATTATCCCAATCAATGAACCTTTTATGTAAACATATTTAAATGGGAATTTTAAGGCTAGAATGACCATTGTTCAATTTTGGTCAGGCCTTGGGAGTGAAGGTTGTAGTTGATCAGATGCATCTGTTAAGAGAATCCACTCATCCCTAAGTGTGAAAAAGAGTGAACTTTCATGACGCATTGTAGGAGAACCATGAGGTCTAAAGACAAAACTTTAGCTCCTACATGTGCATAAACAAGTCCTTTAATAAATCTTGAGATGATTCTCTCTAACTCAAATTGGGCAAGATACGGTAATGAGGTTTCTCTCACAATAAAATTTGTCAAAATGGACTAAAAGTTGGTTAGTGAGGGCTGTATATTCTAAATCATTAGCCAAATTTATGAACCATTTATGCATACACACCTAGATGGAAATTTTAAGTATATAACAGTGTCGAGCCCTGAGAGTAAAGGTTACAGTTGATCGAACACATCCCTTAATAGAATCCACTCATCCTTGAGTGTACAAATTGAGTGAACTTTCATCATGCATTTTAGGAGAACCATAAGATCTATAGATGAATCATTAGCTTCTAAATATGCATAGACAATTCCTCTAAGAAAGCCTAGGAGGATTATATCTAACTTGAGCTAAGTGAGATGCAATAACGAGGTTTCTCTTATAGCCAAATCTCTTAGAACAGGCTAAAAATTGGTCAATGGGGGGCGCATATTCTAACTTATTAGCCCAATCGATGAACCATCTACACAAACACATCTAGACATGAATTTTAAGGCTAGAAAAACCATTATTAAGTTTTAGTTAGGCCCCATGAGTGAATTTTTCAATTAATTAGACACATCCCTTAAGAGAATCCACTCGTCCCTAAGTAATCAAAATGATCAAACTTCTATCATGCATTTTAGGAGAACTGTGAGGGCTAAAGATGAACTATCAACTCATACACATGTATGGATGAGTTCTCTAAAAATATCAGGAGGATTCTCTCTAACTCAATTTGGGTGAGACATGGTAATAAGGTTTTTCTTCCAACCAAATCTCTCAAAATAGGCCAAAAGTTGGTCAGTGGGGGTTGTATTTTGACTCATTAGCCCAATTGATGAACTGTCTATGTGAACATGTTTAAATCAAAAATTTAAAGATAGAACATTCATTATCTAATATTTGTCTCACCCTAGGAGTGAAGGTTGTAGTTGATCAGATGCATCCCTTAAGAGAATCCACTCATCCCTAAGTGTGCAAAATAAGCAAACTTCCATCGTGCATTGTAGGAGAACCATGAGGGATAGAGATGAACCATAAAATTTTACATGTGCATGGATGAGTCCTCTAATAAATATTGGGAGGATTCTCTCTACCTCAAATTGGGTGAGATGTGGTAATGAGGTTTATCTCATAGTCAAATATCTCAAAATGGGCCAAAAGTTGGTCAGTGGGGGTCGTATATTCTGACTCATTCGTCCAATCAACAAACCATCTATGCAAACACATTTAAATGGGCATTTCAAGGCTATAATGATCATTATTTAGTCTTGATCTCACCCCAAGAGTGAATGTTATAGTTGATTAGATACATCTCTTAAGAGAATCCACTCGTCCCTGAGTGTGTAAACTAAACAAACTTCTATTGTGAATTATAGGAGAGTTGTGAGGTCTAGAGATGAATCATCAGCTCTTATATGTGCATAGATGAGTCCTCTAGGAAATCATAAGAGGACTATCTCTAACTCAATCTGGGTGAGATGCAACAATGAGGTTTTTCTCATAGCCAAATTTCTCAAAATGGGCCAAAAGTTGGTCAATGGGGCCATATATTCTACCTCATTAGCCTAATCGATGAACCGTCTGCACGAACACATCCAGATGGGAATTTTAAAGCTTGAGATGAATCATGAGATCTTACATGTGCATGGATGAATCCTTTAATAAATCTTGAGAGGATTCTCTCTAATTCAAGACCATAATTAAGGCATAGATAATATTGTTTTCATGTTTTCTTGGAAGGAAAAATAGAGAGAAGGTGAAAACATGTTTGCTTAAGGTAGATAACATTAATATGAATTATTTTTTGGATTATCTTTTATTTCAAGAAGATAGTATTCTCTACTCATGGCACCAACCATGTGAAGGTGGAAACTCATCTAGTGCCACTAACCTACATTAAAATTATTAGTAAAAAATATAAACAGAAATAAATACATAATAATAAAATAATTGAAAATTAAAATATATTAAATCAAATAACTTTACTATATTAATTTGAAACACAAGATAAACTTACCAATTCAATCTAACGTACCTTTAGAATCAGCTATATTTACAAGTGTTTCAAGAATCACTTCATGGTTAGATTCATGCACTTTTCACAAAGTTTTATTGTGAGGCTATCCATGATATTTGATCATTTGAATATTTGTGGCAATAACCAGATTTGAATAATGAAGCACCACCCTGCGTGTTTCAAAGTACTTAAATAAGAATTATTTTATTTTTTTATGATAGTACCTATAAAGCCACATTATGATAACCACTACAGATCCAGTGGGATAAATTAGCTTTTCTGCATCCATAACTTTGTGGTTTTTTTTTCACCTCTACACAATGACATAAGTAGTAGTTTATTCCCTCATCATTGTCCTCAGGCGCAATGACTACAAAAACATGTCATGTATTTAAAATATAATCAAATTGTAAGCACATCTAGGAAAAAATAAAGATATCACTAATATCTAAGGTTGTATATTTAATTAAAGAATAAATTGTACCTGTTTGCACAAGATCTGAGATGTGGTCAAAGTCAACTGATGATGAAATTTCATGATCCATCAATTATTGGAGTGAATGGATACTCTCTACAAGTGATATGGGTCTAGAATACCACTCCTCAACCCATTATTTTAACTCACACTCATTCTAATTAAATTCCATACATGTGGAACAAAAACATGCCATATCCCTATTATAAATAGTCCATGAACTTGAATTTGAGATTTGAATGGAGTGGAAAACACTCGATCCAAGTACTTTACTACAATATTCATAATTTCCTTATGTTATTCCTATATTAACCAAAATAATATTCACACATGAGAATGTTTATCTGATCCATGACAAATATTTTCATTACAATAAGTCACAATACTTACAACATCAATCAAATTAGCACCATCCTTGTGCTTTACCTACTCTCTTTTAAGGGTTCTTTTTACACATACACCTACACCATCATGTTTCTATTTTCCATGCTCAGCCTCAAAGAAGCTCCAAAATTTTTGAATGCCATTCTTCTTATGCATTCTACTTAACTATTAAAATACTCAAGAATTCTTAAACTTCCCTGCACAATAGTCTAACCAAATGTAGTGTGTATCAAACATGATTTCTCTTGTATTCATATTTATATAAAATATCTCAAAACAACCCTAGACAAACTCTAGGGAATGTGATCTATCATCACTCATATAAAGTTAGTGTTGTCCATTTTGTCCCACATACCTAGCTTCTGCTTGGATGCAATTCCATGTCTTGGAGATCAATAATGGTGTAGGAAGTTGAGTAGTGTTTTGGGTGCAATGAGTGGTCCAAGTATCTCATAGTACTCACAAAGCTTTTAAAACACCTTAAATTCACTTAAAGTGTAATTTTTCAACTTCTAAAGATAGTAATAGAGTTGTAGAGATCCTATGGGGTGTCAAGAATGCTTAAAATGAGTATGAAAGTGCACAATATTCATTTGGTTCATCATTGTGTTCATCTAGGTATTTTGGATCTAGTGGTAGAAATTCTAAGTAAACAGTTTATCAATGTCATCATTACCATGTGTGGATGATTCAGGGATAATTGGTCATATGGTTGTGACCACATTAGTCCCAAATTACTACATACCAATTTTTAGGCCATGCATCCAAGTGCAGTAGAAGATGTGAGGGTTCAAAGTTGGCCTCTCAGTTAAAATTCACTAAGTTTCCATACTTAGCCAATTTGCAAAGAAGCCCAAATGGAGCTGAGTGGACATCTTGATGATGTTATATCTCATATGTATGGTAATCTCAAGGGAAAATGGTCACATCGGTCTATTCATAATTGTACCAAGAACATATGCACTAACTTCCAAGTTAAGCAATGAAGTGTATCAAAAGATATACATAAGCAAAGTTGGCTCCTTAAACAAAATTTACTAAGTTTCCATACTTAGCCATTTTGAACCAAACTATCATCAAGGCATCATGCATAATTGCATGGGAAAGCACACTTGAACATTTTTTAAACATACTTATAAATTTCTTGGATCCAACAGATCAAGTGGGCACTATGTTTTTGGCCTCAGGAACATCTCTAGCAAATTTAGCCCCTTCATGATTTTTGCGCTTCAAGATATAAATCTTCAAAGTTGGTCAAATAATGGGATACATTCACATAAATGTTGACTTTAAACCACTATAAAAATCCATTGGAGATTAAATTTGATAGTCTGTAGGATGTTAAATACGTCCATTCAGACATCAAATGATGGTCACATGAATGTCAACTTTAAGACCCATGAAGTAGCCATTGGGGCTTAAATCTAAGCAAATCTAATGATTGGTATTGAGCCATAAATCTAGATCTGATGGTGTGAGGATGATCTGATAGTGTTAGTGGGTCCCTAAAATATCAATAGATTATATTTAAATACATCGAGGAGATCAATGATTCATGATCAAGTCAAAAGGTCAGCAAATCCTGATTACAAATATGAGTGTGTCAAGTGTCAAGACCGTGTTAGATCAAGTACAAGATCAACAATCAGTGGGCACTCATGTAATTTGATATTGATAGTGTGCAAGAATTCAAAAGATTAAGGAGCTAACAAGTAGGATTTATGGGACCAATAGAAACAAAGACATGATGGAATAATTTGATTGGTCTAAGTCAATTTTTGATGACCAAAGTCAAACCCAAGAGCCTTTTTTAGACTAAAGCAAACAAGAGTATGGAGCTGAGTTTGAGCATAACCCAAAATGAACCAAGGTCAATATATTAGGGGATGTCATGAATGCATATAAATGGACTAGAATGGATTCACTGTTAGGATCAGTTGCATGAAAGTGACCCTTCTCTCCATTTTTACATGCCATGATGAACTAGTAAGGGTAAATTAATGCTAAAATAAGAGTATAATAGATTGATCTAGTTGTTTTAACTACATAAATGCTAGTACACAAATTAAAAATGATTATATCTTACCATTTTAACCAAAAAGAGCATCAATGCAGAGAAAAGTGGGAGAAGAAATGAGTGACTATTGCAATTGTTTATCGAGGTGGCCATGATCAATTGAGTTCTTTCAAAGAACATAAATATAGGGTGGTTGTAACTACTATGGAGAGTGAAGTTGAGCTCAATAATGACACCTTTTAGTGCCAAAAAATTACTCTCTCCTACCTTCTATTCTCTATAAATTAGCCTTCAAGCTATTGATTATGATCCCTTAGGCTAGTATGACTAGACTCTACCAAACTTTGTAATCATAGACCTCTTGGATGAATGAATAAAACATTTTCAGTTATTTTTCATGATTTGTACTTACTATTTATTATTGGTTTAAATATGCTTAAGTGGATGAATCTTCCCTTCTACAAGTCTAGGTCTTACCTAAGTACTAACAATTTTCCTTACAGGTCATCTAATACATCTTGGTGATTGGTGGCTTAAGTTTGAAGTGGTTGTTTGAATATAAGTAACCTCTAACTAGGCCTCATTCTCATTACCCTCATGCTAAAATTAGTTAATCTAACCTCTAGATGAAACACTATTTATTGGAAACCATTAGAGATATTGCATTAGTCTTATACTTCATCCATTAGTGTCATTTGAGTCTAAAAGAGTGGATGGTTGAATTCACGGTGCATCACCAAACTTAGATTAGGTTTCCATTTATTCAAATCCTTCTCCCTTTTCATCCCAAATCCATTTAGATATTAGGTGAGCACTATAATGAGTAATCTGAGGAGCTAGCCTCATTAAAAACCCTAGAGGTTCAACCCTGTCATAGGTGACCCATAGCCTGGGGTTGTCCACATGTTGGACCAGATATGGATAGAGGACCTGAACAATCCTTTACCAATTAGGGTGAAATCTAAGTCTACAATAGTTTTGCCATGATCGTTGGGACAAATTTTATCTATTGAAGCAAGTTTGCATCATATACATCTTCAAAATTAATTTCATGTGCTCCTTAGTCTATATCTCAAGGTAAGAAGCATATTCTTATTCATGATTTCAATTATCCTCATGTTTTCTAGGCTATGGCAGCCTATAAATAAAATTTATATCTCTCCTCTCCTCATCAACAGTTTCAAAATAACACATATACCTCTTGTTATGATCCTCACCAACAATATGAAGACTTATATTAGTCATATATGCAGGAGTATTGCCCTGATCCTCCCTATGAGCAGCTAGTCCAATCCTATGACAAAAGCCCTTATTACCAAGATAATCAAGCCCTTTATGAGTCTCATCTACCCCCTCTATAGCCTAGTTACCCCTAGTTATTAATGGAATCTACATGGCATCCCTAAATATCCCACTTATACCCCCAAGCCATTTTATATATAGCCTTAAAAAAGCTCTACTAGACCAAGAAAAGAATATGATAAACATTGATACGTTGAAGGGAAATGGGCAAGAATTACAAAACATGTCATTAGAGGGGTTAAGAATTCAGTGCAGCTAGCAAAGGAGTGGATGTCTTTCATTAGGAGAGGTTATTCTAAAAATAATGGTGATATGCTTGACATAGATGGACTCATTTCCAAGATTGAGTAGAAGTTGGGAGCCCATGAATAACATTAAACACCCCATTACCCACCCTGGCTTACCTTATTCACTCCACCTCAACCTTATATTAATCTTTACAATACCACTCATAATCCCTTGCCACACAAGTTTCAAGGTCATAATAATTCCCCCAAACTCCTCTCAACCTTACCCTCATGGAAATTTGTCCAAGGGAAAGCTCGGGTGGAAAGGTAGGTTTGTGTTGAAAAAGCCAGCCCTCATGAGCAATTGAGGTATGATTTTTAAGCCTCCCTTGCTAAACAAATTGATGCTATAGATAAACATTTTCACTAGATATTGGTATGTACAAAGGCAACATCACCTCAACAACACATACCTCCTTTCATTCTTTAGACCTTAATGCACACTATGTAGGGGAACCTTGAGCCCAAATTTCCATCTTGGAGTCAGGTCATGCAGTCAAGCAAACCCAAATCTCTCAATCCCCACCCCTCCCTTCTCAAGAATCTAAACCATTTCCATCTTGGAAATTTATTTAGAGTAGTGTGTAGAAGGAGGAGGTGGTGATTACTAAAGTCAGACAAGATACCTTTTAACCTCCAATTATCTCTCCTCAAAATACCAAAGCCTTTCCTTCATGGGGGGAAATTCAAGAAATAGTATAACAAAAAGAAGAGGTGAATGTGGTACAATAAAAGCAACTCCAAGAGAAAATTCAAGTATCTATGTCTACTTCTATGGACCTTTCTCATATTATTGAGTACTTTCAGGGGTTTATTATGCCTATCCTAGAGAAATAACCTCTCCTTTGTGAGACAAATCAAGAAGATGCAGCTAAGGAGACAACAAATACTGATAATTTGAGTGACCAGGAAGAAGAAACCCTAATTGGGACACCTCTTGGGAAGAACAAACATAATCCATTCTTCCATAAGGTCAAAGAGGATGAGTTGCATGGACAAGTACAAGTATAAGGTGAGATCCATGAAGAAGAAGATTCAAATGTGTCACAAAAGGTTGTTTTTTAAGAGCCTCTTGATCACATACCAGATTTCCCACATCAAGATGCTTCTTAAGAACTTGTAGAATTGACCAATGATGAGTGTATCCCAGTCAAAGAAGATGAGCATCAATGTGATGATGAGGAATTATGGTGGAATATATGGATATTTGTAAAGAGTATCAAGTTATTTAAGGCCTTAAATTTCCCATTGAATATTTTGAAGACCAATCAACTACTGAAATTGACTCACAAGGGGAATAAGTACATGAAGATGAGAATAATGAACAAGTGTTTGTTGGCTTAATACATCAGACCATTGATCTTGATTATGAATCAATTGAAGATGCATTTTCATCTAGCATGCCTAAAGAGATACAAGAGGTCAATCATGAAGACCTTGATAATTCACTTATTCATAAAGAGAAGAATAAAAGGCCAATGGGAGATACATCAGATCATTCATAGATAATAAATGAAAAATAATTGGTAGCATTCTTGCAAAATAAAAGAATCTAGGATCAGGATGATTGGATTTTAGATTCCCACCTTCAGTCCATACAATTTAAAATGGAAGGTCAAGGCCTATCTACCTCATTAAGAGGGCATGAACATCCAACTACTCCAGTCAGCAAGTAGAGGATTTCAAGATATGGCAAACGTGTCTCAAGGTTATAAAGTAGACCATCCAGCTTTCCTTTTGATCCAAGAGGGAAGTATATGCAATATTTAGTTATGAATATTAGGATAGTTTATATTTGTTTTACTCCAAGTGTTTCCTTGGCATATTTGTTAGATCTTGCTTTGATTGCATTTGTGTTCCTTGTTGTGTTTTTTCCTTTTTTGTTTTATTGGGTGTTGTCTTTTCCAAGAGGTTCCTTACAGTCAAGGTTCATTTTGTCATTATTACAAGAGTTTTAAAGAATCAAGAGGAATATTTTGCAATCAATACCTTATTCATTTAGCCATCATAAGTAAGCTTGGTTAATGTCTAGGTTCCATAACTATCAGGTTGGTCAAGCTAGCTGAGTCACCAAAAATGTTGGCCATTTTAGCCCACATACTAAGATTTTGCCTGGATGTAATGCCATGTCTTGGAGATCAATAATGGAGTAGGAAGCTGAGTAGTGTTTTGGGTGGAATGAGTGGTCCAAGTATCTCATAGTGCTCACAAAGCTTTTGAAACACCTTAAGTTCACTTAAAGTGTAATCTGTCAAATTTTAAGGATAAGACTAGAGTTACAGATATCTTATGGGGTGTCAAAAATGATTACAATGAGTATGAAAGTGCACGATATTCATCTAGTTCTTCATTATGTTCATCTAGACATTTTGGGTCTAGTGGCAGAAATTTTGAGTAGACAGTTTGCCAACATCATCATTGCCTCGTGTGTATGAGTCAGGGAGAAATGGTCATACGATTGTGATCACATTAGTCCCAAGTTTATACGCATCAATTTTCAAGCCATGCATCCAAGTACAATAGAAGATATGAGGGTTTAGAGTTGGCCTCTCGATCAAAATTTGCTAAGTTTCCATACTTAACCAATTTGCAAAGAAGCTTAAATGGAGCCAAGTAAATAATTTGATGATGTTATATCTCACACATGTGGTAGTCTCAAGGGAAAATGGTCACATGGGTATGTTCATATTTATACCAAGAACATATGCGCTAACTTCCAAGTCATGTGATGAAGCACATCAAAATATATGCATAAGAAAAGTTGGCACCTTAAACAAAATTTTCTAAGTTTCCATACTTAGCCATTTTGAACCCGACTGTCATCAAAACATCATGTAAAATCACATGGGTAAGCACACTTTAAAAAAATTTAAACACACTTAGAAAGATCTTAGAGCTAGTGGATCAAGTGGGCACAATGTTTTTGGTCTCAGGAACATCTCCAGCAAATTTGGCCCCTCTATGATTTTTGTGCTTCAAGATATAAATCTTTTAAGTTGGTCAAATAATGGGATACGTTAATGCAGATGTTGAATTTAAGCCACTAAAAAAATCCATTAGAGATTAAATTTAACAGTCTATAGGATGTCAAATACGTCCACATAGACATCAAATGATAGTCACATGAATGTCAACTTTAAGACCCATGAAGTAGCCATTAGGGTTCAAAGCTAAACAAATCTAATGGTTGGTGTTGAACTGTACATCCAAATCTAAAAGTGTGAGGATGATCTAATAGTGTTAGTGTGTCCCTAAAAGATCAATGGAGTGCATTTAATAATACTAAGGAGATCAATGGCATGTAATCAAGTCAAAGGGTCAGTGGATCCTAATTACAAATACGAGGGTACCAAGTGTCAAAAACATGTTAGCTCAAGAACAAGATCAATGATTAGTGGGACTTAATGCAATTTGATATCAATAGTGTATAGGTAGTCAAAAGGTTGAGGAGATGACAACTGGGATCTGTGAGACCAATAAAAATAAATACAAGATGTAATAATTTGATTGGTCTGAGTTGGTTTTTGATGACCAAAGTCGAACCCAAGAGCTTTTTTTTACCAAAGCAAGTAAGAGCATAGAGCTAAGTTCAAGTATAACCTAAGATGAACTAGAGATAATATCTTAGGGGATGCCACAAAGTCATATACATGGACTATAAGGGCTTCGACTCCAAGACTAGTTGAATGAAAGTGACCCTTCTTGTTAGGATTGTGGAGCTAAAAGCTTCACTGATGCAGACATGGAGGAGGTTGCAGAATGAGTTGCTGAGTGTCAGAAGTGTTTGGCGTTGGTCTGGCCAACCGACGTCGGCAGGGTAAGACAGGAAGGCAACCGATGTCGGTCATATATCGGCCGGCGTCGGCGACCCCAGGCGGACAGGGACCGACGTCGGTCGCCTGTGTAGTTCGACTGCGAGTTAATTATGGGCAGTGAGCTAACGAACCAAGAGTTTGCATGATGAGTACTAATTTTAGACTCATAGCTGCGGATCTAATTATGGTAATTAGATGTCTAATCATTGTTTGGATGAGATCTATATAATAGACTCATGGTTGTATTGGAAAAGTGTGCTAGGGAGTAAGAGAGCATAATTATAAGCTCCTTCTGTGTGTGAGGTAGAGCAATGGTGCGTTCCTCCTAGTGCCACAGTACCAGGTTTGTTGGTGCTGGATTGGAGAGCCAGCTGGGTTCTTCAAGAGTGTAGGATCTTGGTCACAGTTGCATGGCCTATATAGGAGATCTACATGGTAAGTAAGATCGTTGATCTGCAAGTGTATGTGTGTGCAAGGTCGAGGTTCACAGGTGAATAGAACCATTGTTTGATTTGTAGGTGTGCAAGGTCATATAGACAGCAACACAACAGGGAGCAGTATCAGGCATGATCTACTTGGAGTACAGGTGTGTACTCGGATAGAGCAAGAGGAAGGCAAGGGAGTTCCTTCCATGAGTATGGTCTGTTGAATTGCAGGTTGTTGCAGATTCATGGGAGATCTACTTGAAGTACCTTGAGTACTTGTGGAGCACGTGGAGTGCTTGTGGAGTGCGTGGAGCACTTGTGGTGTGCGTGGAGCACGGGAGGTGAACACCAACTCTGTATTTGAGCTGGGTGTTGGGACCTGTGAGAGGGAGAGCTTTGGGGAGAAGAATTACTGTTCACTTGAGGTGTGGGAAACCTCTGTAAGGTGGTGGAGAAGAAGTGGCATCTTCTTTATTGTATTCTTTTCTGTATAAAGTGTTAATACAATTTGGTATTGTCTCTCATATGCTGTGTTATTCTGAATTCTAGTTACTTGGTGAATCTGGTTAATTTCCGCATATTAAGTTGCTTGGTTTGGTAATCAAATTGTGTGCTTCCGGTTTATACCCATCCTCCCAACACTTCTTTCCATTTTTGCATGCCAATGCTGAAATAAGAGCATAACAGATTGATCCAGCTATTATAACTACATCGATGCTGACACTCAACTTGAAAATAACTTGATCCCACCATTTTAACTAAAAATAGCATCAATTCAAAGAAAAATGGGAGAAAAAATGAGTGACTATTGCAACTGTTTATCGAGGTGGCCATGATCAATTGAGTGCTTTCAAAGAACATAAATGTAGGGTCATTGTAACTATTATAGAGAGTGGAGTTGAACTCAATAATGACCCATTTTAGTGCCAAAAAATTTCTCTCTCCTTCCTTCCATTCTCCATAAATATAGCCTTTGATCTATTGATTAGGATCCCTCAGGCTAGTATGACTAGACTCTTCCAAGCTTTATACTCATATACCTCTTAGATGAATGAATAAAACATTTGTATCTATTTCCATGATCTGTATTTAGTGTTTCTTACTGGTTTAAATATTCTTAAGTGGATGAATCTCCCCTTTTGTAGGTTTAGGTCTTACCTAATTGTTAACAATTTTCCTTACAGGTAATCTAATGTGTTTTGGTGATCGGTGGCTTAAGCTTGAAGTGGTTATTTGACTGTAAGTGCCCTCTAACTAGGCCTCATTCTCATTAACCTCCTACTTCAATCATTCAATCTAGCCTCTATATGAAACACTATTGCTTGGAAACCATTAGAGATAGTGCATTATTCCTATACTCCATCCATTAGTGTCATTTGAGTCTAAAATAGTGGATGGTTGAATTCATGGTGCATCACCACACTTAGAGTAGGTTTCCATTTATGCAACTCCTCCTCCCTTTTCATCCCATATCCATTTAGATCTTAGGTGAGCACTATAATGATCAATCTGAGGAGCTAGCCTCATTAATAACCCTAGAGGTTCAACTCCATCATAGGTGACCCATAGCCTGGGGTTGTCCCCATGTTGGACCAGATTTGGGTAGAGGACCTGAACAATCCTTTACGCAGTTAGGGTGAAATCTAAGTCTACAATAGTTGGTACTCCCTCAAAATATTTATGTTATCATCTGTGCTATTAGGTGTATGTATGAATGTAATATGAACAAAAATTCCAACTTGAATTGAATTATAGTATTGGGATTGAACCTTATTATGTGGTTGTAATGTGTATTTCCCTACAAAGTCCACAACCAAAACAATGGTGCCAACTGGGAAGTTGTCCTTACATACCTTGAATTAATTATCTAACTATTTTGGTTTGTGTGTGTGTCTTGCATATTGGTATATAATATTCTTTTTGAATTCAAACATGAAATCAGATACAAAAAGTTTGGTCATAACCAATTCACATCTTGATGACTCTTTTTCATCCTTTAACACATACTTTAGAGATTTATACTTTGTATAATCAACCAGTTGCTTTCTAAATTCATGCAAAATTTATTCATGTATAGAACTCATCAAATTTGACAAACCACCATAATTGTTACATGTTCCATCTAGACATTGTTGGCAAAAAATAATGGTCCCTCGGGTCTTTGACAAAAAAGACTTTGGATTAATTCTCTTGATGTCTTAGGTGGAGGAGACACCATACATTCTTGTAAAATCTTGTCAATATGTAAAGTAAAATGTATATGATGAAAAATATCAAAATATATAATAAATTCAATATGTACCTTACAACAACATGTGTATATTTGGTTGATTTTGACATAAAAAGTCTTGCACATCTCAAATGACCTTTGGTTAATTATCAATTGGCCATTAAATTTTTCAATAATTTTTTTATAAAATTTTGTTTGGGTCATGTCCAATAAATGTTTTGCATGTGGTTCATGATTTTTTGAGCATTTTCTTCTTTTAACCACATATTTTACATTAGATGAGACCCTTGTGTTGTCGTGCCAAAAAATTTCAATCAAATGTCTTGTTCCTTCAACTAATACCTTATCTTTTCATGGGAGTCTACCACTAAATGCCCAACAATCCGTGAGTGAAGGGTCATCAAGCCTTGTTCTTATTTTTACGATATTTATAAGAGTTTTTCTATTTAAGTTCAAGGATTTAATTATTTCACTAAGAATTCAAGCTTTAGATGTTGACTTACTCATTATAGATTCCATTATTACTCATCTTGCCACATTACTATCTTTCTTTTGACTTTTATTACTTATTACCTTAAATGCATTAAATAGATTCTTTACTATTGTACTATTTCTTCCCTCCATGCTAAATATTCTTAACCCTACATTATGCATCATAGGGTGCATTTTTTACATTTTTATTAATTGAACAAATAGTTGACATCATTTTATATAGGTTTTATTCTCAAATGCATAGTCTCAAACATGTTGAGCATGACATTGAACTGATCATTTTGACATTTTACCTTATATAAGTTCTACTATTTTATCATATATTTCAACTAAATACCTTGGTGTTCATCTTATTATCCTTGAAGGTGTGGGTGTAGGAGCTATATTTTATATTAAATTAGGTGGTGTTACCACTTCAACCATAATAGGGATAGTAGGGGTTGACCATCTATATTAGACTCTATAGGCAAATGGAATTCCTCTTCATTAACAGAGACATGATTTGTGTAATACCCTTCTCATCTCTATAGTGTTTTTTTCATGTCGTAGTATAAGATGCATTCCCAGTATAACACGTGTACTGTGTGTACGTCATTTGAGCAAGTTGCCTTATGGATTATAATAGATCCTACTTTTAGTATCTGGTTGTGATGTCAACATGGACCTAGGTTAGTTGTGACTTATGTAGGACCAGATTTGCATTAATTTAAGTACTTCACTTGAACCTATCTGATAACCATGTTTTTTTCTCTTTTGATGTTGGCTCTCAACTTTATAACCATTTTAATGTGTTTTGATAACAAATTCTACCTATAAAAACATTAATAAAGATGTAAATAAATGTGTGTGTGTGTGTGTGTGTGTGTGTACATATATATACATAAATGAAATAGTATTAATTAAATCAAAAGAATCATATATATATATATGATTCTTTTGATTTAATTAATACTATTTCATTTATGTATATATATGTACACACACACACACACACACATATATATATATAGTTAATTAAAAGGGATTAATTAAATGAATAAACGGAATTTTGCTATTGTGGATTGGCACTTGGCTTTGGTTGTTCAACAAATTCTACAGCGATTTACTTCCTTAGATTCTATGTTGTACATATTTTATCTATTTTCATATTTATTAGTTATTTGAGTTAGATGAAAATATACAAATAAATAATGGAATTAATAAATGTTAAAGAAATAAATAAATAAATAAAAATATTTATATAATTGGTTCTTTTAAATTAAATAAATAATTTCCATTCCATTATTAATATTCTAATTATATATATAAACATGATTATATAGTTATAATGCAAAAAGATAATTTAATGAATTTCAAAATATTAAATGTGTAATGAATTTAATAAGTTAAATGGATGTTGAGTGGGGGACTAGGTACATTGTGAATTAAGTGGAGAGGGAGAAAAGCTGGTAGGTGGTTTCAAATCTCTTGGAGACAAATTAATTCCCAACTAATTTTGAAGGGAAAACTAATTAAATAATTTTGTGCTTGACTCATCTTCAACGCACCATTTTAGAGTCTCATTCTTTGTCCTGGATAATTCCTTCTTATTGTTGCTTGTTTTTAGAAGTATTAGAATGAAGAATAAAACAAGGAGAATGGCTTTGTCAAGAGGTACCCTGAACAATAATAGGAGGAAATTATTAACAAACTCTGGTGGGAAGGATATGGTTGAGAGGAAGAATCAGGTGAGAGGTTTTTCTCTTCTAAATTTTTTATTTTTGTTTTTATAAATTAATAGGCAGATTAATCAGGGAATGAGAGTTGTGTTGTGTGTATTGGTGGTAATCCTTTTTTGTTGTTTGATTTATTTTGGTTTGATGGTTAAAAATTTGGTAAATATTTAGTTAATGTCTTCCCTTGAAATTGTTCTACTAAAATTCTGAACTTTGGGAAATAGAATAAAACCCTTAAATTTCTTTGATCTACCTGTGATCAAACTGAGAAATTATATTTGGTTTCAAAATACCAAATCTTGGGTCCATGGGGCAGGGTTTATTAATTTGTCAGATTTGATTCCAAATCTTCACTATTGCTCTATAGATAATGTTTCTTCTGGTAAATAAATAAGCTGAGATATATATATCTAATTTCATTAATATGTAGTTATATGTTTTTGTTTCTTATTATTAACTTTATAAAAGGGTAAAAAAAAGTATGTATATATATAATAATAATAACAAATAATGTTTTAATTTAAATGTTGAAATTTAATTTTTTTTAGAGGGAGGGAGGGTCATCGACCGCCCAACTTAGTTGGGTTTAAAAAAAAAGAATGTAAACTTTTTAAATTGTATTTTAATTAACATTTATGAATTTTGATAGTTATTATAATTTTATATTCATTAATATTTATAAATGTGGATATTTATTTGACGATACAATTTTATATTTATAAATAATGATATTTATATAAATAATACAAATTTATAGTTATTAATATTTATATTTATTGAAATTATATTTATATATATATATATATATATATATATATATATATATATATATATATATATATATATATATATATATATATATATATATATATATATATATAAATAAAATTATTTATTTATATAGAAATTCACTTTGGTCCTTTTATAAAAATGGTGGAAATAAGTTTATCGACCATTCTCGTCTTTCAAGGTTATTCCTGTTAGTAGCATGCATGAGTGGAGTATCTCATTTGATGTTAATAGTTTATATATGGAACTTTATGAATTACGAAATTATAAATCAAAGAATATTATATATTAAGTAAACATATATATTTTCCATACTTAATAATTATGATTTGGGACACATGAGTAAATGTAGTCTTATAAATATAGTATTATATGTATAGAGTCTTATACTCACTATAGAGATGAAATGTATTTATTTTTGTGTTTAAAAGACAAGTTTAGGAAATTAGTTGTACATGTACATTGGTAGTATGGGGCTTGTAAGTTATATTCTAATTGAGAAAACTCCCTAGAATGAATGTGATTGGTTAAAATTGTTTTTAGATGACTCTCTCGATAGGAAAATTGTTGATCGCTAATTAAATAAATACCAATGTTTTTAGTGTAGGAAATTTAAATTTTAGTCTTTTCGGTTTAGTATACTTATAAGATCTTCGAAAGTAATGATAAAATTGGTCTTTACCTTATAGGTATGCAATAAGATAGTGACTTTGTTTTGTAACTACAAGAATTCATGAATAGAAAACTATCTTATAAGTTTCATCTACTTTATAGGTCACAATTAGATGTGTGTCTAGCAATTTATGTCTGTACAATGCCTTTTGTAATGATAGTTTTGTTGTAATAGAGTGTTTCATATGTTAGCTTTTTATATTAGTTTATTGTGTTTTTATCATAATGTGATTGTCAATTATCTTCCTTGGTTATTGAACTTGCGTACAATCAATTTATTTTGTCTTGAGTAGGTTAACCCTTCTAGTCTCTTAATTTGAATGTTGATACAATATGACAAGTTTGCTGCTCAATTGTTTATTTTGTTTGTTTATTAATTTGTAAACAAAAGAGATGGTGTTTAGGAAGGAGAAATCCCTTGCTCAGCTTTTAAGTTCAACCATTTGGTGACCATGTTCTAATGTAGGTGGAAGAGTTCCAGTGCAATAGTCAACAAGATAATTTAGTACTATTGTTCGATATGATTATAGATTAAAATTGAGTTGTTTAATTGTATTAGTCTCCTATCAACGTTTTTGTAAATAAATTTCACGATAGGCCAAGATGG
This sequence comes from Torreya grandis, assembly GCA_037957365.1. Lineage (NCBI taxonomy): Eukaryota > Viridiplantae > Streptophyta > Pinopsida > Cupressales > Taxaceae > Torreya > Torreya grandis. The sequence goes on from JARHVA010000800.1 coordinate 927,092, forward strand.
ATATAGTTGTAAGCCTTGTTTGTATTCGTAAACATTTAATCCTCACAATGATAGCTTTAACATGATTTTATGTTGATTGTAAATGAATTCACATTAATATTTTTGTATTGAAAAATTGATATTTAAAGGTTAGACAATTTAACCTCTTTGTATCTAAAATTTCTTTGGATCAAGTTAAGATGATTGAGATCTAGGAAATTGATAAATTATGGAGATTATGTTGGTGGATTATTTGATGTATGATAATCGTGTGTTTTTTATTTGATAAAGTGTATTGCAATTTGCTTGGTAAAATAATAGTAAATTAGTGTATGAGGTACTAGTTTTATGAATAAGTGTGTTGATGTGATGTTGCAATATCCCATGAGACCATTAATAATATTAATTAATATTAAAACTAAAGGTATCTAGTATTATGTTTGGTTTTTCATAGTTTGATATTGTATGAGTGATTTTATTTAACTTCTATTGGATCATTTTTGCTTCATATTTTTTAGAAGGCCCTTCTACATTGATAGTTTATTTCCCATTTCTGTGCAAATCTTTCTAAGTTGGCTTTGAAGCGGACTCGGTTTAAGCGATGAATTGATAGATTTCTCAAATCTTAATTTTGGAACCCGCTTACCTGTTATAGGAGAGAATAAAACATCAATAGATTATTTTATTACTTGACCTGATGTCGATTTGTAAAACCATTTTTGGGTGACACTCGTTGGTTTTTGCCTACATTGTTTTATCTTGACTGTGCAAAATCATTTCAAACTCAGTTTTCCATAAATAGATAATTGAGTCTTTTAATAAACCAAATGTTGTTAATGTTTTATTTTTACCTTTAAAATTGTACAACAAATTTGTTTTCTTAGTTTTGGATATTTTTTCTATTTTTAGAGTTTCAATTTTAAACCCGGTTTATTCATAAAATTACTAGGCAGAACAATTTAGTTGCATGAAGTCAATTTGAAATCAACTGACTAAAAATAGTTAAAATCATTTTTATGCAAAAATAAAAGTTTAACTTGATTCTTTTTTAGCTTTATATGATCCTCAAATCTTCCTTTTGGTCCTTTTGGAATCATTTTCTATTTTTGGTGGTTTCATTTCAAACCCTGTTTGCTCTACATTTCTAAGTTTTTCAGCGTTTTTGTTGCCAAAACCCGTTTGGATTGTTGGCTTATTTTAGAATCTCCTTCTTCGAAGTTGTGTTTCATAAATTGAAATCTCTTATTTTGATTTTCATATTTATATTTAACCTTTGTATTTAGTTTTTAAGCTCATTTGATATTTTTAATAAGGTGCTCTTGAACCTTGTTTGTCATAGTTTTCTTGGGTGAGTCAGTTTTCCATCGTCCAGTGTAGTTTGGATTGGCAGTTTGTTTCTTCATCATGTTCACCCTAGAACTCAAATAATACTCCTTTTGAAATGGTATTAGATTTCAAAATTGGTCTTTCGATTTAAGAAATTATATTTAATTATCTGCATATTTATTTTAGGATTGTCTTATGGATCTTTTAGTCATATTACATCTGAGTACTCATAGGAGTTGTCCTACTTAAATAGTTGCATCGAGGGAGAATCTTTCACCTTGGTGTAATTTATTCCTAAGTGTGTTTTGTGTGTTCTCACCATAAGTGATTTGATGTCACTTATATATTGTTTGAAAGTTTTTTTTGTTCCCAAGAATCTAAGGATATTTTAGATTCTTTCTGTCAGGGTAGATGGTACAATGGCACTTTGAATAGTCAATTATGACTCTTATATTACTCTCATATGAGAGATTTTATTTCATAGCTCATTCATGCTAGTCGAATTTGTGCACACAAGAAGCTATGAATTACAATTTATGTGTTTTCAAATCTTAAGTGAGTTGTATCGTTGATTGTTGTTTAAAAACAAAATTGGTGCAATTTTGTGTGTGTCTGAGATGTAAATTTTAGGCATTACATTTTGGTATCAGAGAATAGTTAAACACTAGGAGCTCTAGAGTGTTGGTGTTTTGTTATATACATTATGTGACTTTTGCTCACATAAATACAAAATGAATGACATAGTGTGAGTAAATGTAGTTTCAGACATGGATTTTGTTGGGAATCACTGAATTTTAGTTGTAGATTTGCTCTTTTAAGGATGGAAGTGTCCTATTAGAGAGGACCCCTAATTATTGTTTGTTATCATGGTGAAGTATCTAGCCACTGTGGGCCACTAGACCCTACAACAAATAGAATGATGAAATTTTGAACTTTCTGGTTGATTATATTGTTCTCATACCTCATTAATGGATATTTACATTGATCAGTTTTACTATTCCTTGGTAAGATGAATATTTGAGGATTAAAAAAAAATTGTAGGTATATATGTTTGTGTATGGTAAATACCTACCTTAATCTATATTTACGTATTCTTTTAATGATTATGTATTAATACATTAGATAAGTATGACTCTTATAAAGGGATGCGTATATAATTATAAATATGATAAAATTGATTATTTTTAAATCAAATTATTAACACTAGTATCTCTAAGCTAGTATGTTTTTATTAGCATTTTGTTGTTCATCTGGGTTAAGCTTAAGCTATGAGATTATAAAGATGGACTTAATCTGTTGTTGTAGTTATATGATTTAGTTAATCTTAGAGCATCATTAACCTTGTGTATGTTGGTTGTTATATAACTAAAGGGCACCTAGCATGATTTGAATGTTTACTGTTGACGCAGTGGATTGCACCCAGGGCAGGAGGCCGAGCTCCTGCCTTCCACACGCAACAATGGAAACTCCCCTCTCACCTATGGGACTAGCGAAGCTGGAGGGGAGAGTCTCTAGGTAAGGGCTAGCTCCCTTTGATGCATCTAAGTTGTTCCAATGAGTTCTAATACATATACATAGATATATAATGGGTGGGATGAAAAGGGAGAAGGATTACAGGAAAACAAAACTACTCTAAAAGAGGTGATGCACCAAATGATTCGACCTTCTCACACTCACACTTTGAGCCATACAAACATATACGTACACTTCAACTGGTAAATGGACCAGACTGCAAGAAGTTTAACAGGGAGGATTTAATGGAACACACAAAAAATAGAGACTCACCATAGGTGTTGTGGAAGGGACACACTGTATAGTAGATTCTTTCTATCTCTGCGTTTCCAGGTACAGCTCTTCTTATCACCTATAAGAATGGCACCTTATAGACACCAGGTGTGTTGGTGTTAAACCTGTGGAAGCATTAAGAAGTAATGACTAAACACAAAACTAACACTCAGACACACACAGAGATATCTAACCAGAATAGAGGTAAAAATGCATTTATCGATTTTAGGTGAAAATTTGCCAGGGCTTCGCCTTACAAATGTGAAAGATCCTTTTCCAAATGACAAGTATACAATATATAGAGGAAGGAAGGAGGCCTTTTGGTGCCCTTTTTACAAATGACCCATGTGCACTCTGATCATTGGGAAGAGCAAGCCGCTTAAACATCATATGAGAAATTATGAGCCACGTCGTTTGTCTGCTTGCAAAACCACTCCTTCAAGGCGATTACATGGCTTGTCTGCTCATTAATGCAAAATGAAGAAAAATGGGTCGCACCATTAGCCATTTGTGCCTCCTAATGATCAATTCACATAAACTGTATCACCTGCTGGAGTAACTTCTTGAATCGGTGCCTCCCTTCACCATTTGGACTATCTGCCTATTCCTACACTTGGCACTTTTCTCTCTTTGTTCTTTGGGCTCTTTGTTGTTGCTCAAACGGTTACTTCTCTATCGTAAAAATGATGTTCGTGAACCTGTCACTGTTTGAAAAACAACGACTAATCTATCTTCTTAAAGTTGATAGCTTCTAGGACGTCACTGTCCTTGGCAAATTCCTTCAGGCCTTTTCCTTTGACTCACCCTTTGTTTCAGACCCTCCCGGAGGGGAAGTATCCCTTTAGGTCTGGAGAAGTGCCCTTCATTTGGCAGTCAGGAGCCCCTCACAAGGGTACCTGCCCTTCGACGACCTTTTGTCTCTTTGGCCTTTCCTGCGAGCTTTTTCTACGAGCTTTTTTCTCGTGAACAAAAAGTCTGTGAGAATTGGCCACTTTGATTTCTTTCAGGGTTTTCCCCAGGTCCTTTTGAGCTCATGGCCTTCCTCTAAATTCCTTCAGACTTTTTGTCTGAAGGAATTTCTTCGAACAAAAGTCTGAAAGAATTCAATGCCTTAAGACTTTCTGCGCGTTTCTTGAAATCCTTCAGTTGCCTTCGAAGTGCTCCCTACCCTCCGCAAGGGCTTTGAACCTGGAACTGCCCTCCGTAAGGGCACTTGTCCCTCGAGGGGCTTGAACTTTCATTTGAACCACTCCTTTGAACCAATCGTTGAACCAATTGATTGAACCGGTTCAACGATTCAAACATTTGTTGAACCAAGGCATCGAACCATTTGATTGAACTTGTCGATGAACTTTGTGTTGAGCTTTGCATTGAACTTTGCCGATGAACTTTAAGATTGAACCAAAAATGTTGAACCATTGCATTGAACCAAGTCGATGAACTGATTGAGTGAACTGAGTGATTAAACCATCTGATTAAACCGAAACATTGAACCAAGGTGTTGAACCAACGCATTGAACCAAGCCGATGAACCGTTTGATTGAACCAAAGCGACGAACTTGCCGATTGAACCGAAGTGATGAACTTGTTGATTGAACCAAGGCATTGAACCGAAGCGTTGAAACGGTTCAATGGTTCAAAGGTGCTAACTCTTGGAAAGATTATGTCATTGAACCACTCTTCCAACCTTAAGGAAAAGTGTCTTTGAACCATTTTAGCTCTCTTTCCTTATGAATTTATTCAAACAAGAGTCCGAAGAAGCTTTGTAAAACCTTGCACTCTCTGAATTGGTTCTTCATCTGCCAAAAGACTACACCTGTAGAGTTCGTAGAAAATCTTCTTTGCAAAATCCATAGAAACTTCACTTGCAGAGTCCATAGAAATTTCCAGACTTGTGCAAAATCAAAAAATGAAATGGCCTAGAATAGCAGGGGAAGAAGGGGACCAATTTTTGGCCTGTTGGCAAAATCAAAAAATGAAATGGCCCAGAATAGCAGGGGAAGAAGGGGACCGATTTTTGGCCTGTTGGACCAAAAATGGTCAACATTTACACGAGTGTTGAAAGTTCTAACCCTATTCTCGAGTTATGTAGTTTGAAATTTATGTGCAACCACAAGTAAATCAAAAGTAAGTGTGCGGCTAAAGTTATCCATGTGAATCAATTAAGATAGTGAAACTACCAAGATCTTTGCATTAGTAGCTTTATACAAGAGTTTTCAAACACATATTATCAATTTACATTGGAGCAAAACAACCAGAATTGAACATAGTGTTTTCTAAAAAAGCATTTGAGTTATGTGTAATAATAAAAAATGACATGCTATTTGATGAAAAACTTATATATCAACTAATTCAGAGACTTTGGGACAGTTGGAAGAATTTCTAGGGTACTTTTAGCACTAGGTGCCAAGCATGAGATTTACACATGGTTTATTTCTACATAGTTATATCAACACTTGTTATGAGGAGGCATAGGGAGGATTACTATTTTTCTTATTTCTCCTACCTCTGGGAGGTAGTCAAGACTTACTTTATTACCTCTGAGAGGTAGTTGAGACTTGCTTTATTACCTCTGAGAGGTAATCATATTAATCTTTTGGGAGGTATATGGAAGATGATGAGATGTTTTCTCCTACCTCTAGGAGGTAGTTGAGCTGCTTATGTTCTCTCACCTCTGGGAGGTGATTGAGTTTTATTGATTCCTTATCCTCTTGAGTGACTTTTAATAGTCACATAGTTCGAGTAATGTGATATTTTTGATTGATTTTCTTTGATAACCAGCACTAGTCCTTAAACTTGAATTCACATTTAATTATTCTTTTAGAGTTTTGAGCATTTATAAGTTGTTTATTTGAAGTTGATTTAAATAGATTTACATTTGAATTGCATTTGAATTTAATTTTGTTTATTTTGACAACTTGATTATTATGACTTGGACTTATTTTATTATGGGTGCCAACTTCTTTTGAATTTGAGTTACGATTTTATGATTTATTTTCTGATTTCATTGACTTATTGACTCTTAAATTGATTATTTTAACCTTTGATTATTTAAAATTGTTATGGTATTTTGATTTTTTATGAATGTTGCTTCATGTGTTTTATATATACGTATACATATATATACATATATATATATATATATATATACACATACATACATACATATATATATATATATATATATATATATATATATATATATATATATATATATATATATATATATATATATATATATATATATATATATATATATATAGGTGTGTGTGTGTGTGTGTGTGTTGTAATGTGTGCAATGTACACTTTGTGGGGAAGAAGAAGTAGTTTTTAAAAGCTCCTGGGTCAAGATGGGAATCTATTTGGAACAAGTTCATGACACCATCCTTCTCAACCACCAAACATGTTGTGATTATTCTATATTTATACATTATTTTGACCATTTATTGGGAGGTCTAAGGAGGCCAAGAGGTCTAAGGAGGGAATAAGGAGGTTTCAGGAGGTCTAAGTAGTTTTGGGAGGTCTAAGGAGGTTTAGTGAGATGTATTTGATGATGCAGTTGATGGAGATTGTTATTCTTTACACACTAGACTATTTCAGATATTTATACAACATTATATGTTTTCTTATATGACTTGGTAGTCATTTTTATTATTGTTTGTTGCACAATGGATATGATATTAATTTGTGGTGGATTGGTGATTCTACCCTTGTATAGTAATTTTGAAAATTCATAATATCAGTTGGTAGTATATATGACATAGAAAATTCTTCATAGTCACGATATTTGTTCACTAGAAACCTCATGGTAGTATGTTTCAGTTGACACAACATTGCATAGCTAAATGGTATTATAATGATTATATTGGTTCGTGTTTGACACTATCTTTCTTATTTCTATTGTAACATGGAATTGTACAAGAGTTATTTGGAATAGCAACTTATATTCTAGCATATCAGAGTATTTATAGCAATGTTTTGGTGTTATCACTTCTATGACTATTTGGAGATTGAGTATTTGAGTTTTATATTATCATAAAGATTTTCTCAATAACAGATTATTACTATTTGAGAATGTAGTGGACATCATTACATGATTTTTTTTGGAAGCATCGAGGATGATGCCCTTTTCAAGGGGAGTGAATTTAATACCCTTCTCATCTCTACAGTGTTTTTTGCATGTCGTATTATAAGTTGCATTACTAGTATAACACATGTACCATGTTCACTCATTTGAGCAAGTTGCCTTGTGGATTATAATAGATCTTGCTTTCAGTATTTGGTTGTGATGTCAGCATGGACCCAGGTTAGTTGTGACTTATGTAGGACTGTATTTGCATTAATTTAAGTACTTCACTTGAACCTATTTGATAACCATGTTTTTTCTCTTCTGATGTTGGTTCTCAACTTTATAACCATTTCGATGTGTTTTGCTAACAAATTCTACCTATAAAAATATTAATAAGGATGTAAATAAAAATGTCTATATATGTGTATGTGTGTATACATAAATGAAATGGTATTAATTAAATCAAAAGAATCATACATACATACATACATATATAGTTATAGTTATATGTAAATAATATATTTATAGATAATTAAAAGGGATTAATTAAATGAATATAATTATTAAAAAAATACATATATTTGTATTTATATATGTGTTAATATTGGATTTGAAATTATATATATATATATATATATATATATATATATATATATATATATATATATATATTATTTATTTTCATATTTATTAATTATTTGGGTTAAATGATAATATACAGATAAATAATGAAATTAATAAATGTTAAAGAAACAAATAAATAAAAGTACTTATATGATTAGTTCTTTTAAATTAAATAAATAATGTCCATTCCATTATTAATATTTTAATTATATATATACACATGATTATATAGTTATAATGCAAAAGAGAATTTAATGAATTTCAAAATATTAAATGTCTAATGAATTTAATAAGCTAAATAGATGTTGATTGAGGGACTAGGTACATTGTGAATTAAGTGGAGAGGGAGAAAACTTGGCAGGGTGTGTCAAATCTTTTGCAGACAAATCAATTCCCCACCTAATTTTGAAGGGAAAACTAATTAAATAATTGTGTGCTTGACTCATCTTCAACGCATCATTTTAGAGTCTCATTCTTTGCCCATGATAATTCCTTCCTATTGTTGCTTGTTTTTAGAAGCATTAGAATAAAGAATAAAACAAGGAGAATGGCTCTATCAAGAGGCAGCCCGAACAACAACAAGAGGAAATTATTAGCAAACCCTACTGGGAAGGATATAGTTGAAAGGAAGAATTAGGTAAAGGGTTTTTCTCTTCTAAATTTTTAATTTTTGTTTTTATAAATTAATAGACAGATTATTTAGGAAATGAGAGCTGTGTTATGTGTATTGGTAGTAATCCCTTTTTGTTGTTTGAGTTATTCTAAGTTGATGGTTAAAAATTTGGTAAATATTTAGTTAATGTCTTCCCTTAAAAGTATTTTATTAAATTTTTTAACTTTGGAAAATAGAGTAAAACTCTTGAATTTATCGGATGTACCTGTGATCAGATTGAGGAATTATATTTGGTTTCAAAATACCAAATCTTGGGTGCATGGGGCAGGAGTTTCTCTATTAATTTGTCAAATTTGATTCCAAATCTTCCCAATTGCTCTATAGATAATGTCACTTTTAGTAAACAAATAAGCTAAAATCTATATATCTAATTTTATTAATATGTCATTTCATTAATCTGTAGGTGTAGGTGTATGTGTTTTTGTTTCTTATTATTAACTTTATTTATAAAAGGGTATATGTGTGTGTGTGTGTGTGTTTAAATTTAAATTTTGTTACTGGATGGGAGGGAGCGAGGAGGGGTCAGTGAGGGGACCAATCCCACGCCCAACCCTGTTCATTGCCAGGGCAGCAGCCATGGCTGCCAAGTGCCCAACTTAGTTAGGGTTTTAAAAAAATGTAAACTTTTTAAATTATATTTTAATTAACATTTATGAATTTTGATAGTTATTATAATTTTATATTCATTAATATTTATAAATGTGGATATTTAGTTAAATAACATAATTTTATATTTATTAATATTTATAAATAATGATATTTATATAAATAATACAAATTTATAGTTATTAATATTTATAAATACTTATATTTATAGAAATAAGAGAATTTATATTTAAATATTTTTTATATTTATTTAAATATTTAAATTATATATATATATATATATATATATATATATAGAAATTCACTTTGGTCCTTTTATAGAAATGGTGGAAATAAGTTATCAACCATTCTCGTCTTTCAAGGTTATTCCTGTTAGTAGCATGTGTGAGTGGAGTATCTCATTTGATGATGTTAATAGCTTATATATGGAACTTTATGAATTACGAAATTATAACTCAAAGAATATTATATATTAAATATACATATATATTTTCCATATTTAATAATTATGATTCGGGCACATGAGCAAATGTAGTCTTTTAAAAATAGTATTATATGTATAGAGTCTTATACTCGCTATAGAAATGAAATGTATTTATTTTTGTGTTTAAAAGACAAGTTTAATAAATTACTTGTACATGTACGTTATTAGTACGGGGCTTGTAAGTTATAATCTAACTGAGGAAATTCCCTAAAATGAATGTGATTGGTTAAAATTGTTTTTTGATGACTCTCTCGATAGGAAAATTGTTGATCACTAATTAAATAAATACCAATGTTCTAGTGTAGGAAATTTAAATCATAGTTTTATCAGTTTAGTATACTTCTGAGATCTTTGGAAGCAATGATAAAATTGATCTTCACCTTATAGGTATGCAATAAGATAGTGACTTTGTTTTGTAACTATTGGAATTCATGAATAGAAACTATCTTATAAGTTTCATCTACTTTATAGGTCATAATTAGATGTGTGTCTAGCAATTTATGTCTGTACAACACCTTTTGTAATGATAGTTTTGTTGTGATAGAGTGTTTCAAATGTTAGATTTTCATATTAGTTTATCTTGTTTTTTATCGTAATGTGATTGTCAATTATCTTCCTTGGTTATTGAACTTGTGTACCATCAAGTTATTTTGTCTTGAGTAGGTTAACCCTTCTAGTCTCTTAATTTGAATGTTGATACAATATGATAAGTTTGTTGCTCAATTCTTTATTTTGTTTGTTTATTAATTTGTAAAAAAAAGAAGTGGTGTTTAGGAAGGAGAAATTTTTTGCTTAGCTTTTTAGTTGACCCCTTTGTTGACCATGTTCTAATGCAAGTGGAAGAGTTCCAGTGCAGTAGTCAACAAGATAATTTAGTACTATTGTTAGATATGATTATAGAGTAAAATTGAGTTGTTTTATTGTATTAGTCTCCTATCAAAGTTTTTGTAAAAATATTTCCTGATAGGCCAAAATGGATATAGTTGTAAGCCTTGTTTGTATTCGTAAATGTTTAATCCTCATAGTGATAGCTTTAACATGATTTTGTATTGATTGTAAATGAATTCACATTAATATTTTTGTATTGGAAAATTAATATTTAAAAGTTATAGAATTTAACCTCTTTGTATCTAAAATTTCTTTAGACCAAGTTAAGATGAATGAGATCTAGGAAATTGATAAATTATGGAGATTATGTTGGTGGGTTATTTGATGTATGATAGTCGTGTGTCTTTTATTTGATAAAGTGTATTGTAATTTGCTTGGTAAAATAATAATAAATTAGAGTATGAGGTTCTAGTGTTATGAATAAGTGTGTTGATGTGATGTTGCAATATCCCATGAAACCATTAATAATATTAATTAATATTAAAACTTAACGTATCTAGTATTATGTTTGGTTTTTTGTAGCTTGATATTATGAGAGTGACTTTAGTTAACTTCCATTGGATTGGTTTCGCTTCATATTTTTTTAGAAGGCCCTTCTGCATTAACAATTTATTTCTCTTTTTTTTTGCAAAGATTTCTAAGTACGCTTTAAAGCGGACTCTGTTTAAGCGATGAATTGACAAATTTCTCAAATCTTGATTTTGGAACTCGCTTACCTCTTATAGGAGATAACAAAACATCAACCGGTTATTTTGTTACTTGACCTGATGTCGATTTGGAAAACCATTTTTAGGTGACACTGACTAGTTTTTGCCTACACTATTTTGTCTTGACCATGCAAAGTCGTTTCAAAATCAGTTTGCCATAAATAGATAATTGAGTCTTTTAATAAACCTATTGTTGTTAATATTTTATTTTTATTGTTAAAATTTTACAAGTTTATTTTCTCAGTTTTGGATAATTTTACTATTTTTAGAGATTCAATTTTGAATATGGTTTATTCATAAAATTACCAAACAGAACAATTTGGCTGCATGAAGTCAATTTGAAATCAACTGACTAAAAATAGTTAAAATCATTTTTATGCAAAATTAAAAATTTAACTTGATTATTTTTAGCTTTATATGATCCTCAAATCTACCTTTTGGTCCTTTTGGAATAATTTTCTATTTTTGGTGGTTTCATTCAAATCATGTTTGCTCTGCATTTATGAGTTTTTCAGCTCTTTTGTTGCCAAACCCTGTTTGGATTGCTAGCTTATTTTGGCATCTCGTTCTTTGAAATTATGTTCCATAAATTGAAATATCTTCTTTTGAGTTTCATATTTATATTTAATGTTTGTATTTAGTTTTCAACCTCGTTTGATATTTTTAATAAGGTTCTCTTGAACCTTGTTTGTCATAGTTTTCTTGGGTGAGTTAGTTTTCCATCGTCAAGTGCGGTTTGGATTGGCAGTTTGTTTCTTCAACCTGTTCACCCTAGAACTCAAATAATGCTTCTTTTGAAATGGTATTAGATTTCAAAATTGGTCTTTAGATTTATTAAATTATATTTAATTATCTACATATTTATTTTAGGGTCGTCTTATGGACCTTTTAGTCATATTGCAACCAAGTACTTATAGGAGTTGTCCTACTTAAATAGTTGCATCGAGGGATAATCTTTTACCTTGGTGTAATTTATTCCTAAGTGTGTTCTATGTGTTCTCGTCGAAAGTGATTTGATGTCACTTGTGTATTATATGAATTTTTTTTTTTGTTCTAGAGAATCTAAGGATATTTTAGATTCTTTCTCTCGGGGTAGCCGTTATAGTGGCACTTTGATTAGTCGGTTACGAATCTTATATTACTCTCATATGAGAGAGTTTGTTTCATAACTCATTCATGCTAGTTGAAGTTGTGTACATGGGAAGCTGTGAATTACATTTTACATGTTTTCAAATCTTAAGTGAATTGTATCGTTGATTATTGTTTTAAAAAAATATGTGATTTTGTGTGTGCCTGAGATGTAAATTTTGGGCATTACAATTTGAGGTCATTACTTGATGTTGATTATCATCATACTCAAAAAAATTATTATGAATATATGTTTCATTATATTATATTTGTCTATATGTTTCATCACTCATTATAAATTCATTACTTACATGCTCTAAAATTTGAATTTCATCATGTAATAAAGATTGATTGAGTTCTCTTATCTCATTTGAAAACATATCTAAACTAAATTATATGGAATTGGGAATGTTATTTTCATTTGAAATATTACTTGGTGTGGAGGAAGCACCTTCACCTTCCTTAGAAGCCCTTATGGATGCTCTCTTATTTGCTTGTCTTTTTCTTTTTTTTTCTCTTTTCTCTTCAATTCTCTCATTTGTTAGCTCTTTGATTAGTCTTTTGCAACGACTTTCCAACCCCATTATTTATATTTATCAAAATACGACAATTGTAGATTTAAACTTGAATAATTTGTAGTGATTAAAATAAAGTGAATAGAGAATTTACCAAATTTGCATAGTTACATTAAAAAAACTAGTTTATAATTTGCAAAGAAAAAAACGAATGAGCAAATTTCAAGGGAAAGCCAAGAGAAATTTGTGAATCACAAAGGGCATGAGTGATTTTCAAAGTACGCACACCCTTTGTGATTCAAAAATTTCTCTTGGCTTTCCCACAAAATTTTCTCATTTATTTTTTCTTTGAAAATTATAAACTAGTTTTATACGCACACCCTTTTTGATCCATGAAGAAATAAGCAAAAATAATTAATGTGTAAAAAGTTGGTTTACATAGGACGTACACCTTTTTCAAGTTTAAAAAAAATTGGTTGCTTTCCCTCCAAAATTGCCTCAGTTTTAGGCTTGGGGGGTCATAAACCTGGTCTAAATTCTGTCATGAACCAGTCAAGGAGATTTCTAAGGAATTTAGGGGTTTTTTGACTTTACTGACACGTCTGATTAGCCAGCTTGTAGAGGGGAAAGCGTAGTTTTAAAATATATAATTTTTTTAATGTTAGAATATTATTTATGATTATTACTTAATTTATACATAGCGTACCTCATTATAGACTATATACATATCATCACAAATTCCCTTATAAATTGTAAAATATTAATCAAACATCTACAATTATACTTTTTAAAAAATTATTTTCATGAAGTTAAGGTCAAAAAGTTGTGTTCGTACACTTGTAGTTATAATTTTCTAGCTATCTTGACTTGTAAAATTATTTAAAAATTATATATATAATAAAAAATTAATAAAAAATATTCTCAACAATATTTAACATTTCACCTATCCATATATGAAGTTTCATACAAAAATTCATTTATTTACTCAAAAAAAGTGTGTTTGTACACATGCAAAATCTTTATCTTTTCACAAAAAATGATCAACATATTGTCATAAATGCATCTATTTCACATATTTTTATCATCTAGGTATTGGAAAAAATATATATATTTAGAGACTACATTTAAAATTTCACAATTCATGTTCTTATGTCATTGTCAAAAAAAATTTCAAGGTGTCTCTAACATTCTCTCCAAGTTCAACTATTGTTATTTTAAGAAAAAAATGTCGATTTATACACCCCCTTTTCTCCCCCATTATCTTACATCTACCCAAATGATCATATTTAATTACGACCATACAACCATCAAATTTAGTTTTGCAATAATAGTGTGGGCCAAATTATATGCATAAAGATGATCACTACAAAATGTGAACACACACACACATACAAGCCATAAACGCATATAAAATGTGAACATAATATAGTTGGGTCATTGCCATATAGGAATACAAAAATTACATCATTTAAGACATCATATTCATCAAAAAGCCTCCCTCTCTTTGCCTTTCTCAAAGAAGGCTCTCCCTCGGATTCATCGCTTGTAGATGGAGATCCCTTAAATGCCTTAGATTCCTTCAAGATCTAATTGTGAGTCTTTTATGCTCATTGTTACACCATGATTCCTCACTAAGAATTTTTTATTATTATTCATAGATATTTATAGTTGACAAACTTGATTTGGTTATTTTTAACTAAGCTTTTAGATATATGTTATTATGGGACAGTTGGTTAGTGCTTAGGTTACATGATTACATAACTATGAGTTAGTTGTAAGTATATGTTTACTTTATGATCATGTTGATTTATTATTTCATATATATTTAATGATGAATATATAGCATGTTGTTATGGTCTAATTACCTTCTTGTTGTGAAGTTGACATAGGAGAACTTATCCTTTAAAGCATGACGGAGGGAGAGCATCATCGGAGAGGGTGATGTAGATCGAGATGTCGGAGGATGACAAAGAAATTAATTAGAACTTTGCACACACCACTTTAACTAGCATATGTTATAATGCATAATTAAATGTTTACCATAATATGTTTTGATATCATTTGCACTATATAGTCATTTAAACATGGCTTGCTAGCGTAGTTAAATGGTTAATTCAAATTCATCTTATGTGTATGTTCATTAAATTAATTGAACTAAATTAAGATTTATTGATTAATTTATCACTGAACCATCATGATAATGAAGAGCTAAGTTAATTAGAAAATTTACTAATTATTTTAATTAGCGAAAAGTTTGTAAAATATGATCCATTAAATTTTGAAGGAAAAAATAGAAAAAAAAAGATTAAAAAATTAAAAATAATAAAAAAATAGTAAATTAAGAGAAATAAAAAGTTTTAAATTTAAGGAAAGGTCTAAAATTAGAGAAAAAAAAAAGTAAGATATTAATAAAATAAATAATAATAATAATAATAATAAAGACTACACCCCTTTTTCATCTAGATATAGAATATGAAAGAAGATCTGAGGGGAGATAGAAAAGAGAGAAAGAGGATGTAGCACACAGAAGAGAAGTGGCAATTGGAAGAGATTAAAAAGGAACCAAGTACAAGTAATAGTAAGAGTGACTATACGAGCTGCCAGGTAGATCATGTCATTAAATTTTATATACTTATATGTACATAATATGTGTATATCCTAGTTAGATTTTATATAATTAATAATTGGGTATGCGTGTTTGTCATGTAAATATTTATAAATCAAATGCATACGTAATCTCTAGAGTACATAACCCCTTAGTGTATATAGGTATATATATAGTGCATACAATTGATTACTAAACCAAGCAACTTAATATGCGGAAATAACCAGAATACACAAGTAACTAGAATTCAGAAATAACACATGATATGAGAGACAATACACAACTTATATTAAAACTCTTAAAGAAAAGAATACAATAAAGAAGATGCCACTTCTTCTCCACCACCTCTTCAGAGGCTTCCCACACCTCAAGTGAACAGTACTTCTTTCCTCAAAGCTCTCTCTTAGGTCCCAACACCCAACTCAAACTCTGAGTTGGTGTTCACCTTATACCCGTGCTCCACGCACACCACAAGTGCTCCACGCACTCCACAAGTACTCCACGTACTCCAAGTAGATCTCCCCTGAACCTGCAACAACCTGCACCTCAATAGACCTTACTTATGGAAGGAACTCCCTTGCCTTCCTCTTTGCTCTATCCGAGTACACACCTGTACTCCAAGTAGATCCTGCCTGATTCTGCTCCCTATTGTGTCGCTGTCCTATCTGATCTTGCACACCTGCAAATCAACCTGGTTATGCACACCTGTGAACCTTGACCTTGCACACACATACACCTGCAGATCAACGATATTACTTACCATGTAGATCTCCTATATAGGCCATGCACACCTGCTGACCAAGATCCTACACCCCTGAAGAATCTTGCTGACTCTCCAAAACCAGCACCCACCTTGGTACTGCTGTGGAACTAGGAGGAACACCCTTGCTCACCTCACACACAGAAGGAGCTAACTTTGCTCAACTCAAACTAGAACAAGTTTCCAATACAACCATGAGTCTATTATATAGATCTCATCCAAACAATAATTAGACATCTAATTACAATAATTAGATCCGCAGCTCTCAGTCTAAAAATAGCTCTCATCATGCAAACACTTGGTTCGTTAGCTAACTGCCCATAATAAACTCGCAGTCGAACCACACAGGTGACCGACGTCGGTCCCTGTCTGCCTGGGGGTTGCCGACGCCGGCCGATCCATGACCGACGTCGGTTGCCTTCTTGTCTAATCCTGTCGACGTCGATTGGCCAGACCAATGCCAGTCTCTGTGACACTCTGCAACTCATCTGCAACCTCCTCCATGTCTGCATCAGTGAAGCTTTTAGCTCCACAACCTAACACCCCTTAGTGTATATAGGTATATATATAGTGCATACAGTCGGTCAGAAGCAAATATCCTATATGAAGGTGTAGGCATTGTCTATAAAAGAAAGTGTGTATTAGATTAAGTACCAAATATACACAAACATTCAAATAAGAAAACACACCACTTTAAAAAAGGTATGGAACATGCAAAAAGTAATTAGAGGTATTATTATGCTACCTAACTATGCAATGACTTTATATAATATGTTGAGTTAGCAATAAAATTATGCAGTGATTGGAGATTATATGGCAATAGTGGAAAATTGTAGGTAATAGATGTAGCCTGACATGTATTAGAGTGTTTCAATTTTATTCACAGCCGCATTGTCTACAGCACCACTTAAATACTTTTATAGTATTGACAAGGATATACATCAAACTATATTTATCAGTAGCAGCAACTCATAATGTAAGTGCAACAACTCATAATGTAAGTGCAACGACTCATAAATTAAGTGCAGTGACTTATTTTTATAAGAACAGTGACCTTTATAAGTATATATAATGATTAATATTATGATTATACAAAAATATGTCAATTAAAGTAATTTAGAAGTTTACAGTGATTTGAATAAATGTATTAAAGTAATATAAATAGACAATGGAATATGCAAGTAATATGTAGAAAGACTTGTATTCGTAGTCTTGAAAGTATAGGTTGTATGAATCAAGATTTGTAGTAACAACCTATTATAGCACATAATTTCACCCTTGTGTGAGAGTTCTACAGGCTCTCTCACTTCTAGCTATAAGCGTCGGAACAACCTCGGGATGTGGGTTTCCTATAATGAGGTTAAACCTCTAAGATTTTTTAAGAGGCTAGTTCCTCTCTGGTGGATCACCTAAACTACTATTGAAATGAAACTTCATGAGAAAAGGGTCAGGAAGAGGCAATAGGGATCCTAATAAAGATAACAGGTGATGCACCAAATTTAAATGGACCTTGATCTATGCTCGAACCCACACTAGATCAGTCATGAGGTGACTTGGGCTTGCACTGTCTCAAGATTAAGCTAACACATGCTGGAAGAGGTTCAGGGAGAACACTAGTTCAACCTTGAAAAACTTGAAAAGACTTAAAAGAGGCAAGCAGTAGGCTAATAGATTAAGAATACGTGAATTCATGAATCCACCAAGCAACAAGCATACTAAAACACTAATTGAAGACATGAAATAGGCAAAGAAATTGAGTCGCATTACATTTAAGAGGTAGTTCTTAAAATATCTTAGCAGGGTCGAGCCTAACCAAGGGAGCACATTTTTGTAAATGCTTCAATGAGTATCCATCTCCCAGCAAGATGACAAAAACTCTAAAAATTGGGAACTCTTTCAAATGGCAAATCGCTAGATATATATAGAGAAGGAAGAGAGAGAGATGTCATGTGGGAGGAAAGAAGAAATCATTGGTTACTACAAATGTCTTCCTTTGTCATGAAATGCATCATTCTGAATCACCCCAAGCTTCTCAATCCACTCCTGCATTCAATTTTCTCTTTGTGAGGACCACGCCTCCATGTTTGCAATGTCATTATTAACTTATTCTTGGATGGTTGTCTATATGAATTTAGTTCTTCTTCAATGGCTGAGTGTGATGACCATGCCGCTACATTAATTTCTCATCTACCTATGGACACCAAAATTGATTATTAAAGAAAACCAATCCAAGACATTGGTTTTCCTATAGTCGATCTATAGAATATATAGCCTCCCTTTGGAAAACTGCCTCTGCATTCCTAAACATGTCTATGCCATTCGTCCACTCTATAGCTTGCCACTTGTCCTTTGTTAATTGGCCTTTATGTTTTAGTTTTCACCATGCAGCAACTTTGTCATATGTTGCTTCCATGACTTCTCATGTTGATGGATGGCTTAAGTCAAGCTCCTAAAAAATCTTGATTTACTCCATATGGAGTAACTCAGGCTTTTGCATCTTTTTTAATTATAAAGCTTCCCAATTAAAGCACCTAAAGAAACTTGATTTACTCTTTGTAGAGTAACTCGAGTTTCCCAAGCTACTTGACTATGAACTTTCTCATGTCTAAGTATTCGGACTTCTCCTATTTGAAGTGTCGAACTTCTTGTAGTTTAAAACTTTAGTCTTTTCCAAGCATAAGTCTTCAAACTTTGGCAAGTGGAAGTCTTCTAAACCTTGTTTTCTGAAGTCTTTCAGACTTTCCTTGCAGGCTTCTGTATTCCTTTGGGACTTGTCCCTTGCATTATCCCATGGACAAAAATCTTGAAGGAATTCCTTTGGGTAATTTGCCTGCTGAATTTCTCCAACGGTCCCTTCTCCTTCTTTTTGGACTTCTCTAGAATGAATACTTGTTCCTTAGAAAACTCGAGAAGCACCCCCAAAGACCAAAACAGACTTTTAGCACCTCCTCACTTTAGATTTTACTCAACTGACTACTCACAAAATGGAGAAGTTGAGCTACCCCAAAAACCCAAAGTTGTCATTGCCAAAAAAATTGAAGTCTTCCTAAAGACTTACCATTCTCTTGCTTGAAAGTCCACCTTTTCATACTTAGGAAAAAAATTGATATGGAGGCCAAGAAATGGCCAAGATTTTGGTAACTCATAGGGAAGCATGCCTATTATGCTTAGATGAACTTAACACTTTTGCTTCATCTGATCCATTGGGCATGGAGTCACTGCTTTTACAACTGCACTGGTTGAAACTAGATACAAGGTTAACCCTTGCTGGAATTTCCTCTTGAAGCAATAAGGATAACACAAAACAAAACAAAGTGCCCAAGGCACCTACTAAAAAGAAACTAGCCTAGAATAGAGCAAATACAAATGTGCCTGAAATAGAACTTGGAGGAATTGAACAAAACTAAACTAATATATACATCTTAAAACTATTTACCCCTTTCCTCCTAGATCAAAAGGAAAGCTTCACTTTTCTTGCATTATGAGATGAAGGATTGCTCAAGGCATGTTATTTTTTGACCCCTGGCCTTGATGTTTTCCTCTTCTTTGCTATAACTATCAGCTTCTTCATCATCATGCTTAATGAAAACTAGGCAGCTCCAAATAGATCAGCTATGTAAACCCAGGCAATCTCAAACTCTTCATATGTCTCATTAAATATAGATTCCAATGGTGGTTCAACAAAGTATACCTCCTTGATTTCAATGGCCTCTTCAATAAGATTTGACTTGTTCTTTGTCTCATGTCTTTTAGGCTCATCAAGGAGTTGATCACCTATTCTAAAGATCTAAAACAAGTCCATACCAGTAATGCACTCTTGAGGTGGCAAGGTTGAAATCCTACCCACTCCATCTCTTTTGACTTGCTTGACAAAGCTACTCTCCTTGGCTACAACCAAACCATAGTTTCCTTGGAGAAGGACATAACTAGTTGCCAAGATCTCGAAAAAATCCTTAAATGAGCCTTTCAATTGATTACGAACCTCTGGCTACTCCATAAGTTCATCAATTCGATCAACTTCTTCATTCATTTCCTCATCCTCTTCATCATGCGACAGCTCATTCAAAGAACTAACAGCCTCAACCTCTTCATCCTCAACATAAGGTGGTAGCCTTGCATCCTCAATAGTGCAGTCTACTTCATGCACAACTGCTACTATAGAAGAGTCTTCAATATGTTCTTCATTCAATAAAGTTGTGTTGATCTTTTTCTAACCATGGGGGGACCCTATGGTGATTTCTTCTTCATAGTCACTCATGACATCCTCCTCTTTAGCCTCTTTGGATGCATCATCTTTCATTGGGACCCTATGGAAATGTGTAGGGGAAAGCCACTTCCTTTTCCTTTTTCTTTGTTTCTTGATATACTCTCCATGAAGGAAAGGCTGGGGAAAGCAGTGGAGGCTAATTAAGATATGTGGTATCTAAAATTTATGCATTGAATCTCTCTCTTTTGTATATATATACATATATATATATATATATATATATATATATATATATATATATATATATACACACACACACACACACACACACACACACACACATATATATATATACCATTAAATATGTTGGAATATTACCTTTTTGTGACATCCAGCACATGTGGTACTTATACCCAAATTTGCATATTTAGCGATATCTTTGTCATATCCAACGTGTTTGGTTCCTTTAGCGTGTGTAAGTGCTAGTTACAATAAGTCAATAGAATCAAACTTGCAACAAAATACATAGGATAATATGCATAGGTGGCTATAAAAAACTATGTCAGTGTTTGAGTATTTTAATTAATGACAATCTAATATGAGTATAAATAGTATGTTGCCTATGATAATTTATATTTATAAGAGGTCATCAATGTATTTTCTAAATAGAAAATTTCTAGTGATTAAGTCATTGATCAGAGTTGTAATGGTTGTTGAACTTTCTAAACCATTTTTATATATTGGTAAATTACTCTTATGTGAAGCATAGTATGAATACATTTAATATATATGAGAGTGTATATATATATATATATATATGGACTTGAGTATTCATATAAAATATCATATATATAGGTGTATTGGGATATATGCTTATACCCATAACTAAATGGATGGTTAAACTTAGGCAAAGGGTTCTGTGGGACTTAATCTATAAACCATATGAATATAGCCTCCTAGTAATATAATAATTATTTTATTGAAAGATTATGTTCACATGAAACATAACTAGGTGGATATTAGTACCTATACCTACAGTAAAGAAAACGGGTGAGTGGTGCATATTGTGAGTAGATTAAAATTTATAAGTGTTTATATATATATATATATATATATATATATATATATATATATATATATATAGTGCATCGTGAATTGAACATATAAGTTATGTTTCTTATGATTACTAGTATGTAGTTTAAGCATAGGGTATACCCGGGTGTATAATTTGTACTTGATTATTATGAATATGAGACATTTTGATTATATATATATATATATATATATATATATATATATATATATATATATATAGTGCATCGTGAATTGAACATATAAGTTATGTTTCTTATGATTACTAGTATGTAGTTTAAGCATAGGATATACCCAGGTGTATAACCTGTACTTGATTATTATGAATATGAGACATTTTGATTCTTGAAATTATAAGACTGGTTATTCGTGATTGAGTAGAGTACTCATGTCTAATGAACTATGATATTATAAAATGTCATAGAGTGTTTTTATTTAAAAATTACAGTCTAATGTATGTTATACATGCGTGGTATAAATTGTAACTGTTATGTCTAGAATCACACATACATTTGAAGGATTAAATGTATGTGTGTTGGTTATTACTATGAATAACATGTTTTATGACAGTTAGTAGGACCTTATTTATGCATACATACAACCCCTGAGAGTATATTGAATGCTATAATGAAATATTTTATGTTTGTGTGAACTAAGACTTTCTTTGTTATGTCTAGTTGTTTTAATAGAAGCTTATGTTTCCATAGATTTATGATTATTTTATTATGGCCGATTGTAGTAATTAGTAGTTGTGTTTTAGAACACTAGACTATGATAATATGGGTTATCATAGAGAGTAATATATTTAAAAAATACTTATAGTAATTAGAAACTATAGTTAAATATGTATTTTATCTAGGTGGTATAAATTGTAGTCATTATTTTTATTAATGGGATAGATAATAATATGAGATTCATTCATATGTTTGATGGAATAAATGTATGTTTTTCAATTGTTCATATGATTAACATGTTATGTGAAATAATTGCTAGTAGGTTGTAATCCATATGAATCTATTGGTTATATTATGTTAACCAAATCTCGTATTATTGATACTAAGCAGGTAGTGAGATGGCCTTCACTAGCTTACTAGCATCACAATGCCAGATGAAGGCAATCCGATCAAGTGGTGTGTATGAATTTTGATTGATATATAAATCACTATTATTTATAGTTAAAAACTTAGGTCAAGTAATATTTAGTGAGACATCATCATTTCATGAGTATGATTTACATGTTTATGTGATATCTTGTAATAGAATGGGTTTTTATGATACACTGCATGTTTACTTTTAGAAATCATACAGCACATGAGTACTAGCTTGTCTCTCTATATTCTCATGCCATCATTATCTACTCATCTATGAAGGGAGGGTCATTCCCTGATGGGATTAGTGTGGGGGATCATTGGCTTGTGGCTAGTTTGGAAAAGTGCTTGGATGATGCTCTCCCTCTTCACAACATTTGAGACGACACTTGAGATTACCACAGATACTGGAGAGTCTGAGGAACTCATGTTCTGGGGAGACATGTATATTTATGTACATTGTATTATATTGTATTTATTATTAGAAAAATTATCATGATGAACTATAATTATCATTTATTGTACATTAATAGGAATGGCTATAGGCATGTATTAGTTATGGTTGGTTAATTGTAATTACTTTATATATTTGTATTATGATGTGTTTCTTATAATGATAGTGAGCGGTGATGTATGATGTAGCATGTTTCA
Source organism: Torreya grandis (assembly GCA_037957365.1). NCBI lineage: Eukaryota > Viridiplantae > Streptophyta > Pinopsida > Cupressales > Taxaceae > Torreya > Torreya grandis. The sequence continues at coordinate 950,279 of JARHVA010000800.1, forward strand.
TTTATAGTTATTATATTTAGAGTATTTTATATGATCACTGATTAGATTATCATGGTGTAATCTATTTTAAGTATATGTTGTTTACAAAAATCATGTTTTCTATGTCAAACCCATCAGGGTTGTTACACTCATAGTTTGTTTGTAGCTGAACATATTTATCTACAAAAAATATTATAAAATTTACATACTAGACATGCAACCAAGCTTAGAAGTTAATTTTAAAATGATACAAAAACTATTTAAATATGCACTTATCGCAATTTCGTAGTCATAGTCAATTTGCCTCTAACGCTCATCATAGTCAAGGATAAGTTGAGATGCACACACAAGAGTGTGAAAGGGAGAAACAACATGAGTTGGTTCCATACTAATCATCTAAATGGGACTATCAAACGTCATCAAATAACCCTTGGTATGTAATACATTTAATTAAGTTATATTTGCACAAGTATAGAGTAAAATTTTTAAGACAAAACTATATTTACAATTCAACTTTACAAGTTAACATAACTCAGCGATTTGATTTGTAGATGAAATCATAACAACAATGCCTATGTATGTCCCTACCCATATAGATGGAGGAATCTCCACTGTGGTCATCAATTGAATAAATAAAATATGATTATTAGTAGATCATATCTGTATAAATAAATACATATATATAAATTATAATATTAATAAAAAATTACCTTCATATATGTATATACTGGCTAAATAACAACATATGCACCATTAGATAGCCCATGATCTAATTGTGAAAATGATGGGCTTGTCTCCTCCTGCAACATAAAATATTGCATATGTATTATTGATTTTTTTATGTAAATTAATCATTACCTTTTAAATACAAATATATCTAAAATTTAATATGTCAAATATATAAGATATATGCACATGTGAAGTCGATGTCTCCACACTAAATGTATGTGCCAAAAAATCATCAGTCATAACCATAGCATCTAGGCCCCTGAAAACACCACCATCCTCATCTAAAGGTCCAATGCATATAACACCATAGGATTTTCCACTATGTGATTGGGCATGCATGCTAGTTGGAGTATCCCCATGTCTACCCTCTCCAGCATCAGTGTTGGAAAGCTTAATCTTATGCTAAATGAATTTTTTAGTAAGTGCATGCAAAGTGTCAATCTCAACAACCTCCTTCACTCTAGTGGGGATTGTTTCAGGCTGAAGTGTATTTTGGATAGGGACTTATGCAGGCTGATTAGGTGAATGATGTACACTGGGTCTATCATGTGCAAAGCCTTTTCCTCGACCTTAAAACTCTAAGTAGTAAAAATAATTATGAATCTTGTTGAATATAAACCCACAATATATTGTCCTCAAAAAATAAAATGGAACCTTGTGATTTTTATAATGTGGGTAATTAGAGACCATCCATCGTTAGTCCACAAATTATTTCTTATCAAATTATGCTATCACCAGTGGATTGAGAACCATTTGCATGATAATGGATGTGATGCATTGGTTGATGGATCAATGAATAATACATAAATTTGGTATTTTCTTATCCTTCACATTATGCACTAATAATTTGTTAGCATAGTAAGACTTATGTCTCTCTATAAGATGCCCATATGTCAATTTGACTTGTTATCAAGTCAACTTGGACTACTACTGACTCTAAGGTATATGTCAAATAATTACAGTGGGTGTTGGTCAAATGGAGGTCCCTCATTCTCTTAATTATCTCTTCAATTTGTATTTTATTTTCAAATATATGTGTAGCCAAATCCTCTTGACTACCTTGGGGGTCTTTTAGAATTATAGGAGGGATAGGAGGGGGTTTTGTCTTGCACTTGAAGGAGTTTTACAAATCAAAAAAATGGTTTTAATTAAAAAATAATGCTAATCCAAAATAATTATTAAGTTTTGTGTTAAATAACAAAAAATTATCTTACTTACCTTCCCTCTGCTATGACATTGTTGATTTGTTGACCTAACTGTAAAATTCAAGTGAGTGTGGTGTGTGTTGTCTCCTCTTGTTAAGAGAATGTGGGTACAGTTTGAGTTGTTAGACGTGAAGTATGTGAGGAAATACAAAGCAAAATAGAGGTTTATGAGTTATTTTTTGTTTTTATTGCATGGTTAAAGTAATGAGTACACATTTTTGCAAGTTAAAAATACGTGCGCATTCTAGGCTTGGTGTTTGTCAAGCCTAGAAAATATAATATGTACACGTTTTGGAAAATTTTATGAAAATGTCCAAAGAATTATCTCCCAAATCCATGCACTTACCCATATATTATACTATATTTTTATAGATCATTATGGGGTTAGTATTGGGCCCCCAGCCCGCAAAGTAAAAAGTTTTACAATGCCTGGCACAAAGCCAACCAAAACCAAAGAAACAATAGACATCTACCAAAATTTGAGGCTAAGAGAAACACCGAAGGGCCACACAATAAGCCAACAAAATAAGAGAAAGTGACAAACCCAAAAGACTAGGCATACCAAGAGACAAAAAAACTAGAAGGGACACCAAACCAATAACTTAAACAGTAGCACCCATGATGCCATCCTCATCCGAATCTGATAGCAACACCAAATCATATTTCCCCCCCACATGTTCCTCCTTCCCAACCATAGTCACTTCCTTCACCTGGTCTAGTCACTCAAATCCCCCAAACGAGGAAGGCACATAGGGCATTACTGCCTACTTCAATCCAAGGTATGCAGCCTCCACTAGCATCAAATTATACCAGGATGGTACTTCCAGCATTCCACAAATCACCCATCTAACCAATTTCCTTACTACCTCGACCCTCTTCTATTCATGTTGTTGATTGCATAACTGCACCAACTCTGGGATGGGATTCATCATTTGTGACATCACTGATAATGAGACAAATTTATTGATCTTCATGTCAGGTAGAATGACCTTCTTGTGGAGGTCCTCCACGCATTTTAAGAGAATCATGAATCTGGTTTCCAAAGATCAAAATATAGAAGCAAAGATGACTCCTAGGCCATCTTGCCCTAAGAACGGTAGGGATGGGAGAGGGGTTAAGTCATGCAAATAGATTTTCTTGATTAAGTTGACTCAACATTTTGGGAAGACATAGAATGCGACCACCTTCGCCACCACCTCCACATCAGAGATTAGGAACATGAGATTAGAGGCAAAGACAATCACCACTTCTGAGTTCACCTTGCACTTGATCCCCTTAACCAGAAACTCTTGCCCTAAAACATTCACAATAGCATCATGCACTTTCTATGAAGGCAAACAAAAAATATGTCGAAGATAGGCCCGTGATATTAGTCCCTCAAAATCCATCTCCCTCACCTCACTAGACCCAAAGGTGCATGCAGTGTTAAGTGCAATGTCGCTCTGGATCTCTATTGATTTCGCCCCCAAAAATAGCACAAAATTCTCATAGGCCACCCATGCATATGCAGTGCGAAACACAGTAGCTAAAGAATAAATGGGCACAAGGGAAGCCTCTAGGCTCCCTCATGCCAAGGAGAACCATCAATCACCCCAATTAAAATGCCAACCAACATAAATGTGAATCCTCCTCCCCGATCACTTCACGTATATTCCTGACAAGAAATGATTAAATGGAGTGAGTGGGGGAATGCCCAAAGTGTTAGTAACCACAACGCTCTGCTAAAGGCTCCGAGAGCTACATTAGCCATTTTGTTATTACTTTGTGTGACAAAGCAATAAAAAGGGATAGTCGAGCAAAATTCAACCAAGATAAATCAACGAGGTTGAAGGGAAATCTTCCCAAGTATCCCTAATAGTATCCAACCCGTAAACTTTTGATTGATCGATGCCACAATTTTCTAGGAAGTTTGTCACCATATTCACCTCCCGAAAGCAATGCTACCACTTTATAGTAGAGAAATCTTCCAAATTTCACCATGTTTTCTTCAAGATATTCTCTAGGTGCTATGATTTAGCCTCTCTCTTTTCTAAAGTTGCAAGGATAACTTGTGAATCACCTTCCACAATCAAATTCAGAATCCCACATTGGATAGCCAATTCAATACTGCTTACTAGAGCTTGAGCTTCCGCTTCGTTATTGGACCCATCTTGGATTTTCTTAGATAAAGCTTTGATCATTGATCCATGACAATCATGAATAATGCAGCCCACCCCGAAAGCACCTGGATTACCACCAGTTGCACCATCAAAATTCAGTTTAAACCACCCTGGAGGAGGGGGCGTCCATTCCCACTTTCTACTTCTAACCTCATTATTGATGACGATCGACCCATTAACAAGGGCATATATTATACTATATTATATACATATAAAAATATATTTATATATAGTTATATAATATAATATATTAATAATGTGTTAAATATATATATACACACACATGTACATATACATATATATACATTAAATAATTATGAAAATATTATATAATTATATTATATTATATCATATTCTTTAATATATTATATACTAATAAAAATGTTAGTATTTCCCTGTTAATGGGTCAAGAGTAAATAAAAGCATAGCATTGAAGTGTAATAATGCAACTTGGATCCCCCCCATGAGGTCTTTTAAGCTTAACTTAGATGACGCTGCTAGGGGTAATCCTAGTGCCTCAAGAGCAAGATGTATTTTGAGAGATTATTTTAGATCTTTGATTAGGGCAATGCACACAAAATTATATGATAGAGTGAATAATGAGGCCGAAGCCCAAGCAGTAGTTTTGGGTATTGAGATGATGCTCGAGTATGGAATTGAACATCTACTCATCGAAAGGGGATTTTATGGTCATTATTTTGGCTCTACACAAGCATCATGCCAATGCTTATAATTTTAACATCTTGGAAAATGCATGGCTATTATTGGATTCATTAGCATCTTGGTATATACCTAGTGGCTACCGTGAAGTCAATTCTCATGCTGACTTTTTAGCAAATGTTGGAGTGGATCAATTGGTTGAGCAAAAAAATGATAATAATGTGGAGGCATGGCCAAACTTCGAATTGATTGAATAATTATGTGTAATCATGGCTTGGCCTTTTGGGGTCATCATCATTCATGATTTTTATAATTGCATCCTTGCAATCATAAATCCTCAATTGCTTTTTCATTCAAGGTAGACTCGTGCAATTTTTCACATTACACGCCACTTTCATTATTGCATGCTTTGCCTAGTTTCTTTATCTGCATTGGGTGCATTGGGGTTTCTTTGTTTTCTTTCTTTTGGTTGTGTGGTGTCTTGTGTGAGTTGTGATTGCAATAATGAATGTTGCCATCGATAACTTCATTGTGATAGTTCCAATGCTATCCCTTAGTTCGGAGAAGAGGTAAATGGCATTTTTGGAGTGCATCTCAAATAGAAGAATGAGATCAATCTTTTGGGCTCTAAATGGGGATGTCTTTGAAGCCAATAAGGTGGTCTTGGGGCAGAAATACATGGAGGAAGTTTGACACAACAAGACTAATTCAAAAGTGGATGTAATTTTTGCTAGTAATTTATTATGCACTGTGAAGGACATTGTAGTGACACATCATGTGGTAGAAACTCTTGTGTGTTTAGGTCTTTAGGGTGACCTAAATATTTGGTTGAATAGGCTCAAGTTGAGGACATTCATTCTCTATCATTCTTTGGGAAGAATCATTTGGGTTTTATTTACCTTTCTGCTTATAGAGAACTGGAGGATTGCTTTGTGAATACAAGGACTCTTCTATTGTAGGAAATTCATAGTCCACCTGGGGTTTGAAGGCATGCTTTCTCTATGGATGAGTTTATGGCATCATTCCCTTCTCTTAACCATATTCTGGGATGGTTTGAGTCTAAGGTGGTGGTTTTGGTTGCACAATTTTTGGTGTACTTATATGGGGGAAAGGGGTTTCTAGAGACCATGGAGCATTTTGATGGCAAGAATGAAGGGGTGGTATATCTCTCCAGGAAATCGGTGACTTGCAAGACCATGTATATTCACATGCAGAGAAGAATGCAAGTTGTGGTGGATGTAGTAGCGCTGGGTGGAGTCTTTTTGCTTGCTAAGAGGACTTGGGAGGAAGGGATCCATCTTCTCCTAGCGATGGTAATTTTCAGGGAGGTTGTGGGGTGAAACATGGGAACATGGGGTGGTTTGTTTGATATCAGGGATACGCTAATATGATCATTAGAGCTGATGTCTTGGCTATGGAACTTCTATGTTTGAAGGTGCAGTGGGATGGATGATATTGTTACTGTAGTGGACCCTATTTCGATGAACTCTCCATAATTAGTTTTGGCCTATCTTTTTACTATGTAGTTCTGCTTGTATTTCTCTTACAGTTATTAGTAAGGGGACCTGATGTAATCTGTTAGGCTAGTTGTTTTGGGTCTTTTGGTTTTGTTGGATACAAAGTTTGTTCCCTATTTTTAGTTTTGGGCTTATCCTAGCCTTGAAATTTTATCGTTTTACAGGTAAAGATATAATGATTTTTTCATATCCTTAACTCAATTTTTTGTATTTCGCTCTTTTATCTTTGTATGGGTGAAGGTCCCTTTAACCCTTAAAATCTAAAAAAAAAATAAGAACAATAATATTACTATAATATACATAAATATAAATATTATACCATATATTAATATAAAATATTTATATATATATATATATATATATATATATATATATATATATATATATATATTATAACAATTTTATATATATATATATATATATATATATTCGTGATGTTTTATTTGATTTGTGTATAACGTAGTTAAAATTGAATGACGCGTTGATTTATTTATTCTCCACAACATTTGATCTTCGTGCATTTGTGTCAGAGGTTAAGTGATATTTTATCATTCTTTCAATTGATTGCTTTTATTTGGATTCGTAGAACTATGTTATAACAATAGTTACAATTGAAAAGGTACCTACAAATTATCTTATTGTAACTACATTTCTGAATTTAAATTTTACATTGTTTTTATTAACTTTCAAACTTTATAAAGGCGAGGAAAATGCATGCTCCGTAGAGGGATGTTGGATTGAAATTTTCATTATTGTGTTTTCGTTGATCAAAGGCAATTGAGAGTCTTCATTAATTAAACTTTGGTATATACGTTGCAACGAAAAATATAACTACCATTGTGCCTACACTTTAGTATTTTCATTATTATTCAAATGCATTTCTTTCATTCATCAATGAAGTCAATATGTTGTTGAATTTAGTGGTCACAAGGCTTAATTTTTTTTAAATCATTTTTTATATCTTAATTTATGTTTTATTTTTAAGTTACAAATGGAAATTAGTGCCATGCTAAAAATTAATTTTTATATCATATTATAACTTCATCAAACCTAATTTATTATAAATCGATATTACTACCAATGTATAAATACATTTGATTCAACACTTTTTTGAATTTTTTATTTTAATATAGAGAAAATCATATATATATATATATATATATATATATATATATATATATATATATATATATATATATATATATATATATATATATATATATATATTGAAATAAGTCACTTATCTTAAAAGAGACGAGTCTTGTAGTCCTCAAAATTATTTGCACATTTTATTTCCAACCTTTCCTGAGACATAATCTAGCAAAGCTTGAATCTAAAATCATGTGCTAAGGATGTTATTTTATTATTATTATTTGTTAGGTAATGATTTTTTATCAGAGTATGAATTAGTTTGGAACACAATTAGGGGCCCAGATCCCCATGTAATAATACCACATGTATACCAATAATTACCAATAACGGTCACCCTAGTCTCGAGAATAACCACCAACCATTAACGGCCTTAAGAATACAACCAAAGGAAATGAGTGACCTTATATAGCATTCCAAATATTTGAAACTGGGTGAGGCTTGAAACAACCAAGTCACTTAACCAACTCACCCACATCTCATTGGCTTAAATATTGGGTAACTTGCTTTATTTAATTAGATCCAGAACCGACTATGAAGAGTAGCCCTAACCATGGACTATGGACTTGTCTCGTTACATTAAACATAAGTTTCAAGCCACATATCGACCCCTGTCGCATTGAACACCGAGCTGACTAGTCCATTACATCAGGTACTCTCATGACTGACCCGTTAGAGCCTAATGTGGGATCAACGCTATAGAGGTGGTCAGCGTGGAGAATGAACACAAAGACGTCCCACTTCTAGCACTTAGTTCACACACCACTAGGCTATTCCTGCCATGTCTAAATGTTGGGTAACAAGCTTTATTTAATTGGAGCCAAAACTAGTTATGAAGAGTAGTCATAGTCATTCACTGTGGACTTGTCTTGTCGTATTGAACATAGGTTTGAAACCACATACCGACCTTTGTCGCATTGAACACTAAGTCAACGAGTCCACCATAATGGGTACCCTCATGGTTGACCTGTTGAAGCCTAGTGTGGGAACGATGCTATAGAGGTGGTCAACCTGGGAAATGCACCCCAAGTCCTCCCATTTCTAGCACTCAACTCGCACACCACTAGGCTATCCCCACAGAATCTTAAGGATGTTATTTTTTTATGAGAAGGGTAATACGATTATTTTTTTATTTTTTATGAAAATCTATCACTACACATTTTATTAGACAAGTCATCTCATCCTTAAAAATTGTTTGCGCATTTTATTACCCGCCTTTACCTACATATGAACCATAAAATCTTGAATCCATGCTGAATCTAATTGATTTATTTTGGTGAATTTAAGTATTTTATTTTGCACTGTTAGGTATATCTAAATTCATGACCCGTATGCAAAAAGATGGTCTTATGGCAAACAAAGTTGTATGCGTTGCTTGAAGTATTTTTGGGAGATTGTATTAAAAGTTTAGCGTACTGATTTTTTTTTTAAAAAGATAAGAAAAAAATTAATTTTTTTCTGTGAAAATTGAACTATTCATAGATTTGAAGCTCTAAAGCCTTAGATTTTTACATAATCCAAGTGTGAATGATAAATTTAAGATAACAATGAACAAACGAAAAAAAAAAAAAAAAACCTCTTTCAAAAAATGAACGGCCTCCATAAGTCTACTACTTCAAGGTCGGATTTATCATAAATCACAATGATCAATAGTAAAGAAGACAACATAATAGGCACACATTATATAGATAGTAAAAGACGGATGATATCAATATTTTTTTATTATCTGCCACGAATTCGTTGGAACTTATTATTTCCCATGATTGGAAATGATTATCTTCCATTAATTCAATGAAATTGATTTGAGTTCAATATAATAATGTTTAATCTCAGTTACACACAACATGACATCTAAAAATAAGATACTCATTAATTTTACCTTTATTGAGATTTGTTAATATATTCCATGCATACCCATTCAATGTATCATCAGTGCAACGTACAATTTGAACAGTTGTCCAACAATTCAGTTAAGGTAATTATAGTTTTGAAGTGTCCAACAATCCGGCCAACATAGTTACAGTTTTAACAATTGTCCAACATTACAACGTAATTACCAGCAATCTTATGTGATAAAATACCTAATTAAAATCAGATTAATCCCTAATATCTATTTAGACAAAACTTTGGTAGAGCGTTGCCCATGAAAATACTTCCAACATAAAAAATTGGTCTTTTGTTTGTTTTCAATTATTAAATGACCTTTTTCCATAGAGGCATTGTTTTAAAAAGCCCCCATGTCTTACCCAAAAAAAAAAAAATCAACACCCTCTTTAGGGCAGGGTTTATGCCAAGCAAAATTAAAATATCTCATAGAGTAGTTATAACTAATACATATATTTTAAATACATTTATCTAGAAAATGTTTTGTACATGTCTTAAATTCATTTATCTAAAAAATGTTAGGAGATTAATCTCAAGGTTTTTATTTTAAATTTTTTATATATTATAATTATTAATAATTTTATTATTTATTTTTTATAAATTTTCCACTAAATCATGTCAATTTAACTACACCAATATATCAAGCTTAAAATGTTTTTTCTAGAGAAATCTACCATATAACCACATAATAACAAATCAAAAATAAATTTATAAATATTTTTATTAAATATCTTAACTTAATGTAATTAATCTAAATTTTAAGTTATAATTGTGAAATATTTTTTTATTGGTTTGTAAAAATATTTTTTAATTTAATTTAATTTAATTTGTAAGAAAACTCTCATAACCCTTAAAATAAAAGATAATATCATATTTAAAACAAAATAGGTGCCAAAAGCCATTTAGATTGAAAATTGACACCAACTACTCAATGCCTTACATGTTTGTAATGATTTTCCAGATAAAATCTGGAAACCTATTTTATTGATGTTAGGTACTGGTTTCATGATTTTTAAATCATCCAAAATCAGAAGCACCATATGAAATGAATGTCATTCAATGAACATGAAACCCTCCCCTGCCATGGCAATAACTGTTTCCTTACAAACCATAACATGGACGTCTAATCCATACAGCCAAAACGGAGCCAAGGGTACAAGGGAAATCTTGTTCATAATTACCAGACATACTGCAAAATTCAAGTCTCTCCTTAGCTCTCAATTCAAAACATTATATAGTCTCTGAAAGGAGTTTAATCTAGTTAGGAGCCATTTATTATCTGATCAGAATGGCCACTTCTAGTGGGTTTGTGAAAACTACAGAGAATATAGCAGCTAAAAAACCGGCCAAAATTAATAAGGGCAAACGAGTAAGGAAAAGTGGGCTTGCAGGAGAGACATACAAAGTGTTTATTTACAGGGTGATGAAGCAGGTGCACCCAGATATTGGAATATCAGCCAATGCCATGGGTATTATGAACAGCTTTGTGAATGATCTGTTTGAGAGGGTGGTGATGGAGGCTTCCAGGTTGGCTCGTTACAACAAGAAGAATACCATTACTGCTCGTGAGATTCAGACTGCTGTGAGACTGGTGCTGCCTGGAGAGCTGGCCAAGCATGCTGTTTCAGAAGGAACCAAGGCTGTCACTAAGTTTATTGGAGCTCATGTCAATGGCTAGGTTAAGTTTATCTCCCCCACAGGACCTTAACTTCTAATATATATATATAAATGAAGAGATGCATAAATCAGCATACTCTAATGGATTTGATTATTAGTTGAAATCATTGGTGTATTTTTTTGTCACTACTTTTAAGATATAGTGGATGATGGGATTGTGATTAGACAAAGGCAGTTTTTGATTCGATAAATATGGGCTACCAGTTGAAATTATAAAGCGTGTTTTCTCTTTACTATTGAAGAATTAGAGTTTCCTAAGAAATGCCTATCATGGGAATGGTGATAATATGCCTGCAAAGATGTTTCTAATGTGTAATCTGTTGTGGGTCTGTATATGATTGATATATGTTTGTGGGTGTGGATGTTTCTCTTGGTGGGTTATGTTAAAATATGTTATGTGGCAAGGAGTTATGGTACTTTGATGTGTCTTTAAAGGGTGAATTAGGTTTTGGATAATGCTTCCATTGCTAAAATTTGACAACATATTTCTGAAAGCCTTGTGGAATGTCATGAATTTGAAATTCTTGATCTGGTACACCTGAAAAAAAATAATCTGCATGCAGCATGCAGATTAAGTTTTGGGTAGATTTGAAGTAACTGTTAAAGGTCTTGTTTTTAAATCATACACAATCTTGCAATATAATAAACTGTGTGTAACACACTTCTTGGCTTGATTGACACCCTTGGTAACATTCCTAACAAACAAATTTTCATCTGACTAGAATTGTAATTGTAATTTGAGATGTCTGCTATTTCATCAGGTTCTACAAATTTCGTTACACTGATATAATTAAATGGATTATATATTCTCATCTGAAATGGATCACCCCTCTGCACTCAATCTTTTTCATTTTTTAATTATGATGCTATATGTTGATTTTGTTTGAAAGGGCTGGAAAGAAAGGGCCTCTAAATTTGTTGCATTGAAGTTAAATTGGCAACTCCCTCCATCAAATAATATATAAAACATCCTAAAAATAGGCTTATTATGGAAGAGGCACATCCAGAAAGCTTGAACATTGTTGAAGAAATGTTTTTCTAGTTATTGATATGTGATAAATAATACTTGTTTTGTTGCATCAAATTCTAAGATGGGTTTTAGTTGTCTTTAGAAAGCTTTGTTTTGACAGTTATGATGGAAGTCAAAATTTTAATTATTACAAATGAGCTTTTGGATTATTTTGGAATAAGTAATGAGCACTAATAAATTGGGATGTGGCCAGGAGATCCATCGGCATCCCTTGAATGCCTGTCAGTTTGATGTTAACATTTAAAACGCTTTTTAATTTTTACACTTGAATTGATGAACTTGCAAGGATAATAAATGCCATTCTTTCCTAATATATGATATATGATGATATTCTCATTTGTAAATTAATTGATAGGATTTGAAAGAGAGTTTTTTTTTTCAGAAGAATTGTAAAGAGAGATTTGCTTTTGAAATTTTACTAAATTATTATTATATTGATTTTTGCAAATAAAAAAATTATATTTAAAATTTATTATTTTCTTGAATAACTAAGGTGGTGACGTGCTAACAATTACAGCCGAACCAGAAACAGAACAAATAACAAATTGGCTTCAAAAGATCATAAATTTATCTCTGGTGTGGCCAAAGCTGCAGTAACCTCTGAAAATTAAAATAGGGAGAAAATTAATTTCTGAAAATTCCTTGGCTTTTATCTGCAAGCATTGTTGTGTTGACGAACGTTAAAGAGGGCAAAAGCCACTAGTTCCAGCTGTGTTGGTATTTGGGGGCTCCACTCTGGATGCTGTGGGCTGATGGATAATCTCAAAGCCAACTTTCCTCCATTTGAAAATGATTTTCGGAAGTGTAGACCCCGGGAAATTAGTAAAAGATTCTGTGTAATGTTTTTATGTTGAAAAAGAGAAAATATAAAAGTTAAGTTGTTGAGATTTTTCATATGATAATTCTAATTTATTAAATAGAGCAGTGAATCAGTTTACACTTATAACCATGAAATAAAGAGTTATGCTAGATTTTAAAAGAAGTTATATCTGTGTTGACTTACTCTTAAACTATGGTATTTAGTGAACATGGATAAATTATATTATTATTATTTTTTAATGAAATAGATTTATATATTAATTTTTAAAAAAAATAGTATAAAATATTTAGAAAAAAATTGAGTATGAAAGCATGCCATATCACTATTACAATAAAGTCTAGGAACAAAATTTGTCTTCCTAGAAAAAAGAAAGTTTCATCAAGCGACCATAACGAAAAGCCTAGAGGCAAGGGCATCCTTGTCAATAGGATTGCCCTAGCGAACAGTGGGGAGGTCTCATCCCTATAAAAGCAGGGTTCCCAATATTGCTGGTATAGTTTAATTTTCTTTCTTCTTTCACAGTGCTGGTTCTACATGAGTAGATGAAATGGCCAAGCCGAAACAAGGGACCTTTTCTATACTGAGATGGTGTAGCCCATCCATGGTGAAGTCTCAGTGGCAGCAAACATTAGCATCCATGTTGAGGAGGTGGAGGAGAAACCCCAACCACCCTGCTGCACAAATGGAGTCGAGTGGTGATGGTTCGTGCTCTCCTTGGAGTGGCCTCCTTGAAAGAGGGGCAGAAGACTGGTGACAGCACATGGTGCATTGCCCCTATAAATCAAAAGAGTGGAGATGAGAGACTTCTAAAACCACCGTACTTATTTGCAGTATAATCGTCACTTTATTATACACACAAATGAATATCTAGAATTAGCAAAAACCGTTGATATGATTTAGTATTAGTTTGAAGTTTAAATTAATTTTTCTAACATGGTTGAGTTTGAGATTCAAGTTAGAGTCAAGGCGCGCTGAAATTCCTCTTACTTCCCTCTGGAAAAAGGTCAGTCACTGCGGCCTTAGGCTGTGCTGGTTAAATTATATTGAGTTATTGTTTGTTTAAAATTAATTTCTGAGATGTAATTGAGTTTGAAGGTGGACTTAGAACCCATGAATTGCCCTTGAGGAAAACCCTAACCTCTGGTTGAGCGGAATCCCCTGGTTTGGTGCCAGCTTATTTGGACCCAGAGTTCAACGGACAAAAATTGCTTACTGATATCAGTTTCGGTTCAGGTGCAGGACGCGATGACAGTACCTCATCTGCTGTGGTAAGGAAAAAAAGCAATATTGGCAACCTTAAAATAAAGCTATGATAAAAATCATCCTGTAAGAAATTTTGTGTGTATTAGTTTATGAAGTGATGCACTTAAGGACGGGTCAAATTAATGGCAACTTTGCCCATGCATCTAAAATAAACTTGTTTTATTGTGGGTTTCGATTAATATGTAATATATTAATCTATATAAAATATAGAAATAAGTTTTATTTGATTTAAATAGTAAAATTAGATTTATTTGATCTCTAATGAGATGAATGATTTTTTATTTCAGCGGATTTCTTTGTTTGAAGTGGAGAAAGTTGTGTTTGGGATGAACAAAGGTGACGTTTCTGGTCTGATGGGTTCTTTGCCGAATTTTTCCAAGAATTTTGGGATATTATTAATTTGGGTTTGTTGGAGGTTGTTCGAGAATCTCTTCACAGTAAACAGAGGCTTCCAGCTTTGATTGCTATTTTTCCGGTTCCCATCCCTAAAAAGGAAGGCGTTGATAGGCTTGAATTCTTTAGGGTATTGCTCTTTGTAATGTGGTGTACAAGATTATTACTAAATTGATTGTTGAGAGACTCAAACCTTGTCTTTCTCTTGTCATTTCTAAGGAACAAGGGGGTTTTGTCGTTCGCTGTCAAATTCTTGATGGTGTGGTGGTGGCCTCGGAAGTCATTCATTCTATGGCGACTTCAAAGGAGAAATTTATGTTCATTAAGTTGGACATGGCTAAGGCCTATGATAGAGTTGAGTGGTGTTTTCTTCAGAGGATTCTTTTGGCCTTCGGTTTTTGTCCTACGTGGGTGAGTTGGGTTATGAGTTGTGTTACTTCTTTTTCGGTTATTGTGAATGGAGAACCTTTAGAGCTTTTTGGCGTCACCAAGGCCTGCATCAAGGGGACCCCCTTTCTCCCTATTTGTTTATTATTTTGGTTGAGGGGTTGCGCTGGTGTTTTAAGCTTTGAGTTTCTCAATGCTTGATTCATGGGTGGCAGTGGGGCAATGGTTTACCAATGCTTTCTCATCTCCAGTTTGTGGATGATATGTTTCTCACGGGGTTAGCTTGTCTTCAAAACATTGAATCTTTTGGTCAAGGTTTGAATACTTACCTGGGTGTTTCGGATATAAAATCAATGAGCAAAAGTCTTATATTTTTTTCTTAATTACCCCCAGGGTATTCAAAGGTAGATTGTGACTATTTTAAGGTTTTAGATTGGGTTTCTTCCGTTTGTCTCCATGGGCATTCCTTTTGTGGGTAGACAACCTAGGTACCCTTGGCAGAAGTTCTCTAATAAGTTGCGAGGGAAGGTCACTCATTGGACTCATTAATGGTTATCTATTGCGACTAAAGTGACATTTTTTAAGTTTGTCATCCAGGGTCTTCCTATTTACAGGGGCTTTGTTCAGGTTGCTCCTATGTATTTCTTTAAGGAATTTGATGCACTCTCTTGACAATTTTTTTGGAGTGGTAACTTGTTGTCTGTTAAGTGGAACCTTGTTAAGTGGGAAATTGTGTGCAGGGTGAAGAAAGAGGGTGGTCTTGGTTTACGTTCTGCGATTTTGAATGGGCAAGCTCTTGTTGCTAAGTTTTATTGGCGTTGGTGTATCAGTGAACATCAGCGTTGGGCTCGTATTCTTAATCATAAATATCTTAAAGGTGTCAATTCTTTTGATGTTCCTCGTTTTCTTTTGGAGGGAAGGGTTTTTATGATCTAGGATACTTTGAAAGGGGGGCTCAGTGGGGCTCGGTGGGGTTTTTTGGATGTCATTCAGGGTCTCAGGGATTTTTTTGGTTGGATTCTTGGGATGGGCACCCTCCTATCCTTTTTGCTTATCCTCACCTCCATTCTTTGTGTGATATGTTTATCGTCGTTGGGTGGGACACAGTTGAGCATTATAAGATTGCCTAGCATTGTGGGTCAATTGTTGCTTTTCGATGAAAGCACTCCTCTGAGTGGCCATAAGGGGGGCTTTGAAGTGGATAGGTGTGAGCTTGGCTCAGATTCTTGCTTCTCGTGAATGTAATGCCTTGGAGGGGCAAGGTGTTTTAGCTTGGGCTGGGAGTGATTTGTCTGAGAAGTACTCAATTTTTTGTTAAATATGGGCAATTTGGTAGGTAGATGGTTGGAGACATTGAGACCCCTTAGTAGAAACAAGTTTGGCACTTGTCTTCGTGGCCTAAGTGTAACTTCTTCATGTGGTGAGTGATTCACAATAGGTGTCTTACTTGGGATAATTTATGCAAGCATGGTTTTCAGGGCCCCTCAATGTGTGTTGTGTTGTAATTATGAGTGTTTCGCATCTCTTTTTTCATTGCTCCTTTGTTACGCAGATTTGACACTTGTGGTGGGGTGTGTGAAACATGCCTTGTTGGCATGTCTCATCTTTCATTGATTTTTTGGACCAGTGGGGCAAGGCCCCTATTTCTTCTTCATTTCTTCAAGTTGCTTGGACTCTTGGCCCCTCTATTATTTAGCACATATCGTTGGAGAGGAATTGCAAGATTTTTCAGGGTGTGATGATGGTGGTCCATTGTTTGTGGTGGAAAATTTTTCTCTTTGGGAGAAATTGTTGTGGCAAAATGTGATTTGATAGAAGCAGTGGATCCTCGTGATGTTTGGCATAATCATCTTCATCCTATTCTTCAGCGAGGACATTTCATAAGACGTCATGGTAAACACCCTCGTCAGAGGACAAATAGGGAGGGACGTTGGTCTCTTCAGGGAGTGTTCAAAATCAACATGGATGGGTCTTTTTGGGGAAACCTTGGTCATGCTGGAATTGGGGGAGTTGGTCGAGATAGTTCTGGGATTGTTCAGTTTATCTTTTTTGTTTACAAGGGTCTTCATACTCACAAATTAATGGAAGCCTTTGCCATTTTATATGCTATGTGTCATCGGTTTGGGTGGAAAAATATCATCTATGAGTTTGATTACCAAGGGGTGGTGAATCTGTTGAATAGGTGGGATTTTGCAGAGGTTAGTTGGCTCTTAGCTTTGATTGCTAAGCAGATTTTTAATATTTGTGCTTCTTTGGAGTCGGTTACTTTCAATCATATTCCTAGAGAATGGAACGTTGTTGCAGATTGTTTGGCCAAGTGGGCTTCTAATCATATGCAAAATTAGAATATTGTGGATAAGGGGCAATTACCCCTGGATTTGTCTCATGCTCTAGACAACTTAGTTGAGTTGGGCAGCGTTGTGTAATGCCTTGCATTGTTTTTCTTCTTGTTTTAATAAAATTTTACCTCTTTTTTAAACATAAAAATAAATAATCAAAGAGAGATTATTCTTAGATATTTTTGGAAGGATAGCGTTGTTTTTGGAATTGTGAAGTTAAATTTAGTAAGGCATAAATTTGGGATATTAACTTTGAAGATTTTGTTCGTAAACTTCAAAGTTTCAAAAATATCACACTTTTCTAAAATTTCTTAGAGCACTTTACGAACCTAGTCTTCTTCTCTAAATTCTCACAAAATTTATTATAAAAAACTTAGTCTAATGGTTTGGACAAATAAACTAATTCTAAAAGAAGCATGCATCTTATTTAAAACATCTCTCTTTAATAAATTTTAATTAGTTAATAAAATTAAGTTTATATGAGTCTTTATATGTGAAAGTTAATTATGTGAATGGGTATAAAAAATCAGGGAATTAGTTTAGGTATAAAAAGTCATTAAATTATATATTTGAAATAATTTCATAGATATACTTCCCATTTTATATTAAAAGCAAATAGAGTAAAAATACCTCTTTATATTATTTTAGTATAAAATAATTTACTTGTCATCCACCTTAATAAGAATAAAATACTTATCATCCACCTTAATAAGAATAAAATACTTATCATCCACCTTAATAAGAATAAAGATTCAACAAATTGTTAAATATTATTATATTTCTAAAATATTATTTAAACAATATTAAATAAACAATTTGAACATTAAAAATAGTTTTATTATGTCATTAATAATTAAATGGCATTTTCAAAATTGCAATGGACAATATCATATGAAAAAATTTGAATCGTGTTTTTAATTCAGCAAATTACTTTATATTGTACATTTAAATGTATAGGACTATTCTTTACTTACCAAAAAAAAATATGGTGCAAAATTTGGCCCCAATTTATTATATATCTCATTTTTTATCTTACATGAATCTCAACAGTTATAGGAAAGTGGGAAGGTAAGTAAAAAATAGATTGAAAAATGGATTAAAAGTATAAAATATTTTATCTTTTTAATTATAAAATGTATTTCTATTAATAATTAAAAAAATTAAATTATTATTAAAAAACAACAAACAACAAATTAAACAAAAGAAAACAAAAACGTGCATACACTAAAATATCATATGAATCCTTACAACCAAGAAATAATTATACATTTAACAAAAAGTTGAGTATTGCATTACAAATAGAAAATATTTTTCCAATAAAAAACAATGATGACATAACTAAAGAAATATGATAGAGTCCACTGAACATCAAAGCAACAAGGCAAAAGTCTAAGCCATAGAGGAAATAAGAACCGCGGCAAAAGTCTAAGTCATAGGGAAAATAAGAACCCTATGATGATTGAGGATTATTTGGTGCATCACTCCACCCATAGCTAGTGGCTCTAAGGTATCATTTGACAACGATCACTTATCATTAGAAAGTTTATCATTATTTTCTTTTTTTATTGGGTATTGTCAAGAAGGTAAAATAAGAAGAGTTAGGCAAGGGAACTTCTTTTACTATGTGACCTCTTCATCTAATAGGCTCTAGTAAATCAAACCCATTACGAGAACTATAAACATGTAAGAGATTGTGAATATGTTGCATGAGCAATGTCTTTTATGTACACCAAATCCATTACTTTAAAGGAATGATCAATGAAAAGGTGAGTCCGAAAGGCCCTAGATAACAATACATAGAGTTAAGTAAAAATCAAATATTTGCCAATGCTGATAATATTAAAGTGTATTAGAAACTAAATATTTTTCATTAGTGATGATATTTAATGGAAGAGAAGTCAAATATTTTTTTAATGATAACAATTTTTTAATTCATCAACTTATCTATTGGCTTGGCCACTTCTTTTCACCAGATACACCAATTTAGAATCAGTTTACTCTATATAAGTACATCTCATAATCTTAAACAAACCTTCTCTAAATCAAGTATCATTATTTTACACTTTAAGGACACTGCCAATAACCCATATCAATTTCTTAAAACTGAATGTACATCTGAAAACAGAAATAAATGAGATGGAAAGACTAGATAAGACTTGATTCATGTATGATAAGACAAATCTATAAATGTGTAAGTAAAAAATCAAAATTAAAGGGAAACCTCAAGAGATACAAGTGTTTAAAGAATGGACAGCACACTCTAGTGGTTCAAAAAGGTTTGGAGGTCAAGTTTTCTCTATAGACACTTATAACATCACAATGGATATGACATTAACTTTGTTAGTAATGGATAAACCATTATCTATAGTAATATCATTGAAAATTACATTGTTCATTTTTTTTAGTAAGTGAAAAAAGATTTCAAAACGAAAAAAAAAATCAAATGTTGCTATAATAAGTTGGGATTAAGGTCAAATTTTTTAACAAAATTATTTTATAAGAAAAAAATTAGACAAAATAGTTGAAAGAGGGTGTGAATCTATCTCTAACATATTTGCAAAACCTAAAAATATGCTTGAGAAATTTTTAAATGTTCACAAACAAAACATGGAATTACAAGTGTAAAAGAAAATGTGATCAAAAGATGCAATGTGATTCTAAGAGCTTATTTTACATAACATGGATATCATCATTGATATTTACATGTGTAACTTGAAGGCTTACATTTTCATCTACCTCTAGTGAGAATAAAGTGGCAAGGCTTCAAGGCAACCTTATTCATGTTTCTTAGCTGCACCTTTTTCTGCTTTAGAATGAATTCATTGTAAGCCTTTAAGCTCACTCCATAATGCTAATGGCCACATATTGTATTTATGCCTAGCATGTGTGTTTAGCATGTGTTTTTTTAATCTTTAATTCTAAGTTGTGGACAATCATTTTAAAAAAATGATGGCTATAATAATGAAAGTATGATTATCTAATAAAATCTTTAGACATGTTGGTTTATATGTCATGCAAATATTCGCTTAAATTAAAGATTGAGTCATTAGAATGATCATTGCACTGATTATTTCAATAACGAAGGTAATTAGAATGGTCATTATATTTATTTTTTCAAGCCCTAAATAGAGCTATTCAATGTTTTTTTATTGAAGACCTAAATATAACTATTCATTTTTTTTAAAATTGAAAGGGAAATATTCAAATCTTTTATAGTGATGTATCTAAATTGGTATCGTGTACATAAGATTTGATTTTTAGTATTTAATAAAATTTATGTTTTGATTAATGGTATGATAGTACTCTTTTACCATTATCAACATGATTAAACTACAACTTATTTGATAACTATTAATTTTTTTAAATCAATTTCTTTACAATGGGTTAATTGTCAAAGAATACTTTCAAACTTGTAATATTAAATAGAATCCAATCACAATCATAATCTCTCTCTCTCTTAAAATATATGTGAATTGATTGAATAGATATTTCTAACACCATTTTAGAATAACATTTAATGTTCATTCATGTTGTATAACTATTGTGGTGTATATTAACAGTGATGAACTTGCATTGACAATGCATGTTGACTGTTCGAAAAAATGTTATAGCTTACTAAAGTATATGAACTAATGGAAAAAATGAAAGATTTGAAAGAATTTATAGAGATATATAGAAAAAAATTTAAACTAGATTTATGTTGGATATCCCCATGCCTTAACATGTTTGCATGTTTTATAGAGTATTATATTACACACACACACACATTTATTTATTTATTTATATTTATATTTATATTAACTTTTAAATTTATAAATTGAAATATTTTTATTCTGGGATCTAACCCAACTTCATCTTTTATAAAATTTATGTTTGATAAGAATTAACTCTTATTAAATTCTTTGTGAACTAATCAACTTCAACAATAAACTAACAATCTTTATATTAAAATTTATGTTTTAATACCCTTATTTAACATGTAGTTTTTATCTACTTTAAATCCCTTACTTTATAAGATATTTATACATAACATGTGGTTTTTATATATTTAATACCTCTTAATATATATAAGTTATTTATGCATTATTATAAACTTTAATTATACATTAATATTCTTTCATATCAATTTCATTCCACGTTGATTAATTCTTTATTCAATTATATGTTATTTAAAGTATGCCATTAGGGTGCTTAAGAATGAACTCTGCTAGGGTTTTTCATGGTCAATTTGCATTGTCTTGTGCTCTTTGATGACTTTCATAATACTTTTGTAAAGAGTTTTTAGGGTTCTTATGCATTAATTATACTTGACACTTTATCGTTTAGGCATGGTAGCTCTATATAATAGCTTTCCCACTCTCAATTGTAATTATTTTTACAGGGGATGAGAGGAATGGCACCCAAACACGCACATAAGTTTGTCTCGAAAGTCTATGATGAGGTAATCCCTTTGTCTTTTCAACCCAGCCAGAGGTAAGTATTGTTGGTGATTCTGTTGATAATGTGTGCAAATGGTATGAAAATTACTTACTCATTGCTTATTTTACCGGTCAAGTCCCTTTGGAGGATTCTCTCTAGGCCTGGTTTGGCAACCACTAGGAGCTCTCAGGTGTTCATGTGGTTGGTGTCCAAAACCTCACCAAAGGTTTTTTCCTATTTACTTTTAAAAATTAGTCTAAAATCTAGCCCTTATTTCCAAATCAAGTTGGTAGTTACTTTGAAACATGCTCTTGATTTTATCCAACTGATCCTCAGATTTCAAGGCCACAGAACAAGTTTCCCTTAGGGTTCTAGTTTGGGTTGAGTTTTCTGACTTGTGGGTGCATTCATGGTCGTCCCCGAACCAAATTTTTGTGCCCATTGGGCATGTTGTTTGCCATGAACCATCAAAGTGGTACTTTTATCACCCCCATAAATGGGTTTGCATTGAGGTGGACTTATCCAAGGAGTTGAAGGAGTTCATTAATCTCTAGAGTGGTAACGTCTGTTGGTCACAAAAAGTTGCATACTTCAACTTGCCTAACACTTGCTTTTATTGTCAAGCTTTCATCCATAGTATCAAAGATTGTCCCCTCATGGGATGATCGAAACCCTCCTGGACCCCTATGCAAACTAAAAAGCCCAAGGTGGTAGACAAAGGTGATAGTTGGACTATGATTACCTCAAAAAACTAGAGTCAAGGTCAAAACCCTTCCCCTCCATCAGCATCTACTCCAATAAACAACCCTTCTCAAGGGATACCCACCTCGCTTCCCCCTATTATACAGATCCCCCAATACCCGTAGAGCCTCATTTCTAATAGTTCCCATGCTTCCAAGGTTCCCATCACTAGGTTTTATTAAACAAGTAGTTCTTTCTCTAGGTGGTCGCACAATCCACCCCGTGATAGTGATGACTCCCCCCAAGACGAGCATGGGGTTAAACGATGCTATATTATGCTTAGAGGAGTTTCTTAGCAAAACAAGCACAATATTCTTTTAGTTTTAGTGGATTTGAGGACGGATAGGGGGAGTTCCACATGGATGATATTTCCCTATGAATATTTTATCTTGTAATGTTCATGGTCTTATGAAGTCCTTCCATAAATACTCTATGTATGTCACCTATCAATAGATAGGTTTTATATTTTTTTTGCCTACAAGAAGTTAAAATTTTAGGGTTTCTTATACATACCTTTATGATATGTATTCGACATGATGCCAACTAATTATCCACTCTGCATGAAGATGGATGTGGCGATGCCAACATTTTGGTTTTGCCTAAATTTTCCCTCTTCATTATTATCATGGGGAAAGACCCATCACACAAGGATATTTGGCTACTTTTGGATATTGATGGCCATTTATTAGGCATTCTTAACATTTATGCCTGCAATGATGATCCTCACAGATATTTGTTTTGGTGTTTTTGGCTAACAACCTTCCCCTGCCATGTGGCTAGTGTGTGGGGATTTTAATATGATTATGAATCCCAATGATGAATTTGGTGCCTTGCTTATGAGGTGGTGCATCGAAGATTGTGAAGCATGATATTACTTTAATAATAAATAGAGCCTTGTCGACCTTACTTTGATAGCACTCATTTAATACCACATCTTGATTTATGTGGTCTAAATGTCATATTGGGGATAATTGCATGCTCAAAAAGCTTGACCATTATATGTTGAAAAAAAGTATTTTTTCTATCTCAAACATTAATGTATAGCCTATCATTGTCCACTCAGACTTGATTCTCTCTAATCATGCTCTTGTCTCCTATAGAGTAGAATGTGTCACATGGTAGTTCAAAGTGCCATGTAATCAGTTTATCCTTAATACTTATCTCTTGGGCCATGTTGGCACCATTCGTCTAATAGCCCAAATCTGGAAGCTTCCACCCCACCCTCCTTATGCCCCCATCTAGATCAAGTGGTGGAACGAGGCCATTCTACATACGACCACCTTCCTCTACCATTATGGGAAGCAAGTTTCTTAAGTTAGGAAGAAATGTGAGTATGACATGCTTAAGGAATTTTAGAGGGTTTCCTCCATTCTTGAGCTTAATCCCTTTGATACTCATCTACATAATCTTTCTACCTCACTTAAACATCACATCAATATGGTAGATGACCATGCTACCAAAGGGCGTAGTAGTGCACGTGACTATACTGACTCAAGGTCGAGACAAAGCATCCAAATACTTTTTGAAGTCCCTTAGGGCCAAGTACGATCATGAATAGATCAAGGCTATCAAGTTGGCCCAAACCATGCTCACCTCCCTCCTATACATCTCCTCAACTTTCCTGAATCATTGCAAGCTAGTGTTCCAAGCCCAAAAGGAAACAGAAGCAAGATATCAAACTTAGCAAAAAATGCCTCGATGTGGTTCCTCCCAAATTAAAATTTGTTAACCAATGGTTTTGTGACTCATCATTGACCCTCCAAGAGTTCATAGAGGTTCTCCAATGTATGAGCAATGACAAATACCCTAGACTTGATGGTTTTCCATGTGAATTTTATAAATCCACATGGGATTTTGTGGGGTTGAACTTGATTTTGGTTTTAAAAAACCTTAAAAAACCATTCTTTTGGAGCTTTAATCAATCAAGTTAATATCGAGTTTATACCCAAAATGGGAGATTCAGATCACATTACCAATATGCGACCTATCACCTTGTTGAATGCCTCCTATAAAATCCTCACTAGAGCTCTTTCCAATTAGCTTTGTTTCATTTTTCTTACAATTACTAAACTAGAGCAAATTGACTTTAATAGAGGGCAGTATATATTTGATAATCTTATTGTTATCTGGGAAGGCATGGAATGGGATATATTTTCTCTTGAGAGAACCATTTTTCTCAAATCGAACTTTGAAAAAAATTATGATAGAATTGAATGGCCTTCTATCCTAGCTATGTTAAAGCTTTTAGTCTTGGCTAGTACTTTTTAAATCAATCCAAACCTTAATTATAGACACCTCAGCCTACCTCACTATTAATGGCTTCAAATTTGACAACATATGCCTTCAATGTTCCATTCGATAAGGTTTTCATCTTGCTCTGACATTGTATGTCATCTCTGAATAAAATTTAGGATATATTGTTGCCTCTCGCACTGAATGAGGTTTGGTTTGGGGTATTATTCTACCTGACCGCTCATCCCAACTTATTAATGGGCACTTCATGGATGACACCTTTAAACTTGAATAGTAAGAGTGAACCTTGTTAAAAGCTATGAAGTGTCTTGATATATTTTTTAGCATGATGCATATTCTTGAGTGGCTTCTCCAATTTAAATGGAGATGGATTGTGTGAGGAGATCTGTGCAAATTTCTTGGCATTCTTTTTTCCTTTCACAGTTTTTCTACTAAGTTATGGCACTATGTCATCAATAGAGTGGAGAAGAAAGTTGAGTATTGGATTACCAAGCTGAGATCCTTAACAGAGAAATTTTAAATTTGCACTAAAATTTTGGACATAGTAAAGCGAGAAAAAAATTAGATAACACATATACTTTAAATAGATTACATCATGAAAATCTAATCAGAGATGATATAATACTTTAAGTGTGATAACTATAAATGAAATATACTTCACCATACATCACTGATCACCAACATCATCAAAAACTCATCATAATACAAATATAGAAAGTAGTTATGAATAGCCAACCACGATTGGTACAACATACAACTACTACTGTCAATCTATAATAAATAAGTAATTATAACTCTTCATGATAATATTTTTAATAATAAATACAATATAATATAATGTACATATATAAGATACATGGCTCCCCAGAGTATGAATTTTTTTGGACTCTCTAATAGATGTAGTAACTCAAGTATCATCTCAAAAGTAGTACTATTATGGAGAGGAAGAGCATCATTCGAGTGATTTTTCACATCAATCACTGACCAACAATTCCCCACACTAATCCCATCAGATAATGACCCTCCCTTCATGGATGAGTAAATAATGATGACACGAAAATCTAGAGAGATAAGCTAGTACTTATGTATTGTATGATTTCTAAAACTAAACATGCGATGTATCATAGAAACTTGTTCTATTACAAGATATCAAACAAACATATAAATCATACTTATGAAATGATAATGTCTCACTTAAACATTACTTTGATCAAAAATTTTAAATAATAAATAATAGTGATCTATAGATCAGTCAAAATTCATACACATCACTTGATCAGATTACCTTCATCTGACATTATGATGCTAGTAAA
This sequence comes from Torreya grandis, assembly GCA_037957365.1. Lineage (NCBI taxonomy): Eukaryota > Viridiplantae > Streptophyta > Pinopsida > Cupressales > Taxaceae > Torreya > Torreya grandis. The sequence continues at coordinate 976,196 of JARHVA010000800.1, forward strand.
TCAGTGAATTTTGTCTCACTACTTACTCAGTATCAATAATGTGAGATTTGAATAACATAATATAACCAATAGATTCACACAGACTACATCCTACTAGCAATCATATCATATAATATGCTACTCACATGATAATCTAATAACATGCATTTATTTTATCAAACATACAAATTAATCTCACAATAATATATCTATCTCATAATAGAAATATTAAGCAAATAAGTCTAGATTATACCACCTAAGTATAATATATATTAGGTTGCGCACTCTATGTTTCTTAAGCATACACAATACAATAGTCTCTACTAATTGTCATAAAACATTTTATTCTTAGAAATGTCCAACATTCATACATTTAGTTCATCAAACATATGAATGAATCTAGACATATTAATTACAGTTTGTATCACTTGGGTATAACATATGTTTACACTTTAGATTTAAAATAAAATATCTTCTATGATATCCCATAATATCATAGTTTATTTCACATGAGCACACAACTCAATCACAAACAATTGGTCTTATAATTTTAAGAATCAAATATCCATAATTCTAAATACTAGACAAACAAGTATAATTTATACTGATCAAGTATATCTTATGTTTAAATTTTATATTAGTAATAAAAAAAATATAACATATAAACACACATTACAATACACTAATATATGTTATATATGTCTGAGCACTTGTACATTTTAATCTACTTACAATATGAACCACTCACTAATTTTCATCACTGTATGTATACATATCAATAGTCAATCATATTATTTTCAAAGAGTCAGTGATCCAAAACTCAAAATTTTTGATTGACATATATTTCAAGAACACGAAAATAACACAGTAACAATGAATTATCTGAGAAGAGATGTTTTATCACTCAAGATTGCATTACAAACATATGTTTATCTTTGGGAAGAGATCTCTAATTTTTATTTATGTTTATATCTTCATTTATACATATTTTTAAGGTAGGAGGATGTGGAAGGTCACCAATATTGAAGGAGATTAAGTGTTTTGACTTTCATGATTTACAATAATACAGAATTTGAGAAATTACTATTTTTAAAAACTTATTATTTTTATATTGCACTACTAAAATTAAAATTTAGAACACTTTCATTTAGTTTTTGAGGTTCAAAATCCACCGAACAGAGCTTGGTGTGATCTCATGATATTCTCTTCATTCTTAGCTTTTTAACGGTTCAAACAGGGAGTCAAACAGAGCTATGGTGTAAAAGTTATGGCTCCCGAAAGTTCTGTCACCAATTGAGATAGAATCGTCGCCTAAATTGTTGCTTGAAATATTGCTCAGATCAGTCAAATAACTTATAACCAAGTTATATCATAAACTTTTATTTAAATAAATAAATTTTGTTTCTAAAGATTATTTTCATATAGTTATAGTTTCGATCCCTCATACACCTTATAACTCAATATAACCATCAATTTACCTATAAGCTTAGGCATATGACCCGATGCATCTATATAATTAATATTTCCATATGATTTCTTAAATTTATGAATAAATATGTTTCTTATATATGAATAATTGTACAACATAATATGTATTAAATATAAACACACAAATGATATATAAATACTATATCATTGGACAACTATATTTCTAATTCAATAACTCCATATGATTTTAACAAACGTTATACTTTCATGTTCATGAAATGTATTGATGATCTTTATAAGATAAGGGATTCGATAATCTAATAATTTTTTATAGATTTTATCCCTACCTAAATATATTCTAAATACACTACACTCTATGATAATCCATATTATCATAATCTAGTATTTTAAGCATAATCAGTATTACAAATCAATGGAAACATAAGCTTCTGTTCAAGCAACTAGATATAACAAAGAAAATTTCAATTCACATGAAACATAGAATACTCCATGCTAACATTTTTTATACTCTCAGGGGGGTATAAGCATGTATTCACAAGGTTCTATATACAAAGTATAGTTTTAACCCACCAATGGAACTATAATTAGAAGAACACACCCATACGTACATGTATATGTTAATAGGCATATGTATACCTATATTATTTTAAAGATAATAATTTATAAATGTGTAGCTTATTATAGTGTTATATCCGCAATACGTGTTTTATTTTCCCACACTAGTCATATCATATAGTAAAGTTTATCATAAAATAATGAAAATGCTACATTTTAACTATATATGTTTCTCATGCTTTAACCAAGCCATAATATAATATCAATATGCTTATAACTACATATATGCCAATATAAGAAACATAATCATTCTGATTGTTTACACAATAATACATATGTTATTAGGTGAACTTATATTATTGGTCCACTATTATTAGTCACAAGATACAAGCCCTATGTTATATAGAGCAATCTATTAAACTTAATCTTCTTTTAGCTATAAATTGAGTTAAACAAGATCATTGATATATATTATAATTGGATCAATGTTTTAAGATTGACTACTATTATTATAATCTATAATCTCCATTCAAAAATTGATGAAAAAAGTGATAGATAATACATGGCTAAATCTTTAAAACTTCTTGGCATTATTATCACTATATATCCTTATAATTTTTTTATTCGCCATTTTTAGAATACACATTATTATCACTATATTATTATCTGTGTATTATTGTATCACATGTTTAGAAAAATGATATACAAACTACTTTATCCATGCCTTAACATTGTTTTATTATTATTATTTTCTTTTTATAAACACCGATTGATGATGAAAAACATTTACGCTATTGCATAAACATCATTTGCCTTATCATTTGTGTTATTGTATATATAACATTTGCATTTATTACATAATAAATCAGATCATCACTATGGTGTTTATAGTAAACTATAAATTGTCAATAGCTATTCCACATAGTTATTGTAGTATACAGATCACCTTATTATGAGCAGATTGCCATACTCAAAGTCCAATGACTAGGCAAGACATAAATATGTATGTATTTTTTTAGTGTATCTAATGTTTAAAACTACTTGCACAATATATAGAATGACTTAGCATCGTAAGAATAAATTAATACAAAGCGACTTAACATCATAAGAATATATTAATAAATAGGTTACTTGATGGTAAATATATATAGTTTTTTAATGTTTTAAATAACAGTTCGTTGCTTGTATCTCTAAATTAAGCATGAAAACAATTATAGCAACTTAATTTTCTGAGTGCACCTATTACTTACGATTGTAAATATCGTTGCACTTTTTCAAATCAATAATTTTAAATAAATCATTGTATTTGAAATATCATTACTATTCATATCATTATACCATCTGGACATCTATTTAATTTATCTAAAAGGTGTATCTTGTTATAAAATATACAATACAACACTATAGATCACTGCAGAAGAGTAGTATAGTGGATTGTTGTGTGAGATATATGTGAATTTCTATATACTCAATCATTTTATTTTTCAGAGATCATTGTATATAATTTTTTTATTTTGAACCTACTTAATCGTTGGTCTTGTATAATCCTAAGCTTACAACTATACACTTAATCCTAAGTTTTTATATTGTTACCCCTAAATGAAAATCACTAGTATAAATGATTAATAAGAAATCAGATTTAATATATAAACAATGATTATTTTAATTAAGTAAATTAGTAAAAATAGTTCAATAACTGAACAAATTGGTAGAATACTATAGGATATTAAATAGTTTGTTACCAGATTGCTTAATGATCTTATACCATGTTCAATAATAGTAAATCAGACACAAACCAAACTGTGGCTATTTATCTATTTATAGATCTAATTTTAATGATTATTTATTAAAATCATGATGTGTGTATAAATAACAAGCAAAAATTTTTATTTATGTTTGTAGATTTATTAAAGTTATTGATCTGAACCTTATGTATACTTGTAAAAAGTTTCAGAATTCACAATTAAAATTCATATTACCTACCTCTCAAATCTTTGACTCAGAATTGCTTCGAAGAGTTTCCTTCCTCCACTCTATTTTTTAATTTTGCACCTCGCTCAGCTTCTCTCTCTCTCTTCATACTCCTTTCTACATGCTACGTTCCTTTTAAAAACTTCACCTTCTCTCCCCTTTTGAATTAGGTTTCTCTTCTTTTTTATACAATGCTTCTTTTTTTTCTCCCCTTTAAATGTATGTGCTTTTTATTTTAAAGCTTGCTCATTTTTATTTTTTTTTATGTTTTATGTTTTTATTTTTATTAGTTGTATTCATTTTCCTTTCATATGAATATCTTTCTTTTATCCAAGATTCTTTTTTATTTTTATTTTATTCATTTCTTTTTTTAATAAAAATAATCTTTTATAATGTAATTTAGTTAATATCTAGACAATATAATGCAGTCATACCTGATTCATTTTCATTCATAGGTATTAAATTTAACTAACACACATAATTATCTAAATGCAAACAAGCTTTAGAAGCATATTAATGTTAACAATTCTACTATGTATTTAACATGTCTTATTTAACGTGACATGTGTAGAGTTTTAATCGATTTCTCTATCATCTTTTGACATCTCTATCTACGTCATCCTCTTTGATGATGCTCTTCATCCATCACGTTCTGAGAGATGAGTTCTCCTACATCAATCTCACAACAAGTAAGTAGTTATATCTTATCAACATGATATACATACATCATAAAATATAGTTGAAATAATGAATCAACATGATCATAATTTAAACATATACACTAAAACTAATTCATAATAATGTAATCATATAACCTAAACAATATCCAACTATCCCATAACAACATATAACTCAAAATTTAGTTAAAAATAATTAAATCAAATTTTTTAATTAAAAATATCCACAGATAATCAAATAATTTACTTATTAAAAAATCAGGTTGTAACGTCCTTCTCCTTGAAGCTAGTCATCATCTTAAATGATTCTTATTCAATATAAGTTTTGAATTAAAAATATTGTTTAGTAAAAAAATAACATAGTATAAAGTATCATATGAAGTAAATAAATATAAAAATTTCTTATATAACTCATCATACTCTTATCAAGTAGTATTATTCTCAGAGTATTGGTCCCACAAGATCTTACATCATGACATCTCTCTATTACACAAATAAAGTTTATGAGTTTCACTTACTCTGATGGTTTTGTCATGACTACACCAAGGTCCATAACTAGAAAGACATGCCTATATGACATAGGATTGGCCACTTTTAATACCTCAAAAGGTCTCATATATCTCAGTGAAAGTTTCATCGACTTTATAAAATCATATGAGATCATCGTAAAATCTAAAATAATGGTCAAGGAGAGTTATACAAAACCTTACATCCCCTCTACATATCTTTATATCTTAGAGAGTATTTTTAATATTATTATGAAGAATTATTTAGGGATCTTGACAAGAATAATGTATATAAGTTAATACCATCGTTATTTCACATAGCTTCTGGTAAGTATAACATGTCAATATTGTTACTACTCCACATAGCTCTTGACAAGTATGATGATGAATATGAACTAGAAATATCATTTTCAATGTATGCAAAATCAAGGAATAATTATTTCACAATATACATATGTATATTCATATGACTAAATTTGACAAGTTCATCTGTCAAATCTTGGATTCAACAAGCTCCCATTATCGGATCTAAACTTAATAAATTTGACAAATTTATCTGTTAAATTTTATATTTGAAAAGCTTCTCTTATGAGATCCAAATTCAATAACTATTGAGTCAATGTGAAACTAAGTAGGATCCACTCTCATTGCTTAGGACTCACGTTCTTAATTCACCACTCATCTCTTAAGTCTCCATAATCTAATGATCACCAAAATATGCATAAAGTTCAATGAATCACAATTCTATACTAACAAATCATAAAAATTAATAATATATGCTAAATAATTTTAAATATACCAACATACATACAATAAAAATTATACAATTATTCTATAAATATATTAAGTCACCACTAATCAAACATAACTAGTATCATATTTCATAGCTTAACTTATTTTGTTATATTCATAGTTAAGAGGAAATAATATTAAAATTAACATAACATACAAAGGCCAAGGATCACACCATCCTTATAATCTTATAAAGGTAATAGGCAAGATAATGTCTCCTTGCTTGCTTGGCTAATACACAAGCTAAAAATTTATTTCAACCTCTTTTAGACTAATAAGATGTTCTACACACCTATACCGTATTCAATCTCCATGAAAGGTACATAAATATCTCTTCAAAACAACATGCTATAAAAAAGTTAAGAATAATATCAATCTAATTAAGAGTATACAATAACATAATGATTATAATCAACTTATAATTCTTGATCTAGAACCATTATAAATTCAAGGTTCACCACTCTGCATGGTCTAAGTTCACAAGTTAGATAAAGTAGTGACTCTAAAAAGTCACAAGTGTAAAGTAGAGAGCTAACATCTCAATAAAAAAACTCTTAAATACCTTCACATGGTATAAATATAGCATCACAACCCAAGTTGCCATAATCACTACCTACTTACCAATTTTGTAAGAGTAGTATCATAACCTGCTTCCACAACTCGAAGGAAAATACTAATCAAATATTCCTATAACTTATTTATTAACAAGAATTAAAACATTTTATCCCACAAAATCTAAGGAATATGGTCAAAACAACATTTCAAAAATAAGTTTGTTTAAAGGAGCACTATATCAACATCATGAAAAATATGCATCCTCTCAGGGGGCTTATAATGATGTCAAAGAAGAGTGAGAGAGTAATAACTCACCTTTATGATAACTATGTGATAATACACCTCTTCCCATTCCATATAAACATATGGAGTGCCAACTCATGAGCCAACTCTTAACATGTTAAAGTCCTCAACAAAGATAACTACACTCCTTTACTAGGAGAATTCTCATTGCACTAAGTGGTGCCAACCAAAATGGTTTTAAAGGATTTATCACTCTTAAGATTAGTGTATATAATACATAAAATTAATGCACATATACTTAAGTGAGAAGCATCTCATGATTTTTAAACACTCATAACAAAAAACACTAAATCTAAGGATGACTTGATTAAAAAGTAAGGATGTAATCACTCTTGACATGTTTGATCTAAGTGATCAAAATATAGTAGAGATCTCTTCTTCACAACTCATGAACTATGATATCCACTTTCTTACCAAACATTGATTACAACCATCATCATTGAAACACTCAATAACCAACCCTTTAGTGACTCTAAAAGGGTACGAGTGCACTTAAGGGTTTGCACTCAATGTACCCCACACATCTCACCATTATCATTTCTAATAGATAGAAGGATGTGAAAATGTTAATGGACTCATTAGGTCCTAAAATTCAAGCAAAAGATCTGATTATAAATATAACAATCTCATTAGGTTTGACATAGATAAATGAGATAAAAAAATTCTAGACATCATATATACTTTAAATAGATTACTCCATGAGAATCTAATCAGAACTCATATAAAATACTTTAAGTGTGATAACTGTAAATGAAGCATATTGCACCATACATCACTAATCACTAGCATCATAAGAAACTCATCATAATATAAATATAAAAAGTAATTATAAATAACCGGACATGGATGGTACAACATACAACTACTATTGTCAATCCACATAAAATAAGTAATTACAGTTATTCATGATAATGTTTCTAATAATAAATATAGTATAATACAATATGCATTTATAAGATACATGGCTCTTCAGAGCATGAGTTTCTTCAAACTCTCTAATATTTGTGACAATCTCAAGTGTCATCTTAAAATTAATACTGTTGTGGGGAGGGAGAGCATCATGCAAGAGTTTTTTCACACCAATCATAGACCAACGATGCCTCACACTAATCTCATTAGGGAATTGTCCTCTCTTCACATATGAATAGATAGTGATGGCATAGGAATCTAGAGAGATGAGCTAATACTTGTGTGATATATGATTTTTAAAACTAAATATGCGATGTATCATAGAAACCCATTCTATTAAAATATATTGCACAAACATGTAAATCATACTCATGAAATGACAATGTCTCACTTAAACATTAATTTGACCAAAGTTTTAAAATAATAAATAATAGTGATCTATAGATCGATCAAAATTTATACACACCACTTAATCGAATTACCTTCATCTGACATTATGATGCTAATAAATTAGTGAATTCTGTCTCACCACTTAGTATCAGCAATACAAAATTTAGTTAAAATAATATATCTAATAGATTCATACATAATACATCTTACTAGCAATCATATCACATAACATGCTAAGCACTAGATAATAAAAAACATACATTTACTACATCAAGTGTAAGAATAAATCTCACAATAATATATATATCCCATAATAGAAATATTAAGCAAACAAGTTCAGATTATACCACCTGAGTATTATATATCAGGGTGCACACTCTATGTTTTGTAAGCAAACACAATACAATACTCTCTACTAACTATCATAAAACATTTTATTCTTTAAAATATACAACATGCATACATTTAGCCCATCAAACGTATAAATAAATTTAGACACATTAATTACAATTTGTACCACCTGAGTATAATATATGTTTAGATTGTAGTTTTCAAATAAAATACTCTCTATGACATCTCAAAATATCATAGTTCATTTCACATGAGCATACTACTCAATCACGAAAAACCAATCATATAATTTCAAGAATCAAATATCCATAATCCTAAATACGAAGCAATCAAGTATAGTTTATACCAACTAGGTATATCATATGTTTAAACTGTATACTAGCAATCAAAAGAAACATAACATATAGACACATCATGATGTATAAATATATGTTATATATGTCTGAACACTTGTACATTTTAATCTATTCACAATATGTATTGTTCACTAATTTTCATGATTGTATATATATATATATATATATATATATATATATATATATATATATATATATATATATCATGCTATTTTCAAAGATTCAAATAACCTATGACCAAATTATATTCATAAACTTTCATTTAAATAACTTAATTCTGTTTCTAAAGACTGATTTCATATGGTTATAGTTTCGGTCCCTCAGACACCTTATGACTCATTATAACCATCTATTTAGTTATAAGCTTAGGCATATGACCCTGTGCACTTGTATAAGTAATATTTTCATATGATTACTTAAGTTCATGAATAAATATGTTTCTTATATACGAATAATCATACAACATAATATGTATTGTATATAATCACACAAACGATATATAAATACTATATCACTGGACTATATTTGTAAGTCAAGAATTCCATATGATTTTAACGAATGTCATACTTTCCTATTCACAAAATATATTGACGATTTTTATAAGATAAAGGATTCAATAATCTAATATTCATTCATAGATTTTATCCTATCTAAATAGATTTCAAATATACTCCATCTTATGATAACCCATATTATCATAGTCTAGTGTTCTTAAGCATAACTACTAATTACCAAAATTAGTAGTACAAATCAATATAAAAATAAGCTTATGTTTAAGAAAATAGATATAACAAAGAAAGTCTTAGTTCACATGAAACATGGAGTACTCTATTCTAGCATTTGTTATACTTTCAGGGGGTTGTAAGCACATATTCACAAGGTTCTATATACAAAATATATTTTTAACCCATCAATAGAATTATATATAGAACACACTCATATGTACATGTATATATCAATAGGCATATGTGTAACTATATAATTTTAAGCATTACTTAATAATTCATAAATACGTAGTTTATTATAGTGTTATATCTACACAACATGTTTTATTTTCTCACACTAGTCATATCATATCGTAAAGCTTATCATAAAATAATGAAAAGACTACGTTTTAACTATATATGTTTGTCATGCTTTACCTAAGCTATAATATGATATCAATATGCTTATAACTACATATATGCTAGTATAAGAAGCATAACCATTTCAATTATTTACACAATAATACATAAGTTAGTAGGTGAACTTATATTTTCTATCTACTTTTATTAGTCGCAAGATACAAACCATATGTCATATAAAGTGATCTATTAAACTTAATATTCTTTTATCTGTAAGTTGAGTTAAAGAAAATCACTAATATATATTATTATCGGATCAATGTTTTAAGACTGACTACTATTATTATAATCTATGATCTCCATTCGAAAATCGATGAAAAGGGTAATGGATAATACATGGCTAGAGTTTTAAAATATCTTGGCATTATTATCATCTTATATCCTTATAATGTTTGTATTCACCATTTTTAGAATACATCTTGTTATCACTATATTATTATCTATGTATTAGTGTACCTTTGTATCATATGTTTAGAAAAATGATATACAAACCACTTTATCGATGCCTTAACATTATTTTATTATCACTATTTTACTTTTATAAACATCGACCGATGATGAATATCATTTGCACTATTGCATAAACATCATTTGTGCTCTTGCATAACATCATTTGCCTAATCATTTTCACCATTGCATATATATCATTTGCATTTATTACATTATAAATTAGATCACCGCTATGGTGTTTATAGTAAATTACAAATTGTTAATAGCTATTCTACATAGTTATTTTAGTATACAAATCACCTTATTTTGAGTAAACCACCATACTCAAAGTTCAACGGTTAGGCAAGACATAAATTTATCTGTATATTTATAGTGTATCTAATGTTTAAAACTTCTTATGCAGTATATAGAGCGACTTAGCACCATAAGAACATATTAATACAAAGTGACTTAACATCATAAGAATAGATTAATAAATAAATTACCTGATGGTAAATACATATAGTTTTTTAATGTTTTAGATAATAGTGTGTTTCTTATATCTCTAAATCATGCATGAAAATAATTATAGCGACTTAATTTTTTGGGTGCACCTATTACCTACAGTTTTACACTATCACTGCACTTTCTCAAATTATTGATTTAAAGTAAATTATTGTATTTGAAATATCATTACTATTTAGATCGTTATACCATTTGGACATCTACTTAATAATTATCTAATGAGGTGTATATTTTTATAAAATATATAATACAACACTGTGGATCACTACAGAAGAGTAGTAAAGTGGATCGTTGTGTGAGATATGTATGAATTGATATATACTCAATCCTTTTCTTTTTCAAAGATCATTGTATATAAAAAAAAATTATCTTGAGCCTACTTAATCACTGCTCTTGTATAATCCTGAGCTTACAACTATACACTTAATCCCAAGTTTTTATATTTTTAATCCTAAATGAAAATCGCTAGTATAAATGATTAATAATAATTTGTCTCTTATATCATAAATGAAATAAGAAATCATCTTTAATATATATACAATGATTGCCTTGATTAAGTAAACTAGTAAAAATAGCTCAATAACTATGCATATTAGTAGAATACTATAGGATATTAAACAGTGTGTTACCAAATCACTATATAGATATTATACCATGTTCAATAACAATAAATCAGACAAAAACCAAAGCATGGCAATTTATCTATCTATAGCTCTAATTTTAAAGATTATTTATTAAAATCATGATGTGTATATAACAAGAAGGTGGTTTTGTTTTGAAGATTTACTAAATTTCTTGATTTGAACCTTATATATATTTGTAGAATTCTTTAGAGTTCACAAAACTAAAATTACTATTACCTATCTCTCAAAACTTTGACTTGGAATTGCTTGGAAGAGTCTTCTTCCTCCACTTCGTTCTTTCCTTCTACACCTCACTCAGCTCCTCTCTCTCTTAATACTCCTTTCTACATGTTGCATTCCCTTTTAAAACTCCACCTTCTCTCCCCTTTTGAATTCAGCTTCGCTCTTTTTTTTATGAAATGCTTCTATTTTTTCTGCCCTCTAAAAGTATGGCACTTTATATTTTAAAACTAGCTCCTTTCTTTTTCTTTTTCTTTTTATGTTTTATCTTTTTTTTAATTAGTTTTATTCCTTTTCCTTTCATATGAATATCTTTCTTTTATCCAAGAGTATCTTTTGTTTTTATTTTATTCATTTCTATTTTTTATAAAAATAATCCTTTATAATATAATTTGGCTAATATCTAGACAATATAATGTAATCATATTGTTGTCACTTAGATTTTCACCTTTTGAGGAGATGCCTAGCTCTCCTCATCTAAGTGGCACACTGGAAACATCTCTCTTGTTGTGGGTAACAATTTGATGAGATGAATCTTTATAAGGGCTAGTTCCCTTGATGCACTCTTTGAAGTACCTTCTTACCTATCAATTTTAGATGAAAAGGGTTAAGAAAATAACTAAAAAAGCTAAAAAAAGTTATGCACCAATATTGTATTTCCTACTATTTTTTTAACTTATACTACTTCGAGAAAAACAAAGCTTCTCTACATAAAACTCACAACATAAGGCCGATTGTTACATTAGTGTTTCATAAACTAGGTTTAAGAAGGTATTTTGATACTTAGGAGGGAAATGAATGATTCCTTGAGAGAATAAAGTCATGATCCACTTATAATACAATTATACACTTTAGATAGAACACTAAAAAATAATTGTAACAATTAATCTTCTATACACTTAGGGGACAATCAAGGATAACATGCTAGAAAAGATCATCTTCTACTAGACAAGATCAACAAGATTGCAAAAACACTCAATTGTATAGCATGTAAGAAGGAAAATTTACTTGTTTTATTTTTTCAAGAGACATTCAAGTACAAAATTGGCTAAGGTTTTACCATCAATCAGTGGAGGCTACCAAAAAGAGCCAAAAGAGTCCATATTTATAGCCTTTGAGAGAAGAACAAGACAAGGGAAGTCCAAAGGTCACTTAGACACTTGTAAATCTGAGAAAATGGGTAACAATTGCATGAGAAATAGGTATGGAATGAACCATGCAATTTCAAGAGGACTAAGTGTCCATACAAGTCATAAAACTTATGAAAAGTCATAAAACTTTTAGTCTTGACTCAAAAAATTGCCTTCATAATTAGAACCTATTTGAACATCCCACAACTAATTAAGGATAGGTATGATGATTGGAATGAGAGGGAAGGCCTTCAGACATGCCTCTTCATGCATTGGTTGTATTCCTACACATCTATAAACTCTTGGAAGGAAGCCGTCACTATTTGTAGTCTAAAAAACTCTTTTTTCAGTCACCCCTCACACTTGGCCTCAAAATTAACTTCATTTTTAAATGAAAATCCATGGGAGGGATTTAATGACACTTTGTAAGACTATCTATGGCCTCAGACTTCTCAGGTACACCTTAAAAAGGCTCACACTTAGAGTTTTCACCCTTCTCACCCTTATGTCCATTATGCCAGTTTTGACTGGCTAAAAGGAGAGCTATTATTTTAAAACATTAAAAAAAAAAAAAAAAATCTTAGAGATAAATTACCATAGGGAGTTATCACAAGTCTAAATATTTCTCCCAAATTTGATTTCATCTTTTGAAACATTCCATACCCTGCACAATACATAAAATAGTCATAAAACCCCTATTTTATACTCCATTCATACAATTACATACAAATAATCTTGGTGGGAGATAGGATAACGAAGTCCTATGCATGTTTAAATATCTTTTATGGTTAAACTATGTCATTTGGATAGCTCTCCAAGCTTGTTTTCTCCATTGGGTCTTGGCTAAGGGTTTAGTAGGGTTTTAGGCAATTTTTACTCTTAAGCTTTATTCATAAAGATTTGACATTGTAATTGCCATTAAATGTCAAAAAATTGATGCCAATGGACCCTAATAACACCACCAAATTCCTTTGGTTCCCATGCAAAGCTTTAGAAAATATATGAGCATTTAAAGACACCTCATCAAGCTTGTTCCTACCCTTTTTTGCATGTTTGGGCACTTTCTGGGCTAAAACTAGCTTCTTTTTAAGTTCCTCTACATACCATGAGTTTAAAAATTTCTATATTCCCCTCTATAACATGTATTAATCATCTAGATATCCCACCAAGAGTTAGAAATGAAGATTGACCTCTAATTGGTTTTAGGTCCCCTCAAAGCATAATAGGTCTAATACGCACCTTGATAGATTTGGATGTTAGGACTGATATTTCATGGTTATGTTGGTTTATTATTCATTTTCACATCCCATTTGATCTTAAAAATCCATTACATAACCCTCTAAACACTCTTCTTCATCTCCTTCTCTCATTCACCAACTAGGCCTAGTGAAAGTTTGCCTAGTTAGACTGTGTGCATGGGTAATTTAGTCACCTTCAAGGGTATGATCTTTATCTAGTGATTCTATATTATCTATTTTCCTTCCATACACCTCATAATATTCTTATTGATGTTTTCAAAGCTCCATGTCAAGTCCTTTACCCATTTTGCACTCACTAGTTCACTTTGCCAAAGTTTGATTTTCCTAGATTGACTCACCTCTGAGAAAAAATAGTGAGGTATATCCATCATTTCCAAAGAAAAATTAGTATTTTTGAAGTTTTTCCAACTCATTATAATGATTTTTACCAGAGGGTTTAGTTGGATTCTTTGATTTAGGTGTCTAACCATCTCCAAATGCTCAAAAAAGGCCTAAAAAAGCTTGGTTTTTTGCATTTTCCTCAAACCCTCCTAAGAGTAACCCTTCCATGCTAAATCAATTATTTTATTCTATTTCAACATGTTATCCATATCCAATTCATGTTACTGAAGCTTTTAATTCATCCAAAAACACTCTTTTCCTTAGATTCCTCATAATTGGCTATTTAGAAAACATGGTTTCCTAGTCCACAATACAGACTATTACCTTTTGGCCAACTAGGGAAGAAATATGATCACCTTGGTATAATTTTGGGTTTTTTAACATACTTTTTGGTCTATCATGGACCATTTTGTTTAACTTGTAACCCCTTCCATTACCCTAGACAAGTTCATGTCTTAACCTACTTTCACTAGCTTGCATCTTGTTGTAGGTGTAGATAGGGGTTTAGGGGATCTGTGTAGGCTTATTTATCCTTTAAAATAGTCTTATAAAATCACAAAAATCCCTATCAAGGTGATCACTCGCTACTTCATTAGGTTTTAGCTTCCATTAACCCTGTTCATACACCTATGAACTTCAAAACTGAGATTGTTGCTTGTTGACTGAGACACATGCTTTTTAGGGCCTACTGTAGGTTACATGTGATTTTCCTAGAGATTATGAATCTCATCATAGCCATGGAGAAAGTTTGTATAGGTTAAAAACATCATGCTCACCCTCTAATCATTATACATGCACTTTTGGACTCACTAAACTAAGTTTTTCTTAGAGGACTGAGAACCCTACCAATAGACTGTTGTAGGTGTGTGTGGACTCCTTCGTCTTAGGTTCTAATGTGAAAATATTCTTTGAATACACCTTGAGGTCAAACATCATGTGGTTGAACCAATATTATTCTTTTGAAGCCTTCAAATACTATTTATCATCAACTTTTTAGGTCACTGCTCTATTGATTGAGACATATACCTTTTGACTTGCCTGTAGGTGTCCTTTGTCTTGACTTGGGTTGACCAAAATGCTTAAGAACCTCCCTTAAACCCTTTTTGCTCACAAAATGCATGTTTTATCTTATATTAATCTTTTTATAATCTTAAATCATAAAAAATGCATTAAGATTTGGGTCATTTTTCTAACCTTGTTGTAGGTGTATATTCTCCATACAAGGGACACTTGTGGACAGTCACGAGGGTTGCATGGGAACATTTCAATCCTTTCTTCCTTACCTTCAAGCCATTAGTGAAACCTTCCATCAGTTGAAACCATCTTATCCATGAGAATTTTTTCAATGTTGCTTCTTAGGGTGACAAAAGACCATTTTCCTCCTCAAGCCTATAGATGTTACTAGAGCATTTCAGTGTGTTTTAGGGTAACTTTAAGGCCTTCAATTCTCACCTTACACTGACCTTCTAGCCTCCATTATTGGCAGATGTCTTATCCATTCTATAAGTCACAAAATTTAACTCTTTAAAATCTTTGAGACCCTTAGAAAACCTATAATAGGAGGTCCACAAGAAACCCCTGGAGCTCTATTTTAACCTTTTTAGGGAAAACTTCCCTAAACCCAGTCATGATCTTCACACATGATTCCACACTTATTATTGCCCTTTAGGCACTTTATATAGGTCTATCAAATCTTAATTATCATACCACAACCTTAAGTATATGTCAAGCTATTTCATCCTCTCCATAAAATCATTTTAGTACCCTATTCAACCACCTCTAGGTGGATGTTTTGGTATACAAATAGTGAGTTAGATATGAGCAATATGAATTATCCATGCATATTAACTTTGTTTGATTTTATCAAACATCGTAATGCACCTATATAAAACTAAGAGGTTGGAACACACATTCATCTTCCCACACCTCAATATGAGGTCATCAAGGGCCATGTAGGTATGCATTAGGCATGTTATATACGTAGATCATGGAATTGCGCAGAAACATGCTAGTGAATATCTTCAAAATCACTCAAATTTATTTTTCAACCTTAAAGTACATGATCTCCATTATTGGATACCTTGAAACTAGTTCCAATCTATCTTTTTCAACATGAAAATCACTTGTATAAACATGGAAAAGAGCAATTAGGGGCATCTCAAGACTGTTTTAGCATGGTAGATGAGCTTGTGACTACACTTGTACCTTTTCCAAGCATCTAAATGGACTCTTTCAAATTCTTGATGGCTTGGAAAACTAACTCATTCTGATTACAACTCCATGGACAAGTTGAACAAGCTTATATAGGTTATTTCAAGTGAAGCTAAGCATGAAGTTGACTATGGAGAAAGACAAGGTTGTAAGCAACCCAAAATATGACATGGTGAAACTAAAACATGGAATGAGGTGGTAATATGACCCTAAGACATATTTAACACTATTTTATAACTACATGAGACCCTTATAGGACAACAACACTCAGTAAACAAGAACTTTAGTTGAGACTACATATGGTGACACCCTCCTAAAACATACACTAATTTTCTCATCCAAATATTATAAAACATGAAAATAATAATAGAGACCATATAATAAGGAATCCAACATCTTCTGGAGCCAACATCGCCAATTTTTTTTATGAATTTGACCAAAATGGAGCAAAACTTATAAGGTGCATGAAACAATTACCAAAAAAGTATAGTCAAATTCATGAGGATGGTTCATGAAGCACAAGCCACCATTATTTAAAATATTTATATTTAAATTAAGGTGTCTGATTTTACTATAACCTTCCAAAAGCAATTGACTTGAAACCTCTTCAACTATTTATACTGAGCAAAAACTTGAAAGTCACTTCTATGTGTCTAGAAAACCAAGAAAGGAGTAGAATGGTGTTGTTCTTAAAATGACACTTCCAAAGAAAAAAAATGTATAAATGAATTTTATGAAGTTTAAGATGCCCTCCAATATATTTTTCCATGTGTCACACTTCCTCATGGGCCGTACAAGTGCCATTTACTCTCTTTTTCAGTTGTTTATTAAATTTTCATTAAAAAACCTACAATATTCTGATGTAATTGACATCCCTAATAGTTAAACTAACCTCTTGGACTCTTATAAGGATAAAATGACACTTTGACACCTTGGAAACCATGCCACTTGCATTAATGATCCTTAAAAGCACATTACATGACCCAAATTGACAAATAAGCTAATAAAACTATGACTAAAGCTAAAAGTGCATTAGATAACATCAGATAACATGTAATACACCTCATGAAAATAAATTATACCCACCTAAAATATATTTAAGTTAATTTTTTTACCTAAGGGTGCCCTAATTTGACCTAAAAGTCAAATTTAGTCAACAAAATGGTGACTCATAGGAGTAGTATGCTTGTTATACTAACTAGACCAATAACCTTATCCTACCATGAGCCAAGGGAGTCAATGATTTTTTGAAGACAACTAACAAATAATTTTCTAAAACACACACAAAATAAGCACAACACACCAAGCAAATACAAGACAAAGTAAGACATTAACAAGACACACACATGTGCATAAGCACTTAGGGAAAATAAGGAAAACAACACACTATGTACAAAGAGAGAAGAAGACCTTAGTATCAATGTTTGAGCTATATCCCATTGACTAGGATGTTAAGCTCCTCTCCATCCAACTTTGAGAGTTAGAAAGCATTGTGTTGCTTACAATGGGTGATAACATAAGGGCCACTCCATAAAGCATCAAACTTTGTGTCTTTTCCAAGTTTAGCCCTATCTTCATCCCCCTTTAGAACAGTGTCTCCTTCATGGAAGCTTCTTGGCATGGATTTCTTGTCAAAGTATCTTTTTATTTGATCTTGGTGATTCCTCATAGTTTACATATCTTGATCTCTTATCTCTTCAAGCTTCATCAACTCACACAACCTAACTTCCATGCTTTCATTCTCCATCAACTCCAATTGATAAGTGAGATCAAAGGTTGGTAGCTCAAGTGAAATATGCATCTAGATTCTCTCCCATAAACAAGTGTATATGGTGAGTTTCTAATGGCTCTTTTTGGGTGATCCTATCAGCCCAAAGAGTTGTCTTCAACTTGGAATGTCAAGTCCTTTGGTTCTCCTCCATTGTCCTCTTTATGATCTTGATTAGATTCTTGTTGGTGGACTCAACTAGTCTATTCCATTATGGATAATAGTTAGAGGAAGTAATAAGATAGATGCCATGTTTAAAATCCCATTCACTTGTCTTCATTCAAGGGAAAGCTAATGCATTGTCTAAAATTATTATTGAAAGAGCCCCAAACCTTGTCATTATGCCTTCATAGACGTATAGAACTAAACTTTAATTTGCTTCCTTGAGAGCAACAGCCTCCACCCACCTTTCAAATTAATTTGTAGCAGTCAACACCCACTTGGGGCCAGCACTAGAAGGTGGATTGATTAGGCCTATGAAATCTAGACCCCATTGCATTAAGGGTTGGTCAACTTGAATTGGATGAATAGGTAAGGTAGAAATATTTTGTTTACCATCAAAGAGAGCACATTTTTTACACTTCCTTACCCAAGCATGGGTGTCTTTCAACAGATTAGTTAAAAAGTATCTAGCTCTCATAATCCTAACAGTTGTGGTTCTTAGAGCAAAGTGACCACCAACCGGTCCATCATGAAACTCAAGCAATATTTTCTCAACTTGATCTAATTTAACACACCTTAATAACACACTTAAGAAGTCATTCCCACTAAAAAATATCTATAACAATTACTCTTTTGTACACTTGGTGGACAATCAAGGATAACATGCTAGAAAAGATCATCTTCTACTAGACAAGACCAACAAGATTGCAGCAACACTCAATTGTAAAACATGTAAGTAGGCAATTTCACTTGTTTTATTGCTTCAAGAGACATTCAAATACAAAATTAGCAAGGGTTTCACCATCAACCAATAGAGACTACCAAAAAGAGCAAAAAGAGTCCATATTTATAGCCTTTAAGTAAAGAACAAGACAAGGGAAGTCCAAAGCGCACTTGGACACTTGTTAATCATATAAAAATGGTTATAATTGCAAGATAAAGAGGTATGGAATGAACCATGCAATGTCAGGAGGACCAAGTGTTCATACAAATCATGAAACTTATGAAAAGTGGCATAAACCTCCCAATCTTGGCTTAGAAAACTACCTTCATAATTTTAACCTATTTAAACATCCCATAATTAACTAGGGATAGGTTTTATTATTAGAATGAGATGGAAGGCCTTTATTCATGCCTCTCCATGCATTGGTTTCATTATTACTCATATAAAAACTCTTGAAAGAAAGCCATCACTGTCTGTAGTCTAAAAAACTCTTTTTTTCATCACCCCTCACACTTGGCCTCAAAATTAGCTTCAATTTTCCATGAAAATCCATGAGATATAGTGAATGAAACTTTGAAATAATATATATTTCCTTAGACCACTTATTTACACCTTAAAAAGGCTCACACTTAGAGTTTTCACCCTTCTCACCCGTGTGTCCACTATGCTAGTTTTGACTGGATAAATGGACAATTATTGTTTGAACACTTAGATTTTTTTTATTGGTAATAAATTACCATATGGAGTTATAAAAAGTCTAAATATTTTTCCTAAACTTGATTTAATCCTTTAGAACCTCTTGTACCCTACATAATACATAAAATAGTCATAAAAACCCTATTGTATACCCCATTCATATAATTAAGTACAACTCATCTTGGTGGGAGATAGCCTAAAGGATTCCTATGCATGTTCCAATAGCTTCTATGGCTAAACTATGTCATTTGGATAGCTCTCCAAGCTTGTTTTCTCCATTGGGTCCTGGCTGAGGGTTTAGTAGGTTTTTAGGCAATTTTTGATCTTAAGATTTGTTCTTAAAGCTTTGACATTGTAAATACCACTAAATGTCACAAAATTTATTCCAAAGGACCCTGCTAACACCTCCAATTTCCTATGGTTCCCATGCAAATCCTTATAAAATATATGAGCATTTGAAGACACCTCATCGAGCTTGTTCCTACCCTTTTTTACATGTTTAGGCTCTTTCTAGGCTAAAAATAGCTTCCTTGTAGGTTCATCTACATACCATTAGTTAAAACATGTCTATATTACCCTCCTTAACATGCCTCAGTCATCTAGATATCCCATCAAGAGTTAGAAATGAAGATGGACATTTAATTAGTTTTAGGTCCCCTCAAAGCATAAAAGGTCTAATAGGCACCTTGATAGCTTTGGATATTAAGACTAATATTTTATGGTTAGGTTTGTTTATCATGCATTTTCACACCCCATTTTATCTTACAAATCCATTACATAACCCTCCAAACACTCTTCTTCATCTCCTTCTCTCATTCACCATCTAGGCCTAATGAAAGTTTGCCTAGTTGGACTATGTGCATGGGTAATTTAGTCACCTTGTGGGGTTTGAGCTTTATCTAGTTCTTATATATCATTTATTTTCCTTCCATACACCTCATTATATGCTTCTTGAGGTTCCCAAATCTCCATATCAAGTCCTTTACCCATTTCACACTCACTAGCTCACTTTGTCAAAGCCCGATTTTCCTAAACTGGCTGACCTCTAAGAAAAAATAGTGGGTCATAACCTCATTTCCAAGACAAAATGAGTATTTTTGTAGTTATTAAAAGTCTTTATGATGATTTTCACTATAGGTTTTAGTTGTATTTTTTAATTTAGGTGTCTAACCACCTCCAAATGCTCAAAAAAAGCTTTAAAAAGCATGTTTTCCTACATTTTCCTCAAACCCTCCTAAGAGTAACCCTTCCATGATAAATAAATGCTTATATTTTGTTTCAACATTTTCCCCATATCTAATTCATGCCACTGAATCTTTTAACTCATTCAAAACACTCTTTTTCATGGATTCCTCATACTTGGTTATTTAGCAAACATGGTTTCCTAGTCTACAGTACAGACTGTTGCCTTTTGGCCAAGTAGGGAAGGAATATGATCACCTTGGTATACTTTTGGGCTTGTGAACATACTTTTTTTTCTATCATGTACCACTTTGTTTAACTTTTAACCCCTTCCATTCCCCTAGACAAGTTCATGCCTTAACCTCCTTTCACTAGCTTGCATCCTGTTGTAAGTGTAGACTGGGGTTTAACGGACCTGTGTAGGATTACTTCTCATTTTCAATAGTTTTATTAAATAACCAACATCCATATTTAATTTATCACTCATTAATTCATCAATTTTTATCTTCCATTAACCCTGTCAATACAACTTTGACCTTCAAATTTGAGATTGTTGCTTGTTGACTAAGACACATGTTTTTTAGGGCCTATTGTAGGTTACATGTGATTTTAATAGATCTTATGAATATCATAATATCCATGGATTAATTTTTTAGAGGTTAAAAACATCATTCTAACCCTCCAAGCATTCTATATGCACTTTTGGACTCACTACACTGAGTTTTTCTTAGCAGACTGAGAACCCTACAAGTAAACTATTGTAGGTGTGTGTGGACTCCTTAGACTAGGGTTCTAATGTGAAAATATTCCTTGAATACACATTGAGGTCACACACCATGTTTTTAATCCTATATTCTTATTTTGAAGCATTTAAACACTATTTAGCATCAACTTCTTAGGTTACTGATCTATTGATTGAGACATCTACCTTTTGACCTGCCTGTAGGTGTCATTTATCTTGACTAGGGTTGACCAAGATGATTGAGAACCTACCTTGAACCCTTTTTTTCTCACAAAATTCATGATTCATATTTCATTCACCTTTTTATAATTTTTAAAGCATCAAAAAGGCATTAAGATTGGGGTCATTGTTCTAACCCTGTTGTAGGTGTATATTCTCCATACAAGGGACACCTGTGGATAATCATGGGGGTTGCATGGGAACATTTTAATCCTTTCTTGCTTACCTTAAAGCCATTAGTTTAGAATTACATTAGTTTAAACCATCTTATCCATGATAATTTGTTCAATTTTGCTTCTTAGGGTGGCAAAAGACCATTTACCTCCTCAGGCCTATAGATGTTACTAGAGCATTTCAGTGTGTTTTAGGGTAACTTTAAGGCCTTTAATTCTCACCTTGAACTGACCTTATGGCCTCCATTATTATCAAAGGTCTTATCCATTCTATAATTCATAACATTTAACTCTTTATAAGCTTTGAGACCCTTATCAAACCTGTCATAGGAGGTCCACAAGAACCCCCTAGAGCTCTGTTTTGACATTTTAAGGGAAAACTTCTCTAAACCCAGTCTGATCTTCACACATGATTCCACACTTCTTCTTGCCCTTTAGTAACTTTATATATGTCTATAAAGGCTTAATTATCATACCAAAACCTTAATTAGATGTCAATCTATTTCATCCTCTCCATAAAACCATTTTAGTACCCTACTCAGCCACATGTAGGTGGATGTTTTGGTACACAAATAGTGAGTTAGATATGAGCAATATAAACTATCCATGCATATGAACTTTGTATGCTTTTATCAAACATCCTAATGTACCTCTATAAAATTAAGAGGTTGAAACACACATTCATCTTCCCACACCTCAGTATGACGTCAACAAGGGCCCTGTAGGTATGCATTAGGCATGTTATATAGGCAGGTCATGGAATTAGGTAGAAACATGCTAGTGAATAGCTTCAAAACCACTCAAGTTCATTTTTAAACCTTAAATTACATGATATCCATTCTTGGATACCTTGAAACTAGTTCCAACCTATCTTTTCCAACATGAAAATCACCTATATATACATGGAGAAGAGCAATCAGGGGCATCTCAAGATTATTTTAGCATTGTGGATGAGTTTGTGACTACACTTGCACCTTTTCCAAACATATAAATGGAATCCTATAATTTCATAATGTCTTGAAAAACTAACTCATTTTGATTACAACTCCATGGATAAGTTGAATAAGCTTATACAGGTGACTGCAAGTGAAGCTAAGCATGAAGTTGACTATAGAGAAAGACAAGGTTGCAAGATACCTAAAAGATGACATTGTGAAACCAAAACATGGAATAAGGTGGTAATATGACCTTGAGACCTATGTAACACTATTTTCCAACTACATGAGACCCTTACAGGAGAACAACACTCAACAAACAAGAAGAACTTCAGTTGAGACTGCCTATAGTGACACCCTCCTGCAGCATGGACTAATTTGCTCATCCAAACATTATGAAACATTAAAATAAAAATATATACTATATAATAAAGAATCCAACATCTTATGGATCCAACATCACCAATTGGTTGATACAAATTTTACCAAAACAGAGGAAAACCTATAGGGTGCATGAAATAACTACGAGAGAAGCATACTCAACTTCATGAGGATGGTTCATGAAGCACAAGCCACCATTATTTAAAATATTTATGTGAAAATTAACCTTATAAAATCATTTGACTTGAAACATCTTCAACTATCTGTATTGAGCAAAAACCTAAAAGTCACTTCTATGTGTCTAGAAAACCAAGAAAGGAGTAGATCAATTTTGGCCTTAAAATGGAACTTCTAGAGTAAACCAAATGCATAGATGAGTGTTATGAAGGTGAAGAGTCCCTCCAATATCTTCTCCCATGTGGCACACTTCCCCATGGGTCGTACAAGTTTAATTTGCTCTCTTTTTTAGTTGTTTCTTGAATTTAAGTGAAGGAACCTATAATATTCAAATGTAGCTGACATCCTTGATAGTTAAAATAGCCTCTTAGATACTTATAAGGTGAAAAAGACACCTAGGCACCTTTGGAACCATGCCACTTTCATAAATTACCCTTAAAATCACATTAAATGACCCAAATAGACAAATAAGCTAATGAAACTAAGACTGAGGCTAAAAGTGCATTAGATAACATGTAATACACCCCATGAAAATAAATTAGACCCCCCTAAAACATCTAGAAGTTAAGCTATTTAGGGTTCCCCAATTTTACCTAAAAATCAAATTTGGTCAACACATACATAATTCATTTACACCCATAGGTATTAAATTGAACTAACACACACAATTATATAAATGCAAATAATCATCGAAAGCATATTAACGTTAATAATTCAACTATGCATTTAACATGTCATATTTAATGTGGTGTGTGTAGGGTTCTAGCTAATTTATTTGTCATCCTCTAACATATCTATCTACGTCACCCTCTCTGATGATGTTCTCCCTCTATCATGATATGAGCGATGAGTTCTCCTATGTCAACCTCACAACAAGTAGGTAGTTAGACCTTATCAACATGATATACATACATTAGAATATATAACTAAAATAACGAATCAACATGATCATAATGTAAACATATACACTACAACTAACTCATAGCAATGTAATCATGTAAATTAAGCAATATCCAACTATCTTGTAACAATATATATCTCAAAGCTTAGTTAAAAATAACTAAATCAAATTTATCAGCTATAAATATCCATGGATAATCAAATAATTTGATTAATGAGGAATCAAGATGTAACACCAGACTACATGGAAATAGATCCATAGTTTATTCCAGCCTTATCACTTTGAGCCCTTCTCTTGGCATCTTGCTCTTCTTGGGGATTCAACCAATTGCCCAGCTTCCATTACTTTTCTATGGAATTTTTTAGATTAGAGATATTATTATTTTCTAATTATGGATGTCCTCAAATAATGTTTTATTACATTATGATGAATGTTCATCTTTTTTCCATTAATGATAAGGATTTTGTTATATCTTTGGTCTACATGCAAATTCAATCCCAAAAAGATAAGTTTGTGATGGAATTATTCCATCTCCAAGAGCTATTATAACACTAGGAGAGTACCCTTGCATTGTGAGCCATGTGCCACTAGATGGACAACCCCAATGGTGTCACTGCCACCTCCCAAGAGGTGTAGAGCTAGTTACACAATTGTGGCCACTTCTCCCCTCACTTTCTCCCAAGGGGGTGGGATTCACCACTACAACGTGATAAAAATGACACAACTCCTTTTCAAAGGGGATCTCATATGGGCACTGGTACTTAGATGCAACTAGCTAATGACTAGACTATTAATATGACTATAAAACCCTTAGATGGTTGGGTAGCATTAGATCCTCCTTTTAGAGATCCTTCCACTTGAGTGATTCTTCCACCCAAGGATGATCCTCTACCTCCTCCTTTGGGTGTTGCGGTTTGTACTTCAATTATGTTCTATGATGTAATTTGATTTTGTGTGTTGTGTTTTGTCTAGCCTTATTTTTTGTTTCCTAATTTTCCCTTATATTTTGAGCTAGGGTTTATCCTTCAACATGGAATATGAGTTGTGCATTCCAATAGACTGCTTTATTATGTAACCTTCATATATTGTTATTATTTTTTATATAATATATGATATACTAAAGCATTTCCATAATAAAATATGCTACCAAAATTATGATAAGTGTGTCAACATGTAATTTGTTGAAGAATTAGTAAAGCAACATAATTTAGTATCTTAAAATAATTTTATGGCCTTTATTTTATATTCATTTACATCAGTTTAATATTTTGGTTTAAGTATAGTTAATTTTGTCTAAATCAAATATAAATGATCTTGTAACTTTCAAAACTTGAATGTTTTTAATGCATCCTCAAAACACTATTAATGTCATCTTTTTATCCCTTTAGTCCCTTTATCTACATTATACTTTATAATCTTGAATGTCTAGATTGAACTATATGATCTACAAAATCATCCCTTATTCCCATGGACTAAATCTTATGACTGCATACTTGTATTTCATATTTTTAGTTGTAAAATACATGTAATATTAATTATTAACAACAAGATATTATTGGTAATATAAATGTAAAGTTATAATGAAAGTAAGGAATATTTAATTTCCACCATATGACACACACATATAATACAAGTATGAATTTATAATATACATATATGTGATTTCTTGAGCCCCACACATGGCACATTGGCGAAAGGTGGACTGATAAAATTTTAGATAGTAATAAAAAATGTTCAATCTTTTCTCTTTTTAAAATTTTTTTGTTGATTTTATTTTCTATTAAATTGTCATTGATAATACATTATTTTATTGGAATATTAAGCATGTTATGCACACATTTTCAACCTCCATAGTAAATGTATGTATTTATTATTTATTAACACGCGTTTTTAAAAATTGTAATAGAGAATCGAGACATATAAGCTCTTTGTAGACTATAAAATTTGAAGGTAAAAAGGAAGTTATTATGGTTTTATGAATAAATAGTTGTGTTCTTTAATTATAGTTATCATAGTGCTTTTACTTCTCTAGAGGTAATCCTTGTATAATTTTTTAATTGTGTATATGTTAAATAATATTTTATTAGATTTGTATTGTGAATTATATTAAATATATATTATTTTAATATTATATTGTAATATATTTAAATCTAACAATGGATGCAAATGTCATTCTTAAGCATGTACTATATTTAATATATATAAATTCAACAATTGCAATCATTGTTGATGTCATACCTTATTAAAATTTTATTGTTGGTACCAGAATCCCTTTGACTCTAAAGAAAATATTATCAATCATTAAAATAGATAAAGTATTTTCATATCCATAAGACATATATTTTTGTTAATTTTTATTTGATTTGAGTATGAAAGATACTACTAAATAAGGTTGCTCTTAATTTTTTACTATTCCAATAAACTTTACTATTTACTATTCAATCAAAAATATTGTACACAGTAATTAATACACATTTAACTTTACAATTTTAATGTGAGTTTATCAATACCCATTTAAATAAATTTTTAATTAGTAATTTTAGTTTGTAACCCTATTACTTTATTATTTATACATGTAATGTAATATTAGTTCAAATTTATAATTTAAAAAATATTTTTATTAGAGATCCTAGGCCTTGCCCTTTACTTGAAAAATAAATGTATTACATTAATTTGGGTCAATTCTATTAAAACTATAAAAATTATACAAGGAATCCAAAAATCATACATTGAGCTTGGAAGCAATAAAATAAAAACTTTTCTAATATTTACCATTTATATTATACTTATTTGTATATTAAAATATATTTTCAAAGAAAAATAAAATAAAACCTAACTCTAAGTTTGGTAGAACGCCATCAAATGGGATAAGGTAGAGTTTATATAACCCAAACAACATAAGTAACATGTTAAGACTAAACAATATCAAAGTGGATAGGATAGAGTTTCATATCACCCAAACAACATAAGTAATATAATTGGGTTAAACAATACTTTTTCTTAAATATCCTTAAATTTGATGTATTTATATTTTATACTCCATGTGTTCAATGGTATTTATTTTTTATTCAAGTTTATTTTATTTATTTAAGTGTTATATTTAGATAAATTTTATCACAATATCTAATTATTTTAAATTATTTGCATTATATAGGTATATCAAGTAAAGAATGTCTCAAAGAAAATAAAACCAACACTTTGTCAAGCATTTATTTTCTTGGTCTTCTGCATCTCAAGTTTTATCACCATAAATTGAAGACGATGATGATTTTGATTTTAATTAAGACTTGAATATGTGATGGCATGATGATGATTATAATGAAAAATATCAAGTAGGATAAATTAGCACAAAAAAGTGAAAAAAAAATTAAATAAAGAGAAAGTTTTGAGAAAAATGGAAAGTTAAATTTAAATTTAAGTGGTTGAGATGTGCCTTCCACATAGGGAGAAAAGTTATGAAATGCATATATTGTGAATCACACAATACAGTTGGACCATGGAGAATAGGTAATGTTTGTAGTAATATGTAACATGATTCACTAGTTACTCATTCCAATTCGAACATCTATAAAATTTCACAACCAAAATGTACATGTAGGAATGAAAGGAAAGCAAAACCTATTCTATAACACATAGAAAATATTGATGATATCAACAAGGAAAAAGTAATCACAACTATGTAAATAGTTTATTGGATGGTGCAATAAGATTTACCTCTCTCAAAATATGGATCTCTTTGCTCTTTTAAGATGGCCTTAAAATTATCAAAACATGCCAAAGTATAACAAGTATAAATCACATGGTTGAAAATCAATTCATTGTTTCTATATCTGAGTATTTTGAAGAGATGCAAACTGCAAGAATGTTGGATAACATCTTTTTTATTAATGTTAGAAGAAAGTACAAATCATATTAAAGAGAAATACCTTGTGGTTTATATAACTTTTCTAGACTCAAATGGGTTGGGGCCACCAATGTCACATTTTTAAAGACCATAAATGTTTGTGATGGAATAGGGAAGATAATTTATGATGTCATCAATAGTTTAAAAGAAGGAAGGAGACTTTCAAATAAAAGATTAACAATAGTTTCTAAAAATGGTGTTCATCTATGGTTGGAATTGAAAATGGGTTTGTTACTATTTTGAGAAAAAAAGTGCGTAACCTTATAGGTATTCATTGCATTTATCATCATGAAGCTTTATTTGCATCAGATGCTTTTAAAAAAAAATCTCGAATTATTATTTGTTGAGAAATTAGCATATAAGGTATACTCCTTGGTTCAAAATTCTACTATAAGAAATAATGAAATTATTTCCTTACAAAAATGTATACATCTTGAAACTCTTCAAGCTCTTCAAATTCATGGAGTTAGATAGTTTTCAAGAGGATAAGTTATTGAAAGGCTTGTTGTATTGATGCTTGTATTGGCTTTGTGGAAAAAAGAAAAGAGGGAGTCATGGTATGATAAAGCAAAAATATTTAAAGTCCAATTTTGTTTACATATGCTTGGATATGTAATGTGTGTGCTAAAAAAAATGAATAAAAAATTCCAAGAAGAATATGTGGATGCTATGTATCTTTAGGGACATCCATAGATATTACTACCAACACCTTAAGTAGATGGTTTTTAAGGAGTGACACGTTTGCAAATGGTACGTGTTACTTATCTAAATTCTTAGATGCCTCTAAATATTTTTATTTAGAGATTAATGATAAAGAAGGTTTTATTCATATGCATGAATTGTGGTTTGTGTCAATTCCACATGCGCATGTAGATTATATTGACGCACACAAACAATAATGGAATCTTTGCATTGATGGTTCACTTGAGAGTTATAAACAAATTATAAAATAATACGTTCAAACACTTTCAAATTATTTGAAAGCAAGATTCCCTGATATTGCATTTTTTAATTCTATAAATTTATTTAGCCCTTGTCATTATCCAAAAGATGCTCATACTAGAGAAGCTAATTCAAAGATTTGTCTTGATAAAAAAATTCAACATATGCAAAATACTTTAAATGAAGGGGAAGAAAATGAAATATTATTTTATTTTGAAGCTTTTACATGAGAGTTGCATATAATTATTGTTACTCTTTGTCTTAATTTTGGAGGATTGTCAATAAAATAAGTTTAGAGGATTTTTTGTCTCACATAATCACATACTAGCTTTCTAAACATGACAAAGTTGTGGCAAAAAATTCTCACTATTCTTGCAAGTACATTTGCATGTGAGAGAAGATTTTTAAGGCAAAACAAAATAAAGCATATCTGAAGAATAAATCTAACATTGGATACATTAGATGCTTTGATGAGTGTCATTAACATCACTTGATTCTTCAATAATTGAATGAAGTAGAGTGTATGAAATTTAGAAAGATGGTAAGCAAAGAATAATTTAAAATATTTGATAAAATATCTTTCTTGGTATATGTATAATGGTGGGGCATTCCATATGAGGCAGAACACACCAAAAATTTATTAGTTTTCTATTGATATTATCTTAAATCAATCATCATAATTATTATTTTAAAAAATATATATTGTTGTATATTCTCTAAAAATATCATATCAAATATTTTATGACTATGGGATACACAACCAAAATATTTATATTGATATTATGTTAAATCAGTTTTCATCTTTATTTTTTTAAATACATAGTTGTATATTCTCCAAAATCTCATATCAAATATGGGAATGCGACTAAAATATTATTCAATAAATAATACATTTTATTTTTCAAACATATTGTATTGAATTATTTATTTGCAATTTGTAAATAAATTAGAAACCATATTGACATATATATATATATATATATATATATATATATATATATATATATATATATATATATATATATATATATATATATATATATATTCTAATAATAACTTTAAATATCACATTATGTGTAATTATATATTTAAATTTTGTTAATACATTTACATGGGATCACGTTTTACCCAATTCATGGCATATATTATATAAATGTTAAAAACAAATTTACTTGCATTTAATTCAAAATCAATTGTCATGTGAAGGTCAATACTAGAGAGTAAACTGTAATGAAAAATGTTTATGACAAGCATGGTAGACCATCAAGTTTAGGCCTTTACTCCCAATTTGGCCAAATGGGCATGCTCGCTCCTCTCCATTTTTTCCATTTCTAGTTGTTGGACGGTATAACATGCTCCAATATTGTGAAATTTAAATTTAAAGTCTCTTTTAAATAAATAAGTGATGGGATTTATTTGGACATATATTACGCATCTAATATTAAACCTATTATTGGTATATGAAAGGCATATTCTTTCTTTTATACAAGTTATTATTTTTAGACATCTTTTTTTCCATCCCATTGAACTCGGGACCTTTAATCCAATTTATTTACCTTGACACTCTGCTAGGGTAGAAAATAATGAGTTATTATAACTACACAAGGGTCAAAACATGAAATCTAATGGTAGGGAAGTGAAGAGAGAAACCAATTAAACAAAACCCAAAAGTCAAATTTTAATTTCAAACTTTTTGTATGGATTATGCATTACGTTCAAACCACTATTTAGACTAAAGTGTATTGTCCAAGTATCCTTCTCTAATTGGATCTAATTTATAGGTTGTGGTCATCCCAACTCTAGTTGAGCATTTATAAGTTCATATTTTTACAACTGATCACTGAAAATGTTCTACATCAAGATACATCATTTCTATTCCTTTATGTTTATTTTATTATTATTTCATTTTTTTATAAAGGGTAAATAATATATTATAAAAATATATAACTAGTCCCATAAGTACAACAATAATTATGCAACCATTTTCATTACTTGCTTAACAAGTAGGAAAAGTCCCCCTACAAACATGCTAATTTTTTTTAAAGCTTTCTAGTCTCATCTTTGTATTCATTACAAAAATATTATATACAAGTTACTATTTTTAGACATATTTTTTGCAATCCCATTAAACTCAATACCTTTAATCCAATTAATTTACCTTGACACTCTACTAGGGTAGAAAATAATAAGTTATTATAACTACACAAGGGTCAAAACATGATATCTGATGGTAGGGAAGAGAAAAGCAAAACCAATTAAATAAAACCCAAAAGTCAAATTTCAATTTCAAGCTTTTTGTATGGATTATACACTATGGTCAAACCACTATTTAGACCAAAGTGTATGGTCTTTGTAGCTTTCTCTAGTTGGATCTTATTTCTAGGTTGTGGGCATCCTCACTCTAGTTATGCATTTATAAGTTCACATTTTTACAACTGATCATTGAAAATGTTCTACATCAATACACCATTTCTATCCTTTATGTTTAATGTATTTTTATTCCATTTTTTTACAAAGGGTAAATAATATATTATAAAAAAATAGTTTTAGTCCCACAAGTACAATAAGAATCATGCAACCATTTTCATTACTTGCTTAACAAGTAGGAAAAATCCCCCTACAAACATGCTAATTTTTTAACACTTTCTAGTCTCATCTTTGTATTCTTTACAAAAATATTATGCTTGATTTTTTATTGACCCTGATTTTATCATGCATGCTCTATTACACAAAATCATGCATCCATGTCTACATTTTACATGTGTTCATGTTTTCTTTCTACATTTTATATGCATGCATGAATATTTAGTTTTTACATGAATGTTTGAAAATCATGCATGTCTGCATTTAAGTCTATTTTATAAGTGTATACATGTTTACCTTTTATTATTTATTTTTCTTTCTAATCGCATCCTCTAAGATGAATTATGAGTTATAGGCTACATCTTCCATGTTTTCTTTATAAATTCTGATAGTTGATACCTTGTGACCTTTCTTTTCTTTCCCAACCTCACATGGCTTCTTTTCACTAGAGAACTACATAATTAAGATAGTATATTCTCTACTTTTTTATACTTTATTTTTGCTTTTAAACTATAGTTATGCTTTGTGTTTTTTTTTTTATCTTTCTTTTTTATTTTATCTTTTGTTGCTTGCATGTCAATATTTTTTCTAGAATAAATTATAGACCATGAGAAGTTTCCCTATCCTCCAAATCAATACAAGAAATAAGATCCATTTAAGAAATAATGTCCCTTTGAGAAACATTATCTAGATATTAGATATGCATGACCTCAATACTCATTATTTCATTTGTAGTAAAGCAATTTTATGCTAGTATACCTTAAATTTCATCTTGAAAAATATAGTTTTTATGTATTTATTTCTCTTCCTCCTTTGAATCACTATTCTTAAAATTATGTTGCTTTTGTTGAGACTCTATGTGTTGATTAAGGTTGTCTTATCCGATTCTTTCTCCTTTGCATTTGTGTATCCCACTTTGACCCATCTTTTAGTAACATGTTTTTTCCAAATTTTGGAATCCATCTTCCTTAATATTCTTTGTGATGTTCATTTGGGTAAGAGATATAATCTTTACTACCATCAGACATTCTTGATTCAAGTGGCCATACTCATGGCAACCACAACATCTAATGGAATATATTCATAATCAATAAATTTCTCCCATTCCAATTCACTGGCTTTCAACGTTAAACTCTTTAAAAAAGGTTGATCCAATTATATCTCTACATATAATATTGTATTGTTTGACACCCCCTTGTTGTTATGGTTTTTGATATGAAAATGACACCTATTATAAACTATCATACCATTTTAAAATCATTATAAATCCATGGTTTATGGGGTGAAACATATAACCTATTCAAAACTAGTGCCCTTAAAGGAATCTTCTTTGTGGTTTGAAACCAAGATGCTAGTTTTTCATAGATACACTTGAATTACAATAGAACCATGGTCCTCCCTGAAATATGTTTTCACAATCCACTTCATTTTTAAAAATTATTATGAAGTAGCCTTTAAGATAAGATCTGATCTCATACTCCCCGTGAGTTTTCTAAATTTTACTTGCTTAAGAGTTTAGGTCCTCAATCAATATTTACATGCTTAAAAAACAACATATTAATCCTCCCATTGCCAAATGAAAGACATTATCTTCTAATTATTCCACATCATGTTCTAAAATTTAATTGTCCTCTATTACCTACAAGAAAA
The DNA here is from genome assembly GCA_037957365.1 of Torreya grandis. Classification (NCBI taxonomy): domain Eukaryota; kingdom Viridiplantae; phylum Streptophyta; class Pinopsida; order Cupressales; family Taxaceae; genus Torreya; species Torreya grandis. The sequence goes on from JARHVA010000800.1 coordinate 1,010,050, forward strand.
AAAATCCTAAGCTTTTAAGGTGTGGATTATTTTTTCCCTTTGAATTAATGGTTGCTTTCAATTCTTTTTAATTCATTCCCATTTGTTCCCTTGTAATGGCTTAAAAAATGGAAAGACTAGGGGTACTTATGCTCCCCTTCACACTGCCTTACCCTACGCTCATCCTCATTGCCCCCCTTCCTCCATTAATTTCTCCTCCATTAGACACCAAGGGAGTTCATAAATTTATCTTTCATAAAAAACCATTGTGAAAAACTTGAAGCTTTATGAATCTTGCAAGAAATCCATAGTAAAGCTTTATTCTCCTCAATTAATTCCAACAACACCCATAAATTCCTATAATTGTTCCATTTGTTAATTAGGCATTATTACATCTATTTTATAAGTGTTTTTAATGTTTAATTTATAGTAATCCATTTATCTAAATATGTTTTGGTGAGCCCACATTGTCTAGTACCTATCAAAATTATATCTATTTATGATAGGGCCTCATACTATGTTGAATCTTAATTTTCTTATATTTTATAGAGTTGATTTTATTATCTTTCCACATATTTGAATTTTAAGCTCCATTTGAAGCTTGATATGCTAAATCTAAAACACTAAGTCATTTTAATTTTGTTAAACCTACCGCGTTTAGAGTTATGCAGTGTATATGCTTTTATATTTTATTTTATTTTTTCCACCAAGGTTGAATAAATATGAATATATACCTATATTTTTCCATGAGGTTGCTTTCACTATATATTCCATTTATTTATTTGTATGTTTTATATATGTTAAATCCCTAAGGTTTTTTCAAAAAAATAGAGATTTATCATTCCAACCCCTAGATGTTTGTTATACAATCCTATTTTTGTTGCATGTGTGTTTAAATTGTCTAAAATGTTTTACTTAAAATGGATAACAAACCCCTAGCCAATATTGATTTGAGATATGCTCTTGATTCTAATATTCATTCTCTTGAATTGATAGTTGCATAGTGGAAGACCTAGCATCTTATTTGAAAATTGATTCACAAGGAGTTCTTGGTAAACACATAGCAGATCCTATGTTTTCAATAAAATATTAAATGATCAATTCAGATTATAAATATTTAAAGGTGTATAAATACTATATTAATAATGCAAATAGTTGTATTTTTTTACATTTTAAATAATTTTATGCTTCATGTCATATTATTATTCATTATGATATAATTATTATGCAATAATTTCTAAAACTATTCTTAAATTCTTTAGCAAACTTTTGAACCCTAATGTAACAACCCCATTGGGGTCAACTAGAAATATGTGATTTTTTTTAATTAAACACATATACCAAAAATAGATTACACTAGAGAATCTATAGAGACCATATAAAATACTCAAAGCATGATAATAACAATATGTATAATACATCACATATCATTGATCTCTAACATCATGAGAACACTACATAAAATGGATATAGAAAGTAATTACATTAACTCAGCCATGACTGACACAATTCTGCAATCATTGCTATCAAAATAAAATAATAAGTAACTATAATTATTTATGAAAATATCCAATAATAAATATAATAGACATAATTAAGATCCCTGGGTCCCCAAAGCATGAGTTCCCTAGACTCTCCAAGGCCTTTGCTAATCTAAAGTGTCATATCAAAAGTAGTATTGTTATGGGGAGGGAGAGTATCATCCAAGTGATTTTTCACATCAAACACAAACCAATGATCCCCCACACTAATCTCATCAGGAAATGACCCTCCTTTCACAGATGAGTAGATAATGATGGCATGAAAATATAGAGAGACAAGCAAGTGCCCATGTGTTGTATAATTTCTAAATAAAAAATGCAATATATCATAGAAAATCATTTTATTACAAAATATCGTACTAACTTGTAAACAATTCTCATGAAATTACAATGTCTCACTAAACATACTTTGGCCCAAAATTTTATAAATAATAACAATCTATAGATCAATCAAATTCATGCACACCACTTGATCAGATTGCTTTCATCTATTATTGTGATACTAGTAATCCAGTAAAGTCCATCTCACTCCTTACTCTGTATTAGAAATGTATATTAGTCAAATATAATTCAACCACAAGATTCATTTAATTTACATCTTACTACCAAACACATCATATAACATGTTAAACATAGGTGTACAAAATCATATATTTATTTTGTCAAACATATAAATAAATTTTATATTATTTTCTATCCCATAATAGAAATAATGACTACAGTTTATACCACCTAAGTAATTACACATTTAAATACATATTTTCACTACCACGATTAGTTTCCAAACATATTATACCCTATGATAACCCATTTTGCCATAGACTAGTATTGTAGGGCATACTACTATTTTTCTAAAAATAATCATATAAAGTAATCTAAAAAAACATGGAAACATAAGTATTTATACCAGTAACTAGATATAATGAAGTCATAGTTCCCACAGAACATAATAACATACCATCATAGTATTCATTAAAATCTTAAATATTGCATGCACGCATACACAAAGTCTTACCAACTACTACAATACATGTTATTTATAGAAATAACCATCATGTATAGATTAAATCAGTCAAATGTAGATGTAAGTCTAGACATAACAATTGCATTATGTATCATTCAGGTACAACATATATTTTTACTATAGTAATCTATGATATCTCATACTATCATAGTTCAAAACTACATAAAAACATATAATCAAACTTATGATTTCAAGAATCAAATGACTCATATATTTAATAACAATCAAGCAATTACGGGACTATACCACCTGGGTATACTCTAAATTTAAACTTCTTATCGGCATTCAAAGAAACATATCTATAAGTATGCATCATGATACACTATTATATGCTAGATATAACCAAACACTCTCATAATCATGTACTGCACACAAGTACTCAATATACAACTAATATCCAATCAATCATTTGTAAAGAAATAGAAAACTCATAAACTTGTTATAGCATTATTTAAATGTCTCATCTCATTTGCTAAATTTTTTTTTTAATATGGTTATGGTTTTGATCCCTCAAACATCTAATGACTAGACAAAATCATACTCCCAACACAACAATTTTCATTATGTACTTATGTTGTGTACTTAAATCCATGTGTAAACATAGTAAATTAAAACTCAACACACACATGGAACATAAGATAATACAATCCAACATTTGTCATTCATTTAGGGGTTGAATGCACACATTCATTAAAACTTCATTTTCACAGTTATTTAATATATTCTATAATCCACCCATGTATCCAAATCCATAAGAGTACACCATTCTATTCATATATACATTACTAGGTACATTAATACCAATGTAATCATATGTAAGCAAAATCGTAACTTATTTTAATGTTACATTCACATTCTGGGTTTTAGTTCACAATTAACATATAGTGAGTGACCCTTACTTATCATAATGAAGAATTGTTGAGTTTTCCATCCTTTTTGTACCTCATTTTCTTAAAAGGGTCTCAATATATTAATCTCATATAACACCTACGATTATATATGGTCTCGAACAAGATTTTTAGTGAGATCAAATAATAGTTTATTATTGAAAAGATTGGCTGAGTTTATGAATAAGTCCAAATACATTTAAGTTTAGAGCTTTTAGATATAATCATGTATGTGCCATAAATCTCAACCATTTACTTTGTTTATAATGTTTAACTTATTACTATGATTCATATATAATCCCACAATAATATAATTAACTATATTATATATTCTCAAAGTTTTTATCACTTTTTCGTATTTCATCTTTATTCAAAATATCTAAAAAGAGTCACATGTCCTCTGAACTCAACTCATAAGAGTATGGTGACATTAATTTCATATTTATTCCTACATTAGAACTCAGCCATCTCAATGCCATATAATAATATTAACCATAATAAAGATTAACCATAATAAATAATATTATATTATCAAAGTACAATAATTCACCATATAATCTCAATGCCATTTAATAAATAATAATATATCTATGAATATGTATTATAATACAACATCTCACTCTAAGATGCAGGCTATCTAAATTAAATGCATGTATATTTATATATACTACAGTGATAAACATTAGGGAGACACTTGTTCATAGGATGTAGTTAGATGATGGTCTCCACCCATTCCAAACACATCATTTGGTTGCAAATTAATGAGATAAGTGTGTAGGTGTTTTTAGCTTGCTACCTTGTATTGTATCATTGTATGAAGGTACCAAATGGAGTGGCCTATAACAATGGTATCAAATTAGGTCTAAGCTTTACCCCACCCACATACACCTCTAAATATATATTCCAAGCATTACAAGATAATGATACACAATGCCTAGTAGATATTAATATTAGGAATAGACAAGATGACAAAACTATACACATCAAAAATAGTTCGAGTACATGAAATGAAGATTAAGGGAGCTAAAGGAATATATAAGGGTAATATATTGGACTTGACCCCAAATGTAACAATGCATATCAAGAATAGTTCAAATCATAATACAGTTTCATTTGAATTCATAGGATTCTTGTAAAACTTAAGTTCCCATTATAAGTTCTTATTATAGTTTTATATCTTCCACCAGAGAGTCGGTTTGGTTACAATAATTAACTGTAATTACTCTAGAAATGCCTAATTTAGTTGAAACATGATTAAAGTTTTATTGGAAATCATATGGAGTCTTCTATGTGTTAATCATATGCCCAATAGAAGCATTTTAACAAATATATCTTGCAAAAAATATCTTTCATAGGGTCTTTCTCATAGAACTCACAAACATCACAAATTTTCAAAGTAAGACAAACCTCATCAGAATGTTAGGCATTCATGGCATCAAAAAATAATATTACATGCGAGAATTTTCTACTTATAACAAGAAATTATTTCAATTTGTGTTAGAAATTACATTTTTTTCTTGTTTAAGTATGCCAGTTTCCCCTCCAATTTTATGAGGCCCTTATCCAATTTAAATACATCAATGGCCTTCCTTATTTCACATTTTCTCTTAAGGAGTCTGAATAAGTTCTCATATCCAAAACATGGAAAATAAATAATACGGAAGGAAAGATTTTTATTGGTTATACCCACTTCAAACTGGAAAAACATCATAACACAAAAGTAAACAAGTCTAGCCAGTGAAGTTAGGGAAGAAAGGATAATCACACACTTGATCTTAGGGTAAATATGAAGGTGACCAGTTCCTTACACTCTAAGTTGAATAGTTATGGCAATGTCAAATAGTTATAATAAATGTTTGAAATACTATAACCAATCTTTACAGGATTCTTTTATGTTTCAGATCAAGTATTAATTAAGATACTTACAAACACTTGAAAAACATACAGACATTCAGAAAATAGAATCTCCTAGAACAAACATATTCTAAGATTTGAATACATTTGCTACCTGTCAAATTAAGTGGTTGATCCTCTACTCTGATTCCATTCTTTTCTTTTGTGTCTCGTTATGCAACCCCCCCTCTTCTGTACCTTCTTCTGGTTATGTTCCTATTCTTTTTATAATTTTTTTTTCCATTCCATATTATGGAAAAGAGTGTGGCTTTTATATTTTTAAAGCTGGCTTTCTTCTTTTTTTCATGATGCCCCCTCCCTATTCTTTCTTAATTTTCTTGTCATAAAAGGGCGTCGTACTTTTAAAACAAATTTTTTCTTTTATTTTAAAGATTTTTTGTTTTTCCCATTATTTTATTAATATCTTTTTCTTTTTAAATTTTATTATTTCTTATATTTTCTCTTTTTAATTATATATAATTTTCAATTTATCCTTTTTCTTTTTCTTTTATTCTATTTCATATTTATTGGAGTATATTTATTAATAATAAATATACATATATTTTCTAATTAAACTAGCATGTCAAATTGGTTTAATAGCAACTAAAGTAATAAGTCTTAATTTAGTCCAATTAATCAAAACATGCTTCCAACAGTATTAAATGGGTATGCATGCAAGAAGAATTTCAAATAACCAACTAAATTATGCTAGCAATCATGTCTAAAATAACTATCTAATATAAGTACCACCCAAAATAGACTATGCTAACCATTTCATGATGCATCTAACATGAATCATTTATGTGGTGTGTGCAGGGTTTTTTCTAGCTCTCTGTCGACCCTTGACATCTCGATCTACATCACCCTCTCTGATGATGCTCTCCCTCTGTCACACTCTGAGGGATGATTTCTCTTGCATCCACCTCACAACAAAATAGGTAGTTAGACATAACAATCATGATATCATGACATATATATATATATATATATATATATATATCTAAAATGATAAATCAACATGATGATAAATTAAACATTTACTTATAACTAATTCATAGCAGTGTGATGATGTAACCTAAAAAATATCTTGTTACCTCATAATAACAGATATCTCACAACTTAATTAAAAATAGCTAAATCTAAATCTGTCAATTATAGATATCTATGGATAATCCAGCAAGTTTGTCTGGTGAAGAATTAGGATGTAACACCTAACCAGATTATTACTTAAATTTTTCAGGGTCAATATTTATCCTAAGGTTTTTTACATCCACTATTTGAGTAATCTATGAGTTTTTAATTCATATAATACATCTCGATTTACATATTATCAAGCCCTAACACCATTGTTAAGGTTTCAAATGTCAACATAGGGTCTCATGCAAAGATGTTGATTCTCAATATATAAATTAATCAATGCATGATTGCATTTTTTAATGTCAACCATTCAATGTAAAGGAGTGTTAGAGCTCAAAAAATTGTAGTCCCACCCTCAAGTATAAAATAATCCTAGTATTTCTCAAAATCTCCCACCAACTCCTAGGCTCAAATTATATACAAAAATATTATGACGTCATAGATCAACTTGATAATACTCAAGAAAAAATACCTATCCTTAAGTTACTCAAAATATAAACAATTCATAAGGATATTCTTTAAAAATCATTAGAGAAAATAATTGTGCCTAGTGATACTCAACCCTCTAACTTTGAAGAAATTTTTGATCTCCTAAAATATGTCAGTATATACTACTGACCTTTGAAGAGAGGATAATTCCTATAAAATATGGCATGTATCAAAACTTACCCTTGTATTTTTCAATGCTTGATTAAACTATGTGAATCAAAAATGTGTTTGTGGATAATTATTGAGGCCTAAATGCTTTTATTGAGAGCTTTGTTCAACAAATGGGAATTAATATAGGTTCCTTAGCTAGATCTACCATCATTATAAAAGGTTGTTATAATCAATAAATAATTTCCCTTGATTATAAAAGGTTCTTAAATATTATGGAAATATATCATTTATTCTTCAATAAGAAAAACTCAAAGATAAATTTAAGCAACTAATAATAGATTAGTGTTGTATAAGAAAGGATACAAACTTTCTAGTCTCACACAAATTAAACTATATAAATAATGATTTGGATTTATACATATGTAAGAGATGGGTTACAAAGGAAAAATATTTGGAAAAAATGAACAAGGTATAAGAGAAAAAATCATTCCATTTACTCTTTCAATTGGGAAATTAATCAATTATAATAGTAATATATATTCTCTAGACATGCATGATGAGTTACATAAGTATTCTAAACATAGACATATGAATGTTCACGACAGTGTTAGAATTAGCAATACACCTTTTAATTTGGATATGATAGATATTTTCCTACAAGAGCTAATTACAACATTAATAAAAAATATTTATAATCCAATAGTGATCCAATAAAACACCAAGTATTACCCTAATTAAGAATTTTCTAATAGTCAACCCTCAAGAGATTGAAAGTATAATGAATGTATTAAAATAAGGTACATATCAAATTTTTCCTCATAATGTATTCATTTACAAATCTTTTCTTATTTCACATTCATCTTATATATCTACTATGACTTATGTAAAGGGTATGGGCATGGAGTTGGGGGACAATTCCATGGGCATTTCCCATTACATGATCACATTATTTTGTTAACTAAAGAGGGGTAGCGAAATCGGAAAAAAGAAAATTATAAAACTTTATCCTAGTCAACAAGTTGGACCAGCTTCTGAATAAGATTATGGGGGAGCCCTGTAAAGTCCTTAATATTCCATTTCATCCCCTGCTCCGAGGCCCATTTAGCCAGACAGTCTGCAACACCATTCCACTCGCACAAAATGTGCACGAAGGACACAAAGTCCAGAGTCACACATAACTGTAGGATTTGTCGAACAACCGCAGCCATATGCCAATCCACCGCTACAAAGTCCTGTTTATTCAAAACATTAACCACCACCTGTGAGTCAGTCTCACAGATAATTCTATGCCATCCATGCTGGCAGTAGTGCTGCACTACAACCAAGATGGCCAATGCTTCCATAAAATTATTAGTGTGATGCCCCTTGTGGATAGAAAATAAAAACTAGATATCCCTCGAGCTATCATGCCCCACACCTCCACTACCAGCTGCTCCCAGACTTCCCCGAGATGACCCATCGGTATTCACTTTCAACACTCCAGCCTCTGGAGGTGTCCATCTCCCCACACGATTGATAGGGGCCAGCTGTTGTCTTCTGTCGCGCATCGAGCGAGTGGATGGAGCACAAGTCACATCACTGGGATGAGCAGGGGACAGGTGCCACCAAACCTTTGTGTCTGCCAAATTCACCACATTCCCCACGTCGCACTTGGCCCAGAGAGTTTCAAATAAGGAATTAAGGCTTTTTTCCCAAATGATCTTGAGCTCCAAATACTTATCCTAGAAGATCCTCCTGTTTCTCTCCAACCATAGCTGCCACAAAATGGACGGTCCAATGAGCCAAGCAATCTGGAGAAGTGAAGTCTTCAAAGGGGGTGGCCTAGCCGGTCCCAAAACTCTGCCAGAGAGGAAACATGCCAATAGGAATAGCCCCACACCCTCCACCATAGGTGCCAGAGCTGTCTAGTGAATAGGCACTGGAAGAAAAGATGAGCAACATTTTCCTCACTGCTACGACACAAAATACACATGGACGGCCCCTGGAAACCTCACTTACAAAGATTATCCCATGTAAGACACCTACTATAAACAAGGATCTAGAGGAAGAAATTGCACTTAGGCCATGAAAACCTATTCCATACTTACTTATATCAAGGGAAATCCCCATCGCCAAACCGTTGCCTAGTCATAGCCAGGTACCCAGAGGAGACAAAGTAGCTCCCTGAAGCGGCACCACCCCAAGCCAGAACATCCCGATCCTATAATGAGCTGCACCCTCTGGAATCCAAGATCTGGGAGAGCTCCATTCAGTCCTCTGAAGAGCCCCCCTATGACCACTCAGAGGGGATCTTCCACCTACATCCAACTGCTATGCCAAGTCTATAGGGCTCCTTATATTGTGCCATCGTGATCCATCCTGTAGAAAGGAAAGAATCACACAGATGCTGAAGATGAGGGTGAGAAGATAAGAGCAGAGGTGACCCATCCTAGGAGTCGCTCCAAAAGAGAGCCTCAAAGCCACTGTTGCAAATCCAAAAGAGACTGTGCTTCACAAGCTGAGCACCCCGCTTGAGGGTATCCCAGACCAAAGACCCTCTTCCCTCTAGCGAGAGCCTAGAAATATCAGATGGATCAACCCCTAGATAGTACTTGTGTGCTAGGATATGGGCCCATAGTTTAGATGGGTTGGAGCACCAACGCCAATAAAGTTTAGCAGCTAGAGCTTCACTGCATAAGATGGCCAAGCGCAGGCCAAGGCCACAATCATTTTTTGGAGAGCACACCATGTCCCAATTGATAAGACTCCACTTAGTGTTCTACAAGTTACTGCTCCAAATAAATTGGTGAGACAAAGCATCAAATTCCTTAAGAAAATACATCGGAGCTGCCTGCACCATACTACGATAGATGGGGAGAGCTTGGATCACCAATTACAAAAGTGTCACCCTGCCAGCCATCGTGAGCCACCTGTGAGACCTATGCGTAACTCTTTGTTTAAGCTTATCAAACACCTTCTGCCAAAAGAGCCTGGGCTGCCTGCCAACCCCAATAGGAATCCCCAAATAAGTCAATGGAAGAGTTTGAGTCTGAAACCTTAGGATAGTAGCAATCCTTCACTGGATAGGCTCCAGAGTGTTGAAGAAGAAGATAGAGGATTTGTGCTCATTAATTTTCTGCCCCGAAGCGTCCAGATAAGTATCAAGGGTAAGCTGAAAAGCTTCTACTTCCCTGATCTGAGCTTTCCCTGCCAAAGTTGTATCATCAACAAACTGGAGGTGGGTCAAAATTGGCAATCCATTTCCCCATTGCCAGCCTTGCAAAATATTTTGAGATAAATGAGCCTTAATAAGGCGGCCAAGCCCCTCCGCCAAAATAATAAACAAATACGATGAAAGTGGATCTCCTTGGCGAAGACCTCTAGAAGTGCCAAAGAGCTCTGTGGGTTCCCCATTTATAAGAATCGAGAAGGAAGGTGTAGTAACATAGCTCAGAACCCAGTGAACACATGCCTGATTGAATCCAAAAGCAAGCAAAACTTTTTGCAAGAAGCTCCACTTGACTCTATCATATGCTTTGCCATGTCGAGCTTCATGAACATGGCCCGCTCCTGAGAAGAACTCATTGAATGAATAGCCTCAGAGGCAATAACCACCCCGTCCAAGATTTGTCTGCCAGCCACAAAACCCCCTTATTCTTCCGAGATAACTGTAGGAAGAGTAACCTTAAGTCTCTTAGCAAGGAGCTTAGTAATAATTTTGTAGACTACATTATAAAGGGCAATGGGCCTAAAGGAGTCCAATTGGTTAGCCTGTCCCTTCTTAGGAATCAGGATTAAGAAGGTGGCACTCAATGCCCAAAGCATTTCTTGGTTGTTATAAGATTCTTGCACCACATCCAAGAGGTCATATCTGATTATATCCCAGAAGTCCTGAAAGAATTTAGCTGGAAAGCCATCCAATCTCAACACTTTGCCATTGCCCAAACTAAAGACCACCCCCTCCAATTCGGACATACCAATAGGTCGCATAAGGGCCTCATTCATTTTCGGTGTCAACATAGAGGGTATGCATGATAAGACAGTATTCTCAGCAGGGTCCATAGTAGGCTCATCATCTGTAAAGAGAGCTAAGAAAAAATGAACAACTTCTCTGGATATGGCTTGCAAGGATGATAGCCATGTTCCATCCACCGAAACAAGAGAGGTAATAAAATTCCTATTGTGTCGCCCTTAAACCGACTTATGGAAGAAAGCCATATTTTTGTCCCCCTCCTGAAGCCAGTCAACTTGTGCCTTCTATTTCCAATAAATTTCTTCTCAAAGTTCCCATTCAGCTAGATCAGTTGAAGCTTGGGACTCAGCATTGCGAAGGGCCTCTGATAAGCCAATGTCCTGAATCTGCCTGGTAACTGCGTCCAAGCAATTTTGGGCCTCCTTCTTCATTGAGTGAAGATTCCCAAAGTAATTTTTGTTCCAGTACTGCAATTTCCTTTTAATGTACTGAAGTTTTTTTGCAAAAGAGAACATAGCTGTACCATAGGTCGGGCCTCCCTGTTCCCACCAGTGCATCATTAGGTCATGAAGAGAGGAGTCACGCAACCACATCAGTTGAAACTTAAAAGGAGGCCTCTTTAAACCAGCAATATGATTAGTGGATAGCTTGATGGGCCAATGGTCAGAGCCTCTCCAGTCTAGAATTTCTGACGCAAGAGAGCAAGAGCTAGATCACCAGAAGCAAGAAACTAAGAATCTATCTAGGTGTTCAGAGATGGCAGCAACACCAGTTCTTCTATTGTTTCAAGTATAGAGTCCATTAAGTGGTTTCACATTAGACAGGTGTAAAAGGTCAATGTGTTGCCGGAGAAGCTCTGAATTTGGGCCCAAGCAGGCCAAGCCCCCCCTCTTCTCTTCCAAGCTAAGAACAGAGTTAAAGTCCCCAGCTATAATCCAAGGCAAAAAGGGATGGCAACTTTTGACATACCTGATATGTTCCCATAGCTTGAGCTACCCCGGGAGCTCCACTAGAGTGTAAACAGTAGTAACAAGAATTATCTCGCCGGTCTCAACAGAAGAAGCTATCATTGTAAGCACCGAGAGGGAGACCATCCAATGAAGTGGCTGAACTTTACTCAGATTCCAACATACTGCCAGCCCTCCGGAGCTTCCCATGGTTCCAACACCCTGACATTGGCCTAAAAACCACATATTAGGGACCCCTGTGAGCAAGGATTCAACAAAAAGTTTGGTCTCCTGAATACACACAATATCAGGAGAGTGTTCTAACATCAATTTGTGAATAGATTTTTGTCTGGGGATGCTATTCAACCCCCTCACATTCCATGATAGAAAAATCATTGGGAGGGGTGAGGAAAGTGTTCATCCAGGGTCTTGACAGCCCTCGATTCAACCAATAAATCCCCTGTGAATTTAATTTTGTCTTGATCCTTCTTTCGTCCAAGTCTGGAGGGAGTAGTAATAGAGACTTTTTTAAAAGGTCTTTGCACCAGGCCCAAAGGTGAAGAAGACCCTTTTTCCCTACTAGCATTAGCCACGTCCTTAACCAAATCTACCCAGAGGGCATCATTATTCTGTGAAGTAGGAGATATCATCAGCGCCCCAGACTCAGGGTCAAGAGAGGTTCCTTGAGTCTACTAAGCCAGAAATTCCTGTGGCCTGTTAACAAAAGACTTCTCTTCTTCCAAAATAGGATCTCCACCTTGATCTATTACCAGAATGCCATCTTTAATGACCATATTGTCTAAGGCCTCAAAGTGATTGAACGTTGATTCCACTTGCCTATCTAAGTGCGAGCATTTCTGACATCGGCCCTTAGTTCGGCATCAGACTGGAGTAAAACCATCTATATCCTACCCATTTGCGCCCATCGATTCCTGTCCAAAATTGGAATTTTTCATTTGGGTTTTCCCTTTATTCTCTCTCTCGCCCTAATTCTTTGCAGTTGCAGCATAGCCAGCCTGGCTGCTCTCTTTACCTTCAGTGGTCATCCACGGACCTGATGGAACCCCAGTTGTGCCACTACCTTTGGACGCATGAGGGCACTAGCGATGTAAATGGCCATACACATGGTAGATTCGACATCAAAAAGGAATTGATTCGTAGTCTATCTGTTGGATCCAAGAGAAGAGCCCAGACAAATTTCTACAGAATCTAGCAAGGGGTTATTTAAATCTATATTAACATAGATACAGGCATAAGAAATCACCTTTTTGTCCAGTGTTTGATGAACAATTGCCATCGGTGTCCCCAGCAGTGCTACAATTTGCTTCAAGATATCCTCATGCTAGAATTCCAAAGGAAGCCTCGACAAGCATACCCAAACAGGAACCCATGACGGGAGATCCTCAGTTGAGTTAAATCCCACATGCTAGGGTTTGATAAAGAGGCCATTTTGATCATAAAAATAAGGCCCTCCTTCAAAGATTTAGTTTCAGTCAGATACAGAGGAGAAATTAACCAGAAAGAAGTTGTTGCCATCTAGCATGATATCTAGATCACCTTCCACCTGCCATGTGCGGTGAATCCAGGCTTCTAAGGCCATCATGGAAATTCTGATACTGATAAATTTACATATCAGTGCATGGGAGGCTAGGTATTCGACATCCTCCTTCACTGCCTTTGGCGAGAGAACTAGCACAGGCCGGTCTTGGAAGTGAGGTAGGCATCCATTCACTTTTTCCATCCTTGAGCACCCGCTAACATAATATGTCTGTTGCTCCTGAGAGCTCCACCCAGCCGCCACTCGGTCCACCTGCGCGCCTTCAATAGGATCGCCATTTCTCAAACCCCCGCTCGCGCTCACCATAAAGACTCACATTTACATGATCACATTATTGAAATAATGCGATCACATAATTTTAATTATGGTCGGTAAGTACCGAGCCATAATGCAATCATGTTGTTTGAAAATAATAATACAATTACATTAATAACGTGATTATGTTATTTGAAACCAATAATGAGATTGCATTCCCTGTGTTTGCTACAAAAAATAAAAAATTGAACCTGATCATAAAATTTCCCCATTTTACGTTCAAGTTATTTATTCCCCTCACTCTCCTTCATTTTGAGATTGTGTTTTTCCTTAGTGAGGCTAAACCTTTCTAAAATTCATCCCAAGAAGCTCAACACATTAACTAATTAATGATGCCACCACATAGAAGAGACAACTACTAAAAATCTACACCTGTTAACCCTAAATTTTAGTATTTTTTGTTATTTTCATTAATTAATTAATTAATTGGTAATTTATTTGTTTTGAATAGCTCATCCTGCTAACCCTCCTATTCTTCAGCCTAACCCTCTACTTAACGCTCTTATTCCTTAGCCTAACCCTCCTCCTAACCATCCTACAACTCCACAAAATCCCCAAGGTAGTCAGGATAATCTAGTTGTCAACATGTGGAAAATAAAATTTAAATTAAAGAATTAATTAAGAGAATGAGGGATCCCACTTCCACCAACACCCATTACACTTATATATCCAATTCCCTAGAGTCATTATTAAGTCAAATTTACTCTATAATGAGTCAAATTAATAGATGGGATTCATATCGGGATAGTTATAGGGATTATTATGCTAACAAATTGTTAGAATGTGAGATTAAGAATAAAGACATATCAAAAGCCTCCATTTATGCCTTGTTTATTGACCCAGTCACCAATGCACCATTTCTAGTAATTACTAAACATTTTCCAATCCATCACTGCCAACATAATTTAATCACAGCTAATTTTTGGGATCAATGGTGGATGGTGTTTGATTATCCACCATGTAACAACCATGAGGTCATGTTGTATTTTTTTAGGTGACTCTATTGTGAGTTTGTCCTCAATGAGATTCTGAACTATTTTGATTATAGTGAGTTTCAAGGTTGAGGGAAAGGCTCTACACCGGATCAACCAGGTGCATGTCATGTGCTTAATATGCCTATAAAGATTCATATCCAAAATCTAATTGAACCTAAAATTCCCTCTACAATTTAGCAGGTCATGGAGATTGACACTCTGCATGTACTTAGTTCGATCACTGATACACTCGTTCAACATACAAGTAGGCTCTTAGAGACTGATGTTAGAGATACCTCACCTAGTGTGCATACCCAACCCCACCCTTTCATATCTTGTGTAGCTATATGAATTGGACCTTGTGATGATGATGGTGCTAGTGGTTTATAAGGATTAAATAATATACTTATGAGTGATGAGTTTTTGGCATGCACATTTGGTGTACAGATATTAGCCACCACATAGATGCAGGTATATTTTATATAAATTTCATGTTAAATTTAAGTTATATTTGCAAATTTAATTGAGATAACAATTAATTTACATAGAAATTAAATAATATATATGTAATTTTTTACATCCCAAGAGGTGATGGTGCCTTCATCATCACAATTGACATTTGTAGCATTTGATTTAACACAAACATTATTTACATTTTTAGATCCAACTATTGGCCCATCCACTACTGCATCTGTCTATGTTAGGATGACACCATTTACTTAAATAGAGGTAAAATTTTAAGTTAATATTATGATCTATGTACATTTAGTATGTGTATATTTTCCTTGTAAGTTTAAGTTAAATTTATCTATCAAGGATCTCAAAATTCAAGTATAATGTTATTAAATACACTCTTGGTTTAATAAAGAAGAAAAACTTGCCATATATATCTTTGATACTTTATAATAAAGTAAGTGAGACTTTGTTTACATTCAGTTGATGGATCAAGTAGATACTCCATCACTACGACCCGAGATAGACATAGGCATTGTTGTTGCAATGTCATCCACATAGGTGTTAAAAGAGGTATATAATAACTTGTAATTTTGAATTGTAAAAATAAACTTATTTTAATAATTTTACTACATACTTGGGGAAAATATAACTTATATGAATTTATTATGTATGCAGGGTTGTCCCATGAAATCTAATAGTCCTAGTCAGATGATTAGTAGGAAAACTTCTCATGTTTCTTACCTATTTTAGATGCTTTTTCGAACAGTTGAGCTTGCCACTGACTCATTTGAGCATCAAAAATAGTTGAGTAGGACCATGATCTTAGAGTAAGTGCATGTTTAAATGATTATTTATTCTAGTTTAAAATTAATTTATTAAGAAGTGGTTGAATGTATTTTATGTTAATTTTTTAATAATACTTGTATTTGGACACATTCAACTGCAAGCAAGTTATGAGTGTAGGACCTATAATCAGACCTTGGAGCAATCCAATGCATTAGAGGGATCTCCATTTGCCAGTAGGGCATCTCAGGGAGAGTCTTCTTTGAGGAAGGTAAAGAGAGGGAGGCTATTTGATGATTAGGATGTCCTACATGAGACATGATTTTTTGTGTGCCTATATGTTAATGTATGCATTTTTTGCATTGTATATGCGTATATGGCATTCACCCAACATTAGATACTATGCTGGTAAATGTTGTAATTTTTTGTATGCCTATCATGGAAATATATATATATTATTGACATTGTAAATGTGCCTATATGATTTTTTTGGAGTTTTCATTTGAATTATGATAATCTAACTAATTTATATTTAGTTTTAATTTAAAATGTTATCATATAGTTTTGTTTTGATCTTCCAGACTATTATCTTTTGTATCTCATATTTAATGTTGTACACAAATGAGGATTAAAATTTTATTCTTTTCAATACTATAAACCT
The DNA here is from genome assembly GCA_037957365.1 of Torreya grandis. Lineage (NCBI taxonomy): Eukaryota > Viridiplantae > Streptophyta > Pinopsida > Cupressales > Taxaceae > Torreya > Torreya grandis. Next base: position 1,026,757 of record JARHVA010000800.1, read on the forward strand.
ATAATCTCTCATATTTTTTTAAATTGGAGTTTTTATTTGATAATGTGTAGTGAAAATAATTGATGGCACTCTTATCTATTTTGCATTTGTCATCATCCATTTATAACTTTTCAATTGATCATTAGCACAATTTGATTTCACTCAATGCCCATACCCAATCATCTTCATACTTTTATAATGCAGAGACATAAAATCATTCATAAATCCCTACAAATTTCTCGCTATGATACCTATACCTACAGACTTGATCTTTCACCTTCACCTAGCTCTAATGCCTTTTTGGCTAGTTTTTCTTGAAACTAGGCCTACCACTTGTATGTCCTCTATAATTCTTGTTCCTTTATATTTTACCTCAACTATTGAGTAATCTCTATCAATACCTTTTCTGCACTCAACTCCTTTACTATCCTCTAACCTAGCCCTTTTTTCATTTACTCTTCACACTTTCTCATTATACATTCCCTAGGCTTGGTTATGCCTAGATGCCTTCCTCTTCTTTAATACTTTCAATAACACTTCCTCTAGATCTTATATCCACCTATCTAGCATTCATTCAACTCACTCAATATATTTTCAAAGGCCTCCACACTCATTTACACTTTCTTTCACTTTTGCCCTTCAAGGTCTATTTGGCCTAATAGAACTAATGCATGTTCTTGAGACTAGTTTCTAACCCTTCAATACCCCACTCCTTCAGCACCTTCACCACCTCATTCTTGACGTAATTCAACTCCCCATTAATATCTATAGACCTAACTCAATACCCATTAATACTTTTATCATTTTTTAGGCATGTCCTTTAAGGGTGCTAGGCCTCCTAGAATTGATCTTTGACAATATCACAAACCTATTCTAGCCTCCAAATCACCTTGAACACTTAAAACACACTTTCATGCAAAAGTGGGTGAGAAAAGGGAAAGAGGGAGTTGCATGAGGGTGTGTGTTTTAGGATATTAGGGTGAAGTAATATGAGTTAGTAGAGTAGGTAGGAGGTTCAGGAAAGAGGGATAGATGGAGCAAGAATATGGAAAAATGCATTGTCCATTAGGATAAGGATATGACAATGGATCATTTTGTAAATATTTATGAAGATCAATAGAAGATGTGTTATCTAGTGGAAGAACCTCCTTATCATTGCATTTTGAATGTAATTAAATAAACTTTGATGTTTGATAGTGTCATTGAAGCCTAGATATAACATCCCATGATAAGTTGTAGGTGTGTGGAGGATTGAGTGGTTTCAAGCAGACAGAGGGGTAGTTTCACCCTCAAGTAAAGTTGGTTTGAGGAATAGTAATCATGGAGATACAATGTACTACATTTGTATGAAAAGAGTTTGATTGAGTTTTTAGAATTCAAAACTTTTATATATACTTACAACTATAAAATTGAATCTTTTACCCATAGATTCCCTTCATCATTCAAAAAGAAATAATTAATTTCCATTCAACCATAAGAAGATTAATAATTACTGCAAGCAAAAAATATTAGTTTTGAGTAAAGTGTTAATATGTAAAAACATCATCTTGACCAAAAAATGGCACTATCAACATGTTTAGGGAGGTAAATAATGTTAGGACCAAGTTTTTTTCCTCCCATCATGCCCGATTGACAAACCCACCACCTATTATGGCCTTAAGAATGCCCTTCCCAATACAAAAAATGTAGTTTTTTAGCTTAAGTTCAAACATGCATAAAATAAAACTTGTAAGTCATTTATATGGACTATCAGATCCCTCCCCTACCAATTTAATCCCTTTAATCACACCCCATATCACTTAGGTATAACTTTGAGATCAATTTATGGCACAAGTTGCAATGATAGGTCCTAAAATGCAACTTTTTGACATCAAAAAGGCAACTTCTTGAGCTCCAATTACCATTTCTAACTCTAGGACCTCCATTTGATAATATATCACTTAATTCATGTCTAGATAGGTAAATTCAACATTCTCACACCGCCATGACTTTCAAATCGACCCAGAGGTGCATTTTCACTACTATTTAAGAGTATAAAAACACTGACAACAAATGTTGTCAAAGTTTAAATTATGGGTGCAAAATTTTGATTATGATGCTTGATAACAAAAAAATGGAACTTTAAACACATATATGGGGTCATATAATATCTATTAATTTTTTTTCCTCCCATCATGCCTGATATACAAACCCACTACCCATTTTGGCTTCAAGAACGCACTTCCCAATACAAGAAAAATGCAATTTTTAACCTAAGTTTAAAGACACATAAAATAAAATCCATAACTCATTTCCATGAAACTTCAGATCCTTCACATTCATATTTAATCCTTCTAGTCTCACCCCAGAGCACTTGGGTATAACCTTCGAGAGCAATGTGTGGCACTAGTTGCAGTGATGGGTCCTAAAATGCAACTTTTTAGCATTGAATAGGCAACTTCTTGAACTCCAACTGCCATTTCTACCTCCAAGACCTAAATTTAAGAATATATCACTTTTTTAATGTATATATAGGTATATTATACATTTTTACACTACCATTATGTTCAAATCCACTTGAAAGTGCATTTTCAATACCATTTAGGACTGTAAAAACACTGATAACAAATGTTGTCAAAGTTTAAGTTATGGTTACATAACTCTAATTTTAATGATTTTTTACCAAAACCTGGCACTAAAAAAATTTCCATGGGGTGAATAACATCTATAACTATGTTATTGGCCTCCCGTCATGTCTTATCGACAAACCCACCACCCATTCTAGCCTAAAAAATGCCCTTCTCAATACAAGAAAAATGCAAATTTTTAGCCTAAGTTCAAACATACATAAATGAAACTTGTAATTCATTTATGTGAACCATAATATCCTTTCCATGCCTCATTAAATACTCTAATTTCATCTTAATAACTCAATTTTAACCTTTGATAGTAATTTGTGGCACAAGTTGCAGTGATGGGTCCTAAAATATAACTTTTTGGCATTGAATAAGCAACTTCTTGAGCTCCAACTGCCATTTATACTTTTTGGACCTCCACTTAATAATATATCACTTATATCACATCTATATAGGAAAATTACATGTTTTCACACAGCCATAATGTTTAAATCCACTCGAAAGTTCATTTTCACTACCATTCAAGAGCACGAAAACACTGACAATAAGTGTTGTCAAAGTTTAAGTTGTGGTTACAAAACTCTGATTTTGATGCTTCCTAATAAAAAAATATCACTTCCAACACACATAGGTGGTGAATAACATATAATACTAGTTTCTTAACCTCCCACAATGCCCGATGAACAAACCCACCACCCATTTCAGCCTCAGGAATGCCCTTCCCAATACAAGAAAAATGTAGTTTTTTAGCCTAAGTTCAAACACACATAAAATAAAACTCATAACTCATTTATAAAAACTATAAAATAAATCTCCTACCTATTTAATCCCTCTAATCTCACCCTAGATCACTCAGGTGGAACCTTTGAGATCAATTTGTGGCACAAGTTACAGTGATGGGTCCTAAAATGCAACTTTTTAGCATTGAATAGGCAATTTATTGAGCTTCAACTGTCATTTCTACCTCTAAGACCTATAATTGATAATATATAACTTTAATCACATATTTATAGGAAAATTACATGTTCTCACACTACCATGATGTTCAAATCCACCCAGAAGTGCATTTTCACTATTATTCAAGAGCGTGGAAACACTAACAAAAAATGTTATCAAAGTTTAAGTTATGGTTACAAAACTCTAATTATGATGTTTCTTGACCAAAAAATAGCACTAAAAACACATATAATGGGGAAAATAACATCCAAAACTAGGTTCTTGGCCTCCCATCATTCTTGATCGACAAACCCACCACCCATTCTGACCTCAAGAATGCCCTTCCCAATATAATAAAAATGTAGTTTTTAACCTAAGTTCAAACATTCGTAAAACAAAACATGTAACTCATTTCCATGAACCATCAAATACCTATCCTAACTCCTTAATCCCTCTAATTTCACCCTAGATTACTTAAATAGAACCTTTGAGATCAATATGTGGCACAAGTTGCAGTGATGGGTCCTAAAATGTAACTTTTTTACATTGAATAAGTAACTTCTTGAGCTCTAATTGTCATTTCTACCTCTTGGACCTCCACTTGAGAATATATCACTTTGATCACATATAGATAGGAAAATTACACATTATCACATTTTTATGATGTTCAAATCCACTTAGAAGTGAATTTTCACTACTATTTAGGAGCGCAGAAACACTAATAATAAATGTTGTCAAAGTTTAAGTTGTGATTACAAAACTCTAATTATGATGCTTCCTAACCAAAAACTAGCACTACCAACATGTCCAAAGGGAAGATAACATCCAAAACTAGGTTTGTAACCTCCCATCACACCCAATCGATAAACCCACCACCTATTCTGGCCTCAAGAATGCCCTTCCCAATACAAGAAAAATGTAATTTTTAGCCTAAGTTCAAACACATAAAACAAAACATGTAACTTATTTATGTGAACCATTAGATCCTTCCCCTACCTCTTTAAGCCCTTTAATCACACCCTATATCACTCAAGTGAAACCTTAGAGAGCAATCTATGGCACAAGTTGTAGTGACAGGTCCTAAAATGCAACTTTTTAACATTGAATAGGTAACATCTTAAGCTCCAACTACCATTTCTATCTCTGGGACCTCCACTTGAGAATCTATCACTTTAATCACATCTAAATAGGAAAATTACATGTGCACTTATAACCACAAAGTTTAAATCCACCCAAAAGTCCATTTTAATTACCATTTAAGAGTGCAGAAACACTAAGTACTTAAAAAGTTAGCTTTTATTAGCTTGAAGAATATGGAATTATTTACTGATGGTGCCAACCAGGTGAAGGTGGAAGATTATCTGGCACCACTAACCTACAAAAAATTATTATTGAGTAATTAAAAAATAAATTCATATGTACTACATAGAAAATATAAAATATTTGGTATAATTTATTACATCTACATTTGAAAAGTCAACATACCCATCTATTTCATCTAACAAACCACTAGGATTCGTTATAACCTTGACAGTATCAAGAATAACTTCATGTTCTGATACCCAAACTTTCTATAGTTTCCTATTTAATGGTCTCCCATGATATTTTTGTAATTGAATATTCATTTCAAGAATCAAATTTGAATAGTGCAATATCTTCTTATGCATTTCAAACTCTTCAAACAGCCATTGATTTGAATTTTTTATAGGATATCATCGAAACCAAGTTTTAGTGACTACCACTGATATAGTGGGATAGTCAATGTTTTCTCCATCTATAACTGAGGAAGTTAATTTTGTCTTTCTCTCTACACACTAACACAAATAATAATTTGTGCCCTCTTTATTGTCCTCATCTGCAATAACTATAAAAACATGTCTTGTATCACAAAAAACTTTATTTAGTGACACTATGAAGATATATAATGAGAATAAATTATACATAATGAAAAATATTTTACTTGGTTGTACTATATCAGATACATGGTGAAAGTCATTTGATAATGTCATATTTGTAAGTTGTAATGTTCTTGGAACCTGATATGTGTTGATCGCAATTAGAGTTTGAAACTCCAGTCATCCACCCACTCTTGTGACTCACACTTATTCCAAACAGAGTCCATGCATGTAAAACAAAAACATGCCAAGTGTGTCATATGAATAGTACAATAACTTGCATTTAAGCTATGAAATGAGTGGATCTCACTTAAACCCTTTAAATTCATACAATCCTCATACTGTGCCAAGTGTTCTTCCTCTATTAACCAGAAATGTCTACGAATAGTAGAATTTGGAAGAGCTCCAGGACACATGTTCTCACTACACCATTCAACCACAATTTTTGTATCTATCAAATTATCACCCTCTTCAAATTTCAACTCCTCCCTTGTAATGGCTCTTTTTACACATGCTCTAGCACCATCATGTTCCCCTTTTCCATAGCCAGCCTTAGTGAAACTCCAAATGTGTTCTACACTAGTGGTAATGTGAATCCTTCTCAACCAATAAAATATATGTGTATTTTTGAATTGTGATGTGTAATTGTTTGACCAAATGTAATATTGATTGAAAGCAATGTTCCTCTAACTCAACTATTCATAGAACTTCTAAAAATAACCTTACACATACTCTAAACAATGTGTTCGATCATTGCTAATATAGAAATGGTACTCTCTTAATATTTTATATTGTTTCTCTATAATATCAAGTGCATGCATGAATGTTATATGCATGCATATGACAACTTGTGATGAGTTATAATATTACGATTGAACTTCCATTTATGTTTTGAATGTGTAATTTCTAGCAAAGTCAACTACTAAAACAATCAAACCAAGTGGAAATGTATCCTTGCTAATCTTGAAAATGTTCATCCAACCATTTATCCCTCTGTGTGTAACTTGTATACTCATAAATAATTTTCTCTCTAAATTTGACCAAAAATTCAAAAATAGACACCTTTTTTGTAACAAGCTCACACCTTTTAGATTCTTTGAGATCTTTTACTTGATAAGTCACTAATTTATATTTATTTAAACCAACTAATTACTATTCAATTGCACTTGTACTCTCCTCATGGATATAATTTCTTAATTTTGGCAATCTACCACAAATGTTGTAATTTCCATCTAAACATGATTTATTATAAAATAATTGTCCATCCATTCTTTTGCAAAAAATAGTTGAAATAAATTCCATGACTGATTTTGGTGGAAATTCAATGCCACACTCTTGAAAAATGTTGTTATTATGTAAAGTAAAATGAGTATGGAAAAAAACATCATAGTGCATTGAAAATTTAACATGTTGCCTATAACAAGTGGTGTGTGTGTAATTTATTTTTACATAAAAAGGTTTAGCCATCTCAAAATATCTTTAACAAATAGAAATTTTTGGATGTTTTTCCAAAAACTTAGAGTATCATTATGTTTAATTCATATCCAATAAATTTTTTATATGTGCTTCAGGTTACGAGAACCAACTCTTATTTTCACATCTCTTACATTGGGAGAAACTCTTGTATTGTCGTTCCAAAATTGAGTAAGTAATGCTTTGAGAGCATGAAATATAGCCTTTTCCTTTCATGAAATTCTACCAAAAAATGCCCAAAGCTCATTGGTATTAGGTTCATTAATTTATTCACGTCTTTCGATTACTTTCATTAATATTTTTCTATTTAGATTAAGTATTTGGTTTGTTTTTGAAAGCATTTATTTTTCTCTATTTGGCCACTTACTACATAAATTGTAAGTATACATAAGTCAGCGTTACAATCTTGGGTGCATGATTTTAGGCCTACAATATGATATGCATCATGTATATTTTCAACAATTTCATTATTTTCATCATCCATGTTATATGTTTTTAGTCCTAATGTGTACATTATAGGTCTCATCTTAATCAAATTTATCGATGAAACAAATTATTGACATCTTTGACTATCATAAACCAAATTATGAAAAAAATTATCCAAAATTTGTTGAACCAATCTTCTTGAATGGTGATCATACATTTTTTTATGCATTGGTTCTAAAATATTTTCATTGACTTCAATTAAGTAATTGTCTTTTCTATGCATAATTATTGGAGGTGTTGTTAATGGTGGAGTTTGTTGAGAGGGTGTTTCAAAATCATTATTATTTTCATTGTTTAGAGGTGGTATGACATTTTATTCATTGTTTATTTATTCATTATATGTTTCCATGAAATTTTCTTGATTTTTAATTTCATCATTATTTATTTCCATCAAATTTTATTCAATCATGAGGTGTAAAGCATCATACATAGACTCATCATAAACAAAATAAAAAACTTGGAACTTTGAATGTAAACTTTCAACGTTATCTAATTCATTATTGTCAATTTCATTATTATTCATTTCATTATGGTGAATTTTATCATTATTCTATTCATTATGGTCAATTTCATCATTATTTAATTTATTATTGTCAATTGGCTCATTATCTATGGCATTTGGTTCATCAGATTAGGGTTTGTACCTTGTCTTAAATGACATTTTTGTATTCATATATTGTGTTTCTCTCTCAATTTCTATAATTCCTAATGTAATTTGTTCTTCAACATCTTCCTCTTCCTTGAACATGATCCATCACCCATCAAAGACAATTGATAATTTTTCAAAGGTGGGGTCAAAATAAGTACATAGGTCTCGCAGAAGTATGTAGAGAATGTTTGTGGGGATAAAATTATCAATTTAGGTTAAAAATAGTCATTGAAAAGTGAGTTTTATCTATATTAAGAATAACATGATCACATTATTGAATAATGTGATCATGTTATTCTTAATATAGATTAAGGACTAAGGATTAGGGATTAGGGCATTAATGCATAGGGTTTAAGGATTAGGGATTAGGAAATTATGGCATAAGTATTACAATTTATGTTTTAAGGATTGGGGATTAGGGATTAGGTTTAAGGGTGTATGTAAGGTTTGATCGCTTTATGCCATGTGAACCTAATTCTTACTACAATGGATGTTAATTAGGGTTAAATCAATTATTAAATAGGGAATTTATGGTTTATAATTTAAGGTATAGTATTTAGGGTTTAGGGTTTATGGTTTAGGGTTTAGTGTATATATGTTTTAGGGTGTACATAGGGTCCACTATGTTTTTTGGCTCAATTAGCTCCCACATCATTACAGATTGAGCTGATTAGTCAATTGAAATAATGAGTAATGCAATTTGGGCTAAATAAAGTAATGTATATACTTAATTATTACTTTAAATGGTGTTAATTAATGTTAAATTGATTGGTTTAGTGTTTAAAATATAAAGTATAGGGTTTATGTTTTAGGACTTGCAGTTTAAGACCTATAAGGTTTATGGTTTAGGGTACATAGGGTCTAATCACAAAGATAATTGAGGACAATTTGAATCATTTGGACCTATTTATGACTATAAAATGTGTTTTTGGGTTATTATTATACCCCATGTTATCATATAGATTGAGTGAATTAGTCAAATGGGGTAATTAGTCATGTGATTTAGGCTAAACTAAGACCTTTGAACGTAATTCTTAGTCTAAATGATGTTAATTTGGGATAAAATGATTGGTTCAGGGTTAAAGAGTTTATATTTATGGTTTAGAGTGTAGGGATTAGGAAATTTAGGGATTAGGGCTTAGGGTATAGTTTTTAGGGTATATAAGGTACAATCATGAAGGTAATTGGGTAATTTTGAGCTCCTTAAACCTATATCTGTGAGTAAAGAATGTGATTTTGGGCTTAATTAGCCCCCACATCATCACAAATTGAGCCAATTAAGTCAATTGTGGTAATGAGTGATTAGATTTTGACCAAGTTGATCGTTGTGAACCTAATTCTTACTATAAAGGATGTTAATTAGGCTTAAATAGATTAGTTTAGGTTTTAGGGTCTATAATTTAAAGGGTTTGGGGTTTGGGGCTTATGGCTTAGGGTTTAAGGTAAATGGTATAAGGTATAGGATATAGGGCTCAATCACTAAGGTAAATGAAGAATAATTGAGTTGTTTGAACCTATTTATGATAATTGCCTTCATCTTTACATATTTGATAAAAGTAGCATCAGCTAAGCCATACATGTTGCATATATTATAAAGTTGATTAAGCCATAAATTTGGTTTAGGGGCTCAATATTTCCCAAATCATGCCCCTGATTGCATAATTTGACTAATTGGATCAATTCATGATAAAATCAAACTTAATTTTGCCCCAAATCATATCTTACTCTTGAAGGGGTTTGAATTAGCCTCAAATGCCTCCTTGATTAAATCAATCAACTCTTGGGTTAATTATATATGACATGACATTAGGGGTAATTTCACTTAAAATCACATCATATACAATATAAAATAGGTTCATGTGGCTCATTTTAATCCTAATTAGGGATTAGGGCATTAGTGCATAGGGTTTAGGGACTAGGGATTAGGGCATTAGGGTATAGGGCTTAAAACTTATGTTTTAGGGTTAATGGATTAGGGATTAGGTCATAGGGTTTAGGTTTAAGGGTGTATATATGTCTAATTGCTCTATATCATGTGAACCTAATTCTTACTAAAAATGATGTTAATTTGGGCTAAATCGATTGGTAAATAGGGAACTTATGGTTTACAATTTAGGGTATAGTGTTTAAGGTTTAGGGTTTAGGTCTTAGGGTTTAATGTATTAATGGTTTAGGGTGTACATAGGTTCCACTATGTTTTGGGGCTCAATTATCCCCCACATCGTCATAGATTGAGCCAATTAGTTAATTGGGATAATGAGTAATGCGATTTAGGCCAAATTAAGTAATGTATATACCTAACTATTACTCTATATTATGTTAATTAGTCTTAAACTAATTAGTTTAGGGTTTAAAATATAGGGTATAGGGTTTATGGTTTAGGGATTGGGGTTTAAGACCTATATAATTTAGGGTTTAAGGTACACAAGGTCCTATCACAAAGATAATTGAGGATAATTTGAATCACTTGGACTTGTTTATGACTATAAAATGTGTTTTAAGGTTGTCATTATACCCAATGTCATCATGAAAATTGAGTGAATTAGTCAAATAGGGTAATCAGTCATGTGATTTAGGCCAAACTAAACTTTGTGAACTTAATTCTTAGTCTAAATGATGTTAATTTGGGTTAAAATGACGTTAGGAATGGTAAAAGCATTACAACCCAAGAATCTAAAGCATTGGAAACAAAACATCACGCAAGGATTCTACAAATATGATATGCAAAAACAAGGAAAATCATATATTATTCAAAATGAAGTATAATGAAGTATGCTAGTTCAATAGCAAATCTCTTGCATAAATGGGCAAGGTAAAATACAGAGCTAACCTAACTGGAAAATGTGAGATAAATCCTCACATAGGAAAAAATTACTAAAAGATGAAATAACTATCTAATACACTAGAAAATAGGAGAAAATACATGAAAAACATACTCTAACACCCCCACCTCAAGTGAAACTAGGGGATAACAAAATTCAAAAAAAAAATAGTGGTATATCTACAGTATGAGTCCTGAAAACTACACCTGATAAGGTACTCATGTATAATATGTATCCATAAAATTAAGATGGAAGATGTCCTCATGAACACCCCCCAAGAAAAACTTCTAAAACCCCAAGCATGTCACACACCTCAAAGAAATGAGGTGATGTAAAAGGCTTTATGAAGATGTCTGCAACCTATTATTGAGTTGGAATATACTCCAAGCTTAGAATGCCAATCTGAATATGTTGATGAATGAAGTGCATAAGAATTTCAATGTGCTTGGTATGTTGATGCTCAATTGGGTTGTGAGATATATGAATTTCACTCTGGTTGTCACACCAAAGTACAATGGGTGAATCCTGCATGAAGCCAAACTCTGCCAATTTTTTATGAAGCCAAAGAATTTGATGACTCATTGTAACTATTTCCTTGTACTCAATCTCTGTAGATGAAAGTGAAATATCTTGTTACTTCTTGCACAACCGAGTAATAGGTGAAAAACCAAGACAAAATATGTATCCAAAATAGGAATGCCTATTATCAAGAAAACCTACTCAATCTAATCACTATACCCAACTAATTGAGTATAACCCCTAGTTTAGTATAATCTAAAATGAGTAGTGACTCATAAATATCATAGAATCCTCTTGGTAGCTTTCCAATGACTGTCACGAAGGTCATGTGTAAACCTATATATAAGCCCAACCACAAATGAAATGTTGAGGCAAGTATGGGTCAAATGTATAAGACTCCCAAGCATCTACCTATATAATGTAGGATCACAAAGTGAAGTATTAAAAGAGGTAGTAAGAGTCACTCCAAACTTAAAAGGAGAAGAACTTGGCTTGTAATCAACCATGCCAAAAATCTAAAGAAGATCAAGGGTATAGTTTGCTAACTCAAATAGATTCCTATATCTAACTGTCAAATCTATAAACCAAGGAAGAAATGTAAAAGGCCAAGATTTGTCATGTTGAACTATGTTGAAAGTGTATGTTGAATAGTTTGAATATGAGATGAGGATTTGCATGTGAGGAGTAGATCATTGACATATAATACCAAAATAACAATGTCCTCCCTAATACACTAAATATACACTATGGGACTAGAGTGGCAATGAACAAATTCAGTGGAGAGAATAAATGAATCCATCTTCTCATACCAAGCCCAAGGGGCTTGTTTGAGACCATAAAGAGACCTCTTAAGTTGAAAAACAAGATAAGAATCATGAACAAACCCAATAATATGCTCCATATATATTTCCTCATGCAAGTCTCCATGCAAAAAAGCACTCTTAACATCCATTTAATATACTAGCTAACCCTTTGATGCATAAGAAAAAGTATAAGGTGAACTAAATCCATCTTGGCAATAGGTGAAAAAGTATCAGAGTAGTCAATACCTTTGACCTACGATAATCCCTTTGCAACAATACGTGCCTTATACTTATCAATAGATCCATCAACTACATACTTAGTGTGGTAAATCCACTTGCACCTAACCAACTGTCTTCCCTTAGAAAAAGTGACCAAATCCCAAGTGTGATTCTTCATCAATGAATAATAATAATTTTGCATCACATCATCCCATTATTTTATCCCATGAGCCTATGAAAAAGACTGTGGATCCCTAGAGAATGTCTGACATAAAATTCCAGTACCCGTAGAATGTACATGATGATGTCAAGTAAGTGGAAGATCCTGTATGATTAGTATTACCTAGAAACTATAGTATGAGCCCACCTAGGCATAGTGGCAACATCAATGTGAATAAGCTCCTCATCCTCTATAACCTCTTCATGAATCTCCTGAATTGGCTCCTTAAATAATGAATCCTCAAGAGGAAGTGAATCATCAAAAGAAAAAATGGGCATAGAAGAATATGAAGAGTTCTAAGATGTGATGTGCTCATCAAAATGTACATGAGTTTGAAAATGAACATCATGAGTATCAAGATATAAAATATGATAAACTCTCATGTCCTCATAATACCCTACAAAGATCATAGGTTTGCTCTTCTTATGCAATGCTTTCATTTTCTTTTTTGGTACAAATGCCCGAGTAAGGCTCCCAAAGACCCAAAAAATTGAGAAATTAGGCTTGGTTCTAGACCAAGCCTCCTCTAGAGTCATAAGCTCAAGTGTTTGATGTGGTGTGTGATTTTAAATGTAATTTTCATAATTAACTACCTCTACCCAATGGATAGATGTAAATCTTGTGATTGCATCATGTAGTTAGCCATCTCTTTCAAAGTTTGGTTCTTCCATTCTGCTGAGCCATTCTATTATGGAGTATGTACAATAGAATATTGGTGAACAATACCATGAATTTCCAAAAAATTAGAGAATTCTTGACTAAATATTCTCCTGATTATCTATACAAAGCTTCTTGATGCAACTCGATGATTATTTCTCAACCAAAGCCTTAAATACTTTGAAGTGAGAAAAGACATCACTTTTATACTTGAGGAAATAAACCCAAGTATGCCTCATGAAATTATCAATCAAGGTAAGTGCATACTTAGCTCCATTGAAAGAAAGAGTGGGAAAGACCATCAAATCACTGTGTACAAGTTCAAGTGGTGAAGATGTTCTTGTGGACATGCCCTTAGGAAATGGATCCTAGTGTTGTCTCCCTAATGCATAACATGGATAAACTCCATCATGACATAAAACTATAGGAAGACCCTCTACCATACTATGAGTTCTCAACTCCTTCAAATATTTGTTGTTTAGGTATCCAAATCTCTCATGCCAAAGATAACTCTCAGAATCTGCATGAGAAACTAAACATGTCTCTAAAGGAGGAGTATCATCAAAACCCTCAAAATAGTAAAGTCAAGAACTGTAATCAACAACACCCTATGCAATAAGTGTATGTGGCTTTAACAAAGCTCAAGCTTTAACACCCTATGGTGTGAAGGTCATTATCTTTCCCTAAGTAGAATGGTAAATCTAATACACTAAAAGTAGATTGGTGGTGATGTCTTGAACATATAATGCATCATTGATGCAACTACCATCTAGTTGTATGTCACCCTTCCCCTTAACATAAATGTAAGAATAATCTCCAACCTTAATGTTGGAAGTGCAACTCAGACCAAAAAATACAAAGGACTCCTTGGTAGAAGTCATATGGTGTGAAGCACTAAAATCTAGAACCCAACTATCTAAAATAGGTAACTATGATCTCCTGATAACATTAAGTGATTTTTCATGCTCGTGAGATGGAGGAGTGGATATAGAAATCTTATGTTTCCTAATGGCATCCTCTAGGGCTTTCATTCTCTTGAAATACCTAGACTCTTCATGACCAATCCCCCCATATTAGGAACAAGATAGGTTAGACTTATTCTTTGATTTAGAAGATGATTTGGGTTTAGATGTAGTAGTGTTGGACTTAGGTACATTTTAAGGTGGAGGAGTGTTCTTATTCTTACCCTTATATTTTCCCTTAGTCTTAAGATGTGAAGCCACTAATACTTTTTGAAAGGTGGAAGACTCAAGGTGAGACAATTTAGATTCTTCCCTAGTAAGTCTCACAAAACAACTCTAGATCTAGCATTTTGAATGCGGTTCCTAAGGCATCCATACAAGAGAAAAGGGTAGAAGTAAAGATTTGGAATGGGCCACTCAACTTAGACAAGATCAAGTACACACACTCTTCATATTTTTTATCTCATCCACTCCATTATAAGTATTTCAACAAACACTTAAACTTAGTGAGGTAGTCTGCAATCGAAGCAAAATCATCTGGATTTAGTGAAGTAAGATCCATTTCAAGCTGCATAGCTCGCAAATGATCTTACTTTCCCAAACAAAGCATTTAACTAGTATACATTTTGAATGGAAAATCACACCCATAAAAATGAAATAAAATACTATCACTTACATATCCCCCAATCAATCCCATACATTCTTCAAACTTACATTGGTGCTGAAATTTTTCAAATTCATGTGTGAACTTTGGTTGTGTTTCATTAATTAAGGACTATAATCCTTTGCACTTTATGATTGTTTTCATTCAAGGTCTGCATGTGTGGTAATTATGTGTATTCAAAGGCTCACAATGGTCAACATTAGAATTATAAGCCATGTTAGCTAATCATCAAAGAGCAGAAAGAATGCAAAGGGTGCACAAAATCAGCACTGAGACAACTCCCCAAAAGATTGTATTACAGGACTCCCTCAATTTGGCACTTTATAAAAATAATGCATTTTTAAAATTTAATAACACTAATATATATATAATTAAAAAACATGCACTTTTGAAAAAAATATAACTCAAATCTGATTTACGGTTCAAAAGTTACAAGTGTTATGATTTCCCATAAAATGGGTCAAAACATTAAAAAACTCACTACAAACTAAATTTTTTGACCAAATAAGTAAAGAACATAGTCATCTAACCACTCTTTGAAATCATAATTGAACCATGGACTCATAAATACCAATCGACATGAAAAAATATCCTCTTGGTTAATGTTATGCCTGTGCAAGTGAATTATGCTTCCTCTTGATGCAAAAAATCAGCTTGAAATTTAAAAAATGAATAGAACCAGCTATTTTGAGAGGAAAGAAAAGGTGATTACTATTTTTTTTGGGCTCAAATCCCTCAAAGGTCCTCATTTCAGTATATCTTCAACTCTTTTAATCTCTTCAATGCTCCAACCAAAGCACCTTAGCATGGAAAGGTGACGCTTAGCTGAAAAACTCCATAAAAGATCAACACAGCATAAAAGACATTTCAGATTTGAAAATTCTTTGTCAAATAATGATGCCAAGATAAAAGATTATTTCTCTCAATAACAAATCAAAAGACTGGTCATCCTTGAAAAAAGGAATGGCGCCAAACTAGGAAAGAGGATACCACAATTTGTCTATGTCTAACGTAAGAAAAAAATGCCACATGAAGCAAGGATGCCTAGGAGCATATTTCAATGCCTATTATATCTCTTTTTTTTCTTTCTCTCCAACATATAAAGCATTAAAACTCCAATGCCTTATTGGTCTCCACGTAACAAGACAAGATCAAATCTTTAACACAAGGATGCCAAGTATGAGAGTTTTAAAGCAAAAAGCTTTCAATGCATAGCAACAAAAAACACTAGGTATATCTAAAAGGTGCCAACTTAGTTAACGCCTTGGAATGAGCATTATAATTCCAAGCTCTATAGATCAGATCTCAATGCCTTGTAAAATATGATGCCTATCTACCAAATCTAAGTAAAGATGCCTTGTTGGTAAAGGATGCCTCTGTTGGATAGCAAATGATGCCTTGGTAAAAGGAAATATGTAGGTCCTAAAAATTTCATGCTTCCTCTACACCTCTTCCAGATAATGCCTCAATGTTAAAGTTGAAAGATTCCACAAAAATGCCACATCTTGTAAATCTAATACCTAGGCTCAAAGCTACAAGCTAGCAGATCAGGTGAAAAGAAGTAGATCTCCATATGAAGCTTGAAAACAAGAGCTTCAAAATCTTTGAAAATTATTGAAAAGAGCACCAAGATCTCCTTGCGCACCTATCTTCTATGCTTCCTTTTTGTGACAAGGGAAGAATCAATGCCAAGGGAAGTGGAATAAAATTATTTAAAAATTGTAAGCTAATGGATGGTTACAACTTCTTCAGGGCTTTGGTACCATGTTAGGAATGGTAAAGGCATTTCAACCCAAAAATCTGAAGTGTTAGCAACAAAACATCACACAACAAAGCTATAGATATGATATGCAAAAACAAGGCAAATCATATATTATTCAAAATGAAGCATAATGAATCATGCTAGTATAATAGGAAAGCTCTTGCATAAATAGGCAAGTTGAAATATAGAACTAGTGTAGCTAGAAAATGTGGGATAAATCCTCGCATAGGACAAACTCATTAAAAGATGAAATAGTTAGCTAATACACTAGCAAACATGAGAAAATGCATGAAATACATACTCTAATAAATGATTGGTTCAGGGTCTAAAGAGTTTCTATTTATGGTTTAGAGTTTAGGGATTAGGAACTTTAAAGATTATGGCTTAGGTATAGGTTTTAGGGTATATAAGGTACAATCATGAAAGCAATTGGCATAAATTTGAGCTCCTTGAACCTAGATCTATGAGTAAATAATGTGATTTGGGTTTAATTAGTCCCCACATCATCACAGATTGAGCCAATTAAGTCAATTACAGTAATGAGTGATGCGATTTTGACCAAGTTAATCCCTATGAACCTAATTTTCATGATATAAAGGATGTTAATTGGAGCTAAATTGATTATTTTAGGGTTTAGGTTATACAATTTAAAGGGTTTGGGGTTTAGGACTTATGGATTAGGGTTTAAGGTAATTGGTATAAGGTTTAGGGATTAAGGTAAATGGTATAGGGTTTAGGGTTTAAGTTAAATAGTACAAGGTTTAGGGTTTAAGTTATTAGATATAGGGTCCAATCACTAAGGTAATTGAAAAAACTTTGAGCTATTTGTTCACCTATTTATGACAATTGCCTTCATGTTTACATTTTTGATAAAAGTAGGGTCAATTAAGCCATACATGTTGCATACATTATACAATCAATTACACCATAAATTTGGTTTAGGAGCTCAATTTTGCCCAAATCATGCCCTTAATTGCATAAAGTAACTAATTGGATCAATTCCTGATAAAATTAAACTTAATATGCCTCCTCGATTAAATGAATCAACTCTTTGGTTAATTATATATGACATGACATTAAGGTTAATTCCAATCCAAATCACATCATATATGATTTAAAATAGGTTCATGTGGCTCATTTTGACCCTAATTAGCTTCACAATTGAATTGATCAACATTTACATTCATTAGCTGATGACATTCAAGTTTATTGAGCTCAAAACCATATTCTATACATGTAAAACTTGCATAAATAAATAATGTTTCTTTGTTTCAATCAATTTGATGAAATTGGAGTTGATCAACCTCTAAATCACATTTTATAATCATGCAATTAGGTTGAAGGGGCTCAAAATATCCCCAATTTACTTCAAATGCACAACTAGATTGGTACTACAAAGGTTAAGTTTTGGCCATAGGTTTAAAAAATGCATTTTATGACATCTCGTTATAAAATTAGTCATATCGTAAAATGTATAATGAGTTACACCTTAAAACCAATTAATTATAAGTAATCATGTCAACATATTAAAATACACTAAAATTTTTGAAGTCTAATGTGATACCACGACACCTTAATTTACTATCCAAGTTTAGGGACCTTTCCCATATCACATGATAGAACACCACTATTAAGGATCTCAAGAACATATATAAAATTTGAGCTCAAGAACAAATTTGCATTTTTGGGTGTTATGAAAATATAATGTGATCACGTTATTAACGTGAGCATGTTAGTAACTTACATGATCATGTTAATAACGTGATACCATTATTAACATGATTGCTCAATTTGAATTTGAATTCAAACACCAAGCATTTTAGCTCAATAATGGCTTCAATTCTTGAGTTAAAGGCTTGGACCTATCAATCTACAGCTAAGTCTAAGATTTTTGATTAAAAAATAACAAAATTCAACTTTGATCATCAAATAAACTATGAATTTCAATGGTAAAATTCAAAACTAAATGCCATCATGACAAACATGCTTTCTTCTTTCGAAAAATATTATTTTATAATTTTTGAACTAATTTAAGGTTTCAAATTATGTTGATTTCTAACTATACCTTTTTTAGGCCACTATATGTCGTAAACATATTTTCCTATACATGTTCATGTAATTTATTTTTAGTTTATCTTAATGCAAAACAAATTATATGGTCACAAACTAGGTTTAATTCTACATACATTAAAAAAAAACTAATTTTCATTTTTTGTAGGTAGTTAGGTATGTCGCACGATCGGCTATCAATTTTTTGTTAGTTTTTAGGATCTATTTACTTGAAATTTTCATAGAAAATTTATTCATTGGAAAAATATAAAAAAATATAGATCACAAACTATAATATCTTATATAAGTGTTCACCAAAAGATTTCAAATAATATTAAACACTAATCAAAAAATGGTGCACCACACGATCGTCTATCTACTCTGTTTTCTTAAAAAAAATAGGAGTTCCTCTTAAAATATTAGATGTTTTACCTGGTTATATACTTAACCTTTTTTTTTTTTAAATAGTTTTTTGGAAACTAGACTCCAAATGCTACATTTCATGTTCTTACATTATCTTCAAATTTAGAGCGTAGATATCTCAAATTATCTACAGAAGTTCAAATTTCTGGAAATTTAGGAAAATTGTGTCCATGGGTAGGCCCCTTTTGTCCTCCAACTTTTTCCACTTACCCTAAATGATAATATATATATGATTTATCATAAATATAAGATGTAAAATGAGCACAATTTTTTTTTTCATTAATTGAGGGAGTTATTCATAACGGATAATCCACCATACATGGATACCTTTTCTAATGATGAATCCCTGCCATAATATTTTTGAGCTAATGCCAATTCACATGCATTATATCATATATTTTTTCCTATTTTTATCAAATAAATATGCTTAATTTAATAAAATATAACCTTCAATCCATAGTAATGGTGATGTATAACTTCACGATCAAAATGCTTTGCCTACTTTGCCTTTTTATGTTAATATAATTTATATAGAAAACACTTAACATGTGGTATACTACGACATACAATGAAATAATGTATTGATTATAGGTCAAGAATTTGATTTACAACTATGTTTTAAGTCATGTTTGTTTTCTTTTATTTATTATGATTGTTTTCCTAATTTGATTGAAATATTTCCTACTTTGTGTTGGTTTTAGAAATAAAAAACATAGTTCACATTCATTTCACACACATACAAATAGATGAAATAAAATTTTCATTTCCATTTCCTTTTACTATATGGTATTGATGTGATTTGCTAGGTAATTATAGAGTTTTTAGTAAGTTGTATATTCATAGTAGAAGGAGCAACTCCTTGATATATTTGGCAACAAAGACTCTTAATTCGCTTGATGAAAGGTGGGTCGTATCCCTTCTCATTTGCAAGTTTTACTTTCATTCATTTTTATCTACTATGTTTCAATTACCATGCTTTCCATGCTTATATTTATGATGCATGTGTTTGTGTATTTCTATCTTAATATGCAAATATTGTATCTTATTATGTTCAATATAGTTTATATTGAGATAATGTTCCTAATATGATTCTTATTATATTAATTCGTATTGAATATGAGACTCATCCTTACTCTATCATGTTTCTTATGACCTTGATGTGTCCTCCAACATTGATTATATGCCTAATGTGTTTTATAGTGTATGATATGTTTTCCATGTTCCTTGTTATGTTCATTATGTTTATGTGCCTAATGAATTTTATATACCATACTTATGTTCCTGATGTGTTTTCTATATCGTGCCTATGATCTTGATGTGTTTCATATATCATGATTATGTGTATGATGTTTTTTATGTACTATGTTCATGTTTTAGACGTAATTTATATATGTTTGATGTGTTTTTTATATTTATTTTCATGCTCAAGAGTCTTCTAGTACCTAAAAAAATTATTATCACATGTTTGATGTGTCATATATGCTCATTGTCATATTTATATTACTTATGTGCCTAGTGCATGTCTCTTTATTTAGATGATTGTGCCATTTTCGTGTTTCCATGATCCTTATCATGCTACTATTATATTTATCATTCCACTATGTTACCATGATCCATAGCATGCACATATTTGGGGCATATATTGTGGAAAGACCTTGCTACTCATGATTTTTATTGATTTATCTTATGGAATAACATAATACTACTGTGTTTTTTGATGCTCCATATTGCTATGTTACTAATTGGCCTTTGGGTAAAATTGGGCATTATAATCTTGGTGCATAATTTCAAAATATGATATCCTTGTAACACATTATGTCAATATAAAATTTCTTTTTTTATGTTTTAATGCTCCATTTAATCTCTTTTTTTGTGGTATGAGCTTCACATATTCATCTCACATCTTAAAAGGGGGAATATATCAAATAGTATGATTCTCCTAGCCATGGTTTCCACTAATGGTATGACAACACCAAAGAGGCCTTTCACTACATATGGAGGGAAAAGGTTCATGTGAATCAACATGTTCAATATTTTGGAATTAGAGGCTTGCCTCAGGATAACTAAAGGTTCCTACTTCAGTTCCCAGTGTTTAGTACCCACTAACCCAATGCTTCAGATTCATTTAGATGTGAGTGCATGTTTCAAGATGACATATATAATTTCAACCTTACTTAATATCAAACCTAATTTGATGGTATGATGAACCCATGGTACTTTCACTATATATTGGGGACACATGAGCTATCTTGTTACATTTAATTTCCATATCTAACATTTATTATTTTCTATTCACCCATTGTTGTGCAGGAAAGTGATTTTAAAAATTCTAAGACTTATCATTTTTAGTTCCAATGACGTAGGTCAACAATATATTTTTGGATATCTTTTTATGTTCTACTTTGAAGTGCACACATATGCCACCTTTTTGTGGCCAATCATTTGCCACAAAGTGGGGGGAAATGTGGTAGTCTAAAATATCCTCATGGCCTATATTTTATGTTAGTTTATGTTAGTTTGGAATGTTTGTCTATGTATAGCTAATTTATTCCAATACTTCAAAATCCTTAAACCCCTTTATGCATCCACATAACACCTTATATGCCATACTTTCATCCATCCAATATCATTATATATATAGTATTGTATAGTCTTGATAGTCTATCTAGAGTGAACTATGTGGTCTAGACAGTCATCCCCCAATCTCACTTTGTCCAAATGGGCCCACTTATCCCTCTCTTATTTTCTCAGTTTTAGCCATTGCAAGTCAACGCACATGAAAATATTACAAAATTTGAATTTAAAGTACCCTATAAATAAATGTCATACTTCATTTTTAAATCTATTAGACATATAGCATTGAGCATATTATTGGTACATGAAAGGCATATTATTTTATTTATACAATTTATTATTTTTTGAAATATTTGTTCCCATCCTAAGGGTCTACTAAATCAATGGAATCCCCTTGAACATGAGTTCCTTAAACCAATTTATTTTCCTTGACACTCTATGGTATAAAATAAACAACTATTGCATGTACACATAAGTCATGTGAAAGATATTAGGCTAGGGCAAAGAGAGAATCTATGAAAATAAAACCTATGAGTGAGATTTAAATTTCATATGTTTTAATCAAATTGAAAATTGTAGTCCAACCATTATCTAAATCAAAGTGTATGATCATGGTGGCCTTCTTCAACTAGATCTAAAGTTTTGGGTTGCGGTCTAATTATCACTAGTTTTGTGTTCCTAGGTTCAAATTTCTATGAGAGGTCTTTGACAACTTTTTGCATTAAGATACGTCATTTAGCTCCCTCTATACTCACTATATGGTTGTTCTATTTATCAATCAACCATTATAATTTTATTTTATAGGTGTTGTTAATGCTTAATTTATTGTAATCCACTTCTTAGAATACACATGGAGAATTTTATGTCTTTTTATTATTTTAATCCAAGAAAATATGTATGGGATAATGTTTTCATATATTGGAGTTAAATTTACATCGCTAGTTTTCTCTCATGGGTCTCTGATTTTCTTTCATTTCTCTAATATAACTTAAAATTTGGTGCATTGTTCTATCAAATATAGTGAATTGTTATGTATTTTCCATCATATATAGAGGTTCAATAATTTTATTAGAGTTTTCCTCCACATAAACCTTGCATTACCTAAGTTTTAACCATATTATTTAGTAGAAGAATAAAAGTTTCATAAGTTGTAAGGATTGGCATTAGATATCATAATTGAGGATGACCATTATTTCCATTATTATTATTATACACATCTAAAAATACTCCCTTGGCATTTATGTATCATTATTTAATGAGTGTTGTTACATTTGTCTATTTCTATGCAATTTATTCCAAATCAAGAAATATTGGTCCTCTTGTTGATTTATGAAGCTTGAAACCCTCTTTCTAGATCCCAAAGTTACCCTATATTTGATCTACTATGCCTTACAATATTGATGTCAAGATAATTTCTACAATCCTTTCATCATTTTCCTTCCCTTTTAACTAGATGGGTCAATTTTTCCCTTATAAATTTCTTTTTTATATCCATTGGAAGTTGGCACATGCACCAATATTGTCAAATTTGGATTCAAATTCACCTATAAATAGCAAATTATTGTAGTTCATTATAGATAAACAAGTAAAAACTAATTAGATCACTTATTATTTTTCATGATAGCATCCTATTGTGGAATAATTTTGGCATAGAAATCAAAGTTATTTATGATGTGGAATTTCTATTTATTAACATCTTAGTTCCAATCTACGGGGTCTGGTTATTAAAGGGATAATTAATTCACAATCTCCACCTAACCCTAATGCAATTCAATGAAAAAATTTCCCATAATGCATTGGGTCAAGAATATTTATATCACTATAAGAAATTAGCCATCATAGTGTGTTAAATTAGGGCAAGGAAGTAAAGGGTAGAAGTAGAAAAACAAACACAAGAGATCAAATTTTAAGTGGTAGTTGGTTACCTAAAGTGTTTGTATGATCATAACAACATAGCATGATCATTTTTATAATCTTGGCATATTTTTATATTCAACTCCTGATTTTAATGTGATAAGTGGCATAATTTTAGATGTGTTTACAGTTCTAAATTACAAAGACAAATATACAACTCATAAACAAGATAAGGGCCTTTTATTTCCCCTACTTCTTTATTTTTTTGATTGAGCAATTAGTTAAATAATATTTATCACATTTTAAGTCTATTGTATTATTTTATTTAAGGTAATTAATTTGTAATAGTTTAACTATAAATTTTTAAAATATGTGAATTGTGGAATGGTTTATATGCAAAAACCTCTTGGGAAGCTTGTTAAAGAGTGTTGTGTTCTACTTTTTAATTTTTTTAGACACTAAATTTTTATACAATATTATTTATAATTTTTATGGATTAGTGTATTAACGTGTTTATTGATCATTGATCCAGATAAGGCTCTTATTGGTGCATTTTCCTTATATTGGCTTGATTTTCAACACTTTTGATTCTATGTTTTTCATTTTGACTCTATTATTCTCTATTTTTCCATGGCTTATCTCCCTTATTATTATTTTCTCTCATTATTCATTATTTTTCTCTCTCTTTTTGTTTTGACTATTTTTGGGCTTTAACCAAGACCTTAGAAGTACAGTTCTAGTTGACCACTACGATCATAGCTCTTTTTTGGTATAAATCACTTTGACCCTTGGCTTTATTTTATTGATGTTTTTGTCATTTTTTTAGTTTTCTTGTCCTTTAGTTTTTTATATTTCTCACCAATAGGTCATACTTTGAAATCAATAAATCTATAAGTACTTTAGTGCATCTAAAAATGAAGTAGATTTAATATTTATCTATTGAATTTCTAAGCCAAAGGATTACATTTATTAGAGCAACACCCATGTACCAAAAGTATAAATCAATAATTATTGAAAGAACATATATCATGTACTTGTTTTTGTACTCATTGATAGGGATAAGGATAAGGGTTGGGAGATTCATATTGCACTAGACTTCTTGTTGGAATACATCTATACTTATGTGTTGTTTTCAATTCTTGTTCCCTAAATGGTGTATGATAGAGATAGGTACTCGAATCCTTCCCCAAAAAATGTTTGGTGGTTTTATAAGGTGTTGAAGATGAATTAGGCTTTCAAGAAAGGAGATCAAATTATTGATGATCTGTAAAGAATTCTATAAAAGAGGGTGAGTTTTTATAGCCTAAGAACAAAGGATCAGATTTATCATTCTTATTTCAAATAATTTCACACCTGCCAAGAATGTAGTAGTATAATCTTAGTAAAGCCAAGAACATAGCAGTATGGTTTTGGTTAAATCTTGACAATTTTCAGTTAGCTCTTAAATTTATTGCCAGTGTTCATGTGAGTTATTAGACCTACTTTTAATTGATGTTAGGCTATCATACTCTAAATATTTTTAACAAATTAGTAAACTTCTTAAAACCCTAAATTTACAAATTTCAATGTGATTATGTTAGATTTTATTGTTTTATTTTGGTAAATCTATTTAAATTTGAATTGCACATTGTTTTATTGGAAGGTATAGTGCATTTGGATGTAAAACCACTTTATATTAAATTATTTTTATGATCATGTGCCCTCTTACACCCTTAGGGAACAATACTATTTTTTTCATATTGGATCTATTTTTTATCTTGAGTTTCTTAAATCCTTGTTTAATTATGTCCTCCTATTAGGTTTAGCCTTTGCTTGTTCTTATTTTTTTTTATTTTTTTAGGGTTTATGTTGGTTATTTTTAGATCTCTTTAAACCCTAATAACTTTATGATTATTTCAAACCTTATTTTGTTCTTATGATCTTGTGATTATAGTGTATTTCACTTTTATTAGCATACTCTTTTCATTTTCAAAAAAATGATATGGATTCAAGCAATATGATTGTAAATTACCCACTTTGAATGATAAGGATATGCAAGATATGCATGATTATGATGATAATTATCATTGTGATGATAATTATGATTGTGATAATTATGATTATGATGATAATTATAATTATGATGTTGAACTTCAAAAAAATTAAAAATGATTCAATCGAAACTATAAAGACTTGTGCTATGAAAAATACTTATGATATTCTTATAATTATAAACATGTTGAAAGAAGTTTCTTTCCAAAACCTTCATGATGTTTTGAATGATGTTCCAACTACTTCTATTTATTTCCCTCTTTCTCATATATTCCTCTAAATGTCCAATGATTTTTTTTCTCATATTTTACCTACTCAACAAGATTCACAAATCTCTCAACCCCAACCATCTAGGCTCCTCTAGATTCTTCCAACATTGTACATCCTCCCTAGAGTTATTCTATTCCAATTATTTCTACATCTATGAAACCTTCCAAAATAACTAGCATGATGAATTCAATAGGTGATTTATAAATACAAATTCAAATAGTATCTATTGGTCTCAAAAGCCTAATGTAACGGTCGGTCACCTCTCATGATATACTATGAAACCCTTTAGCACATGAAGTTTTGACTTTCCTTTTCCACATGGTTTCATTGTGCCTATGTCCACTTTATTAAATGTAAAAAAAGATGCTTCTCATCACCTTATGTCCTTCTATGTATATTTATTGGATTAGGTTCACGATGACAAACCATTGCTTAATATTTTTCAATAATTTTGAAATACTATGCATTAGGTTAGTTTTAGACTTATCAATAGGATCCAATTACTCTTTCCAAACATTAGTAGATGTTTTATTAGCCCATTTTTAAATCAAAAGTTGTCCCAACATTATCTTTACATAAATATCTCAATTCACACAAGCTTCAAATGAAAATATCAGTGGTTATATGCTTATATTTAATGCTTTTTAAAATAGTATCAACCATCAGATAGTGAGCTCTAAAGCATATTCATCAATATTCTTCCATAGATTTTTTAAGAAATAATAGATTTCAATGTATATCCATCTTTCAATGAAAATTTTCATGAGGTGAAGACGTTTGAGATCAAGCTCTTAAAATCATACGTGCTTACATATGAGATGTGCTTCACATAGTCCAAAATAAATGAATTCTTAATGTACCAAGATTTGACCATGTATTACAAATGAATGATCATAATAAATGCTCAATATTATAAAGAACATCATGAGAAGTTTGAGTACAATTCTAAGGAGCATAAAAAATATTATATACTTATTGACAATCCATGACATATATTGAATAATTTTCTTAACTACAACATCATTACTTTATCATCAATAAGGGAATGTGTTACTTCAAAACCATTATGTGTATATTTTTATGCCAACATATATTGTGATTATCATAGATTTAAAGGACATTCAATAAATACATATATGGATTTGAAATATAAATACCAAGACTTCAATGATTGGGATGATATTAAAACTTAGGATGCACATCCAAGTACGATAATGGAAACATCAAGTCATAAGAAGAAACCTAGTAATTTTATCATGATAGACAAACCAAATTATAATATGGTGACCATGGAATGCGTATCACATCCACTTGGGATATTTACTAGGATAGTTAATATTGGAAATAATAAATATATAATCATCCTATTCACATTTATTGAATAATACATACAACAAAATGAGTCATATACTAGACCACTATTTATTTGAAAATTTATAGAATGAAAAGAAAGAAATGTAATAATGGTAGTGTTTACCCTAATTATAGTTTTACACAAATAATAAATAAATAATTACAATGAATAAACATAATACAATAGTAATAAAAACAAAAAAATCATATCCATCTAATTGGCTAATTAATAGTAACAAGACAAAGTATTAACAACTAGGTTATGAAGACAAAGTACAAAGGGATAAGGATTTATCACACCTAGCTAATTTTTTGAGATTCTAGAATTCTAAATCTAGAAAAATGATTTCATATGTTGACTTCGCACTACAATAAGTTATGATTTGAACCATGTATCTCATTCAATAGTTTTATACCCTCTTTGTGTTCGACCTACATAGATTCACGCTAGTCAAATTTGCACTACCAAGTCTATCTCTATTCTGCCCAATTTGACTTTTGCAAGGTTATAAAATATGATTTTTTTTCACTTATTTGCCTATTATTATTTATTATTATATTCCTACACCTTCCTTATTTTATAGGCATAATGTGTTGAATTGTTGATTCCTTATCTTTAACCTAGCTTGGCACTTAAAACAAATAAATAGGTTATGGAGTTAGGAAACCATGGGAGCAATGTTACAAACTATGTATATTACACACTAGAATCATACCTCCAAGTAATCTTGAGTTATTTTAAATAGGATAACTCGAGTAAGGGTTTTAAACATCCTTTTCCTTAGAAGTGATGATGCAACTGCATTCAATCTAATATATTTAGTTGATACAAAGGGAAAGTGATAGACCAAACTAGAAAAATTTGTTATAAGTGTGTAAGATATGACTCAATGAATCTCAAATTGAAGTAGGAGGAATTAATTAACTTAATATTTAGCTCTACTTTAGGTCTATACCTTGATTTTTTTTATGATCCCTTATGTTTTGATTCTCACTAAATGGTCTATGATGAATTGTATGTATAGGGATATATAGGACAAGGTGTGGTGTGTTAGATGAATTTATAAATGAAAATTGGCAAGATTAAATGTGAAATATTAGTGGTAACAGACAAAAGGACCCACAAAGGCAAAGGGGATTGACCCATGCAAGGACTAGATCTGACCAAGATAAAATTATGCAGAGTGCAGAATTGACCTAGGAAAAATAGAGGCTCAAATCTCAATGAGGAGCATGAAAACATATGAAATTTAGTCCAATTATGGAAATAGATAGATTATAATAAGTTTCATATGTTATGTTAAGGCTTAAGGGCTAAATTGATACCAAATGTAGGGTCAAATAAGTCTTAGAAATATGCAAATATACATAAGTATGCCAAATATGATAAAATAGGGATAACACATTGCTAAAGGGGGTCTTGATAATTTAGGTGTCTATAATTAGATTATGTTTCACAATTAAATGTATGTATAAAAAAAATATAAACTTAGTCTTAGTCCAAATTACTTAACTTACACTCCCTTAACCACTCCAGGATCTATTAGTATTTGAATTACACATTTGGGATCTATTATATTACCTATAAAAATGTCACCAAAGACTATTTATAATCTATTTTAAGTGATGCATATTATGGGAAAGCCCAAGTTTTTGCTTGGATGTCCATGGATACATTAAATGAAATAAATCCCTTCCACCATGCATTAATGCATAAAAATTTAATATAAAGCTTAAATCATTATGATTTAAAGTGATATAATGTTGTCAAAACTAAAACCTAATAAAATAGTAAATAAGAACTATAGCTAGTACTCAAATATTTTCCTAATAATAGGGTCTATAAAGAACAAATGAATAAATTAATTACAATGAATAAACTAGTATTGCTTAGTGTGACTCTAAGATGATTCCAAATCAACAATGCATATCATTGTATTGGAGGAACCGATTATAATTTTGATAATGAAGACTTATTAGATGCATCTCTTATGTAAGACACTAGTAGGTATTGTGATTTAATGCGTATATATTACAATGATTCATTTGTACCTTTTAAAATCATTGGTTGTCATCACTAACTTACCACTTGATTGGAAACTAAACTTTATCTATTGTCATATTATTCTTTAGTTATCTACATCATTGATTATCATACACTCACATGATTTATATAAATCTAATCTACACGTTATTTTAGTCCAAATTATCTGACATAGATATCCATTCATGAGAAAAAGACACTTGTTAAAAATATCAAATATATTATGTTATTTGTCATTTACATCATATGAAATGGGGCACATGTCTCATAACACTCGAACCTCACATGGAGGAGAGTGATATCCTCACCTAACACTACTCAATTGAGGGGAAATAAATGGCATTGACATGGCCATCCTACTATCAAACATAACAATAATAATGACAACAAAAATAACCCCCTCTAAACAAATAGAGAGGGGTATTTATACATAAGCGAACCCATTTATTAGGTCGCAACATTAATGCACAAAAGATGAAAAGCCAATGAATATTTAAAATAAATAATTTATGGTGAGTCATTATAATTAAGTTCTTTTTGAATCAGGCCCAATATCACCTATATACCATTTCTATGCTAGATCTTTGTGTTTGTGTTCCTCTTCTTTCATGGACCATTGCTAGATTTGTGCTCTCATGAATCCCCACTACTTCTATGAACTGATTTATAACCGTATTTACTTCATGCACTCTTGTCCTAATCTTATGTTTCTTTGAGTCCTATGTCTTCTACTCATTCTTCACTTCCTCATCTTTTGTGACTCATCCTTCTATGCCAATGTCTTCCACATTATTCTTTAAGCTTTCACTCTTTCATGCCATCTTCTTTCATGCTGTGATCTTTTCATGCCCAGGTCCTCTATGTTATTATCACACCCTTGCATTCTTGTGCTTGGTTACCTAGAATATTTTATTACAAAATTTGGGGTCCAACAATAACTGAGAGTATTCCACCTATCATCATCATGATAATTGAGAGCCCACTTAACAACGTACATAGTCAGTTTTCAAATAACTACTAGAACCCCAAGATCATAACACATGGTAGGCTCAAATTCTTGATATCACACCAAGTGGTATAACCTCATTAACTTGTAACTTATACGGGGTATAAAATAAGATAATAAAACTAAAACTTTGGATACACAAGATTGTATCAAGTGTCACAATCACATAGATTCATAGCTAGAATGTAAATGCAAAATATAATAGCTAGACCAAAATTTGATACATGAGAAACAGACACATATCTTAAGGTGATGACAAAGCACTCATAGTGAAGGAAAAACTACCACATAGAAAAAGGTACCTGCCCAAGTTGACTAGAAAATTCAAATTTAAATGGAAAACAAAATTAAAAATTATTACTACATTGACTTCACACATTCAAGCTATGAGATTTTGGAAATATATGTATATTTTTTAATGACATGATGTCACCATTGCCAACGATCAAATATGATTAAATTATGAATTCAAGCTATCAAGTTACCAAACGCCCTAGATTTTTTCCTTACAAATCTATGAGTCTTTTCAGTCACCTTAAGAATAATTTTATAGTATAATAATGGTTTCTTCATCATGATCAGGTCAACCTCCTTCCTCATACACCATCATAGTTAAACCTGAATATATGGACATAGTGTTTGATAAGGGAGCTTTGAACTTATAATTCCCTCACTATTCAACCATCTAAGATAGGGTGTATGACACATAACCATATTCATCATAGGATCAACTGTATGAGGAGGACCGAAGATACATTGATGACTTGTTGGAAATCAAGTCCATGATATTACACAACATAGTTGTAAAATATGAGGTAATTCCTTGTATTGATCTATTATGTGATTTATTTATGAATGGCATTATTACTAGGGATTTACTACACTTAAAATTTCACATAAATATAGTAGCATACATTTCTAGAGAAGCATTTGAGAAATATTTTCAACTCCTAATGCTAGAAGTAACTTATGACTAGGTGTCTACTAATTCTTGGTTAAATGAGAACACAGTTGAGAGGAAACTTAAACAATGGCTTAAGAAAGGAGATAAATTGACTATTCAAGGTGTTATTTTCTCAATTCCCATAGTTAAATTTAGGCTAAGCATTCAAATATTAATGACACTAATGACCATATTATATGGTTTTTCTAACACCACATGTGTGCATGAGGAATGGGTTCCACTACTAGATATTATTATAACTATAGACAATATTATTGTACTCGATGAGATTATCAGTATAAAACTTAGGGCACAGATGTTTCAATTTGAACAAAGGCCCTATGAGGGAAATTTATGTATGATGTCTTATGTAATTGATGCAATCATGGGAATAATATACAAAATTCATGAGCAACCTTGGGAACCATTTAATGAATATATTAAGAACATGATCTGTGATGATTATTCCATGTTATATGTCTACAGATTTAGGGGTGAAATTAAAAGGATTTTAGAAGATATGTATCCACGTGTTTACCAAGCCATTTATGGGTGCCAAAAGCCTAGGCTTTTTGACAATATGAGGAGAAGTATAGAAAAGGGAGGGGATTATTGGTACTATCATGAGTGTACTAAAATCAAGATGGGGGGAACAAGGGCACCTCCCCTTTATTTACCTCATTATGTCCCTTATAAAGTGGCAAAGCAAGATATTTCACATGAAATATATCATAATGTGGATGAAGACTGTGTTGCTAAACATTAGGGGTACTACCACAAAACTCCTCTTATCATAGGTCAAATCCAGTATTTAGTGAGGAGGCACATCAATGTAGTTGGCAAGGTTAGGGCCCACTATGGCTTAGAGGAAGCAAGACATAGAGACTAGGACCCTAAGGTGAGAGTCAGGTAGTATTTAAATGACCTCAAGAAGAAGGGATTCCAAATTCCCTATGGGAAAAAAAGATTTGAACATGATGAAATCTTCAATAATTCTCAAGATGACTATGAGGTTATATAGGGATGAACAAGCATAATATGCCAATGGTGGTGGCCCAAAATATTTAATATGATCCTTAAATCACTAGAGAGGAGGTAATTATAATTGTAGAGGAGGTGAATAGATTTGAAAGCTATCAATGGCCTTAACATCGAGCTCAATCACTTTCAAAATAAGAACCTCCTCCCTCACCTCAATAATAAAAAGTTGACCTAGTGGAAGAGCATGCCACACAAAGTGAGACATATCCCCAAATTAAAAAAAATATTCTTAAGGGACTCTCAAGGCCTCAATAAGTAGCATTAGAGCAACTTTTTATAGCAATTGAAATCACATCATATCATATCGGTGGATACGTAAGGGTAATCTCTTTGGTACTTTTGCCTCCTCTAACTAAGGTTCGACAAATAAGTCTTCTCGAGTTTTTACAAAGTTATTTTGTAGTAATGCCATCTAAAATAACATCCCTATCACCTTCAATGTCTCCACTAGGGGCACCTATAGTTTTAGTGCCTCCACTTCCATCCCATGTAGCTCTCCTATCCATTTCACCTTTTAGCATCTCTTCCGATTTCCACTCCACCTCCATCTACCAATGTCATTAATCTTCCACTTCATCCACTTTAGGTCAAGCCCCCACTTCTACTTAGCTACCCATTACTACTTATCAAAGAAATCCTAGAACTCTTTCAGTCTCTCATAAGATTATCTAAGTAGAAGAAAGACCTATGAAGGGTTTATTTTTCTATGGAGGTCCTCTTAATGAGGAATAGGAAGATCAATAAGATGCAATCTCATTGGTATAATATGCCAATGATGAGGAAGAGGATGAACTAGAACCCATTGTGAAAGAAAAATGAAGGGGTAAAAATGAAACAATTGACATAACAAAAGATATAGAGCTTGAATAAGTTGAGGAGGAGGAAGGCAATCCAACCTTTACCTAGGGATAAAATATTCTTACTAAAGAAGAAAATTCAGCCCTCAATAATGTAGTGTCTTCTTTCACCTCCTCCATTTCAATTGTAAATACTAGTGTTGTTGATTTGCCTTATACTATCTATATGAATCATCATAATAATAATATTTTAAAACTAAGTCATTGTATGCCCATGCTAATATTGAGGAAATTGGGCCACAAACTTCTAGTTCTTCTAATTTTTTAATTATTTCAATTATAGATTCAAGAATGGCCAAACCCCAAGACCTTAGAAGGAAGGTCCATTTTGAGAACTTGGTGACTATTTCCATTTTTTATCCTCAAGCATCCCCTATACCCTCAAGTCCATCTACCTAATTAAAATTGTATATCCCTTAATTTTCTTAGACTTAGTCTTTCGTTAGGACCATCTCAAAGACTCTAGTACATACAAGGTATGTGGTAGAGACTACACCTTAGAGAGATATCTCTGGATAGAGCAAAGTTGTTTAGACACCTCTTTAGGTGCCTATCCAAATAAGTACCTCAATGCTTCCACCAGGATCCATCCCACCTTCCACCTTTATAGAGACCACTTAGCCTAAACAATAAGGAGAACTCATTATCCCTTCTTGGGTCAAAGAGTCTCAAGAATGAAAAGAAAACAAAAAGAGCTTGGTCCTCATAGAAGTGCCAATAATAAGCACACACTTTGATAAGTAATCTGGCACTATTCAAAGGGTGAGTAAAAGGAAGGTAGTATATAGGATAGGGGAGGAAATAATACTAGAGTAGAGGGAGAACTTGTTTCTTTTGGCCAAGAAATAAAAAAGGAACCCTAATGACCCTGATGAATGTGAAGAGGATTTTTGTGCTTTTGCAGATTCAATGGGGGAGGCCATTAAAAAAATGTATAGGGACCAAGACCAAGCTAGACAAAAGATTCTATAAAGGTAGATTATTCAATCTTTGAGGGAAATAGTGGATAATATTCAGAGTGAAACCAAGAAACTATATAATATCCTGAACACAATAAGGACTTCAAGGGATGAGTCCCAACCTCTTTAGGGAAGGGTATTAACCTTTTAAAATCCACTAAATAAATTATAAAAGAAGCTTTTTTTTTAATATCTTGTGCAAGGAATAGTGCCTATAATAATTTGAATCTAATCACTACCCAAAAAGCCATGTGGGCCTTAAATTATGTGAATTCTAAGAGAGATAGTGCATTTAATTGGCACCATCAAATAAAGGCTTTGATAGCTCAAATATATGAGCTAAGAAAGAGCGGCTATAGAAATTTTTAAGGATATGAGGGTTATAGATGTAATGACCTCTACAATTTATTTAATAAATAAGTCCAATTTTGAAGGGTTATTTAGAGCCAATGTAAAAGCATTCAAAGTTGAGGTAGAAGGCACAATATATAAGACCAATGTATACATAATACAACTAATCAATTTTTTAAAGGACAAAGTAACTAAGGAAAAGGCACTTAGAGCCAAATTCATAACCTCAAAATTTGAGTATAAAAGGATAATGGATGAAATTACATAGATATTCAAACCATTTGTGCTCGATTTTGGTATCATCAATGTTGAGTTCGATATTACTTATGTACTATACAAGTAAAAGGCTACTGAAGAGTCTATTACAACACATAATATATTATCAATTCCTCATTCAAGCACTCATATTTAAGTGGTGTAGGGATTAATTTTATTATTGGGCCCACTTTGATTAACTCTTCACATGCAAAGCCTCAATCTATTTTTTGTAACTACATCGAGCATGTAATCATCATCCTCTTCCAGTAGTGCCAAGTTGGCACCATAGATATATGTATGTATGTATGTATGTATGTATGGTAATGTAATGATACTTGGGTCTCTATTCTATTTTAGGCAAATATATGTATTTATATTGTAATCATGCAATTTTGGCCAACTATTTTATGAACATCCTGTACATGCATATTTTGTATGAATTATAACTCCCAAATCTATATTTGAAAATGTAAAATTAAACATTATTTAGAGGATGAGGCAAGCCCTCTATAAGTTATACAGACTTGTATCCCCCTAATTCTAAAGGGAAGAGAATTTTGGCTATTAAGGTGAATAATAATTTATACATATTATTTTACAAGTTTGTCTTGATGTGCATTCTTTATTCTACTCCAAACCTATGATTCATTGAATAAGTTCTATCATTCTAATATTTTAGTCTTTGGGTTGTGTATAAGTGTTTTATTGTATAATTATTCATATTATGCAGTAGCTAATTTGAATGGTTTTGTGTTTAATATTCATAATCTCCCTTTGAATATGTGTAATTGTGAACATATATCGATAAAAACCTTTCATTATGTGCACTAAATTTAACTATATTTTATTTATTTAAACTCCTAATTGTGTTTGTTTATTTTTTGTGTTGATATTAACTTGCAACAAGCATTAGTTCCCTACCACTTGTCCAACCCATAGTGCAGTATCTAGTTTGGAAGGGTCTCATCTATCTTTAATTCACAAACCTTATTTTCTACCCTACCCTTCCATCTTTTTTGAGTTTATTTTGATCATGCCCACCTTAGGTTAGATCCACCCATACATTTCAAGTAAATTTCATATTCATGTCATATATGAACCATCTGAAATAAACAATTTCTCCTCTCACCACTATTCTACCACTAAGTTGTTTAGGAAACTGAATGCCCTGCAACTAGTGCCTTAGAGTGAATATTTTCACTGGTCCTAAAACATTATAGGCTACCTCGTAAGGTTTCATAGTGTGTATACAATCCACATCAACATTTCCTATTTCCAAATCATTTATATAATTATTTTTCTTATAGGTTTGAAGCCTTCAAAAAGAAGATCATGAGCAATATTTGTCAAGTTATAAGCTATATCACTACATGCACTTGCATATATCATATTGCATAATTAATCATGCGCAAGCCCACATAAGGGGGAGAACTACATCAGACTGAGGCCCTCTTTAGAGTATTGTCTATATAAATAACACTTAGTGATAGAGGTGTCTTTGAGGTTAGCTCGACTTCACTTGATCCCACTAATCCTTTTTTTACAAGGTAACATCCCCTAAGAAGGACCTAGGGTTTTGAGCTATGTATTGATATCTAAAACCTATGAACATAATTGAAACATAGAATTTGAAAGGAAAAAATGAACCCTAAAAGGTTTATTTGGTCACTCCAAAAAAGGATCAATATTATGTACAAGACATAAGCGTTAAAACTGGGATGAAAGTGTCAACACTAGTGTCCATATTCTGATGGTGATGTCAAGGCTACCAGAGAGCTAAATTTCATAATCTAACAGATGATAGTGGAGCAGCATACTATATCATCCTTCACTTGCACTTATCAAATCTACCTACACATAATTTAAAAAGCTAAGTATTGTTTCTTGTTTGTGTTGCCACTATCATAATATTGTTTGGCACTGTACTTTTTATATTTAGCATTCTTTCATGATTTAATATTGTATCATAATATTATGAATATGAATTATTTAATTAGCATGATTTTAGAATAGCTTATCCATTTGATTTATTAGGCTATTCTCCCCCTAACTCTTTCCAAAAAGGGTTAAACATTTGGTGAACCCAACCTCTGAGTCTAATTAAACCAAACCCTAACTTCCACTAGGGTTTTAACTTTTTAGAGTTTCAAATTGCTACATTTATTTTTTAGATCTAATTTTTGTATGGACATAGTATAGGTGATTTTTGTTCTCCTTGTTTTCATGGCCTTCATTCTATTTATTTTGGATGTATTTGGGGTTATAATCCTCAAAATGAATATTCGTAGTGAAAAACCTAAAGAGCCTCATCCTTTGGATTTAATATTCAATCTTCTTGATAATTAATAATTTGCTTATGAGGATCTCATGGCCAATAAGAATTAAATAGCAATCCTTGTTTTGTATCAACCCCTTAAAATTATGATAATGAATGAAACAATAATCCAAAAAAAGTACATATATTGATGATAATATAGATTCTAATAACACCACTTCTGATGGCTCTTATGATTATGATGGTCACTCCACATACTCAAAAATTGATTATTTTATAGCATATTTATGTATCTCTTATCCTATTCTTATCTTACTCTTTGAAACATATAAAATAGATAAAAAGGAGACTCTTCCTCATCCTCACCCTAAGGAAGGTGATAACTACTTTCCCTATAACAAGGTCCATGTTATCATTACTTTGAGGAGTAAGGTATTCCATCCTATAGTTCCAAAGGAAGGTAACCAACATACCCTTCCTCAAACCCATCCACCTCACACATCTCCTCTAAATAGTGTGTGTATGAAAATTAACTTGAAGTACCTATGGTTTGCCCTTATGAAACCATCAAGGATAAAATCATTACTACGACAAGGTCAATATAAGAGTTATATAATCAAAATAAATATTTAGTTTCAAATATCACATCATGGGAAAACAATATCACACATATAAAGAATATAAAATATATCATGTAATAGATATATCAATCAAATAACCCACTCACCTTATGAGTGCATCTCCTAAATCACACGTGTAAAAAGAACAACTATGGGTACCAAAGGATAATTTAGAGTAGAAACAATTACAAATTAAATAATTAAAGAAATAAAAGATTTAAAAGTAAAAATTAGAGTAAGAAAAGATTCAAAAAACAAAGCTAGAGCAAGCAAGGTTAAAAAAAAACCAAGATGAAAAAGAAAAATTACAAAATGCACAACATGAAAAGGAATAATTATAAAAGTAATGTATTGCAAAGGCAATGTTACAAAGAGCAATTGGCAAATCAAACTCACGGTAAGCAAACAAACATGACAAAAGTAGGATTTTTAACAAAAAGAGGTCAAAAAGTAAGAGACAACTGACAAAGGTAAATTTTCAAATGTGGTTACAAAAGAAACACTTTTTAATTCTACCATGCACACTTATGGCACATTTCTTTCAATAAATATTACTCATTTACCATTCCTCATAGATTTTTATCCTCATCTTGAGATCATTGGATAGCTTGTGCATTTTTAAAACACACTAAAAATTCAAAAAAAAATCAATAAAATATAAAAACAATCAAATAAAGCAAAAACATTAAAATACTTATCATTTACATGTTTACTAGCCTTTGCATATGTTGTTTACTTTATGTTAGTAGATAACATATATTTCCCTTTCTATACACACATATGTTTCATGGGTACTTGAGTACAATATAGGCATATATTAGATCCATGATACATGAGCCTATAGATGTTAGACCTTTCCTCTACCCACATGACACACTACATTGGGTGCATGTAATTTTATTAATCATGATTGCTACAGGTTAACTTGTTTTATGTTCACTTTACATTATCATGTTAAGCTTATATATTAATGCTTACACATGTTTATGCTTATGTTTGACATCATGTGTCAACTATGTTATGCTACATGACATTTTGATAACATATGTATATAGGAACTAGTATGATATGATTATGCTATTTGTTTATATATCACTTATTCATCTTATAACATGGCTTACTTGAGTGTACTTATTGTTTGATAACTTATTTAAATTGTGGAATATTTGAACATGTTCCTTGTTTATTGGTCACAGTTCCCTGAGTGTTGTTTCTTTGGTGTGCAAAAATATGAACATGTCCTCCCTTTGAGTGTGTGATATTTGAACATGCCCCTTGTTTGCAGTATCCTTAAACCCTTATTATGTGACATTAAGTGATTTTGTATGTGTGCTTGATTATTTTTTGAGCTTGTGATTGTTAATTTTAGATGTTTATATGATCTCTATCATGCATCTTAGGGTTTGTTGTGATTGTATATTGTGAGCTTCATTGATACATATAGTTAGACATGATATGTCCATATGCTTTGTTAGTACATTATTGATACAAATATAACATGGTTATCTTATCCTTTTGAGATAAGGTGACTATCACTTTGCATTCCCTTCACCTCAAAACTTGGGGGGGGATATTAAACGGGGGAATGCCATTGAAACATGAGCCCGCACATATATAGTTGGAAAAATTTGTAGAATTTGATATAATTTACAAGATTCAAATATACATTTATATTAGAACCTTATGCACTTAACATTTAGTATTGCATATTTGGGACAATTTTTTTCAAACTTGTGACATATATTATACATAATTTACAGATCAGAGGTTACATTTTGACAGATACTCTAGCTTGAGACACATTAAATATGCAAATGCCATGAAAATACACTAAATCACACACATACACACACACACATATTCAAATTATATACACATGTATGCACCAACCTTACCAAGATGCACCGATTGAGATTTATCTACCTATAGCAGTTGGCTCCCTTGAGTAGTGTGGTTAAGACTTATCACCCTCAATAACCTTATCATTACTTTTATTTTAAAATTTGAGATGGTTACAACATTTAACCTATGTGATATTGGCTATATTGGTTAGATTATATATACATTGGAGTTATACAATTTAGATTTAGTGATCTCAATGGCCTTGGCACAACTCACCCTTGCACTAGATTAGGGGCATGATCACCCTCTAATTCTCTCCTTCACATCTCCAGGGTTCAATTGTGAACCTCTCTCCAACACTTCAACAAAGAAGCATCATTTCTAAATCAAACTACCAAGGGGCAACATGGTTTCATTGACACACATGTATACTCCTTCCTAGCTCTCCTTTCATTCAAGTATTTTAATTATTCAATTTTCAAATTATATGCACTAAGTACAGTATAACATGTTCTTGGTTTTAATTAATATACAAATAGTAAATTCAAATAGGGCTTAATTTAATGTAAGGTGTGTTGTACACACCAAGGTACACATTTATTTATTTTAACCTAGTAATTTCATCTTATGTATTAGAAATATAGATACTCAAATCTAATTTTACATGATAAACTAGTCTTTTACACTCAGAAAATATCACCCATGGCTCAATATTTCAGTTCAAGACCTTTCCCACTATTGAAAGGCTCACATTTACCATCTCATTATGCCTAAATGCTTATCCTACTGAACTTGATATTATGATTATTCAATTCACTTGTAGCCCATAGTATGCATAAAACTTGATTAATATCCTGCTCTAGCAGCTACAAATCTTCCACAACTTTTTATCCTCCCAAACACTACCATCCAAACTAGGACACTAGCATTGATGTTAGTGTCATAGGGTTGACACTAGTGTTCAAACCTTATAAATGGTTAAATTTTTAAATATTTAGACATGTATGGGTTGGTTTATTTATCTTAATTAACAACCCATGAGATAATTTCAAAAGGTGTGGTATAAATACAAGTAAAATACCATTCATTAGAATCAAGCACACTTCAATATTATACCAAACAAAAACACCTCTAAAGCTTACAAAAATGCCCTTTTCTTCCCTATTTTCAAATTAGTCATATGGGTAGTCTTCTTATAGGTTTTTGCATTCAAATAACAACCCATGAACATTATTTGTCAAGTTACAAGCTAAACCACTACATGCACTCACATATAACATATTGCATAATTGTTCAAACACAAGTCCACATAAGGGGGAGAACTTCATCATTCTGAGGCCCTCTTTCAAAGGCAATGCTCATTAATAGAGGGGTATTTGAGGTTTCAACTTCACTTCAACCCACTAACCCCTATTTTTTAAGTTCACATGCCCTAATCAGAGGACTTAGGGTTTTGAGCTACATATTAACATCTAAAACTTTTATGTGTGATCTAAATATATAATCTACAAGGTGACAATGAACCTTAAAAGGCACAATCGGTCCAAATTCAAAATAAAAGCATCGACTCCAATGTCAAGATTCTGATGATAGTGTCTAGGATGCTAGAGAGATAAGTTTTGGAATTTGTCAAATCACAATAGAGCATCAAACTATATCATCCTACACCCACACTTCTTAGATTTTCCTGCACATCAGTCAATAAGTTAAGTATTTATTACTTGTGTTAAAACTATCAAAATATTGTTTGATAGTGTACTTTCTATATTTAACATTCTTTCATAATTCGACACTATATCATAATATTGTGAATCTAAATTATTTAATTGGCCTACTTTTAGAATAGCTTAGCTATTACTTGATTATGTTATTCTCCCCCTGACTCTTTTTAAAAGGGGTTAAATAGTTTCCACCCTTTGGATCCATATGAATTACTCTTATCCTTTCCTTTTCCTAGTTCCAAGCACATTCAGAAAGAGAAAGATAAGGCCAACTTTTTCATGTAGTATGTGTAGTCTCTCTATTCCAATGTTATCGAGATTCTCTAAAAGACTTAATAGAAATAGAAGCAACAAATGGATCGTCATTGTGTTGTTAATCATTTTCAAGTTGGGGAAAAAGTTTGTCTACACTTGGATAAACATCAATTTCAAGAGAAAACACACAATAAATGTCAGGATCCTACTGCCCACTAAGGGCACACTTGATTACCTTTGTATTAGCAACTAAACACAGAATTTAACCAGAATGAATAAGTAACTAGAAATATGAAATAACACAGAATATGAGAGACAATACCCAATTGTATTAATACTCATCCAGAATAAAATACAATAAAGAAGATGCCACACTTCTTCTTCCCACACCTCTAGAGCTCCCACACTTCTAGGACTCACCAGTAATTCTCCTTCAATAGTTCACTCTCTCAATTACGGTCACAACAATCAACTCAAACACAGAGTTGTTATTCACCTCCACCAGTCAGTAACACCACTGCCAGTACACCAAGTACACAACCGTACTCCAAGTAGATCTCCCTGATCTTGTTCCTTGTCATGTTGCTCGTCTCCTTTGACCTTGCTATCCTATTGATCCACCTTAGACCTTGCACACACAAACACCTGCAAATCAACCGATCTTACTTACCATGTAGATATCTCTACACCCTGAAGAACCCTTGTCCTTGCCTCACCAAGTCCTTATGATTCTTCAACCAGTACCCCGATGGATCTTTTACCAGAACTTGCACACCCTGCAACTCTACCTGATCATACACACTCAGCACCCCTTTGGAACTAGGAGGAGCTACTCTTGCTCTCTCTACAAGCACAATGGCTTTCTATCACACCTTTACAATACAGCGCATGAGTCTATTAAATAGATCTCATGCATACAATAATTAGACTTCTCTTAATTATAATAATTAGACTCGCAACTCAAGACCAAAAATAGTCTTTACATGCAAAGTGCCTGTCCAAAAATAGACCAGTCTGGAACCCACATGCAAACTACATGCACACACAGGTTGCTGACATCGGCTCTTTCTTGACCGATGTCGGCTGACTAATAACCGACGTCAGTTGCTTCTGCACTGTAATCTGACTGACATCGATTTGCCTGACTGATGTCGGCTCCTCTACAACATGCTCTGCAACTTAGCAACCCAGCAACCACCTCCATGTTTGCATCAGTGAAGCTTTTAGCTCCACAACCTAACAATCTCCCACTTGGAGATAAATAGCTGCACTTGTACCTGTACCTTCGTCTAATTCATTTCCTAGCTTGTATCCCTCTTCAAGCTCAATCTTGAAGACCAACCACCACACAACTTGTGGTGCACCTCCTGTCATCCAAGTAACCTGCCACATCCGAACCTACAACTCCATGTAGTGAAGACCTTGACCCTGCGTAGCATGAATCCCTGCTGCTGGTCCCTCTCAAATACCTGAGAATCCACTGAACTGCCCTCCAGTACTTCTTCCATGAATTGGCTCCAAACTCTTTGACAACTCCCACTGCTTGGGGAAACTCAGGTCTACACTCGACCTCATGTAATTTCGAACACTGTTCTAAGCTCAGCTTGAACTTTCCAGCCCTTGGTGTGCTTACCGATTCTACATCCTGCGTATTGAACCCCACCAACACCTTCTTCACATTAGCTCCCACTAGAGACAAAATCGACCTGTGATCTTCCATGTCTCTCATGCCAAAGAATTTTGCTGCTCCCAAATTCTTCATGACATACCTCTGAACTAACTTTACCTTTAGCTCAAAAACTCCCTGCATGTGTAACTCTGCAACAAGAAACCACACAACATACAGTAACAAGATAATGTTGCAATCATCATCCACTTGGTAAAGAAAACACAATGGGTTACATTGACCTTGACTAAAGCCATCCTCTGTCATACACCCGTCAAACCTCTATTGCCCTATAGCTCGCTCAAGACCATATACCTTAGCCTTTCATCTCACGTGTCCATTCACTCTCTTCTCTAACCTGGGAATCCATTCATCTGTCAGTGCTTTTATCTCAGCTGGCAACTCTACCAAATCTCCTACTTGGTTCTCTTCCAAAGAATTCATGCTCCCACTAT
The DNA here is from genome assembly GCA_037957365.1 of Torreya grandis. Lineage (NCBI taxonomy): Eukaryota > Viridiplantae > Streptophyta > Pinopsida > Cupressales > Taxaceae > Torreya > Torreya grandis. Next base: position 1,070,265 of record JARHVA010000800.1, read on the forward strand.
TTCCTAGATTCTACCTGCATTGCCTCTTCACGTCTTCCTGGTTCTTGACCATCAGTGAGCAACAAGTAATATAAAGAAGGTAAACAATGAATATGAGGCTCACTTATACTTTCAGTCCTCCACATGGGCATTTGAGACTCCTTGACAGCTTGTTGTCCGCCCAACATCTGTTCCAGTGACCGATCTTGACCATCTCCCAATCTGCATCTAACCGACATCGATTCCCTGTGAATGACCCTGACTGTCGACGTTTGTTCCCCTTGACCGACGTCGATCTCCACTTGCCCGACACCACCGAATCTATTGATTTGCACATGATCGACGTCGGTACTTATTTTTTAGATGTCAATTTCTTCTGACCAACGTCGGTACCTGTGTTCTCCTGTGAGTGATGATCTTTTTACCCGCGAGCTCCCTTGGATCAAAACCCTGTCCAAATCAACACAGCCCTGCTCAGAATAATCCAGCCTTCTCCACTGATCTCTGTCCCTCATCTCCTCCATGAACATCAAGGCTTTCCAGTTCTTAAGTTTATCAAAAACATCTATCTTCCGCTTAAGAACATGCATTCCCTTCTTACACATGTGACCAAGCCTACAAAGCCACATCTCTGCAACAGAAGGTGAATCAGTAATATAAGTAGATAGATAAAGGATACCTACTTTCTTACCACCATCTAATTCAAGTGCATCCGCTGTGAGAGTTATTGTGCATCTCTCATCACCCAACTTTTCTAAAGAAATTAGACTCATCTCTAAGACTAAGACCTGCATGACTTCCTTCAACACCCGTGTGTTACCCGTCTGTAATTTCAGCTTCACTTTCCCTTTGCCAATAATCTGACAAGGCTCACCAACCCCTAAATAAATCTCTCCAAAGTCTCCCTGGACATACCCATGAAAAGATGTTCTATTTCGAGCTGCATGGAAAGAGGCAACAGAATCTATAATCCAAGATTATACTTTATCCAGAGCATCATGTGCAACAACACCTGCAACATCTGTTTATTCATGCTGATCTACTACCAACCAATAATCTTTCTTTACCTGCTCTTTCTTTCCATCAATCTGACCATTCGTGTTATTCAGTTTCTCCATTCGTAGCTTACTTTCTTCTGTCATTGCTATACTCCCACTCAATCTGAAACCCCTGAGAGTGACCTGTAATCAATAAAACACTTAACATGCTCTGACCACCTGTTAGTGTACTTAACCACGCTTTGATACCACTTATCAAGATTGGTACCAACCTGGTCAACCTGGCTCTGATACCACTTGTCAGGATCCTACTGCCCACTAAGGGCACACTTGATTACCTTTGTATTAGCATCTAAACATGAAATTTAACCAGAATGAATAAGTAACTAGAAATATGAAACAACATAGAATATGAGAGATAATACCCAATTGTATTAATATTCATCTAGAAGAAAATACAATAAAGAAGATGCCACACTTCTCCTTCCCACACCTCTAGAGCTCCCACACTTCTAGGGCTCACCAGTAATTCTCCTTCAACAGTTCACTCTCTCAATTACGGTCACAACAATCAACTCAAACACAGAGTTGTTGTTCACCTCCACCAGTCAGTAACACCACTGCCAGTACACCAAGTACACAACCGTACTCCAAGTAGATCTCCCTGATATTGCTCCTTGTCGTGTTGCCCGTCTCCTTTGACCTTGTTATCCTGTTGATCCACCTTAGACCTTGCACACACAAACACCTAAAAATCAACTGATCTTACTTACCATGTAGATATCTCTACACCCTGAAGAACCCTTGTCCTTGCCTCACCAAGTCCTTATGATTCTTCAACCAGTACCCCAATGGATCTTCTACCAGAACTTGCACACCCTGCAACTCTACCTGATCATACACACTCAGCACCCCTTTAGAACTAGGAAGAGCTACTCTTGCTCTCTCTACAAGCACAATGGATTTCTAGTATACCTTTACAATATAGCCCATGAGTCTATTATATATATATATATCTCATGCATACAATAATTAGACTTCTCTTAATTACAATAATTAGACTCACAACTCAAGACCAAAAATAGTCTTTACATGCAAACTGCCTGTCTAAAAATAGACCAGTCTAGAACCTACATACAAACTGCATGCACACACAGGTTGCTGACATCGGCTCCTTCTTGACCGATGTCAGCCAACTAATAACCGACATTGGTTGCTTCTGCACTGTAATTTGATTGACGTCGATTTGCTTGACCAACGTCGGCTCCTCTTTAACTTGCTCTGCAACTTAGCAACCCAGCAACCACCTTCATGTTTGCATCAATGAAGCTTTTAGCTCCACAACCTAACAATAAACTCAAGCCTTTCCATTTTGGACCTTACACCATTCTCTAACAAATATCTAATAGTACTTTTTACATGGATATTTTGATGTAGTTAGGCATTCATTATGTTTTCAATGTTGATCTCTTTAAGCACTACCATGAATCAACATTGAATCCTGATGTTCTTATCAATCATCCTACATATGTTGTTTCATATCTCAACTTTTGTTGGATGTCAATTAATTATTTGACATGAAGACTCATTAGACACATCAAGGGTCAACCATATCTTACGTTGTTACAAAACATGGTAATATTTCACATCAAGATAAATGGTTTTTAGAGCAACAGATGCCTCCAATGTTGCCTTCATTATTGAAAGCATTATATTCCAAGGCTTTTATGGGTGGGAGGAATGATAAGGAAGCATATGAAATATCATAGGTTATATTTTAGCCTATAATTTTCTATTTTATTTTGTGTGCATTACAATAAATGAGAATTAACTTGTATTACTCTCACACATCCATTCCTATATTGTATCCTTGTTAGTTAAGCTGAGATAGGTCATCCCTCCTTTGAATAATTTATTATGTATGGATGTGTATGATTTTTTATTTATCTACATATGTTCATCCTATTATTGGGGATAACTTACTTGTTGTTAGGAATGCAAGTATGGATTTGGATTGGGTTATATTTTGATTGTAGGATAATGGAAGTATTATAAAGTCATGTAATATTCTATTTAAAAGTTTGCAAATATTTGAATTTGTTATTTCATAGGAGAATTTATCACACTTATACTTGTGTATAACTTATTAATAGCTTCTTGTTCATCCACTATATGGACTCCCTAAGGAATCCATATTATTTTAATTATTTGATTGTATATGATCCATTTAAATTACAAGTTTCATAATAATGTGAGTAGTGTTAGGTGCATTTTGATTGGTTTGAGATGCTTGAGTCCAATGTTTAATAGAGTGAGAAGATTGTGTAGCACTATATGTGATATTAGCATTAGTGTTGATGTTTAAATTTTCATTACTAAAGGTTACATCGTCCATACTTATAGCTAAGGTAGGCATAGTGGAATAATAAGGATTAGAAGAGGTCATAAAATTACTCACCGTAAGTCTTATTAAAAAGCTATGTTTATAAGGAGTTACAATAAAAAGATCCATCATGAGGGCATGAATTTATTCAAATGATTTTCATAGAAGTTCAATTTATTCTTGAATGTAGACTTTCATCTCACAAGGGTAATTTTGAGTACTTTTGACAATATCCCACTTTGCCCTCAAAATCATAATCTTCATAGGGTTGTTTTTTAGCCCTATATCTTATGTTAACATTAGGGTTAGGATTCATACACCTTTTTTTTGTCATAGATATATTGAAATAATTAAAAGGATTTTAATCAAAATATATATGGTATGCATAAGGATTTTGAGCATTCTTTTTAGTATTAGTCATGGGCATAAGATCATGATTGTGAGAGTATCCTTGGAAACCACTAAAGTCTTGGTCCCATTCATTTTGATAATTATTGTTAAGGAATTACATTATAGGAATGAAATGATAGCCTTTAGGGATGCTAAAGGAAAATTAATTTGATAAAAAAAGTATGCTTGACAAATTAGGAGAGTTAAGAAGCTAGGAAAAGAAAATGTGAAAATGAAACAACATAATGGTAGGGTAAGATTCATGTTGGATTCACCAAAATATATGTAGGGTGAATAGGTTAGAAATATGAATATCCTCTAATATAGTAAAAATGAGGAGACCATACTAGATCCAACATACATACAATATGCCACACTACAAAGCAGGGCATGGCTATAAGTAGGAGTTATTTGTAAAGCGGGGATAGAGGATATTATTAAGAAACCTATGCAAAGAACTGATAAAAAATAACCTAGATCCAAGATGTAAAAGAGGTATTTTAAAGATACATAAATGCCATTAGGCAAAAACCAATAGGTATTTAAATGTTTAACCCTAAAATCTAGATATGGAGAATCTAGGGTTAAATGGGTAGATATACCCTAAGTCACAAGGATGATAGACTATCTCTAAAGCAGGTCAATCATTTGAGAAATTTAGATAAACATATACTAAATTTATTATGTTGAGATATGCTAAAAATAGAAAGTTTAACTATGATAGATATTGTAATGATAATGAAAACAATATATTTAGTTGGTTTTGATGCTAATATATATTTGGATTTGGATTTTAGATCAATCACCTGATTCTAGAAATTGTATCTCTATAGCCGCAAACACTTGCGTTGACTTGGGATGGTTGTGTTGACACTACTATCTAACTCAGATGTAAGTGTTTGATATGAAATATCTACTAAAATTGGATGTGACCACCTAGATGCTTCTAGGTTTTGTGTCACCTTCATTTTAATGTATTTATATTCATGTCATAGATTGTCGCTCCTTGTTAAATAAAAAAACCCTAGTTATTCATCTTCATATGTAGTTGTGGGAAAATTAGGTTAATGGGCACACAGTGTCGAGATGCCTCAAAGACCCCTCTATCAATGAGTGTTGACTATATAGCCAATACTCTGAAGAGGGACTCGTACCGATATAGTTCTCCCCTACATGTTGGCTTGTGTGAATCATTTAATGTGTGATAAATAAGTATATAGAATGACCTAACTTGTAACTTGGCAAATGTGGATCATAGAGTGCTCTTTTAGTAATTCAAACCTATAAATATATTGTCCCTATAACTGATGTGGAAATATGAGAAAATAGGGAAGCTTTGCTCACTTGAGTGCTTGATTGAGTGTTTTTTGGTCTATGCAAGGTGAGGAATGAATGAGGATTGATCTTGTATTTATACCAATCCCTTTGGAGAATATCTCGAATTAAAACACTTTAGCCAACCATATGTATATGTATCATTTGTAAATTGGATGACTTTAGGGCACTATATGCTTGTATCAAAATATGACACTTGTGTGGACGTAGGTATCTAACTGGGATGCAAGTGTCTAGGTAATTGGAAAATAAGAGTAGGTCCAAAACTTGTAGAAATAGAAGATAAGCAGGTTTATAACATTTTGGGCAAGATATAAGGTCTAAGTCATTAGAATAACATTAGTCAAACTAAGAGATAAGTAATAGGCATAGATAAATAGTATATGCGAGTGTTTTGGCAATGAGAAAGGTCTAGAAGCTGAAGGTACATCCATGATATGTATTTTCCAAGTGTACAAGACTGATATGCCATATAATCCAAAAATAGTGTCTACATTTCCCCTCCTTTAATTATTAAATTATTGGTTTAAAGGAGGAGAAACATGTCCTTGGGTGTGTATAACACACCTTGAATTTGTTTGAGTCCAACTTGTGTGCTTTATTAGTGACTGACATGCAACCAAGAGCATGTTACAATATATAATCAATGCATATAATCTAAAATTGAAAGAATTTAAATGATTTAAATTGAAAAAGAACAAGGTTTAGGAGTACATTGGTGTATCGATACAACTATCTTGCCTTTTGGTAATTTGATTTAAAAAGATATATCATTATGAATCATTAGAACTAAGATTAGAAAAATATAAATCTAAAAAGTGCATATGTCTATAGAGATAGAGATATTAGAGGACAAATGCCCCCAACCTTGGAGAAAATGTGAGTTGTCACTCGATAGTTGAGATTAGCTAAAACATGGAACTCAACCATGCTTATAACCTAGTGAGTGTGAGTGAACCAAATCAAATAATGTTATAAAACTTGTGATATTGGATGATGTAATCAATTCAAAACTATAAACTTGGCAAGATTGAGTGATTTAATCACCTCAACCATACCAAACATGAACCAACTACTACAATATATTGGCTCAATACAGTTCACAATAATACAACCTAGTTGGTGATGACAGTCCCTAAAAGTGTTTTAAATCTAAAATTAATATTATTCTACAATTTTAGGCACACATTTCATAACATATGCACCTTAGATATGTCTCATGTTGAATCTAGGTATAACAATGGTACAATTGTATAGAATTATGTCACAAATGTGTATTTGAATCATATAGCAATGAATTTGGTCAATTTGAAATTGTGTAAGTGTGGATAACATGTTTCCAATGCCCCCATTATAATATGAAACTGTAAATTGGTGTAAGTGTAAACAACATGTTTCCAAAACATGACCCCACTATAATCTAAATTTGTGAACTAATGTAAGTGCCAATGTGGAGGACATGTTTCTAAAACATGCCCCCACTATAATCTGGGTATGTAGAATACTAAATAAGTGTGGATAACATGTTTCCAAAACATGCCCCCACTAAATCTAAAACTATGACAAATGTGGAGAACATGCCCCTGCTGCAATGTAAATTTATGGAGTAATATGGAAGTCATGCCTTTATGGCATGCCCCCACGATATGTTCCCCCTTTTTTTGAGGTAAGATAAAATAGAAAATGGTAGTTACCTTACCTCAAAATGATAAGATAACCATATAAACTATGAATGTACCATGTACCATATAGAGGGAACGTGTCTAAGTAGATATATCATCGAAGCATGAAGAATTTGATCACACTAAGTCCTAAAATGCAAGATGTAGATCATGGTAACATCTAAATAGTAACATTACAAGTTCAACAAGTAATCAAACACACACACAAGAGCACTCAAAATTAATTCAAAATACAATGGTCCAAGGAGACCTCAAACAAGGGTCATGTTTAAATTCTTCACAATCAAAGGGACATGACTTAGTCAAATGTCCACAAAGCAAGAAATGACATATTCAAATGTCAACATACAAAAAAAAATGACATATTCAAATGTCAAAGAGGCAAACAAAGGTAGGGGGCCATAAATAATAGAGCATATTCAAATGTTCAAAACAAATAAGATAATATCAAAGCAAGACACTCAAGGAAGTGCATGAATGAAAACATAAGCAACCATCATAAACATAACATACTAGTCCATGGATCATATGTGTTAGCAAAAAAATGTTAAGTACATAACATATCAAGTACATTGTGGTAGATATAAGCATGGATAAAGGCATGTCTAAGTACATAAGATCAAATATAATAATTTAAAATGACTATTGAATGTTATAACCTAGATGTATCATGATCAGAGAAGCAGATGCCACCAATGTCCACATGACATGGGTGAAGGGAAGTTCCAACATCTGAAATTGCATAGATCATATTTATTTATGCCTGAATCGCACTTAAAAATGTGTGAAACATGTATATATAAAAAATAATGATATGTCATCTACCAACATTGAACCAACAACATATATGCCAAGGAACAAATTGAACATGTAAATGTTGAACATATTTTTGGATTTTTTAAGCTTTGTTTTTTGGTATTTTTGGAATATGTGAAACTAGAGATGCTTTGTTTATGTATAGGTGAAATATCTATCATTGTAGTATCCATGATGTTCTGCGTATGTATAATAGGACTTTGTGGTCGTGAAGAAATAGTAGGGTTAGGGGTTCATGGAACCCATCGTTGAATGGTCTATGGTTTCTTTGGAATAATATTAATAAGAACATGTGTAGGTGTTATGGATATTTGAATATGGTATGTAGTATAATTAGGAACTGTATCATTTTTGGGTAAGTTTCTATTTGATATTCGTGCTTCACATGACTATTTAATTTTAGTTCATTATTCATTATGTATACATTACTTGCACTTATTTTGTGTAATTTATATATAGATATGATAAACTAGATGGTAGTATAAAATATTTCAATTTAACGAAAGTTGTAATTTAGTGATAATGAAGTGATCACCATATGTAATGAAACCTGGTTAAAAATAAGAAATCTTGCATGTAATGATCAAATGGTGATGGAACTTCTCATTTTTCTTCTACAATGTGTTTTATGTCCTTTGACTTTACTAATATGACATTACTTGTATTTGTTTGTATGGTAGCTAAAGATATACTTCCTTATTTGGAAAAGGATGTAAGTTTGCATTAATGATCAAATGATATGCAATTGTTGTTTCTATCAACCATTGCTCCTATTGAGTTTAACCATGATTTTCCAAGCACAATATTATAAGTATTTGGATTATAAATAACCTAAAAAGTAATAAAATATTATTTTGAAGTAAATGAAACTTTTAATTAAATTGATCCCATACTTTTTGGAATTGCATTAGTTTTATCCATATGTGGAAACTTATTTTTAAGAGAGATAAGAATGACATAGAACAAAAACTTGTATCTTGATAGTCCATAACCTTGATATTTATAAATTGCATGCCCTCTATTTGAGTAGTGATAGTAAAAAGGCCTCAATATGAGGAATGGCTTGTGATTTCCTCCTTTGTAACCACATTTGGAACATTATATTTTTTAATTGTCTCTTTTTGCAACATTTCCTTTTCTATGTATGCTTTATTCTTTGACTTATGCTCACTAGTAGGCTCTTATTTTTTGACAAAATGTATCTTTGAATGATTTGCATCAGTATTGCCACTATATCCCAAACCTTGTTGATCATTAATATCAGATGCAAATATAGGATGAGTTATGCCTTGGGAATGTTTTCCCAATCCTTGACCATAACAACCAAAGTTTTGTAAATATTGGTTTCCAAAACCATACTATCTGGAAAGCTAAGTATCATTATTGAGAGGTAAATTTATATCTTTTCGTTGATATGATATATCTTTTTGAACCTATTTTTACTATATGTTTGATATTTTCAATTGTTTTGGATCTAAATTTCCATTTGGTACCCACATTTTTTGTTTTGGCACTTGTGCTTTAGGGGAGGTATTCATAATGTGAGCGGTTTCCTTGGTTGACGTATCAATGATATGATCACCACTATCTTTGAGACTTTATATTTTGTTCTTCAATGCAAAACAATAATCTATATGATGCCCATACATTCTATGATATGCACAATAGTATTTGGATCTCCTTATGAGATGTAGAGGAGGTAGTTTGATCACTTTGTTTCAAATCATTTATTTTAAGATCTCACTTGGACTCTTAGTAGCCTTTTGCTCATTTTTTAATTACTGGTATTAGATATATTCTTTTGTAGCTTTTCATTTGGATACAAAACTTTGTTGGGTATAACATGGGTATAGCATGTTTTATATTTTTTAGGTATGCAATTTGATTTTTTAACTCTTTTATTAACTTGTTCATACTGGTGATTTGATCTTTTAGGGCTTCACAAGCACAAAGCCTAGGTGCCTTGAATTGAATACCTTCACTTAAAACTAGAAGATGGGCCACATTACCCTTTGGATAACTGATAAAATGGACCAAGTTAGAGGGATGGGAACTATCACCTTCCTTAGGGTGTGGAGGAATAAGAAGTTCCTTTTTATCCATAGTAAACATGATTTTAGTAAAATATTTTTTTATTTTTGAGATAAATTGTAATAATTGAAAAACCAAGAAACCTGAAAAACCCTGGAGCACATTAGGAGTTGCATGAAAAGATATGGAGGTTGGGTTCACCAAATGTTTAACCCTAAAATATAGATATGGGGAATTTAGGGTTAAAGGGGTAGAGATAGCCTAGGGCACAAGAGTGGTAGACTATTCTTAGAGAAGGTCAATCATTTGTGAAACTTAGATAAACATATACTAAATTTATTATGTTGAGATATGCTAAAAATAGAAAGTAAAACTATGACATATGTTGCAATGATAATGAAAACATGATACTTAGTTGGTTTTGATGTTAATATAGATATAGATCTAAAATTTGGATCAATCGCCTGATTCTAGAAATTGTACCTCTATAACCACAAACACTCGTACCAACCTAGGATGATTGCATTGATGATATCATCTATCTTTAATGTAGGTGTCTAGTATAGAATATCTATTAAAATTAGATGCAACCACCTAGATGCTTTTGGGTTCTATGTCACATCTACTTTGGTGTATTCACACTTAGGTCATGGATTGTCACTCCTTATTAAATAATAAAACCCTAGTTCTTCATATTCATATATGGTTGTGAGAAAAATGGGTTAATGGGAACATAATGTCAAGCTACCCCAAATACCCTTTTGTTAATGAGTGCTGCTTACATAACCAATACTCTGAAGAGGGCCTCATACCTATGTAATTCTCCTCTACGTGTTGGCTTGTGTGTGAATCATGTAATGTGTGATAAATAAGTACATAGAGTGGCCTAGCTTGTAACTTGGAAAATGTGGATCATGTGGTGTTCCTTCAATACTTCAGACCTGTAAATATGTTGTCCCTATAACTGATATAGAAATAAGATAAAATAAGTAATTTTTGGTCACTTGAGTGCTTGATTGAGTGTTTTTTAGTATATGTTAGGGAAGGAGTGAATGAGGATTAATCTTGTATTTATATAAATTTCTTTGGTTAAAATCTCGCATTGAAGCACTTAGGCTAACCATAGGTATATGTTTCATTTGTAAATTGGATGACTTTGGGGCACTGACGCTTGTGTTAGAATAGGACACTTGTATTGACATAGGCATCTGACTAGGACACAAGTGTTCAGCTAGTTGGAAAATAGATGCAGGTCCAAAACTCACAGAAACAAAAGATAAGCAAGTTTATAACATTTTGGGCAAGATTGAAGGTATGAGTCATTAGAATAACATTAGTCAAACTAAGATTTAAGTAATTAGGCATGTAAAGATATTATGTGAGCCTTTTGGTAGCAGGAAAGGTCTAGAAGCTAAAGGTACATCCATGATATGTTTTTGCCAAGTGTACAAGACCAAGGTGCCATATAATTTAGAAATAATGTCTACACTAGACTAATGATTATCCAAGGGATGTCTAACTAGGGTTATAAAAACATGAAAATATAATATAATCTAGCCTAATCATGAGAAGACAACAACATACAACTCTAACACATGCATATATATATATATATATATATATATATATATATATATATATTGAAACAAATAAAAGAAAGTGTTTAGGAATAAGGATACTTATCTTGAATTTAATTATTGGTGCATCAATATCCCCATTAGATTAAGTGGCACTCTATGAGATATTTTATAGGTGAAGCTCGAAATGTATATAATAAGACCTAAGTATCCTCAATTGGGGATTCCAAAGACTAGGTGTTCTTTTTTAGGTGACTTCTCTCCTTAAGACACCAAAGAACTTATGAAAACATAGATCTCCAATAGTATAAGTTTCAATGTCCTAATTCCTCCTCTTTTATTGAAGGTAGGTTTTCATGCACAAATAGAGAAAAATGATGTTGTACTTCTATAAAAATGTTAAATCTAGAACCTTATATATATGGATCCAACTCATAATAGTAACATACGAAATATGTTGATGGTCTTGGCGTGGATCTATACAATATAAATAAATGAGGTGAAAATAATATTGTGTCACCTAGGGTCAATACAGTTGGAAAGGGACCACAAGTAGGAAAAATAATGTGTCAACCACGGCTAATATAGTCTAAAACATAAGGAACACTACAAAACTATCTTGACATGGTCAGGTTAGTTAGAAAAATGCATGAAACTATGTAGAAGAGGTGGAAGGAAAGGAAAAAAACACCAAAGGAGACTGAGTTGATTAGATAGCATGATAATCAATATAAGTAAGTATGATAGGTTATCATATAAGAATCTCTCATAAAGCATCGTGAGCTAGCCCAACATGATCCCAATGCACTCAAAATGTGCACTCAGGGAGATTGATGGTCGATGAGCCTTGTAAGAGAAATTATTTATACCTAGAAAATATAGGTGTATACACTTTCCACAAATGTTTGCATGTATTTGTAGTGTCAAATATAAGATCTCATTGGTAATCATCAAATTCAATTGGGTAGAATAAGTAACAATTCAAATACATCAAGAGATCCATTGAATCACAAATAATAATCAGCTAGCAATGACAATATCCATTTGGTAGACAAACCAAAGCATAACAACGTGCATACAAATTATGACTAAAATCCACTTGATGGTTTTATTGGATTAGTTGATTTAATCAAAAATAATAATACACATTCAAATTATGTTTATTGAAGATGATATCCCACATGATAGTTCACATGAAGGACCATTATTTATAAGAGGATTCCTATAGAGTAAAGAAAAAGATTACATAATGATTGATAATGGCTCAAGCTTGAATATATGTACTAAATAATTTATTTATATCTTTGGACTTAATATTGAGGATTTAACATACACACCAATGGTTATTACATGATATGAGGGTATTAATAGTGAGCCTCTTGGGTGTACTATATTTCCTATTAGAGTGGGTCCAAAGATAATTTAAAACTTGTTTCATGTGGTGCCTAATGTTGGATCATTTGGTGCTTTACTTAGTAAACCATGGATACATAAAGTGTGAGAATTCCCCTCTACTATACATCAATGTTTGAATTTTGGACATCAAGATCAAGTAGTTACAATCTAAAGAGATGATAGTTTTTTAAAGTAACAAACCCAAAATGAAGTCACATGCATAGAAACATAAGCACAAGTATTACAATGTCTACCTAAAGAAAAGGAATAGAAAATACAAGTGCATAAGTATATTCCAATGAGGGTGTGTTCATTATACACTATAACTCCAAGATAAACACAAGCTCATATATTAAAATCAATGTATGAAATACATTAGCCATCATGATAATCACTCACAAAGAAACATGATGGTAATGATCACCACCCTTAGTTATATGGGTATCACAACATCTAATATGTACTACTAGCAGTCTTAGTGCTTCAACTTTCATATCTTATGATGTCTATCATGAAGCTCCTAGCATTATTGTTTAGCTTTGATAATCAATATCTTATCTTGTAACACAAACACACACTATTTGTATGATGCATTAGATTAATTTGCATTCTTGTAGTGTTATATGTGTTTTACTCTTGGTTTTGTTGTGGGCTTATGGATCACTTTTTGTGTTCCTTATGTGTGATATATATTCATCTAATGTCTACTACAACTATTATTTATATAAATGATACTAATGAGATTTTTAAGATAGGTACACTATTTATATACAACAGGTATATGAATATGATTGAGGATTAGCAATACACTAGGGGCACATCCCATGTTCACTAAAAGGAAAATTTGGGGGCACCACGAGGTCATCTCATGGTACCATTTTAGGTTTTATATTCATTCCTCTTTATTTATCACATCATACTATTAACTGATTTTATATTCCATAGTATACACTTCATGTTGGATGTGTCCTTATATGTTTAGTGCCTTCATACATGTTCATGTGTGCTTGTTATTCTTGTCTTCAATGTTTGCTTTGTGCTTGGTTATATAGTTACCTTGTTTGTTCCATGCTTTGGTTACATAGTTGCCTACCTTACTTTGTGTTTTATATGTTTTTAGTGTGTTTGATGTGTTTTCTCTATGTCTTCCTTTTTGTTGGCATGTTTACCATGTGTTTAATGTGCTTTCCTTGATTTTTATGTTTGATATGTGTTTGATGCATCTTCAGTGTGTTTGTCATCCTTTCAATATTTAAGGTGTTTTCTATTACCACTTATTATAATTCTTATTTATAAGTGTTTGATATTCTCTAAGATGCCATGATCTATATCATGCATGATGCTTCTCTTGCTTGCCTACATTGCCATGATTCCTATCATGTGTTTGTTGGCCAATTTCGGCCCACATACCAAGCTTTTGCCTGGATTGAATAGATGAGAAAAGTTCTTATTTGAATGAATGATCAAATGAAATGTACTAGCTTTTAAGTTTTAGACCATCACAAGGACGTCATGCATAAATGAATGAGTCAACTTGATTGAAAATTTAATAAGTACATTTAGGAAGCCTCTCAGGCCAAAATAAATGCATGGACATAATATTTTTCATCCCTAGATCATGATCTATAAAATTCATATCTTGATGAGCTTTTTATCTCAAGATATAAAGCTCCAAAGTTTGACTTGCAGAGTGAAACAAATGTGCAAACGTCAAGTTAAAGTATCAACAAATAGATGTTGAAATTCAAAAGGAAGATCCAACGATCTACTTTCAATCAGATGATACATCAATGGTGTGCAGGCAGTTAATAAGGTAAAATATCTCTGGAGTAAGATCAATGACACTCATTCGCTTAAATCAAATATAATGGTGCATGGTCACTGATAAGGTCAGTGGGTCTAGGAAGATCCAACGGTTCGTGATCTATTGTACATCTAGATCCAATGGTGCATGGATGAAGCTCATGTTAGTGGACCCAAATAGATCGATGGTATGTATGAAAGCTGACAAGGTAGATCTAACAGAGAGTGTTAAGTTAAAAGGTCAGTGGATATTAAAGATAAATAAGGAGCTGTGAAGTGCCACAATCATGATAAACTGGAAAAAGATCTATGGCTCATGTCTATTCATACATAAAGATCCAACAGTGTGTGTGAGAGAAGATCTAATGGTTCTCATCCAAATTAGATCATAGATCAATGGACAATGATGAAGTTTGAAGGTGCTATGATCTTGAAGACCCAAATTAAGATCAATGGCCAATATTAAAGGATAAAGCAAAAGGACTTTGACTAGAGGTCGAAACATGATCCAAGTTGAACTAGAATGGGTTTTATAGGATCAAATGATGCCATTAAAGCTCTATAGAGGTAAAATAGGTCTTTCTAGGCCTAATAATAGAGATCAAGTACGAGGCTATGCAATCTATAGGTATATATCAATGTGAAAGCTATAGGAAAACCAATAAAGGAGATTGGTTTTCATCTATAATAGATCTATGTTTAGATATGGAAATAGGTCAAATAGGTGATTATGAACAAGTGTCTCATACTCGATAAAGCCAAATCTTCAACAAGCAAGTACCTATGGCTACTAAAAGCAAACATAGTGATGGCTATGTTAGAATCAAAGATATGAGGATTTTTGTCCTCATACTTGTTGACGTAGTGGATTGCACTTGGGGCAGGAGGCCGAGCTCCTACCTTCCACATGCAACAATGGAAACTCCCCTCTTGCCTGTGGGACCGACGAAGCTGGAGGGGAGAGTCTCTAGATAAGGACTAGCTCCCTTTGATGTATCTTTTAGGCCTTGGTTTCTCCTACTGCTAACAAATAAATGGAAAAAAGGGGGGTGAAAAGAGAGAGAGAGAGAGATGCTAAAAACAGAACCTAAGGATATGGAAATAGGTCAGATAGGTGATTATGAATAAGTGTCTCATACTCGATAAAGCCAAATCTTCAACAAGCAAGTACCTATGGCTGCTAAAAGCAAACATAGTGATGGCTATGTTAGAATCAAAGATATGAGGATTTGTGTCCTCATACTTGTTGATGCAATGGATTGCACTTGGGGCAGGAGACCGAGCTCCTGCCTTCCACATGCAACAATGGAAACTCCCCTCTCACTTGTGGGACCGGCGAAGCTGGAGGGGAGAATATCTAGATAAGGGCTAGCTCCCTCTGATGTATCTTTTAGGCCCTACTTTCTCCTACTACTAACAAATAAATGGAAAAAAGGGGGGGTGAAAAGAGAGAGAGATAGATGTTGAAAACAAAACCTAAGCCTAAAAATGAAAAGGTGATACACCAGAAAAGTTGACCTACCCAGCCTGAATATACACTTTTCACCAAAAAGAAGCGCCCATACACTTCATCTGAAGTGGGAAGCTCTTCTGCAACAATCAGCTAGGGGTCTGTGGAAATACAGGGAGGAAGAAACTACCAGAGGCATCCTTAGATACACTTATGGTAGCCTATTCACAGGTGCCTATATTCCTACTGTAGACACTTTTGGCAAACCTGCAGAAAAGAGACTTCACAATGCACTAGACATGTTGTAATCGATCTGTGAGAAGCATGAAATACAATGACTTAACACAAAATAAGAACACAAACATATACTTTAAAGTGCAAGTCCAAATAGAGGTAAAAATGCTAAGTCCTGATTCAAGGTAAAAACTGGTAGAGCTTTGCCTTACAAGCTCGAGAGATTTTTGGGCAGAGTTTTTGCCTTAAGGATAAAAGAGTCCCCTTTCTTAGATGAGAAATTTATAATATATAGAAAAAGGAAGAGAGCTTGGCCTTCCTGGGAAAGACCTTGGCACTCTTTTTGCAAGCTGGCCCATGTGCACTAAGAGCATCAAGAAGAGGAAGTCATTGTTGCCGATGTCATTCTTCTAGAAGAGGCCTATTGGAACCATGCTATGTAATCATTGATCTTGACTTTGGCATTTGAGAACACGGGCTGTGCCTCTTATCCTGCAAACAGACTACGGTTTGTCTCCTCATAAATGCCAAATGGAGAAAGCATGTTGCGTCGCTCATTTTTTGCAGCGTTTGATGACCATCTGGCAATAACTTGCCTCCCCTTTGCCACTTGGTCTGCTTTATCTCTTTCTGCACCTTGTCTTCTTCCTACTCTTTCAGTGCTCGGGGGTGATCTTTTGGCGGGTCGTTGCTTTCCTTGGGCTCTTTTCATGGTTGGCGCTCAGGCAATTTAAAAGCAAATGACTATTTCGTTGTCTTAAAATTGATGTCTGCACACCTGTCATCACTTAAAAAATAATGGCTAATCTATCTTCTTAAAGTTGATGGCTTTCGGGACGTCACCATCCTTGGCAAATTCCTTCGAGCCTTTTCTGCGGGCTTTTTTCTTTTTTGTGGGCCTTTTTCTATGGGTTTTTTGCTTCGGGCTTCTCCCGCATGGTTTTTTTCAAATTTCTTCAGACTTTTTGTTTAAAGAAATTCCTTCAGACAAAAAGTCTGAAAGAATTTGTTTCAATGCTTAAGTCTTCTACGAAATTTTGTCATGCTACCCTTCTGAATTCCTTTGGGCTTTTTGTTTGAAGGAATTCCTTCAGACAAAAAGTCCAAAGGAATTATGTTGTTGCCTTAACAAAATTCTGAAAAAATCTTACCTTTGCGGCTCTTTTCCTTTGAAGTGCTTCCTGCCCTTCGCAAGGGCTCTTGAACTTGGAATTGCTCTCTGCAAGGGCACTTGTCCGTTAGCTTTTTGGGATGCTCCTTTGAATTGCTCGATTGAACTAAGCCGTTGAACTGACCGATTGAACCAAAAATGGTTCAACGGTTCAACACTGTGCGCCACTCCTTTGTTGAATCAAGCCTTTGAACCTGTCGCTTGAACCAAGTGTTTGAACCGAGGCATTGAACCAAGTGATTGAACCAAGCGATGAACCAAGGCATTAAAATAAAACCATTGAACTCAGCTATTGAACCAAAGTGATGAACCAAGGTTGATGAACTTGCACTGATGAACCAAATCGTTGAACCAGTTCAATGATTCAACGATTCAAAGGTGTTAACTCTTGGAAAGATCATGTCTCTGAACCACTCTTCCAACCTTAAGGAAAAGTGTCTTTGAACCATTTTATCTCTCTTTCCTTATGAATTTCTTCAGACAAGAGTCTGAAGAAGCTTTGTAAAACCTTGCACTCTTTAAACTGGTTCTTCAACCGCCAAAAGACTACACCTGTAGAGTTTGTAGAAAAATCTCTGTGAAGTCAATAGAAAACTTGCAGAGTCCGTAAAAATGGACCTGCAGAGTCCGTAGAAAACCTGTAGAGTCCGTAGAAATGCATAGATTCATGCAAAGTCAAAAAATGAAATGGCCCAGAACAGAAGGGGCAGAAGGGGACCGATTTTTTTAGCCTATTGGGCAAAAAATGGTCAACAAATTGGTGACTCCTAGGGGAAGCATGCTTGCTATGCTTAGAGACTAGTTGCCTTGAAGTCCATTGGGCATGGATTCAGATGTAGCTTGAACAAAGTTAGCAACAGCCCCAGAGATCTAAGAATCAAACATGAAGTTTTTTACCCCAAACACAAGGGAAAGCACACACAAGACTAAAAACACTACTTGTGCAAACTGCACTCAGGGAAAGTAGGAAAAGAAACTGAAAATAAACTACTCTATACAACTAACCAGGTACATCTTCTTCCCTCCTAGATCAAAGGGAAAACTTCGTAAGTCCCTTCCCTGGCAAGGAAACTTATGGTGCCAGACAAGTGGCTGAATGAAATGGAGAGTTGGCAACTTGCTCCTCTTGCTTGTCACCTGGATTGGCCTACATCCGAGTGGATCAGGATCGAACATGCTTCCAACATACATGTATTCCTTTTGTTCCTAGAAGCTTGTTGAATGTTGGTCCCTCATGCTGGTGCATATCACCAAGAAATTTGTCGATGTTGGCTCATCACCATAAGCCCTTTGTTGTGCATGATCCCCTTGCAACACATCATGGTTTGACTTGTTCCCTTTTGCTTCATTGGAGATCCTGCCAAACTCATCCTCTGCTCCCTCTTGGCCTTCTTGAAGAAGGGTGACTGTTGTGATGTCTGAAATAGAAACACAAACTGATTGCTCATCCCACAGAACATCACTTCTTTGTTCAAAGCTTTCTTCTTCAAGGCTTTCCTCAAGGAAGACCAGCCTCTCATTTTCCTCCTCAAAGACCAAAATTTATAGATGTTCAAAGATATCCATCTGGTCTTCCTCCAACTTAGGCTCCTTGGCGTAGTCATCCTCCTCATCGAAGCAACAAGGAAGTTCATCAAACAAAGGGGGAGAGAGCTCACCATGCTTAAGTTCCTCTTCGTATTGCTGGAACATCTACATGTACGTGTGACCTACGTCTTCTCCATTTCTGATGAAGTCTTCACAAGGGGCATCAATGATGATTTCTTCTTTGTTGTCGCTCATGATAGCCTCCTGAAGAGCTGCAAATTGGATCTTTTCTTCCTCACTCGCCTCCTGCAGAACAAGTTCCTCCTTGAGAAGGGATGAAGTGAAAAGACCATGTGGAAGAGGAGGCAGTCCTTAAGCTAGAATCGAATGATTCTCCTCCTTCCATCTGGCTAAATCTTCATCAACATCAGGTGTGGCCTGATAACTCTCTTGGAAGTGTGTAGATGGGGTGTGTTCAGACATGAAATGTGCCGTTGGGTCTGAACCGTCCATCACACCTTGGCTGAGGAATCTCTCTCTGGATTCCAACTCTGTAATTCTTCTGGCTATATCCTCTTGGAAGAGCCTTTCATGGGGGTCATCAACATCATTATGTGTAGGAGCAGCCTCATCTTCTTCAAGGTTTTGAGAAAAACCCTTCTCTTCCTTCTTGCCCCATGATTCTACTGTTTTCTCCTAGTTCAGGATCTCAAAATTGGAATTTTGCTCCTGTGAATAGGTAGCAACTTTGTTTTCTCCAAGGTCCTAGGGCTCCTCCACAAGGTTTGAAGGTTCTATCTCTCTTTCACAAAGCAGTCTCATTTTAGCCTCTAAATCTTTAATTTGATTGGCTAGATTATCCTGAAAGAGTCTTTCTTGGAGGTCACCAGCATCATCATGTTGAGTAGGAGCAGTTTCGAGAGAGATGTGCTAGTTCATAATGCTCCCTCCAAAGGAAGATTCATGATCTAAGAAATTTAGAAGGTTCATCTCCATGGGAAGTTGTTCCAGTTCTCTTTGATGCTTGAAGGCTAGGCGCACGGGGTCAAGAGCAAGGTTGATTGATGCATCGGATGAGCCAGAATGAGCAAGTGTCATCTAGTAGAAAGGATTTGGTGCACAAGAGGGGGATTTCTTTAGGATAGGAGGGGGCACACAAGGTTGACTACCTTGAATGAATGGATTCCTCTATTTTGCTACCTCCTCCTCCATGGATTGCAAGGCCTGAGCTTGCCTGAACAAACACGCCTCTTTGTACATCAGCTCCTGCTGATAACCATACTGCTCATCCAATCCGTCGATCTCCATTACCTGCTTCTCAAACTCCAGCGCCACCTCCCTTATCATTGAAGGGCAACTAGGAGAGCTACTTGAGGTGATTGCATGAAAAATTTGAGTCTGATCGAAGTCATACAAAGGAAAACAAAGTCCATGATTCTTATCAATGGGATTATACATACAAAAAATGAGATTTCTTGATGGCACCAGAACTGCTTAACCAGTTGATTCAACTCGGAGTCGTCATTGGTGTTGATCCAAAAGCCTCCAAAGGCTGGCTGGTTGAAGAACACACCAAAAATTCTTCAACTCTGTGGACACAACTTATCCTAGTTGGTCCCACCAGGCATGCCAAAAACTGTTGATGTAGTGGATTGCACCCAGGGTAGGAGGCCGAGCTCCTGCCTTCCACACACAACAATGTAAATCCCCTCTCACTTGTGGGACCGACGAAGCTAGAGGGGAGAGTCTCTAGATAAGGGCTAGCTCCCTTTGATGTATCTTTTAGGCCTTGGTTTCTCCTACTTCTAACAAATAAATAGAAAAAAGGGGGGGAGTGAAAAGAGAGAGTGAGAGATGCTGAAAACAGAACCTAAGCCTAAAAATGAAAAGGTGATACACAAAAAAAGTTGACCCACCTAGCCCGAATATACACTTTTCACCAAAAAGAAGCGCCCATACACTTCATCTAAAGTGGGATGCTCTTCTACAACAATCAACTAGGGGTCTGTGGAAATACAGGGAGGAAAAAACTACTAGAGGCATCCTTAGATACACTTATGGCAACCTATTCATAGGTGCCTATATTCCTATTATAGACACTTTTGGCAAACCTGCAGAAAAGAGACTTCACAATGCACTAGACATGTTGTAATCGATTTGTGAGAAGTATGAAAGACAATGACTTAACACAAAAGAACACATACATATACTTTAAAGTACAAGTCCAGATAGAGGTAAAAATGCTAAGTCCTAATTCAAGGTAAAAACTGGCAGAGCTCTGCTTTACAAGCCCGAGAGATTTTTGGGCAGAGTTTTTGCCTTGAGGCTAAGAGAGTCCCCTTTCTCAAATGAAAAATTTACAATATATAGAAAAAAGAAGAGAGCTTGGCCTTCCTGGGAAAGACCTTGGTGCTCTTTTTGTAAGCTAGCCCATGTGCTCTGAGAGCATTGGGAAGAGGAAGTCACTGTTACTGATGTCATTCTTCTAGAAGAGGCCTGTTGGAACCATGCTATGTAATCGCTGATCTTGACTTTGGCATTCGAGAACACAGGCTGCACCTCTTATCCTGCAAACAGATTGTGGTTTGTCTCCTCATAAATGCCAAATGGAGAAAACATGTCGCATTGATCATAGTTTGCACTGTTTGATGACCATCTGGCAATAACTTGCCTCCCCTTGGCCACTTGGACTGCTTTGTCTCTTTCTGCACCTTGTCTTCTTCCTGCTCTTTCAGCGCTCGGGGGCGATATTCTGGCGGGTTGCAACGTTCCTTGGGCTCTTTTCATGGTTGGCACTCAAGCAATTTAAAAGCAAACGGCTATTTCACTGTCTTAAAATTGACATCTGCACACCTGTCATTGTTTAAAAAACAATGGCTAATCTGTCTTCTTGAAATTGACGACTTTCGGGACATCACCGTTCTTGGCAAATTTGTTCGGGCCTTTTATGTGGGCTTTTTTCTTTTTTGCAGGCCTTTTTTTGTGGGTTTTTTGCTTCGGTCTTCTCCCGTGGGTTTTTTCTGAATTTCTTTGGACTTTTTGTCCGAAGGAATTCCTTCGGACAAAAAGTCTGAAAGAATTCGTTTCAACGCTTAAGTCTTCTGCAGGATTTTGTCGGGCTACCCTTCCGAATTCATTCGGGTTTTTTTCTGAAGGAATTCCTTCGGACAAAAATTCCAAAGGAATTATGCCGTTGCCTTAACAAAATTTTGAAAAAATCTTACCTTTGCGACTCTTTTCCTTTGAATTGCTTCCTACCCTCCGCAAGGGCTCTTGAACCTGGAACTGCTCTCTGCAAGGGCACTTGTTCGTTAGCTTTTTGGGACGCTCCTTTGAACCGCTCGATTGAACTAAGCTATTTAACTGACCAATTGAATCAAAAATGGTTCAATGGTTCAACACTGCGTGCCACTCCTTTGTTGAATCAAGCTTTTGAACCTGCCGCTTGAACCAAGTGTTTGAACTGAGGCATTGAACCAAGTGATTGAACCAAGAGATGAACTGAGGCATTGAACTAAAACCATTGAACTCAGCTGTTGAACCAAAGCGATGAACCAAGGCCAATGAACTTGAGCCGATGAACCAAATTGTTGAACCAAGGCGTTGAACCAATTCAATGGTTCAACGGTTCAAAGGTGCTAACTCTTGGAAAGATTATGTCTCTAAACCACTCTTCCAACCTAAGGAAAAGTGTCTTTGAACCATTTTAGCTCTCTTTCCTTGTGAATTTCTTCAGACAAGAGTCCGAAGAAGCTTTGTAAAACCTTACACTCTCTAAACTGGTTCTTCAACCGCTGAAAGACTACACCTGCAGAGTTCGTAGAAAAATCTCTGTGAAGTCCATAGAAAACTTGCAGAGTTTGTAGAAATGGACCTACAGAGTCCATAGAAAACCTACAAAGTCTGTAGAAATGGACAGATTCATGCAAAGTCAAAAAATGAAATGGCCCAGAATAACAAGGGCAGAAGGGGACAGATTTTTTTAGCCTGTTGGGCAAAAAATGGTCAATAATACTGAAGCAAGTGGAGATGACGTGCAAGATAAAACCAAGGAGAGTTGGTGGTTGGAGGAAGTAGTTGGAGCGTTGATTCTGCTCAAAACCATGAAGATATTTTTCCAACAGACTTAGTCATGACTCATCATGTAAAACAAACCCTTGTCTTGTAATGGATCTCTCAACCAATGAGAAAGCTTGAAGATTATTGAGGTAAATGAAGGATTAGTCCTGTTTGGAAGAAGGCATGCATACAAAAATAATCAATGAACTACTACCATGTTTCTTGATCATTGATGACTTCTTCTGCACTCTCCCATGCATGTTCCCCATTTCTCTCATTCCAATTTTTCTATATATGTAGGCTTCCAAGCCTTAAAATGGATCCCTCTCTTGGGCATGACTAGACTCTACCAAGATTGAGCTTTGTAACCTCTTGAGATGAATAGAAGACTATTTTAAGATTTCATTATTCTGGTATAGTGTGTTCGCGTCTGTTTGATTTTCATATGTGGTAGAAATATCTCCCTTATCAAGTCCTGATCTCACCTAGCTACTAGTTCATCTTGTTATGCAGGTCATGTTTAGTGTTTTATGCCATTTGATTGAAGCTAACATGTGGACACTTTGACTGGTTAGTGCCTTGAATCAGGGCTCTCCATCACTTCCCTTAAGTCTTGATCACTCGGTGAACCTCTGCATGAAATACTAATGCACAATAGACATTTGGGGTTGTAGATTTAGTCTTTTGCTTGTCTCATTAGTGTTTGAAGAGGTTTAAGTAAAGTGGATGAACAATCAATTTAGGTACATCACTAAAATTAGCTTAGATTTCCCTTTCAGTTATCCTTCTCTCCCTCTTCTCCAATAATGAGTAGGTCTTAGTGTAAATGAGCCAAGTGATGCATCAGAGGAGCTAGCCTCGTTAAGAATCCTAGAGGTTTGACCCAAGATTAGGTGACCCACAGCCTAGGGTCATTCCCATGTTGGACTAGATTTGAGTAGAGGACATAAACAATCCTTTGCTCAACTAGGGTGCAATCTAGACCTCCAACAGTTCTAACATGCTCGGTGGGTCAAGTTTCATTATACATAAAGTGAAGAGTTTTGGTGTTCTCTTCGTTCAATCAGCATTTGGAGGTGTATGTACAAACATCAATGGTGAATCCAAGCTTTTAGTTAGTTACAACCTTCCAAGTAAGCCCTTAAGCAAGTTTTATTTTTATTTTATTTCTTTCCTAAGTCTCTATGGTTGGATTTGGAACACAATTCTATCCTAATCTGGTTGGTAAGCCATACCATCAACCAAATGAAGCCTACCAACCTTACTATGATCCTCACCAATAGTATGAGGACCTATATTAGTTATACATGCAGGAGAATGGCCCTGATCCTCTCTATGAGCAACTAGTTCATCATAATATTGCCCCTTCCCAGTCCTATGATGAACCCCCTTATTACCAAGATCATCAAACCTTCTATGAGTCCCATATATCCCCTCTGTATCCTGGTTACCCTCCTGATTAGTAATGGCAGCTGCATGACATTCCTAAATATCCTACTCATATCCCAACCCATTATATATATAGCCTTAAAAAAGCTCTATTGGAACAAGAAAAAAATATGATAAACATTGATACATTGAAAGGGTATGGACAAGAAATTCCAAAACATGTAATTAGAGGGGTTGGGACTTTAGTACAATAGGAAAAGGAGGAATGGATGTCCTTCATTAGGAGAGGTTATCCTAGAAATAATGGTGACATTCTTGACATAGATGGGTTCATCTCCAAGATTGAGGAGAAGTTGGGGGCTCATGAAGAACATCAAACACCTCATCACCCACCCTGGCTTCCCTCATTCCCTCCATGTCAACCTCATGTTGAGCTTCCCATCACCACTCATAAGCCCTCACCAAATGAGTTTCAAATTCATCATAGTTCCCCCCAACTCCTCTCAACCTTCCCCTCATGGAAATTTATCTAAGAAAAAGTCTAGGAGGAAGGGCAAGTTTATGTTGGAAGAGTCAACCATCATAAGCAATCCAAGTCTAATTTTGAAGCCTCCATTGCTAGGAAGATTAAAGCTGTAGACAAACATTTGTACCAAAAATTGGTAGCTACAAAGGAAACACCACCTCAAATGCTCATACTTCCTTTGAATCCTCAATCCATAATGCACACTATGCAATAAAATCATAAGCCTGCGTTTCCATCTTGGATTCAAGTCATGCAATCATGCAAACCCAAAGTTGTTCAATCCCCACCCTCCCCTCCTCAAGATTCTAAGTCATTACCATCTTGAAAATTCATCCAAAGAGGTATGCAAAAGAAGGAGGAAGTGGTGATTATGAAGATCAAACAAGAGACCATTTAGCTTCCACTCCTTTCCCCTCAAAATACCAGAGCCTTTCCTTCATGGAGAGCCATTCAAGAAGCAAAGCAGTAGAGAGAGGAGGTGAAGGTGATCCAAGGAGAGCAACTCCATGAGAAAAATTAGGTACCTATGGTAACTTCTTTGGACCTCTCTCATCTTGATGAATATTTTCAAGGGTCTATTATGCCACTCTTTGAGAAAGATCCTCTCCTTTGTGAGGCAAATCAAGAAGATACAGCTAAGGAGGCATAAAATAATGATGACTTCAGTGATCAAGAAGAGGAAATCACTATTGGAACACCGCTTGGAAAGAATAAGCATGTTTCAACCTTTCATAATGACAAAAAATATGAGTTGTCGGAACAAGTGCAAGCTAGAGATGAGATCCAATACGAAGAAGTTTTAGATGTGCATCAAGAGGTTGTTTCTTAAGAACCTCTTGATCGCATATCAACTATCCAAAATTAAGAGTTTTCTCAAGATCTTGGAGTAGTTGATATAGATCAAGTACAAGCTCATCTTTATTTGGAAGGTGGTCATGAAGACAACTCACATAGAACCATTATTGAGATAGAGAGCATTCTTGAAGAAGAAGACTATTCGCAACAGTTGTACCATGATTTCATGAGTGAGATTGAAGAACTTAAGATGGCAGATTTGAATGATGACACAATACAATAGGTTGAATCTTCATCTAAGGATTCCATTAATGTTTTGGAGCTTTAGAAAGGTAGTGCTACTCTAGAGATGCCAAGGCAGAATGTGAAGGTTGGTCTTGATGTGGAAGAACTTCATGAGGGATTGGTATAAATATGAGTCATGGATGAGTTTGAGATATCTCTTATTGAAAAGGATCAAGATACCCTTCAAATTGATCCCATTCAGGTTAATCAAAGGGAGGAACAAAAGGATGATTAGCAGTTGTACATTAAATATCTGCAAGGGGTTGAGGGACTTTGAAAAGATATGTTGCTCATTGGAAAGCATGTTCATGAGTAGTTTGATCTAGAGGCACTCATCAAAGGCCATGATGTAGATGGGGTTGGCCATTCTAAACTCCTTGAAGAGCTTGATGAGTTTGCAGCTGATAGTAAGGAGAACAAGGTCACTCAAAGTGCCAAAAGGACTCAAGGACAATGCTTAGATAAGGTGTCACTTGCAGAGATTGTGGTTGATAAGTAGTATGAGAAGGATCCTAAAGAACAAGACTAGTTTGTCTTTGTTGGTGACCGGTTTGTTGTTGATGACTCACTCTAGGAGATGCTAAGGGAGTTGGTAGGCAAGAAGAGTGCCTCGTCAGTAGTCATGTTCAATAAACACCATGCTTTGCAACTTATACCATCTCTTAGACTAAGTGAGTTTATGAATTTTCCTTTTGATACAGGTGGATCATGTTTTGTCTCAATTAGTTAGGTTCCTTGTGCATAATTAGTTGTCTATTATCCTCCAAGTGTTGTCCTAACACATTAGATTAGTGTTCCTTTCTTTGTTTAGATTAGTTTCCATTATGTTATGTGTTTCCCTTCAATAAGTGCCTTGGGCACCTTTTTTTGTTTTGTTCTTTTTGGTCTTTGTTTGTTTCAAGAGGGGTTATCTAGAGGGGAAATCAGTTTTAGATTCAAATCAAATTGTTGAACCAGAGAGGATACTCCATGCCCAATGGATTAGTTAAGATAAATGGTTTGGGTTCTCAAACATAGCATGCATGCTTCCCTGCAAGTCACCAAAAATGTTGGCCAATTTTGGCCTACATACCAAGATTTTGCCTGGATTGAATAGATGAGCAAAGTTCCTATTTGAATGAATGATCAAATGACTTGTACTAGCTTTGAAGGTCCAGACCGTCACAAGGATGTCATGCAAAAATGAACAGGTCAACCTGATTTCACATTTAATAAGTGCACTTAGGAAGCCTCTTAGGCCAAAATAAATGCATAGAATTAATATTTTTCATCCCTAGATCATGATCTACAAAATTCAAATCTTGATGAGCTTGCTATCTCAAGATATAAAGCTCCAAAGTTAGACTTGCAGAGTGAAATGGGTGTGCAAACGTCAAGTTAAAGTCTCAACAAATAGCTGTTAAAATTCAAAAGGAAGATCCAATGGTCTGTGTTCAATTGGATCATAGATCAATGGCACACAGGCAGTCAACAAGTCAAAAGGTCCCTAGAGCAAGATCAACAGTGCTCATTCATTCAGATCAAATCTAACGGCACGTGACCACTGACAAGGTCAGTGGGTCCAAGAAGATCCAATGATTCATGATTCATCATACATCTAGATCCAACAGTGCATGAACAAAGCTTAGGTTAGTGGGCCCAAACAGATCGACGGTGCACATGAAAGCTGATAAGGCAGATCTAATGATGAGCATCAAGTCAAAAGGTCAACGGATCTTTAAGACAAATAAAGAGCTTTCAAGTGCTACAATTGCATTAAGCTAATAGAATATATATGACTTACGTCCATTCATACAGAAGGATCCAATGGTATGTGAGAGAGAAGATCTAATGGTGCTCATCCAAATCGGATCATATATTGACGGACAATGATGAAGGTTGAAGGTGCTATGATCTTGAAGGCCTAGATTAAGATCAATGACCAATATTAAAGGACAAAGCTAAAGGATTTTAAATAAAGGTCAAAACACAATCCAAGTTGAACTAGAGCAAGTTTTGCAGGATCAAATGATGTCATTAAAGCTTTTCAAAGGTAAAATAAGTCTTTTTAGACCTGATAATAGAGATCAAACAGAAGGCTATGAAGTCTATAGGTATGCATCGATATGAAAGCTATAGGAAAACCAATAAAGAGATTGGTTTTCATCTATAATAGACGTATGTTTAGATATGTAAATAGGTCAAATAGGTGATTATGAACAAGTGTCTCATATTTGATATAGCTAGATCTTCGCCAAACAAGTACTTATGGTTGCTAAAAGTATACATGGTGACAACTATGTCAGAATCACACATATGTGGATTTTTGTGCTCATAATGAAGCAAGTGGAGATGGCATGTAGGATAAAACCAAGGAGAACTGGTGGTTGGAGGAAGCAATTGGAGAATTGATTTTATTCAAAACCATAAAGATCTTTTTCCAACAGACTTAGTCATGACTCATCATGCAAAACGAATTCTTGTCTTCTAGTGGATCTCTCAAGCAATGAGAAAGCTTGAAGATTATTAGGGCAAATGAAGGATTAGTCTTGTTTGGAAGAAGGCATGCATACAAAAATAATCAATAAACTTCCACCACACTTATTGATCATTGATGGCTCCTCCACTCTCCCACACATGTTCCCCATTTCTCTCATTCCCAATTTTCTATATATGTAGGTGTCCAAGCCTTAAAATGGATCCCTCTCTTGGGCATGACTAGAATCTACCAAGATTGAGCTTTGTAATCTCTTGCGATGAATAGAAGACTATTTTTAGATTTCATTGTTCTTGTATAGTGTGCTCATGTCAGTTTGATTTGCATGTGGTAGTAATCTCTCCCTTGTCAAGGCCTGATCTCACCTAACTACTAGTTTATCTTGTTATGCAGATCATGTTTAGTGTCTGATGCCATTTGATTGAAGCTAGCATGTGGACACTTTGACTGGTTAGTGCCTTGAATCAAGCCTCTCCATCACTTCCCTTAGGTTTTGATCACTTGGTGAACCTCTGCATGAAATACTAATGCATAACAGACATTTGGGTTTGTAGATTCAACCTTTTGCTTGTCCCATTAGTGTTTGAAGAGGTTCAAGTAGAGTGGATGAACAATCAATTTAGGTGCATCACCAAAAGTAGCTTAGATTTCCCTTTCAATTATCGTTCTCTCCCTTTTCCCCAACAATGAGTAGGTCTTAGTGTAAATGAGCTAAGTGATACAGAAGAGGAGCTAGCCTCTTTTAAAATCCTAGAGGTCTGACCCAAGATTAGGTGACCCACAGCCTAGGGTCATTCCCATGTTGGACTAGATTTGAGTAGAGGACCTAACAATCTTTTGCTTAGCTAGGGTGCAATCTAGACCTCCAATAGTGTATATATAGGGTAAGAATCCATGCTTGTGTTTTATATTGCCATGTTTTATGCTATCAACACTACATTGCTTATAAATTGCCTTCATATGGGGCATATTTTATTTAGCTCACACTATCTATATATTTTTCTTTCATATGGGGCATAATACCTCTGTACTTTACTACTTACATTTTACAAATGTGGAGCGTTGCTTACATTTTGCCCATGTGGAGCACTACTTATATTTCACCCATGTGAAGCATGTTACTCGCGCACTCACATTGCTTACATTTTATCCATGTGGGGTGTATAACTCTCACTCTTCCATTGCTTATATTTTTCCCAGGTGGGGCACATTAGTCATGCACTTATATTGATTACATCACATGCATGTATTGGGAAATTTACTTAAAACATACATTATTCTAAGATGTTATCCTTCTATGTTATCCATCAATGATTTTATATCTTATCTTGCACATGATACTTGTCATCCCTTTCATAGGTTCATCCCAAATCTCAAAAGAGGGGCATATATTCCACTCATCATATTTAGATACATGTTATTGGGGCATATGCATTACCATATTTGTTATGATGGATTTGGAGGCCCATGATCGATAGGGTGCCTAACTCCAATTTCCAGTGCTTTATATTTTATGCAGATGTGAAGGCACATATTTGATAAGGGTTTCTAACTCAACCTCATGTTGATATTATATAAGTATCATTGTTTTTTGTAGTAGTCAAAAAATTACTTTAGCCTTGATTTTTTATTGCTAAAGATTGTTCTCATAAATTTATCCTAGACTTAGCATAAATTCAAAGGCATGGAACTTTATAGGGGCATCTTCATAGTTTCAACAAAACTAGGCTTGTATTTCCTTTTTATATTTCAACAAATTATTGTTTTGGGCACTTATCCATGTGTAAATGTTCTTGCAGGTTTTAGATGTGCTTCGGAGTTTGTTACAGGTGCTTAAAGGGGAATTTTTTTGTATCCAATCTATGCCTATTTTACTTTGATATGTATACACACACAAATAAAAGTGGGCCATTTTGTAGACACCAAAAAATGGTCGCTTGGCATTTATTATTCATACATGTGTGTTTGTCGATATTGGCCCAGATTAGGCTTTATTGGCGCATCTTTTGTTGTGTTTGGTCGTTTTCATTCATGTCCACTCTTTCTTCTCTCTCTCCCTTATTTTTGCATTTTATCTCTCTCTTCCCCTTTGTTTCGGGTGTCCCCCAAAACTATTGTATGTTTCTGAAGGAGTGTGTCATGTGGGTAGGTTTGGGTGCAATTGAGTCTTATAGTCTCGTCTTGTTTGCTTTTTCACTTGTTTGATGTCGGTTTACATAGTAATAGGATCCTGATTCAAATTCAAGAGGTCTACAAATACACACGTGCATTAGTGTATTTAGGACATCCAATCATATAGAGACGACATTCAAGAATCTAAAGGAAATATAAAATGACATATGACATTTATGGTTGTAGCACTATATTGATCCTTCTAGATGAATTAAATATATAGAGAACATTTAGTGTAGTGTTGAAAATCATAGTAGAGATAAATCGCATCACACAGAACTGCTTTGCTGAATTACATTTTCCTTTATATGTTGTTTTCGACGTTGTATGACATCGAGGGGCCTCGTAAGTAATCGGTGCTTAAAAACTCTTTTGACCTTGAGCATGGGCCTTAAAATAAATAATTTTCCTTATCCTCACCCTTACCATCTTAGGGCTTGAAGAAGAAGAACAATCTCCCAGTGATCAACGCAAAGTTTTGGAATACAAACCAAGGTTTTCAGAGCCCCAAACTTGAGGAGAATAGACATCAAATCAATTTTCGTCTATATGCTATGTTCTAGAAATTTGTAGTCTAAAATTTTGAGAACCATAAATGTGAAATGTTAAGTTCTAGGGAAATAATCAAAACACTACAAATTTATTTGGTTCTTATCATCTTACTACAAAAATCCTAATTTTATTATTAAATTATGATAATTTTTTTAAAAATTAACTATAAATCAAAATATTCATTTAAAACCCTCTCTTTATCATTTATTACTATTAAAGTGGAATAACAATTAAATCTAATTTTACTCTTTTAAATATAACCCAAATTAATTAAATGTATAAAAAATAGATAATGTGAAACCAATTTCTCACCCAAAAATAAACCAATACCATAAACTACATCCATATATATTTTTATAAGAGGTTAGCTGAAAGAGAATTACATGCACTCTCCTAAGTCTTAGATCATATTTAAATAATTATCTTCAATTAAGGTGTAATAAAGGTTATTTTTAGATCATCATTAACTTGTACTTTTCCATTTAATTTTAATAATATATAAATTTGTACTCTTAATACGAAATTCCATTAAAAATAAATAAAGATCTATGATAAATTAAAATAATAATTAGAAACTTGGCAAGTAGGCCGCATCTTTGTACCCTGAACAACTGCCCCTGAATATTTCCCCGGAAAATTCCCCGGGCTAAACGACGGCGCCCATATTACAGCAAATTAAGAAAAAAAAAAAAAAACTAAATTTAAAAAAAGCAAAATTAAATCAAGAAACTGATATTAATCGATAGAAACGGGCGCAACCGATTACCAAAATCAGATTTTTTTTATGAAAATTTCTGGAAATCTTGGCTGATTCATAGGTCAAGGTCAGCCATGGCGAATTGTGAAAATGACGAGGCGTTAATAAAGAAACAAAAGGAAATATTTAATCAGATATTATCGTCTTGTTTGAAAGATTATCCTCAGACACGCCTTAGGCCTTTCCCGGTCCTGATTTCCCAAGGGGTGCATGTCGATCTTTACAAGGTGTCGACCCGGGTTCGAGACCTTGGAGGGTATGACGCCGTTACAGAAAACAGGCTGTGGCCTGCAATTGCGTGTGAAATTCTGGGGCTGGAGTGCTCGTGTGGGCCCGCGCTGAAGCTGGTCTTCGCCAAGTATTTAAAGCTGGCGGAGAGGTGGGTGCAGAGGGGGTGCACGAGTAGGTCCCGGGGTTCGATCCTTGGCGGGCGCGCCGAGGTTTTTAAACCGGCGGCGCCGGCGGATTTACCGGCGGTGGGGAAGAGGAAGGTGGCGAAGAGGAGAATCGCGGGCATGGTGGAGTGCGTTAGATTTATTGCGAGGAATGCCGGTTGCGAGCTGAACGGCTCGTGGTTTGATGAGGGCGTGTTTAGGGCTCTCAAGGCAAGGGAGGTTTTGTTCGGCGGCGCCAAGGCCCTCGAGTTTCCTTTACAGGTAAGATATCTGCCGGGGTTTTATTGTCACGTCAAATTTGTGTACATGCATGTTATTTATTTATTTTTGGTCTTGTCTTCTGGCTCTGGGGCCTTTTTGAATGTGTAATGTAATCGTGCATTTTTTTCTTTTTGTTTATTGTTCCCTTTTCGGTGGGAAATGGTGGTGGAGGACTCACAGGGTGTAGTGGGTTTGTATTAAAAATTGGTTATAATCTATGGATTTTTATATTTGTAGATGGCTGCGAGTTTTATTTTTTTAAACCTAGGACAAGACTTTCTATTAGAGATATATGTATTTTACCCTTTTTGATGATGCATGATGTAGTGGATTTGTGTTATATATAAAATTGTTGTTTTGCATGTGGGGAGAATCTGCAATTTTTTTACTTGTATAAACCCTTCAATGTGTATTTTGCTTGAGCCTTTCCTTTTGTTTGTTTTCTATTTTAAATCTTGGTGGTGGGCTCAAAGGATTTAGTGTGTTCGCCACTTGAGGTGTAGTGGGTGTATGACCTAAGGTGGTTGTTTTGGAATGTATATTGGGTATTTGTCACCTTAAGGTGGTTGTTTAGAATGTATATTGGGTGTTTGTCACCTTAAGGTGTAGTGGGTGTGTGTCACCTAAGGTGCTTATTTTGGAATGCATATTGAGTGTTTGCGAGTTAAGGTATAGTGGGTGTGTCGTCACTTAAGGTAGTTGTTTTGGAATGCATATTGGAGTGTAGTGGGTGTGTGAGCTAAGGTGGTTATTTTGGAATACTTGTTGGGTATTTGCCACATAAGGTGGTTAATTCAAAATTTGAAACGTGTAGTGGTGGTGGTGGACGATTGAGAGGGTGTAGTGGGTTTGTGACCTAGGTGGTATTCTATAGAAATCAAGGCATATTGTGCGGTTTCGCCTGTCTAATTTCGTGTAAGTCCTTTTTTCCCTAGTACAAGGCCTACAATTAACGAAATGTGATGTTCATGTTTTTTGGCTTAGGCGTTTTCTTTATTTATTTTCCATTTTTTTACTGTGTAATCATGGTGGTGAACTAGCAGGAGTTATAGTATTCGTGTTATAAATTGCTCAACCACAGAAATTAAAGCAACATGCTATGATTTTGTGTATGTAGAGAATTTTGCAATTTTTTTTCCAAGCACATTTCTTCTACGGTTAACAAATTGTGTATTTATTTGGCTTGGGATTTTTCTCTTGTATTTTTTTTTGTTTCACAATTTTGAATTTGTGATGATGGTGGCATATTTTATATGTTTGATAGCGTAGAATCAGGCAACTTTGTAATTGTATTTGGCATAGGATTTTTAGTTAGTTTGTAGTGGGTGTGTTAAAAATAGGTTATAATAGAAATCAAGGTTCATTCATTGGTTTTGTCTTTGTGTGGAATACTGCAAGTCTTTTTGCCAATACAACAATTAACAAAATATGCACATTGTTCCATTTTTAAAGGGTGGGCTTATTCTTTTGTTTCTTCTGAAAATCCCTTATTTGATTGTACAATGATTGTGGTAAACTTAGAGGATGTAGTAGGTTTGTTTTATAAAGTGGTTATTTATACAAATGAAGGCATATTCTTATGGTTTTTATACAGTGTCATATCCTGTCAATTATTTTTGTATAGTGCAAGTTGTTGAATCAACGCAGGCAATTGTCCTCTATTTGTTAGATTTTCTTGTGGCATTGCATGTGCTGGTGTAGGATCTTGTGCTTAAGTATATTCTAGTTTTGTTTTTTTTCCCTCATTTTTAAAGCTTTTGAAGGCATGGGGCGCCATAATGGTTCTATGTAGGTTTGAGCAACAAATGACTTTAGTTTGATTGGTCATTGCTTTACCCTCCACAGGTTTTTGAACTCTGGACTTCCTTTATGACACATACCATTTAGGGATAGATTACTTACACTGGTCACTTGGGCTTTTTAGTTTGTATTTTCCCTTTTTGAATGTGTAATAATGGGGGTGGGCTTGCAGGCTTTAGTGGGGTTGTGTTATATTTTCATTACGAAGATACTGACCAAATAGCTGGATCTAGTTTATAACTCATTGAATTTGGGTATGGAGGACCATCTTCTAGATATTTTTGGGGGTGATGGCATTAACAGAAAGATTGCTGGGTTTTGTGTGTTTGTGTAATAATTTTGTTATATATAGAAATTAAGGCATGTCCTCTTGGTTTGCATGTAGGTAGAATGCTATTTATTTGTCAATTAGGGCACATTATGTGTTTTTTCATGTCAAATTCAATTTTCTTCACCTTCCCTTCTCTCAAATCTCCACGGATACTCTCAAATATCCACAGATATTTAAGACATAATGTGTAACGCAAACAAAATTCTATGGTTTCTCCTTGATTCTAATACATACAATATTTTTGTATACATGCACAAGTGCTAAAAAGAAAGCATAATCATAGGAAAAATGCCAGCTTTTTCCCAAAACGAAGGAATATCTGCAATTTCATGATGGAGAAGGAACCACAGATTAGGGAGTCAAAATAAACATGAAAGAGGAAAAAATCTGTAAAATGCTTCTATTTCATGTTCAACCAAAATCTAATTTAAATAAATAAAAAATACATGAAAATGCACCTCTTTTTTTTTTAACAAGAAAATAGGTTGAGGAAATACATGCTTCTCCTTTCTAACTCAAATCAAGACCACCTACCTAGTTAATAAAGGTCTAAATTCTTAATAATTTTTTAGGGGCCCGTGTAGTGTCATGTCACATTCATTGAAGGATCTTACTTGTTGACCTTTCTACCAATTTGATGAAGTAACAGCACTCTTGTAGTATTCTATTCTTAGATAGGATACAATTTAGTAACCAATCAATTCAAACTTTAAGAGACACGAGGCACCAGAGTTACCTGTGAAATTAAGTTTCCTTCAAGCAAAGGAGAAGCAATCCAATAACATATCACAACAGTCACAGTTACTTGGATGTTACATTTTTACAGCCCTATATACTAGAAGAGCTGAGTTCAGAGTAAAAATATTCAAAGGAGAAAATATTAAAGCTGTGGATCAACATGATATCAATGTCATAATGGAAGGCATAATACAGAATAGTTAAACATATGGGCCAGAGAATGAGGATTTTAGGGAGAAAATAATTAAGTTGTGGGTCAACTTCATAACATTTTTTAAATGGAAGGCATGTTCCAGAATGATTAAACATATGGATTGGAAATTAAAGATTTGGGCTCTTGAGAAGTATGGCAAAATTTGGCAGAGTCAGGTACATGTAGAAAATATTGAAGTTATGGATCAACTTGACATCAATGTCAG
This sequence comes from Torreya grandis, assembly GCA_037957365.1. Lineage (NCBI taxonomy): Eukaryota > Viridiplantae > Streptophyta > Pinopsida > Cupressales > Taxaceae > Torreya > Torreya grandis. The sequence goes on from JARHVA010000800.1 coordinate 1,105,991, forward strand.
AATAGAAGGCATGATACAGAATAGTTAAACATTCAGACCAGAGAACAAGAGTTTCAGGGAGAAAATATTGAAGTTGCGAATCAACTTCATATCAATGTTTAAATGAAAGGCATTTTACAGAATAATTCAAGTCAAAAAGTTGATTTCTATTGAGATATATTATAGGATTGCTAATGTAGACAAGGCCTTTTTAAAGTATGGATCACGTTGTATACTTTGTAATATACAGAAAGCTTTTTTACCAAATGAAAATAGGATTTTTAAACTGCGTATTGGCCTTCCGTATATCAGAGTCACGGTAAGTCTTATTTCCACAAGGGATTTTTTTTTATTGAAACTTGAAAATCTGTTATCTTAGTTTGCATTGCTAAGAGAATTACAAAACGAAATCAAAGGGCTACCTGGTGTAGTACCCTGGCCACTGGGATACACACACTCTGAATAAATTGGTGGGCTTGGGAACGACCCTTTCTTCAAGAGCTTGGGGGAATGTAGCTCGAGATTTGTGCTTATCCAAAAGCATCTAGAATTTGCATTGTATTCTATATTCTCAAAAGAATTTTGTAGAGTTTATCATAGATGGCATACTTGCCAATTACTCCCCAGTTAGGCGATTAATCGCCGAGGGCCAAGCAAACCAAGTAATCACAGTTCAAAATTGCGGGGTTTTGTTTGGTGCCCCACCGAGTACTGTGCCAGTATTTGCTGGGGCACGGTTAATGGCCTGTATGCGCCCATAAGATGCCCGGAATGTGTCCAGACCCTGCAAACACATCTAGGAAAAAACACCAAATTTTGTCCTATAAAAGCATACATGCCCCCTTATTGGATTCACACAGTATTTTTTTAATTTGCCAAGTATTGCTGATTAATGGCGAGTGGCTGTCGATTAATTGCCGATTAAAATTTTCTGGGCCTCAGTGAGTACTTGCCGAGTACAGGTATAAATAATCCTATATCAAGTAGATCCAACATTTATAAGAATGTTCCTGAGTTTTGCATCTATTTCCCCAAGCCATTAAAGTGTTGATTGGGGTATTAAAATGCACACAGGTGTATATGGGATTCTTAATGACACCATAGTGATAGAAGAAGACCTTGTATTATGCACGTCTAATATTATTCCATCTTGCAGAACAATTGTAATAATCTTGTTGATAATGCTTAATATCATTGTGCTGATAGGCGTAACCTATAATGGCAGCTGGGGGGTGGTGATGGACTGTAATGTACACGAGATGTTAACAATTAATGGCCAACCTTGGATTTTACATTTGACTGTCATAGGGCAGTTCCAACCTTAAATTTGACATCCATTTGACTGTCATATGGAAGCTTTTTCTTCTTGCTTGGAGTAGTCAATTGAAAAAGTGTAATATCTTGGGCATATGGTAGAGTTTGGAGATTGTTTGTTTTCGTGGAAGATTTTTTGAGCCCAACATGGTAGTGCAGCTAGATTGAGGCCATCTATCGCCAGTTAGCGGGAAATTCATGGAGAATGTAATGGATTCATTAATCGTTGTGTTTTGTGACAAATCCAAGATGACGCCTCAAGATTGATATATGTAGACGTTTTTCAGATAGATGTATTTAAGATATCTGTATTAGTGCTTATACTAAGGAGAAAGGAAACTTGTTGATAAGTTTACAAACCTTGGTTGGATAACAATTGGGGGAATTGATAGGTTTTGACGAGGTGTCAACTTATGTCAACGATCAAATTGACATGTTTTGATGAACACCTTTTTGATGTTGATACAATGCCCATTCAGGTGTCTTCCTTCAGGGAGAAATGACTCTTCGCTTTTAAATGGAAAAAATCTTGGAACTTTTCCTTAAACGACTTTGTTGTGTACCATTTGGTTACTCCAAATATGATACTGTTTGTGCTGTTGTTATGCTCACTTGAAGTCGTTGTGACTTCTCAATCAATTGGGACAAGTCTATTGGAGAAGCTTCTAGTTCTACTACTATAGGTAGAAAGTATGGATATCAAGGTAAGGTGGGCTACAAAAATAAAAATATTATTACTGAATTCGCTGGGTAAATTATTGGATGTAATGGATCTTTCTAGGTTTTTTGTGCAGGACTGAATTTTAGAGGTGGAAGAATCCTGAAGTTTACCATGCCACACTTTAATATACTTGTGATCACGTGAGGATCTCTTTGACACATTGAATGTTCTAGAGTTGTTATATGTTCTTGGCTTTGTCTCTCTGTCCATGGTTGAGGTGTTGATTAGGTTTTGGGAATGGCACAATTAATGTCAAGAGCACCAGTGACTGAAATTTAACCATGGATCAAATCAGAGTGTAACTGACAAATTCTCATCCCATGTGTGAATTTTCTTGTGATTTTAAAGCTCTAGGAGTCTTTGTCGGTGTGCAGTTCAAAACTTTTGACTGCACACCAATCATTGGGTGAATTGTTGTTGATTGTCAGGATTTGTATTTAAAATTGCCCATACAAGTCTCTAAAACTTGATAATAAACTTGGGGTTAAGGTCAAAGATGGTACATGGAAGTTCAAAGTTTGTCCATACAAAGTGTGATGATCTCTTGTGTGATCATTATCTTCTTGCATAGTGTGGGACAACCGTGTTTGAAAATTTGCTGGCACTCATGAACACATTGTTATTTTTGTGCTTAGTTGTTGGCAACCTGACAAGGAAATGCACGTAGATGGATTCACATGGGTGAGGGTAGAGTAGTAGTTGATTGTCAATTAATGTTTCAGTTAGTGGGTTTGGCATTGAAATGGGAAATACATGATTTAATGTGCTTTGCTTCTCCATGTTATTTCATCTTGGTCTAGTGAAAATATTTCTAGAGTTGCTAGAGTTTTGCCGATTCTGAAATGACTTGCAACCATGGAATCTTGAGTTTCCAAATCATCCTAATGCAGTTCTTTCCTCACTAAACACAGAGATACCCAGGGTACAAAAGTAAGTTGTTGCGGTGGTATTGAGCATTTGTTAGTGTTCATGAATGTCATGCTTAGATGAAATTACTCTCAATCCTGCACTGTGTTTTACCAAATTCTATCTTCAAGAGCAAAGCCTTCTGATATGTTACCTTAGCCCATCCTATGCCTTCCCAGGCGGTAGAGTTATCCAAAACGAAATTGATACTAATGAACAATGTTAGTATATGCCTGACAATCTGAGCAACCAATAAAATAATTTCCTTTTTATAAACGGTTTTTCTGCTGTGCATCAAATTATGTGATATGATTTTCAGGATTCAGCTGCATAGTTTTGAGTCAATCTACATTGGCCCATATTTCATGAGTTTCACAAGAACCCATCTCTTGTGAGCTTGAATGGTGCACTTGACACTCATTACATCTAGTCGATGCTCATAGGGGTTAAACACCGAGACTTACTAGGAGGTCATCCATATCAATACTACTCTGGTTCAAGTGCGCTTAATCAAAGATTTTACCCCTTAATTTACTTGGAAAGAACTTTGGCAGTCTTTGAATCACATGTTCACAATGCTGAGTCTAGGAGCAATGGGAAGAAGGAAAACAAACTGTGCACATGGTTTATGGTAAGTTGCACATCTATACTTTGGAAAACATCTTGATTTTTGTGGAAAACAGACCTGGACATCCCAAACGAATTTTATGACAGATGCTGACCCTCAATAGTCAACTGCAAACTAGAATCAAGATACCAAGAACATAATACAGGGTCCTGACCAGTTAACCTATTGATGGTTTTTATCAACTCTGCAACAATCCCGCACACCCCGTTAAACATCATTGAATCCTTAACAGGATTACTCAAATACTGATTAGGACATGACAAGTATCAATGCTAGCTTAATGCAACAAATACCATATACAAGATTCTGAACCAGATCAACAGACGGCACAAGATGTCCAAGATCCTGACAAGATAAAGATAATAAACAAATTACCTAGGCTGAAGGATGTGGGGCAAGTGAGATCATTTTTAATACACATCACTTATGATTGAAAATTTATCAAAAAATGTGCAGGGTTGTCACCCCCATTGGATTGTTTATTAAGAAAAGAAGTACCGTGTCAGTGGGTGGAAAACAGCAAGAAGTGTTTGAGAAATTAAAAAAAATGTTAATTAGTGCTTCTATTCTATCATGCCCACATTAGGATGAGGAATTTCATATACATGTAGATGCTTCTAATTATAGGATGTATATTGGGTCATTAAGGACCACATAAACTAGACCATCCATTGTATTAGCCTTTCAGATAGTCATCAAAAGTAGAAAAGAATTACACAACTATAAAAAAGAGAAGCACTCTAAATGGTCTCTATTCGGTACAGAATTTTTGCCATTACTTGGTATCAAACACATTCACATTTTTTGTAGATCATCAAGTGCTGATGCATTTAATAAATGAGTCATTCATGGTAGAATTTCAAGACGGTTACTATTATTACAAGAGTTCACATTTTCGGTGGTTGTGAGGAAAAAAGCCATGTGATAGCTGGTCATCTATTCCAAATTCAAAATGGTGAACCAGCTAAGGAGTCAATGGTGGTTATCCAAACTCATAGTTATTTCATATAGCAGTCTTGCCAAAATGGTACAAGGATATTGGAGATATTCGTCTTGAAAACATTTGCAGAGGATCTACCAATGGCACAAAGAAGAAAAATCACTCTCAAATGTAGACCATTGCAGTCAACAAATGGATTGCTGTAATATATGGGTAAAGATCAGGTGTTAAGGAGGTTTTTATAATAATAAATTGAATCAATTTTTAATGAAGCACAAGAGGGTGAATCAAGAGGGGATATGGTTGTCGAGGCAATGGAAAGAAAGATACTTTGGATAGGGTTGTGGTGGCTGACACTTCATTGTGATTGCGGTGTGTGGGTCAAAAAATGTGACAATTGTCAAAGAATTGGGAAGCCAATCAAGGCCAACTTGCAATAATCATCAAAGTCAACATATGACAAGAGTTGTTAGATAAGTTGGGTGTAGATTTTGTTTGACTCTTTAAACATCCCTCAAGGAAAGCATGGTGTAGATACTTGTTGCAATAGAGTATCTTAAAAAATGAGTTGAAGCAAAGATCCTTTTGGATAATACAACAAAAGCTACAACAAAATTCCTATATGACAATATTATAACAAGATTTGGATGCCCAATGAGTATACTTAGTGAAAGGGGCATGCATTTCATTAATGAGGTTACAAGGGAAATGATGCAGATTAGACATGATAAGTCCTACAATGTGCTATCCTAGAGTTAACAACCAATTGAAAGCATCAAATAGGTCTATAATAGCAATAAGCCTTAAAACTTGTGGTATAGAGAAACAAGACTGGGTAGAACAACTACCAATCACATTATGAGCATATGAAACTACATTTAAGATGATAATTATGTTCATGCTCTTTCAAATAATATATGGACAAGAATTTGTGGCATATATGGAACATGTGTTACCCAAATCGAGGTTAGGCGAAAAAATTGTTTGGAAGAAGAAGAAAGCCTACAAGTACGACTGTTTCAACTAAATAAGTTGGAAGATAATTGGTTATGGGCACAATTTTCAATTGAAACTGGACAAAAAACGATGTAAATATTGGTATGACAAACACAATAAATGCATTTTAAACCAAAATCCTAGTTCTAAAATATTCTTGAAAATTAGGCAAGAAAGGTGAGAAATTGAAAATGTAGTCAGAAGGTCCTTTCTGAATTCAAGAAGTCTCTGAAAATGGATTGGTACAACTGGAAAATTTAAATGGAACTAAGTACTCTACATTGATCAATGCATAAAAAATCAGACAATATCTCACTTAAAGAAATATTGGAGTACATTTAATAGAAACATAACCTATAAAAAATGCAGCAAAGCAAACACGACTAATGACCATTAGACAAAGACTAAGAGAGGAAACTGTCAGACAGGATTTGAGATTGGCCAATGTTGGACGTACCTTGGAAATGTCATGAGACATTGACTTGAGGTCAGAAAGTGAAATATTCCTTTTAGGATATAATAAGAATTTTTATTTTTATTTCCCTTGATTCTGAAAATTCATTCAAATACTAGAACAATACATGCAATATAGTAAACCAACAACTCACACATGTCTTTATTTCAATCAATTTCATACGTAGAGAACATTAAGAAAACAATTATGGAAGATACAAATAGCATAATAAAATCAGAATATTATTTTTTCTTGATTTTTCCACCAAACCTTAACTTTGAAAAGCATAAAGGCAGATGCTTTCCTTGAAACTTTACTGGAAATGTCCTTGAACAGGGATGGATGGCTCTTGAAGTGGTACTGCCTACTGCACTGTAGTTGTACGACTGAGAACAACCCAATATGGCCATTATATGGATTTGTAATTTTTTTATTGTTCGAACCTTGGGGCATCTGTATGGTTGCAGTTGTAGAATAAATCTTTGAAACTGTATTCTGCTAATTATGGAAGCACCAATGTGATTCCTTAATGGAATCACCTTTTGGGTACGAGGGGTTTCATCCTTCCCTTACACGGGAGGGTTTTCGTCCTATGTGATAAAAGTTGAACAATCGCTGCTCAAGCTTGAAAAATGTTTGAAATTGATTGAATGATAATGATTTGCTTTCTCATCATTCAACTTTTTTATAATTACATTTTCTCCTCAAAACCCTAAAAGTAATTATAAATTACTTCTATTTAATATTTATCTTTTTGCTCCAAAAATAATTAATAATTACATTTCTTTTTTTTATTTTCCCTCTTGGCCTTCTAATTAATTAACTTTGGTCCCACTCAATTAATAATAATCAGTGTCCCCTTTTAAGTTGTAATTATAAAGTGACATTGGGGGACCCACTTAAAACGTTATTATTAAAGTGACATTAGCAATGCTTGAACCGTCCTAGCAAATACCAGGATCTTAAACCAATACTCTATTACTTCCATTTCTCCTTAAGAGGTAATTAGCTTCTATTGCGCTTCTTTGATATAATCAAGAATTGAAAACTCTATATGCCATTACACTTCTCGAACAAACCCCATGAGTGAATCCGTGATAGCTGAATCATAAATCCGCTGTGATCTAGAGAGTACTACCAAATGTGAAACTCTCCATTGTGTGCTTATCAACATCACTATCCTAAATTTTGATCATATAGGGCAATTGCTCATCTTTCATTTCACTGAAAACTGTTGCAACAATTTGTGGTTCTTCTATTTTTTGAAGTGAAGGAGAGACTGAGCTAAACTTCATAGTGAGGGCATCAACCCTTTTTTACATTTTCTCATATGCAATTAAAGCCTCTTCTGCAATTTTGATGACTATATCCCTATCTTTAATCACACGTAGGTATTCTGATTTCACTGTTTTCAATGTACTCTTTACTCTTTGCAAATTTGCAACAATGATTTTATGCTTAGTGCTAGTAACATTTACCTCACCCATAGTGTTGATCTCTGTCGCTATTTGAACACTGTGCAAACTTAGAGTTAGATCTTTGATGAACCTTTTTGTACTATTTAACTTCGTTAAAACTTGCATCTCTTTCTCTTCTGTTACCAACATTTGTAGCTCTTCAATTTTTGTTTGCTCTTGGTTGAACTGTTGTGATTCAACTAACTTTGATGTTGCTGAATTCTCATCAATTTTTGTTTCCTCAACCCTTTCAGATTCTGATGTTTCCTCTTCCCTCACCACAATAGAACTCTTTTTCTATTGATTAGTAGAGGTAAGTCCAATTGTAACATACGGCTTCGACTTCTCTGCACACAGATCAACAACATTTTTAGCTAGTGTATGTGTAATTAGTGAAACATCTTTCCGTGGCTGATCTGGCCGATTTCTTCTACCTCTCTTATTGCTGTTTTTCTTTTCTATTTCACAAAATTCCCTGAAAGAGAGAGCTTGCTGCACTTCATAGTTGAGCCCCTCATATTTTGCAAGATATATTGAATATTCATAAGTTGCATGCCACTGTAAAGGATCTATTTCTTCAGGTGGTTCTTCCTCTTATAGGAATTTGGCACAAAAGGTTTTTGGAGGTGGGGCTATCGAAACCCTAACATTATTTGAAGGGCTTGTTTTTTCTCATTTTTCTTTTCCTTTAACCATACCGATTTGTTTTATGGCTTGGGCTATACCTGCCATGGATTCTTTGAGGGTCACTTGGATTGTTTTTTCCAAAATCCTTTTGACCTCCGCTGATTATTTCATGTAAATAATTGATTTCATTTGAAGAAATCCTCTTTTCTCTGTCACCCATGCCTTTTTCTTCTATCTCAGGTGGTTGAACTTTTCTTCTTTCTCTTTGATAGTATTTTAATTCTCTTTTGCTAATACCACTGGCATGCATGTGATATTAGCATATGATTGCATACAGATATTAATTTTCTCAACAGACTGGCAAGAGCAAGGCTTTGATACCATTGAAATATCTCTTTTTGGATATAATAAGAATTTTGATTTTTATTGCCTTTAATTTTGAAAATTCATTCAAATACTAGAACAATACATGCAATACGGAAAACCAACAACTCGTACATGTTCTCTTTATTTCAGTCAAATTGCATACATAGAAAACATTCTGAAAACAATTATGGAAGATACAAATAGCATAATAAAATCAGAATATTAGTTTTTCTTGATATTTCCACCAAACTCTAACTTGGAACAACATGAAGGTGGAATCTTTCCTTGAAACTTTAGTTGGAAATGTTCCTAAATAGGTATAGATAGCTCTTGGAGTGGTACGACCTGTTGCACTGTAGCTATATGGTCGAGAACAACCTAATATGGTCGTCATACGGATCTATAGAGGGAAAATAAAAAAAGTAAAGTGATTATTAATTATTTTTGGAGCAAAAATGTGAATATTAAATAAAAGTAAATTTTAATTACTTTTAGGGTTTTGAGGAGAAAAGGTAATTTATAAAAAATGTTGGATGAGGAGAAAACAAATCATTATCACTCAATCAATTTCAAACATTTTTCAATCTTGAGCAGCTATTGTTCAACTTTTATCACAGAGGACGAAAACTCTTCTGTGTAAGGACATGAGGGTGAAACCCCTCATACTTAAAAGGTGATTCCATTTAGTTATCACAATGGTGCTTCTAGAATCAGAGGAATACAATTCTAGGAATTTATTTTACATTGCAGCCATTTGGACGTCCTAGTGTTTGAATAGTAAAAAAGTACAGATTTGTAGGTATCCATATGACGGTTGTATGGTGGCCATATTAGGTTGTTCTTAGTCGTACAATTACAGTGCAGTAGGTCATACCACTCCAAGAGCCATCCATACTTGTTTGGGGACATTTCTAGCTAGGGTTTCAAGGAAAGATTTCACCTTTATGTTGTTCTAGGTTAGGGTTTTGTGGAAAAATCAAGAAAAACTAATGTTCTGATTTTATTATGTTATTTGTATCTTCCATAATTGTTTTCAGAATGTTTTCTATGTGCAATTGACTAAAATAAAGAGAACATGTGTGAGTTGTTGGTTTTTCGTATTGCATGTATTGTTCTGGTATTTGAATGAATTTTCAGAATTAAGGACAATAAAAATCAGAATTCTTATTATATCCTTAAAGGGATATTTCAGAAAGGGGGGTGGTAATTCGTTGTGGGCAGCATTTGTCAGATGACATAGCTCGGTGGAAATCGTCAAGCAATATAAAGTGAGCAACCAACATAGCAACTGGTGACCACTAAACATAAGAAGCTATTGGCGATTGTTGACAATCCAAAGGAGGTGAAAGAATTATACTGACAAATAAAGTAGTGTGGACTTATAAATAAGTGCCACGTAGTAGGGGACACAACTATCAAAGGCGAATCTTGGAAATAAAGCATGCGAATAGAGATTAACAACTCAGATGAACGGTGATTGTTAAAAGAGGTCAACAATTGACCACTGTTGGATGATGCATTCTACTGGTGATTGACAATTGATTTATTATTGTAAGCGTATTGAGTAAATTAAATTATGTTTTAACAGAAGACAGACAAGACACCAATAGGGAAATGACACGTAGAGAAAATATTCGAACACAAGAAAAACAAAACAAAAAGTTAGAGACACCAATAGGGAAATGTCAAAAAATATTCGAACATACGAGAAACAAAACAAAAAGCTGCAAATGTCAAAGACACTTGCAAGTTTATAGTGGAGAAAGGAGATGCATAATCACAATGATGGACCAATTGAACTATAAAAACCAATTTCTAGAGGCATTAGAAATGGGCAAGGCAATTTGATCTAATACATGAGGGAAGGTCAAGGTGAATCATATTAGGGGGGTGTGTGTCGTCTGAAGTAAAATCTCATCAAATAGAGGAACATCAGTCCTTGCCAACATGACAGACACAATCTTTCGAAGTAGTTAAGGCTAAAGAAAAAAAATTGTGGAAGAACTATATGAAAGATTGTTCCGGCAAGACTCGTGTTACATGGAGCAGGGGTTTTACAACTTGTAGTTATGATAATCATGCCCATCAATACGCCAAAACTTGAAAATCTTTCAGAGGACCATGAGCTATGCTATCACTTGTGCTCCATGGTGAAGTAGTGAAGTTTAGTATATAAATAATAAATGAGATTTTTCGGCATTTCAATGGAAGGGTTGCTGGTGTTAAATCAAAGAAAGAAAAATCAGCAAGATTTGTTTTGAAAGATAGTTGTTTTGGTGAGACAGTCTAAATAATAAAACACCATGTCATAGATGTAAACGCCATTATAGATTAAGTGTTGAAAGTTGCATCAACATGATAGAGTTTGACAAAGTAATTTGTGATGGAAATAAACTATTATGAAATTCCTCGAGAAAAATGCTTTTGGGAAAATTGTGTGCAATTTTTTCAAATCAATACATGGGGGATTGCCCATGACACCATATATTTGGACAAATTACATTCTACAAAAGTTCACACATGACATGTAAGATGCAAGCAAAATAAATCCATTGAATTTCATTGTTTTTATTAATGAAATCAATATAAATTTAGCTGGAAATTACCAATGAGAGAATAAATTAATATTGTCAATGAATCAAGTAAGGGAATTGGCACAAAGTCCACTTGCGTTACTTTTGGAGTATCATAAGCGAAAGAATAAAAAGGATAATGTGAGTCAATAATACAATCCCAAAGGAGGAATAGATTCTACAAGGCAGATTGCGTTTACCAAATGAAAAAGGAGGGTAATAATTTACTGCCAAGGCAATGCCTTCAAAATTTCAGGCGATGATATTCCTGAAGCAAGGCAGTGACACCATCGAGAAGCAAAGGTAAGACTTTTGGCTTTGTAATGTGCCCAAAGAAATAAAACTAATTCTACTTCCAAAGCTTACAATGCTTTCGAAAGAAAGGAAACAATATGTTGAAAACATAGCCACTTTGAAAGAAGACCTCTTTGAAAGATGACATGGAGGTCAAATGTAATGTCCCCTTTAGGGCAAAATTGGAACCAAAGGGGTTTCCAACAAACCCTAACAATTCATACAAATTTCTGAATTTATTTTCAAATCCTAAGCACATGAATTTTGCAGAATTTTGAAAGTGCCAATTTAGGGCACGAAAACAATATTTAATTCTTCAAATAATTACCAAAATTAGGAAATATTACAGCCAATCATTATCCATTCAAACCTGATTTTTAGCCCAATTTATAGCTGGAAAAATATGATAAAAAATACCAAAAATGCATTGTTGTCTTGAAACAAAAATTAGGTTTGAAATCAGCCTTGGAAGTGTTATGCCCAACCCCAAAAGGGGGTTTGCTGCCCTCCAAAGAGGCTCGCTGCCCACCCTAGGTAGTTTGCTGCCTTTCTAGGGCTCCTCAACCAACTTGCCAACCCTCCAAACATTCTCGCCAACACTCCTTGAAGCTCCTGCTGCGTACAACCTTTGGTTTAAGGCTACCTAGCTGATAGGTAAGGGTTTTCGTCCTTACTTCAGCCTTCTCTTGAAGGTTTTCGTCTTTAATGGATGAAGTCAAGCTAATTGTGCTTAAACTTGTTTGTTTAATTAATAACATAATATGAGTCTCTAAAAGAAACTCTTTTTTCCCCTTTATATCGTTTCTTCAAAGGGGTGTGTTCCACTTGGAGGGAAAATTCAAATAATCAAAAAACTTCCTTATAAATTCACTTAAGGGCTAATCTTGCCCATGATCCTTAAAAGTCCTCTTCTTAAGTCAAAATTAGAAAGGAGTTGTTGGCATATTCATTTTTGGCAACTAAGGCATATTATTACTTTTATTTAAAATATTTAAAAATATTTTTAATTTTAATAATAATATTATTTTATTTTTAGGAAAGGGGACATTATAGAAAGGAGCATTGAAAGATGTGGAAGAAAGAGAGTTGGATGAAGAAGAAGAAACAAGAGTGGTTTGAGGTTAGCTTACCAAAATTAAAGCAACAACTACTTGAAGAAGCATGATATGATTATGAGATAAACCTTTTGACATTTGTGGAAACTAATTTTATTTTCTATAATGACACCCATAGTTGCTACAAAGATACGAGGCACATCTATAATTGCACAACTTGCATCTTAAGATGAGTTTGTTAATGAGACTTATCAAAATATTTTCTCTTTGTTCCTAGAATTTAGTCAATATCATGATATGAATGAGGTAATCTTGTCCTAATGGGTTCAGGTAAAGAAGGCAAAAGATGAGCTAGTTACTACAAAAATAAAAAATGAGTTGGAATTGGCAAAGGTCAAACTTAATTTAATAGAAGCAAAAACTACCAAGGCAAAATCTGAGAAAACAATTTTCTAATTATAGTAGCTACTTCACAAAGCTTATAATATTCATAACACTATCAATTTGAATATCTCTTTGGGTGCGTGTGAAATAAAATGAGTTTGCACGTTGAAACTGAAAAGTTGGAGAATGTGCTACAAGAAAATTTTAACTTTGAGGTGCATTCTAAGAAAGAAATTCAAATGCCACACTTGTGGGTTATTGAGGGAGATGAACCAATCCTATCACGGTCCCAAGGATCTCATGGGTCACAAGTGCATCATTGTTTAGTGAAATTGCAAGGAGTCTCAAGTGCATCACGGTCAATGAAATTGCAAAGAGTTGCAGATTTAATGCATCCTATAGAGTCATCTAATACAAAATGTCAACATGATTGGATTAGACGACTATAACCACTCTGATACCACTGATCTAAATAAAGGATTCACTCTGTGGGACAACACAACAACTGTTCGGAACTAGTGTGTTATAATAAAGCCAAACTCTTCGTTATTAAATTGACATAGATTTGCAAGAGTAATGAGCAAAACTTTTTTGCAAGATAATAGGAGAGTTTCTAAAAAGAAAGCAAATTTTTGTGGAAAATATATCAGCTATCCATTCTGAATTAAATAGGGCGAACCCTTGTCTTATAACTTAAGAAAACTAATAATAGTTAACTACTTTAAAGTTAAACATCCGGGGGCTAACACACCAATTATTAGGAACCAATATGTTATAATAAAGCCAAACTCTTTTATATTGAATTGACATAGATTTGCAAGAGTAATAAAAAAACTTTATTGCAAGATAATAAGAGAGTTTGTAAAAAGAAAATAATCTTTGTGGAAGAGATGTCAACTATCCATTTTGAACTACAATAGGGCGAACCCTTGTCTTATAGACAAATAAAACTAATAATAGTTAATTGCTTTAAAGTTAAAACAAAGCTAATAACATCCACTCAACATGCATAGGCATGCAAATATGAGTTTTATTTAAGGTTAAAAAATACTAATGATACCCTTTCAACATTCATAGGTATGTAAATAGAATACCTACTAAGAATAAGAGATCTACCAAAAAAAGAATTTCAAATAATAGCCATTTGGGTTAAGCCGACTTGCAGGGGTCAACTTTTTTAGGTATTCTCAAATTTTCTATTATAATTTATTTTTTTGGGAAAGCTTGGCCTTTAAATTAGAAGTTTATAATGCTAAAGTGGTGTGGCTAGGCTTTCTGGGCTTTGAAAAACGTCTCAAAGGCTTCTGAAACTGCCATTTATGTTGCATTGAAAATTTTCCGAAAATTGCAATTTATTGAAAATAAACCATTACTCTTATCTAGCGGTCTCAAGTCATTTTCGAGATCATTCGTTCCACCTTGAGAAGCAATGGGCTCCATTGTATCTAGGTCTTTAACCAAATTTGGAAACTTTTGTTGGATATGACCCTTAATTAGCCACTTTCCTTGGTGAGACACTTGCGCTGCCTTGATCACTCGCTATAGGGGATTTTGGTGATGTTTGGTATCTTTTACCACTATCTATGACATGATCCACAATGAATGGCGTTGTATGGTCAAGATCTAACTTTGTGACCGACCACTGTTCACCAATATTTGAAGTGGCCAAGCAAGGTGGAAAATATGGCTGGAGCAACTCACTCATTGAACATTAAGTGTAACCCAAGATAGGGTCGCAAGTTGAGCTTTAATGCATTAGTGCCTACTTGTTTGATGATTGTGTATGGCTCATATAGGAGATTCCTAAGTTTCCTATTTGGGCCTTTCAAACGTTTTTTCTACAAATGTGGCCATATTTTATCACCAACCTAGAGTTGGTGAGGGACTCAATGTTGGACATGTCATTGCTTGTACTTTTGTCTAGTCAGTCTCCATGGATTTCATGTCAGGGTTGTCTATAGCTAGGTGTGATCATGACTATATTTTTTGTGGTTGACCAAGATGATATTGTTGGTGCCTTGTGTGGGTCCACTTCAACTTACTACAAACCATTGTGTCAGACAATGACAACTTGTTCTTAGCACTGTTTGGTCTATATTATGGTCCATGATGGATACCAAGGTAATCATGTCCACCTATTTTCATTCATGGATAGATGGGAAAACCAAAGTGGTTAACCTCATGATCATGCAGACCAAGTCCGCCACTTTTTTATTTGATCCCGACTATGACTCGGTACCATTATATATGAGTAATGACATAAGGAGAAAGAAAAGTGGTTAATTGTATGATCATGTAGACCAAGTTCACCACTTTTATATTTGATCTCGATTGTGACTTGATACCACTATATGAGCAATGGGTTATTTTTGGAAACTTATGGTTTTTTGAAAAATGAAGCATATAGCATAAATAATAGTTTGAGAGGCATTTGGAGCATTTTTCAAAACTCAGAAATCCTTGCTACACCAATTTAGTGATGGGAAATTCTCATTTACGAGTCGAGCTTTTCGGTAATGTACTATAATAGAAAATTGGAGAATACCCATAAAAGTTGATCCTGCCAAGGTGGCCCAACTTGACTGGGTATTATTAGCAATTCTTATTCTAATAGATCTCTTATTCTTAGGAGTTGTCCTATTCACATGCATAGGCATGTTGAAAGGACATCATAAGTCTTGTTAGCTTCAAATAAAACTTATACTAGCACGCATATGCATGTTTAGTTGATGTTATTAGCTTTGTTTATCTTTAAATTAGTTTATTGTTATTAGTTTTTTAGTTATAAGACAATGGTTTGCCCTATTGTAATTTAGAGTGGATCGCTGATATCTCTTCCACAAAGATTGTTTTCTTTTTAGCAAGTCTTGTTATCTTGAAATAAAATTTTGGTTATTAGTAATTATTTTTGCAAATTTGTGTCAATTTAGTATAGAAGAGTTTGGTTTTATTATAACACCCTAGTTCTTAAAAGTGTTGTCCCTCAGATTGAATCGTCAATCTAGATTAGTGGTATTAGAGCAACTTAGCTATTGCATGTCACATCAAATGAGGTCAGGCTATCGGAAGTTTGGCTTGGAGGCAAAATATTATTTGACTAGCTTCCTAATAGACACAAACAACCACAAATGAACATTGGAGGAACAAATTCCTTGGACTTAATAAAGTTGAATATGCTTTGGCAAAGCAGGTGGCTGAAATGATGACCCAATTGATACAAATTCTCCAACAAATGTTGTGGAGCATGCCAAAAGCTCAAGAAAGGAGGCCTTTTCAAGGGTCCACACCCTTTAAGGTACAAGTAAGTTTTTATATCCAAATGCTTGAAGGTAGAATATAAGTGGACGCCCTTGAAAATTGGATCACAAATTTACATTCATATTTTATTTTGTAAATATTTTATTAAAGTAAGAGAATAACATTTTCTTGCTAATTTTTATAGGGCAGGTTGTATGATATTTAGATTTCCCACCAAATCAAAATCACGATGTTATCTTTTGATTGAACATCTAAGGCTCACCTTGATCAATCTAAGGAAGATGCAAAGGATCACAGATCCTTCTTGGAGGGATTTTGTTGATACTGTTACAATTGAGTATTGTCTAGGAGATGCCTATGAAGAAAAGTACAGGCAGTGACAATTTCTACCATAGAAGGAGGACCAATCTATGGAAGACTACACAAATACCTTTCATTCTCTATCAACAAAACTTGGCATCAAGTATTGCAAAAGGCATATGGTAATCAAAGACAATAGTGGTTTGCATTGATATATCCAAACAAAGATGAGATTCCTAATCGTTGAAGTGATGAGAGCAGCCTATCGGTATTCAACAAAAATAGAGGAAAACTTCCAATAGAAATGGAAAATTTTTGCAGCAAATCAGGCACAATTAAATGCTAGAGGCAACTCCAAGAATGGAAGTAGGCAACAAACCAGAAAGGCCTCACAATAGAGGCAAAACTCAAAGTTCCCAACTCAAGCATTTCTATGAGAAACTTCGCAGATAAACCCCAACAAAAGTAGATTGGAAAGGAAAATGGTGTGAGAACCATACGAGCACAACTCTCAAAATAAGTGAATGCTGTTCCAAAAGGACTTTTTTTACTAAGGCACATGAATATAATTCAATACAAGCCTCTAATGAGGACGAGCACATGAATATGGTCCATGATGTACACCAAGCTAGCCAAGCCCTCTTTTAATCCACGGAGAGATGGGAAAACAGAAGTGGTTAACTGTATGATCACACAGATGAATTGCACCTATTTTTTATGTGATCTTGACAATGACTCGGGACAACTAGATGAGAGCACCGGTTTATTCTCAGAGAGTTTCAATTTTCCAAAAAAAATCAGCTTAACATAAATGGCAGTTTTAGAGGTATTCAAAGCATTTTTTGGAGCTTAGAAAGTGTCTCCATAGCGTCTTAGCATTGTGAAGTTCTAGCTAGCGAGCTGAGCTTTTTGGAAAGGTATTATAATATAAATTTGGAGAATACCAAGAAAAGTTGACTGTGACAAGGTGGCCCGACTTGGCCGACTATTATTAGCAATCCTTATTCTATTAAATATGCTATTCTTAGGAGTAGACATATTCTTATGCCTATGCATGTTGAAAGGATATTTTTAGTTTTAGATAAACAAATTATTCGCATGCCTATGTATGTTGAGTGGATGATATTATAGCTTTGTTTAACTTTAAAGCAATTAACTATGATTAGTTTTATTTAGCTATAAGACAAAGGTTTGCCCTTTTGTAATTAAGAGCGGATTCTTGATATGTTTTCCATTGAGACTGATTTTTTTTAGTATCTCATATTAATTTGCAATAAAAATTTGTTTATTATTCTTACAAATTTGTATCAATTTAGTATAAGAAGAGTTTGGCTTTATTATAACACACTAGTTCTTAAGAGTTGGGGTGTTGTCCCCCAATTTGAATCCTCGATATGGATCATTGGTATTAGAGCAAGTTAGATTTTGCATGCCCCATCGAACAAGGTCAGGTTATTAGAAGCTTGGCTCGGAGATGAGATCCATCTTACTATCTTCTTGATAGATGCAAGCGACCACAGATGGATGTAGGAGGAACAAATTTATAAGACCAAGTAAAGGCAATTCTCGAATAGGCTTTGGCAAAACAAAGATCTGAAATGATGACCCACCCAAGTCACACATAATACTCAACAAATGTTGAGAAACATGCCACTAGCTTCAAAAAGGAGGCTATTCCTAAGGTCCCCCCTTTAAGGTACAAGTATGTTCTAATTTCTCGATGTTTGAAGGTAAAATAGAAGCAGATTCCCTTAAAATTGGATCACAAAGTGTGTCATGTTTTTTCTAAACTCAAGTTCAAAGAAAATGATGTTCACTTTGTTATAAGTTGAACTCCAAGTCCAACAATGGTGAGAGGCTCACATTGAGCAATCTAAGGAAGATGTAGGTGATTAATATATGGTTATCACATATCTCTCTTGGGGTGACTTTGTTGACGTTACAAATAAGATTTGCCTAGAAGATGCCTATGAGGAGTACGTGTAGTGGCAATTGCTATGATAGGAGGACCAATCTATGCAAGAATACACAAATACTTTCCATTCTTTATCAACAAAACTTGGCTTCAAGGATTTTGAGGCATAAAGTACTCAAATACAAAAGTGGTTTACATCAATATATCCAAATAGAGAGAGGATTCCTAACTGTTGAAATGATCGGGTAGCCTATTGATATGCAACAAAGATTGAGTAAAATTTGAAACGAAAAGGAAAATTTATTGCAGGATAGTAGGGACAATCAAATGATATAGGGAAGTCCAAGTATGGAAGGAGGGAATAGATTAGAGAGGTTACATAACAAAGAGAAAACTCAAGGTTCACTACGAGAAATCCCTCAAATATCCTCCACAGGAGGAGGCTGGAAAATGGTGTGATAACCATGATAGCACGATTCACAACACAAATGAATGTCGTTCCAAGAGGTCACTTTTTTTTCGAGGCTCGTGAATATGATCTGATACAAGCATTCGATGAGGATAACCACTTATTTCATCCTATCGACATAGGTAAGCAAATTATGGATTTTGACCTTTATTCCATCATTGGTACAATGCAGGTTGCAACATCATCTGAGGAAGAATGCCTTTTCATTCACATATGTGGGGCAAGGGAAACCTCTGCAATTCATCGTGGACAATGGGAGTGAGAAACATTTGATCTGTGTAGAAATTGTATAAGGGATGAGCCTAAAAACACCTCAGCCACAATCGTACTCCATTGGATAGTTGAACCAAGGCAGAGATATTCGTGTTAGTCAACAATGTCTTCTTCCATATGCAATCAAGCCATTCAAAGATGAGGTATTGTGTAATGTCGCACCTTTGGAGGTTTGTGAAAATTTTCTTGGGCATCTATACTTGTGGAAATGAGATGGAATCTATCGATTCAAGACCCACAATGTCATCATCACATTGGGAAAGCAATTTTGCAAGATCTTTGAGGTCCCTTCGAAGAAGAAATGGGCTTGATTAGTGCAAAGCAGTGTAGGGGTATGATTGGTCACACTAGAAAGTTTGTGTAATGTTTATTAGGGTAGAGAGCACTCAACATGTCATTGAAACCATGAAGAGCATTATATAAGATTAGAGTATACAACAACAATATGTGAAGCAAGTCTTAATAGATTACGTAGATGTCTTCACTACACCTATTGGTGTTCCCCTACATTGCTAGGTGACACATCCCATCGAATTGATTTTTGGGACACACTTGCCAAATGGAATAGTATATAGGCACTCAATGCTAGAAAATGAAGAGGTCAAGTGACATATCCAAGAGCTAATCCAAAAAAGTTGTATATAGTCCAATGTGTCACCTTGTGGAATCCCAATTGTGTTAGCTCAAAAAAACGATGGGAGGTGGCAACTTTGTATTGATTGTAGGGCCCTTAACAAGATCACCATCAAGAATAGGAATCCACTTCCACAAATTGATGACCTAGACCAACTCAAGGAAGCAAAGTATTTCACACATATTGATTTGAAGTTAGGGTACCATAAAGTACTCATTGAGCCATTTGACTAATGAAAGACAACTTTTAAGTGTAAAGAAGTTCCATTTGCATGGTTAGTCATGCCTCTTTGCTTGTCTAATGCACCTGCAATATTTGTGCAGAAGATGAATAATGTCTTACGACCATTCATTAAATCCTTCATGGTTGTTTACTTGGATGCCATCTTTATTTTTCATTACATGGGAGGAGCACCTATAGCAAGTTCAACAAGTTCTTGACATTTTGCACAGTCATAAGTTATATGGCAATAGGGTAAGTGTTCTTTTGCCTTGCAAAGTGTACAATATCTAGGATACATTGTAGGCAAGGATGGTGTACACGTTGACCTAGAGAAGATCTGAAATATCAGAGAATGACCAACATCAACACTCACAAAACTCAGAAGCGTGTTGGGCTTGGGCAATTTTTATCATTGGTTCATGCTTGGATTCTCTCATCTTGTATGGCCCCTAAACCAAGCCACCAACTAATTTTGTGTGGAACATACCACAACAAGGGCTTTTGAGGAGTTAAAATAATAAATTTGCCCAACACTATCCTTTCCAAGTGTGAATGCAAAATAACGTGAATCTCATTAATCAATAATAGTGGCAAAGGCCGCAATTTATACAAATCATAAGTATAATATTAGCCCATATAAAACTGGATGGCTAGCTTATAAAATATTTCACCTATCTTCTATCTATGGATGTTGAGTATTAGCCTCCAAACAAACTAAAATAATAAGCTATGTTGATTCCAATAGTAGTCACAAGCCTACATGAGTTGTTAACTCACTTGTAATTACATTTTTTACTCTAGGGTGAATCAACAAATTACTAATCTAATTAATTATTTTAACATTCCCCTTCTCAATTCATCATAGTCTTGAGAGTAAAATAGAGAATTTATAAATGCCTCAAACGTATCAGGTGCAAGTGACTTGGTGAAGACATTTGCACACTAACCTCTAATGGGGCAATACTGGAGTTGAATGTTGTGTTGTTGAACATGTGCGTGTATGAAATGGATCTGAACTTTGATGTGCTTCGTGAGCTCATTAAACACTAGATTGCGAACTAGTTTTAATACGCCTTGATTGTCGTAGTATAAAACCGTACGCTGAGTTTGTGGTACTCCCTGTCCTGTAAGTATGAGACATAGCCATATCGTTTCGCATATAGTGCCTCCTCTTGTATGATATTCTGCTTCAATGGAAGATTGAGAAACAAACTCTTGCTTCTTGTTCTCCAATGAGATAGGATCAGATTCCAAAAGGAACACAAATCTAGATGTGGATTCCCTGTCATCAATAAAACCTGCATGATCTGCGTCTATGTAACCTATCAAGAAGAACTAATCATTCTTTTTGTATTCTAGGCCATACTCATAGTCCCTCAGATATATCTCAATATCCACTTTGCTACTCTCCAATGACTCATCTTCGGTTCTTGCATGAAGTGTGAAAGATAGGTAACAACATATCTAATATCTGTCCTAGTTTATGTCAAGTAAATGAGATTGTAATAAATTGTCGATAGAGTGACATTTACTGGTGGTGATGGATCTGAGCAAGACAGTTGAAGTCTTGTCTCCATAGGTGTTGCAATAGGTTTACAATCCATCCTTTGAAATATTTCGAGCATAGACTTGGTATAATTCATTTGAGACAGATGCGGTGCCCCTTTTGCCATACTTCCAAACCAAGACGGTAGTGCATTAATCTGAGATTTGTCATGTTGAACGATCGTTTGAGATTATTATTTGTTGCATCATTCGTTTTTACTGAGCTATTAGTGATGACTAGATCGTTGACATTGCTCCTTGAGGTAGAGGTTTGGATCATATGGACTCTTTTGGAATATATGTGGAACGAGATGCTCGTTAATCTTGATATACTAGGCTCATGGAGCTTGCTTGAGACCATACAATGACTTGGTGAGTCTACATACCTTTTGTTCTTGACTAGGTGTGACAAAATCCTATGGTTGGGTCATGTAGATTTCCTCTTGCAGATCTCCATTTAGGAAGGCACTTTTCATGTCCATCTGATGGAATTTTCATCCAAACTATGCAGCCATAGCAAAGACTGTTCAGATAGCCTTTATCTTGGATGTGAGAGCAAATGTCTTTTCATAGTCAATGCCTTATTTATGTGCATAGCCCTTTGCTACGAGTCTTGCCTTGTACTTGTCAATGCTACCATCTGCTTTATACTTGGTCGTAAAGACCTATTTGCAATCGATAGACTTCTTCCTTGGTGGAAGATCAACAAGTTTCCGTGTATTGTTTTTTATCAGTGACTAATATTATGCATCTATGGCCTCTTTCGAAGGCGTTGACTCTTGGGCTTCACGAACCGTTGAGGGCTCAAAAGATTCTGCAATTGTGTTCATAGGGACCAAATTTACCTCTTCACGAGCCATGTTATGAGTCCTCTATCTTGTAGTGGAAGTGTCTAGGATTCCATCCAATTTTGCATCTCGTATAGTACTTGTATACCACTTGGGCACACGTTGAACCGTATCAATGGTTGGTGGAGCTAGAGGACTGTTGCCATTGCCCTTATCCTCCCTACCACTATCAATATTATAATTGTTTATAGGACCAATGCTTGTATCAGGTGACTGTGTGGAGGGTGGATTGGACTCTCTTCTCATCAAATGCAACATCCCTGTTGATGTGTATCTTCATAGTTTTTGGATCCACGAGTCGGTAGGCCTTCGATTCTTCACTGTAGCCAAGAAAAATACATGTCAGTAATTACGTATCTAGTTTTTTTCTCCTTTTTAGGAACATGCATATGTGATTTACAACCAAGAACATGAAGATCTGACATAAAAGGCTTATTCCCAGTCCATGCTTCTTGTAGTGTAATACCATTGAGAGCTTTGGTGGGTGCTCAATTTAGTAGGTAGACCATTGTGTAAATTGCATCTCTGCCCAATATGTACAAGGCAAGTGTGAGTCCTCAATCATGTTGCACACAATTTCAATAATAATGCGATTATGTTGCTCTGCAACACTATTTTGTTGTGGAGTATATGGTGCAGTTAGTTGTCGGCAATTGCCATGTGCCTTTAGAAATTCATAGAACTCTTTATTGGTGTATTCCCCACCTCAATTTGCATGAAGGATATAAAGGTGACTACCAGATTCACGTTCCACAATGGCTTTGAATTCTTTGAAGACTTGAAAAGCTCGATCTTTAGTCTTAAATCATTATACCCACATCTTTCGTGAATAATCATCAACAAAGAGCGAAAAATACTGAAAGCCACTAACACTCGATCACATGGGCACGCACAAATCGGTGTGCACTAGATCCATTGGACCAAGAGCCCTATGTGTACTTGGGCTAAATGTAGCTCTATGTTGTTTGCCAACTAGACAATTGGAACTCATTGATATTATTCTTTAGTAAGGGAAGGCCTCTCACTAGATTGTGTTTGCTTAGTGCAATCGGGTACCCAAAACTCAAGTGTCCATATCTTCTGTGCCACATATTTGTTGAGTTTGTATTTTGTGCAACAAAAGCTTTATTGTCATTGTAGACGACATCAAGTTGGAATATTTTGGCCACACTAGAAGTGCATGCAACAATGTTTGAGCTTCTAGACTTGTTTCTAATGAGACAAATCTTTGTGCCATCTTGTGAATCAAATTCAACTTTTAGGTTGTGATAAAGCAATTGAATTACAAACAATAGATTATTTGTTTGTCTTGGTACATACATGACTTATGTGTTTTTACATGTATGACTTTCAAGAGATTAAGAAATATCACCACAACTTTGGACACTATATGACAAATCATCTTCAAGAGATGCATTACCACGATACGCTAAATGGTTCAAGGTGGTCAACCAATCCATCCATCCTGTCATGTTCCTTGTGGCACTAGAATCCACATACCAGAGTGCATTTTAAGGAGTGATCTCCTCTTGTTTGTGAAGTAAAGACAAAATTCACATTTGTAGAATCATCGTCTTCAACAATGTTTCCATGCTATTATGGGAAAGGCTTCTTCTAGTTGTGTGTGAACTGTGGCTTTTGCATCTGTCCTTGTGAAGTTTGTTGGGCGTTAGGTGTCTTGTTGCTGGAGGAGTCTTGTGTAAAGGCATTGTACCAGCACTCTTTCAGTTCATGGCTTCTTTTTCCACATATTTGACAGACTTTTTGAGAATGACGTTTGTTTTCGTGTTGGTTTTATTGTTTGTTCTGCTTAGGAGTTTGTTTTGGAGGTTTCATAGGCCTTCTCCCCTTCTGATGTGATGCAAGTGCATGTTCTTCATCTTCTTCTGCTTTGTGCATGGATTCTTCCTGTTGCAACATATTGACCAAATTTCCAAATGTTGTTTTTGTCTTTAGATATAGTTAGAAACATTATAAAGATCTTGTAGGTTGGTGGCCATGCTCTTAGGAAGATGGGTACTAGGGATTCATTTGACACTTTCTTGCCCAATGCTAGAAGCGAGTTCTACAGTCCTCCAACATGATGGAGAAAGCCTTCAACTTTCTCACCTATCTTTAGCTTGAGATAGTGAAGTTGTTTTTGGAGATGAAGGATGGTATTCTAGTTCTTAGCCTTGTAGACAATACTGAGTTTGCCCCAGGCATTTTTGGATGTCGTAGCATCTCGGATGTGAGACTGGACCTCATCCAATACTCCAAATATAATGATCAACTTCGCCTTTTGGTTCGCTTTGTCGAACTTCCATTGCTAGTCAGTGTTTGAGGTGTGTCAAGGGAATGTGCAATAAAAAACCGGCCAAAGATCTTCAAATTCTAGGTGAGTCTTCACCTTGGTTTTTCATGCAACATAGTTATCACCACGAAGTCGTTGTATATAAGGCAAAACAAATCTTGGATTATTCTCAGTCATTTAAACAAAAATGTCTGTGCGAGATGGATTGGTTCTTTATTACTCCAATAGGTTTTCCTCTCTATGTACAATCATATCGATATACCAAATTTATCAATTTTTTGACCTTCCTATATACTCAGGAGTACGTGGAAGAATCTCGTCTTTTCTATATAATTGGTGTTATCTAAAAAAGATGTTAAAGCACATGACAACAGAGTGATATGTGGTACTCAGGGAGTACTCGAAAATAATTCGTTCTATCAATGACACATACATAGAGAGAAATCTTTGTACGCTGGTGTAACTTTTCTATATACTCAAAATTTCAATATTTCAGGATTTACGTTGACCGATAGTAAATAATGGGAAGCAGAGGGAAAGGTAAAAATGGAATTTTGTTTCTTATGTCTCTCTGACAATTTAGAAGGTTTAAGTCACAAGGGTTGTTGTTGCAGCTATATTAGGCATTGGATGCAGGAGTTCAATGCAATGATTCTACTTGTAAACGTGATTTAGAGGCCCCACATATACCGAACACTGCTATTGTGCAAGATGCACAATTTTGTATATTTGTAGAGTTTTTTGATCTGCTTGTTTTATACCTTTATGAATCATGAAAACAATTAAATTTTGAAATTTATGAGGGTTGGAATAAAATAGTTTTAGGAGGTTCTCTATAATGCAATATCACTAATGTGACAAATTTCTATGGCCTAACTCTCTTTGGTTTTCTAGATTTCAAATTAATTCAACTTTCAGGGGCAGGATTTTAAAAAAAAAAAATTAAGTTTAAGTTTTTCAATGCTAAGAGTTGTACAAAAATCCAAAAAAGGGTTTTATTAGGTTATCATTTTAGGAAAGCTCACAAAGTTTCAGAAAAAAATTCCTCCTGGAGCTCTAGATATCGCGTTATTACGATTCTAGACACACAAGCTAAAAAACATTTAAATTTAACTCTGTAATTACTGTAGCAAAATCTTTTGGAGGGTTGTTTTAAAATGTTTTTGGAGACCTTCATGCAAATTTTCAGCATCTGGGGATTTATGGTTTTGGAGCTACACAATTAGTTTGTTTCCAGGCTCTCTTTAAGGCAAAAATTAAAAAGTTCTGTAAGTTTGAATTTAAAAAACTTTTCTAGGAAATTTTAAAATTAAATCTCAGCTATAATTTTTAATGAAAACTAAAGACATAAGTATTTAAAAATGTAAATGTTTTGCTGGCCAAATTGAATAAACCTGTGCAAAGCTTTGTAATGATGTTACTTGCAATGAGATGGCACTTCCATTATTGCTGTGGCTGCTCTTCACAATGCGGGCCATGCCTCACTACCTGCAAACAACAGCTTAGAATCTGATTTTGCTGGGAGTGCTCCACCAGACTTGCGCTTCTTCTTCAGATTTGTTTCTTCTTGGGACGCCTTTGTCATGTGGCTGTTTGGAAGCAATATAAATGGCTGCTCTTTGAATGGGCATTAAAACAAGAAGAATATTCAACGCCACACTCTAGCATAAACTCTCTCATGCAAAAAAATATAATGCCACACTTGCACAAAGTCCTTAATTGAAGAAAAAGAATAAAAAATGCAGCTATAGAACTTGCACAAGAATGAAATGATATTTCATAGAGGGAGCCGATCAGAGGCTTGATCCTCCCTTCTCTCTAATTTTTTAAAATTAAATCTCAGCCCTAATTTTTAATGAAAACTAAAGACTTAAGGATTTAAAAATGTAATTTTTTTGCTGGCCAATTAGAATAGACATGTGCAAGGCTTTTTAATGGTGTTACTTGCAATGAGATGGCACCTCTATTATTGCTGTGGTTGCTCTTCACAATGCTGGCTACACCTCACTACCTGCAAACAGCAGTTTGCCATCTGATTTTGCTTGGAGTGGTCCACCAGACTTGCGCTTCTTCTTCAGATTTGTTTCTTCTTGGGATGCCTTTGTTATGTGGCTGTTTGGAAGCGATATCAATGGCCGCTCTTTGAATGGGCATTTAAACAAGAAGAATATTCAACGCCACACTCTAGTATAAACTCTCTTTCATACAAAAAATTATAATGCCACACTTGCATAAAGTCCTTAATTGAAGAAAAACAATTAAAAATGCAGCTATAGAGCTTGCACAAGAATGAAACAATATTTCATACAGGGAGCCAGCCGATCTGAGGCTTGATCCTCCCTTCTCTCTCCTTTAAAATTTTTTTTTTTCCTGATCTGCCCTCTTTAAGGTGATTTCACAGGAAGAAAATGTAGTTTGCAATTTTTATTTGTGTTACTTATGGAGCTTGCACACAAAAGAATGGCCGAGATTGAGTGCCTAGGGTTCCTCACTATCCTCTCTTCTTTCTTTCTCAATCAAACAATCGCTCTAATACTAAATCTAAGTGAGAATGCAAAATAACGCGAATCTCATTACTCAATAATAGTGGAAAATGCCACAATCTATATAAAGCATAAGTATAATATTAGCCCCTATAAAGTAAGATGTCTAGCTTATCAAATATTCTACCTACTATCTATGGATGCCGAGTATTAGTATCAAAACAAATTAAAATAATAAGCTACATTGATTCTAACAATAGTCACAAACCTACGTGAGTTGTCAACTCACTTTTGATTACATTTTAACTCTAGGGTGAATTAACTAATTACTTATTTAATTAATTATTCTAACAACCCTTGCCTTCCCTGATAAGTAGATGCCCGTTGAGTTTAAAGTCAATAATTCAGAATTTGCACTTGGTATAGTTCTTACCCAACATAATCATCCAATTGCCTACCATAATGAAACTTTCACAAACTTGGTATGTAGGTATCCTACATATGACAAATAACTTAATGCAATTGTGTAGGCATGTAGGAAATGGAAGCATTACATTGTGGGAATGAAGACCATCATCCATATAGATCACAAGCCTGAGTAGTTCCTGCAAACCCAGGGCAAGTTACAAAATGATCACCATCAGAAGTGGCTACCTACTTGTAACTATTTCTCCTTAACATTAGGCACAAAAAAGGTAGGTTGCAGATTGCTTAAGTTTCTCTCCAATTGCAATGCTAACAACAGCCTTGGATTCATGAGGCCATGAAACTTCAACTCGTCCATGTTGTTTGGTAGTTATCTAGAGTTTTCTACTATATATCAAGCATTGAATATGGGATGACAAGTTGTAGGCTACCATCTATAAGAAGGGATTTTGCGTCACTTGGGACAACTATGTGTTTTGATAGTAGAGCGACATAAGACAATTTAGGAGGCACACAACAATAAAGTTGCAGGACACATTGGGGTGGATAAGACAGTGGTAATGCTAAAAAAAATACTTCTATTCACCAAAGCTTTGTTGTGATGTCAGTAGGTATATTAGATCATGCACAACATGTGCAATAGCAAAACCAACCAACAAAAAATAGGTCCTCTACATGCGTCTACCAATTTTCAATTGACCTTGGGAGAGTCTCCATGGGTTCTTATTAAGGTTGCCCATGACTAAGTGTGGTCATGACCGTGTATTTGTTGTGGTTGACAGGGTTTCAAAGATGGAAGTGTTAGTGCCTTGTACATAGGGGATCAAATCTGAAGACATTACAAGGCTCTACTTTGAATATGTGTGTGTTCACTTTGGCTTACCACGCACCATTGTATCAAACATGGATATTAGGTTTCTTATCACTTTTTGGTCTACATTATGGTATATGATGGACACTAAGTTGACAAATGGGCAAACAAAAGTGGTTAACCATATGATGGTGCTTCTAACTCAACTTCAGATGTATAACTCAAAACATCCATGGATATGGGATGATAGTTTACCATATATTCAACCTAGCTCCACATGATAGGGCTCTTTTCAGGGTTGTCTTGGGTTTCAACTGCTAGCCCCTATTGATGTGGCATTGCCTATTGTATTGGAGGAAGGATCTCACCATGCACAGAAAGAATTTGACAAGGCCATAGGGTTATTGAACACATTTGGAAAATTTAATAGTAGGTGCATGAAATCCTGTAGACAACTATCCAAAAGTACCAACACCATCATAACCAACATTGAGCCCCTCACTAGTTCCAGGTTGGTGATAAGAAATGGTTACATTTGTAGAAAGAATGTTTGAAAGGCCTATAGAGGAAACTCAAGCCTCTCCAATAAAGGCCATACACAATCATTTAGCAAGGAGGCACTAATGCCTTTGAGCTCAACTTGCCACCCTATCTCGAGTTACTGTTGGCCAATTTTTGGCCCACATATAAAGCTTTTGCATGGTTTGATGAAGCAGTGGATCAAAGGCGTAGAAATGGATCCAACATTTGCAAATAGAGAGGATCCAAGCAAAGTTTTTCAAGGATTAGCAACAGTGTTCAAGGATAAGCCTACAAGCCAAAGGTCTAAGTGCAAAATCTTTTATTTAGCGAAGTCCTTGGTCATTCTTTCGGACTTTGTGGGGACTAAGTGTTTCTTTTCTCTCGGGCCTTTTTATTGAGCTGTCTCATGGTTTCTTTCGGAAAAATTGTCTGCACAATTTTTCCGAAGGAATATTTTCTTTCAGCCAAGCGTTTTCTCTTCGGGATTTTTGTTTCTGATTAAGTGTTGGAATTCTTTCGGACAATTTGTCCGAAAGAAAAGTTTCGAAGAAATTATCTTTTCCAAGCAAAGTGCCCCAAACAATTTTTTTGAAGGGCACTTTCTTTGGAGAAGTGGACCAAAACAAAAATTCCGAAGGGTATTTTTCTTTTGAAGAAATGGTCCATTTCAACTTTGCCGAAGGGTCACTTTCTTTTCAAAGTGGACCATTACAAATTTTCTGAAGGTATTTTTCAAAGGGAAATGAACCGTTGCAATTTTGTCGAAGGCTCATTTCAAAGCTTCAAATGACCATTTCAAAATTCCCAGAGGGTATTTTTCCTTTCGGGAAGGTCACTTTTCAAAAGTCCGAAGGGTATCTTTCCCTTTAGAAAGTCTTTTTCAACAAAGTTGGAGGGTCATATCTTTAAATTCATTCGGACAAATTGTCTGCAGGAATTGTCCATTGCAAAAAATCCAAAGAACTAATTCATTTGGACAAAATGTCCGAAGGAATTGTTCAAAGCAAAAAGTTCAAAAAAGTAGTTGTTTGCATTCAAAAGAGGTGAAAGGGAGTCAACGAATCTCAAGGGCGAAAGTGTACATGACATGGGTCAAGGACGCATTCAATTGGTAGGAGATCAATGACTCGCAGGTATCCATGTCAAGCAGATCGACAGTGCGAATCAAAGATCCGAGTCAGTTTCTAATGACCAATCAAAACAAAGGAAAGCCCAAGTGACTGGCAGGAGTTGGTAGGTGCGGATTCATGGAGAAGCCTTTGTCCTTCGATATGGCTCTCACCTCCGACAAGCGGCCGCTCGATTAGAGGCAGTATGGCTAGGTCTTGATTCAGAGAATGGGGATTTCGTCCTTTTTCAGGCAAGACATGCAAAGGCGAAAGGGGCACATCAAGTTTAAATGCAAGGATCTAATCATTCACGTCAAACGGGAACATGCAGCTACCCACGACATGGCTCTCTCAGCTCCAATTAAGGGAGAGTTGAATGCACGAGGGGCTCGAGGAGATTTGCGGTAATCTTGGACGGCTCATGTCATGGTCAAGGCAGTTGCAAGGACATAGTAGTGGTTGCAGCCATTTATGACCCTTCTCTCTATTTTCTCACGCAAGCCCTTTCTATCTCTCTTCCCTTTATATATATCTCATGTTTTTTTTAATTTAAGGGGTTCCCAGTTTTTTAGACTTTTCTATCTCTCTGGGAGACGAGACACTCCTAGAGATATTGCAAAATATGCTCAGTTGGATTAGGTTCGACGCTGTCACGCATTTGTAAGAACTACCTTTTGATGCAATAAAGGATTTTGTTTGCCTATCTCTTGCCTTGGATTTGTGTCTATTGAGTTGTGCACTATGGCATTGCGTGAAGGATAATCTTCTTCATCCATGGTCCTCCTTTCTGACCTTGTTTAGGGAGTTTTTCAATGCGGTTTTTAGGTCTGGTTGAGTGCTCTTTCTGTCGTTGATGTGAACTTTCAATGAGTCTTAGAACTCTTTGTTTGCATTCATTGCTCCTTGAAGCTCCTCCATGAAATATTAATGCAACCAACTTGATCTTGAGATTGTGTAAGTCAGTATTGTTCTCTACAAAACTGGTGTGAGTTCAAGCTTGTGGGAGTTTCCCATTTTATTTTGGTGCATCCCTTGGTTAGCTTTCTTAGGAGCCCTTATCACTCTCTCTACCTCTTTTTCAAGCAGAAACATTAGTTTTAGGTGATCTACCAAAAGGAAGCTAGCCTTCTCCGAAGGTTCAAGCTCACTACAGGATATCCACAGTCTGAGGTTGCTCCAATATTGTCGCTGGGAGTGAGAGACCCTGAAACAATCTTCCACAAGGGTGCAATTTTATGTTACAACAGTTACATCTAGTGTTCAATGCGGAATTGCTCTTGCCATATTTTCCACCTCTCTTATACACTTCAAATATTGTTGAACAATAACAAGTCATTGAGTTAAAACTTGACTATTCAATGCCATTTATTATTGATTAGGTCATAGATATTGTGGTAAATGATACAAACATCAACAAACCCTCCGATATCAAGGGATTAAGGCAGGGTAATTTTTTTACCAATGAAAGTGGCTAACAAGGAGTCAGATCCGACATAGAGTTCTACATTTGGTTAAAGCCCTGGACACAATGGGGCCCACTACTTCTCAAGGGGGAACATATGATCTCAACAATGACTTAGCACCACTGGATGATCATGATAGTAATGGTTTATTTCGAAAAGTTAGGATTTTTCAAAAAAACCCAGCACAACATAGGTGGGAGTTGAAGAGGTCTTCGGAGCTTTTTTTGAAGCTCAAAAACCCTTGCCACACCATTTTAGTATTGAGAACTTCTAGTTCGTGAGTCGAGCTTTTTGAAAGGGTTTTATGATATAAAATTAGAGAATACCTAGAAAAGTTGACCTCGACAAGGCAACCCAACTCAACTGGTTATTATTAGTAGTTTTTCTTTTAGTAGATCTCTTATTCTAAGGAGTATTTCTATTTGCATGTCTATGAATGTTGAAAGGATATGAGCAATTTTGTTTAGCTTTAAATAAAACTCATTTGCATTTCTATGCATGTTTACTGGATGTTATTAGCTTTGTTTAACTTTAAAATAGTTTGCTATTACTAGTATTCTTTAGGTAAATGACAATGGTGCAACCTGTTGTAATTCAGAGTGGGTAGCTGATATCTCTTCCATAGAGACTGCTTTCTTTTTAAAAGCTCTCTTATTATCTTGCAATAAAGTTTTATTTATTACTCTTCCAAATATATGTCAATTCAATATAGTAGAGTTTGACTTTTTTATATAACACAATAGTTCGTAACAGTTGGTATTTTGTCCCAACAATTTAACTTTGAGGTGCACTTTATGAAAAAAAATCAAATGCCACACTTTTGGGGGTTACTGAGGGAGATGAACCATTGCTATCACAATTTCAAGGATTTCATGGGTTTCAAGTGCATCACTAGTTGGTGAAATTGTGAAGAGTTGTGGAATTAGTGCATCTTATGGAGTAGATTTATACAAAACCTCAACAGTTTGGCTCAATGAGGACTTGAATGTAGCTCACAAGATGGCTATGGTGATGCAAGGACAAGGAAAGATGGATCAATGCAAAGGCCCCATTTTCCTAATGAGTCATTTGTAGAAGATTGTTAGTCTATTTCATTCCCATAGGCTAAGTCGGGTGATATAAGAGAATAATATTGTGCCAAGTCACATTCATCGGTTACTATTCATAGAGACTATTCATGTGTTATTATTCACTATCACTATTCATAGTGATGTGGCAGGTGATACAAATGAGGTGATTGTAGATGATGTGGCATGGCCTATGGAGGATCTCCCATGGAATCTAGTGCATATGATGAAGTGGGATGTAGTACTCCATTAGGATACAATGTTTCTTGTCTTTGGTGAGTCACATGTCTTCCTTTTGGGGATGAAGAGAAGGGGTGAATAGTTGGGGTGCACCCCTAGGGTGGAATCTTGTGTTGGCATGAAAAGAAAAGTGAAAAGGTGTTGGACTTCTTTTGGAAGTTTGTGAGCACATGGAGGAAAAAGACATGACTGCACTATTGAAGATTTGGCTCACATGAGGAAGTGGAGCACCATTTTTTGGTGTCACATGGAAAGTGGTAGACCAAGACAAAAGAGGGGTTGATCATGTCATTCACTTTTGACCATTCTCATAAAGGGACAAACATCTCACTATTGCTCACATGCGTGAGTGAAGAGGACATTTTGGAGTGATATGAAAAGTGGTGGAGATATTGTCAAAAATAGAAGATTCATTCTTGACCCTTGCACATGGTGTTATATGCCCAATAGTGGTCATTTTGGCCCACATGGAAATGTGGCGCCACATTCTCTCCCCTCATGCCTCTTTTCATTTCCTTCATTGTAAACTCTTTAAATAAAGAGCTCCCTTTGTAAGTATGAATATTGAATATGATAACCCCCCGTCCCCCTGCCATTTGTGAAGTTTAAATTTGATTTAGTTTATTCCTCTCCTAAGGAAGAAAACCCTTGGAGCGAAGAAATCTTTGAGGACAAAAACCCTCTAAAGTTTGTTGGTTTCGGTGGTGAAAGATCCTTCCTGGCTGGCTTATGGTAGTTTTATTAAAAAATTACATTGGTGCTTCAACGGAGTGTATGTGACAAGTTATTGTAAGCAGTTGTGTATTTTACTGCTCTATTTATATGTACTCTTTAGTATTTCAATAATATTATAGTTGGAGGTTATTAACAGTTTCAGATATTGTAGTTGTATGGTTGTTTTAAATTTGTATGTTATTTCAAAAATTTCAAAATGGCTCTAATTGTCCCAAGAGGGTAGTATAGTGGTATCATAGCATGTTAAAGGTGTGCCTAATATATATGTGTGCATATTAATGCATTTGTGGGTTTTAGGAAAGTATATCAGATTTGAATCTAAATGTTGAGTTATGATTAGTACAGTGTGAATGTATTTAGCAATATTCCCATTTGGGGATATTATAATCAACCTCACATAGGATATTCTGCAGAACACATTGCTTCCCCAAAACAATGAAAATTAGACAAACATAAATCTCTGTCTAAATATGTATTATTTTGGTTATGGAAAGGTATCATCAAAGGGGTGACTATTGATAATCATTTTAAACTTGTTTATATTCACTTATTTTGGTGTTGAAACATCATCATGCTGTTGCAATTCATAGGTGTTATTTTCATACATATCTAGTTGTGCATTGGGGGTATATTTTGTATCTGTTCTCCTGTTATAGTTCTTACTTCTTACTATACTTTTTGAATAAGCTGTGAAGAATACTTTTGGATGACCGTATGTTATCATCGATGCACCTGATGTAACAGCAATAAAGAAAGTTTTATGTCACTATTTATAAGCACCAGTCACATCAGGAAGAGAATAGTCGAGAAAGGAGAGACCTAAAACATTTTCCTGCCAAGCTCTGGTAATGTCTTCTTGTGATTCATAGTCAAAGCCCTTTAGGATCAAACTTTGACAACAAAATATGGAATCTTGCAAATACTGCATTGGAGGGAGCCTTGGTTGTCAGGAGTATTAACGTGGAATGTAATCCTATTGCAGGGATATGATAGGATCCAAATAGAGTTGTGTAGACAATAGAAAAGGGATTGACTGGGAAGCTTGTGTTACATTTTATAGATTTAAAAGCAAGCTTGTAATTAGAAGTCAAGCACGAGTACAAATGACACTAGAAATTTTATCCATAAGATTTTTCTATGCACCTTGTTGGAGAATACAGTTTCAAGCCAACAACCAGTCGGGTAAGGCACACCTTTTACTGGTTATGTAGTGGTCATGAAATTTGGGTTTTACTGTTCACAAGGATTAGCTATTGAGCAATGGACCCTTTGCTCTTGTGTATGTGGTTGGAGAATTCCCCGGGTCCTTGGCATTGCATGCAGTTTGGGTGCGTCCATTCTGGTTGCACAAGTTGGAGGAGGTGAACTGTGGTGCAAGAGTTGAACCTTTGAGTGTCACCAGCTCAAAATCAAATCAATCTTATTGGAGCATTTTTTAGTAGCTTATTTAGATCAAATAGTCTAGTAAGGTGCAAGATGAATAACTTTTAACACATTACAATCACATTGTACTTGCACGACATTTTTAAACACTAGAACTACCAAGCATTTCATTTCACACAATATATTTCAAACAGGCAACAAATTTCATGACCTTAGAGTACTTGTGGTGAGGTTTGTTTTAGATTTCATGGATTGTTGAAAGAGTGTGTTCAATTATAGATTGGTGTTTCATGAAACTCTTCTAGGGAAATAGCATACTGGTTTAGTGAACAAAAAATTATTTGGTTACACCATTACTGCAGGACTATCTCTAATACTTGAACAGATTTCTTTCTTTCTTGTTTATAATGGCTTGGTCTTGCTAAATTTTTAGGTGCCCCCCAATTAGAAATGACTTATATCTGCTACCAAATCTTGTATATCAAAAAATCATTGGGCTTAAAAGTGCCACAGTCTTATTTGACCAAGAAATAAATTTAACTATTATGAAATTTTATAGACGTTTTTTTTTCCAATAGAGGGTGAAAATCCCAAAGGGTGGTTTACATTCACCATTCCTCCTTTCTACTAAGAGATGCTTAAAGGTGTTTGTGTGGTAATTGGGTCCCCTTGAATCATGATTATTACCCAAAACAAATGTGAGGACAAATGTCATTAAGGTAATGGTTACTCATGGAGGTCATCTTGAGATGACTTAAAACACACATGGGTGAAATCCCACAAAAAATAATAATCTAATTAAATTGCTCATGGAAACCTTCGACTGCTTACGGAAAATTTTCCATCAACTGATTTTGTTTTGTGTCTATGGTTATTTTATAATGCCTGACCATTTTATTGACCTAGTGTATGATATATATTTCATTGACATTTTAGTAGTTAGGTTTCACCATTATATATGCTAGGGCAGATGGTAAGGATACATTGTCTAATTTATAAAGACCTACAAACTAACATATCTGCAAAACTGCTGACAATTTTGTAATGGCTTTTTAGTTCTCTTGCGAGTTCATTCTGTTTTTTAACATTAACATACATTTGGATATTTGTTTCGGATAGTTTTACTTGAAGCAAAAGACAAACAACCCATAATAGAAAATCTTTTTTGTTTTTGAATATACTACATTGTCTTGAATCGTTGCTATCATGTGTGGCTGTTAGTATACTTGTGTTTGTATAATTCACTTGAAGTACAAGGTTCAAGTGATTTCTGGTTTTTTCTTGAATTATTCTTTTTTTTTGCATCATCTATAACATTCTGATCTTATCTACAAAGCAATCTACTGCAATAATCTACAATTTTTAAAAAATTATAATTACACCAAATGGTAAAGAACCATTAATAATAAACTAATTTACCAGCTTGGGTTCGGGTTCGAAGGTCCAAGGTTGCCAATACAATGATTTTTTTTTGCCTTGGGTATAGCTTGAGTTAGGCCATACAAAAAATATAGAAATTCTAGCCTAATAAATAGGAAAATAGTGACATTAACCACATAGTATGCATATATATTCTTTTGGAAAATAACCATAAAGAATGAACCGAATGCCAAATGTCATTATAATCATAAATATCAATAATAATTAATTACATCACAATTAACTTTTACAGTCATCTTGATTTTTTTTTGAGAACACCAATATCCACATCATGATGTGGTTCATTAGAACCACAAGGAGTAGCATTGTTGCTGCTCCTGCTAGCTATAAGCTATATGTCGTCAAAACAGTGTCAATATCAACTAATAAGTGGTGGGAAATGGAAGCATCCAAGTCAACGTCCTTTGGATCTATATCCCAATGCTTTGTCATCTCCTTGTACTTTTGGTTATTGTGCGAGATAAGACGCACATTGGACTGTATGAAGACCAACTCCTTGGCCTTTTTTGCTGCGAGCTTGTTGCACTTTTGTGAGTCGATGACGCTATATGTGCTCCAATTCCATTCACAAGAAGATGAACTCGCAACCTATATTCAAAGTTATAAAAATAAAAAGTTAAACCTCAAGTCGTAAACATAAATATTAAGTTTTAAAACAAAAAGAAATTATTAAAAACTTATTAAAAAATAAAAACTTACTGGTGACAAGACCTTGATTGCAAGAGGGTTGTCAGTTCGGTGATCCTTGGCCATGGAGGTACCACTACATATGAGTATTATTCTTGTATTTGTCCCAAAGAGCACCAAGACTATGACTTTGGGAGGTAATGAAACCCCCAAACTTGTTCATAACCATGTCTTGTATCTTGGGATCGGGGAAGATATTAGAGATTGCCAACTTATAGACTTCAACCACTTTGACATCACTGTATGGTGGCACCCTCCTTGACAAATTAAGGATCTTCATGCTATAGAACCAAGAAATCAATGCAAAGGCAAGGAGATGTAGTAGGGTGGTCATTTTGTTCCATTGCTCAACACGGATTAAATGCACTTGTTTGAAAAATGTCTTCTCAGTGCCTTGCTCTTTTGCATAAATGATGGCCTTCATCTTCTCAATCATCAAGTCAATGCCATCATATATTTCTCCCAAACATGGTTGATCCATGTTAGTGAAACAAATCATACTCATAATGGGCTCTGTGAAACTCAACAAATAATTTACACGGGTTCACTAATCATCATCAAGTATCATATTTTTCACTTTTCGGACCTGCTTTTTACTCGACTCCCTCCATACACTCCCCATGTGGTTGATGACCATACTATTGAGTGCCTCTCACACCTTCATAGGTCGTCTTAAGATGATTGTATGAGGTGGATCTAGTCTTAGCAACCTTTTGGAAAATTAATTAAAATACAAAACTTGTAAAAATATACAAGTACTAGATTATAAAAGTTAAAATTTTAAAATAAAAATAAAATTACTAAAATTAAATGAAAATTAAAATGTATAAATACCTTCAATAGCTCCAAAGTTGAGAAGGATTTAAAGATGGCTTAAGAGAGTTGATGGTTGGTGACAAACATTTGAATCTCCTCAGCGTCAGCATACACTTGTTTGATCCACTCAATTATTCATACACCCTTCACATACAACACTCCTGACATACAATGGCCTTCCAAAACATCACCAGCTCCAAAGTGGAGAAGGATTTAAAGATGGCTTGAGAGAGTTGATGGTTGGTGACAAACATTTGAATCTCCTCAGCCTCAGCATACACTTGCTTGATCCACTCAATTATTCATACACCCTTCACATACAACACTCGTGACATACAATGGCCTTCAAAAGCATCACCCCTTTAGGGCACACTCCAACCACATTGATTAGAGGCCTTTTTTTCGTGTCTTTCCATCCATCGGAAATGGAGACCCTTGTTTCAGTGTATGAATCCTTAATTGGTTTCAAAGAATATTCAACATGTTTTTTCTCCTTTGTGATTAGGGTGGTGAAAAGTTTCTCAAACCTTGGCCCTTTGTAACCTTATGGGGCCTCGTTGACTTGTCAATATGGTGATCTTGCCACATTGAAGGGCAATCTATTTGCATACACACATCGTACGATATGCTCATTAGTGATATCCCTAGCCTTATTTTGAGAAGATATTTTCGATGGTCTTTTTGATCTATTGTTTGAAAGAGGAGAAACCTCTTTGTGCATGGAGATTGTTCCCAAAAATGGATGTGTTGTAGTCACAATCGGAGAACCACCATGAGGAGTTGGTGAAACTGATAGCTTCCTCCACCTTTTGGCTTTTTTTGACAAAGGGTGAGCTGATCTCATGGCATGGACTGCATCTGCATCATCTTGTTCCTTGATGTATTTAAGAATTTTTGATTTTCTCATTGGATTACCATTCTCCCCCTTGCAACCTTTGATGCCCACACCAGGTATGACATAAGTGGGCTTTCACCCAATTGTATGAATTAACATATTGATTATCACAAGATATGCATTTCCAAATATACCTCCCCCCATCTAGACCCTGCTCTATCACTGTCACATATTTCCAAAGCAGTTTAAATTTGGCTCAATTTTGAATTGAGTTTGGCCGACGGAAGGAGAACTTGTTCACATTGTATGATATCTAATTGTAAGTTAAAAAACCAACACAAAATTACACATAGAAAAAAAAAACCCTAGGGCAGCAACTTGTAAAAAAATGACGCAAAAAACAATACAAGCTAAAACTTAAAAATTTAAAATCTTACCTTGGCAGCAAATGGGCACTTCAATCAGCATATGAAAACGATTGCAATGTTGCTTGATGAAGCTTCAACTCTAGATTAACAATGGAAGGTATGCATGCAATGAGAAAAGGTAATTGTTTTTTCTTGTGTTTTATTTTTATCATTTATGTTCTTTTTCTTTATGTTTTGTGTCTTTCACTTAACTTTTAGGGTTTGCAATGTGTATTATTATTATTTTTAGTCATTGCTTTATGTCAAAATTTGAGAAAAATAACAAAAAAAATTTAAAGAAAATGTTTATACATTCAGATTCTGCCCAGGTTCTTCTGGGTTCTGCCTGGGTTTGTCCTGGGAGACCTGGGTTCGCCTAGGGTCTTTTGCAAAAGAACCTATGCGAATCCAGATTATCCAGGACGAACCTAGGTTGTTCCAAAGATGGACTGAACCCATAGCGGATCAGGTAAATGCCCCGGCCAGGTTCTTCTGCTATATAGGATGAATTGGTATCGTAGATAATAAATGATATAAATGACACTAATAAATCTCAATCTCCTATGAATTTGATTTTCCTATTTCTGTAAAAGAAATAAATTTCATATGGAAAAAGACAGTTTACTGTGCAGAGTGTAAAATATATTTTATTGAAAAATTTTGTATGGATGGACTAATGTGAACTAGCTTTTTTAATAATCAGCAGCAAAAAATTACATAAAATAGCATGTATGAAATTCTCACATACCAGAAACACGTAGCATTAATAGCTGACAATGCGCATTGTTAAAAAAATGTTAGTTAAGAGACTACATACATGATTACTAATACCACCGAGCATCTATGTAAGTATAGGTTTTATTGATCATTTGCCCCATTTATATTTACTAATAGCCATTATCAATGCTGAGAAAAAATAAAATTTAAGCCTCTCCCTAGCGAAATTTTATGTTTGCTCCAGGGAAAACACGCCACTGTAGCTATGACTATTTTGGAAAATTAAGAGCCTTAAAAGCTATCATCACTTAAATGTTAAGCCTTGTAAACATAATAATCAAATCATTGCAAGGCAACTAAACTAATGAGTTTGGTTATGAAGAGAAAAGGGAATGTGGCCAGTAATCGAGGTGCATATTTCAATATTTTGACTCAACGACATTAATATTTGATCATGAAGTTTGCTTGGATTTCCTTTTAAGTTTCTTTGTTGTAGTGTAGAACAAGATAAAAGCTAGATAGTCTATTTAGATACAGTTATGCTTTTACAATCAAGAAAACAAAACTGGAAGCCTTACTGTCATATAAGCATTTGTGAATATAAATTTTAAAAATTACTATTTTTTGTGGGATTTTTCCTGTGCATTTATGTCATCTCAAGATGACCTCCATGAGTAGTCATTACCCTAATGACAATTTTCCTCATTTATTTTATGGTAATAATCATGACACCAGTGGACCCACTTAGCATACAAGCACCTTTAATTATTTGTCAGTAGGGGGGCGCGGGGGTGAGGAATGGTGAATGTAATCCCAAGCTTTGGGCTTCTCACCCTCTAGCCTCTTTCTTCAACTTATTGTCTATTTTTTTTTTGGCTTGAGTGTATTGCTTGCCAGTATATCACCAACTTATTGTCTAATTTAATATGTACACATTGAAACGGTTGTTGTAGCACTATATAAGAATGAAGGCAAGGAATGCTAATATTTGTTGCTATAATATATGTTGCTCTGTAAACTTCTGTACGGTGTTTGATAGCAACTTCTTGAGTTTCTATTGCTCGAACAATTTTTTTAATCAATGTGTTCCAAGAAGAATAAGTTGACACAAAATCACCAACCATGGAGAATCTTCAGTGAAATGAGCAACTCTAGCCTTCTTTGTAGTGTTCATCTCGACTGAAACCCTTGGAGGAGATGGGTAAGAGGACAAATTCCATTATGGAACGTATGACCTGCATGTGGCCTGTGGTGAATTCTCTTACTGGAAGTGGAAATAGATACTCAATAGG
Source organism: Torreya grandis (assembly GCA_037957365.1). Taxonomy (NCBI): domain Eukaryota; kingdom Viridiplantae; phylum Streptophyta; class Pinopsida; order Cupressales; family Taxaceae; genus Torreya; species Torreya grandis. The sequence goes on from JARHVA010000800.1 coordinate 1,146,875, forward strand.
AACACGACAGGTCGAAATAATGTAAAAAGGATAACATGCGGTAGATCTAAACTCTGACAGGAACATCAAACCTGCTTGTAAAAGATTTGTTTTTTCAGTGCATCAACAATACTTTGCAAAACATATTGTGAATAATAGAATCTCCTTTTACAAGCTGCTTTATGGTCATATTGGAGACATTGTGTAATAGCAAGAGCTACTCCAAACAACTTCCAGAATTAAAAACTCCTCAGGTCTCATCATCTTTTCCAAACAAAACAGAGAGAATAATGGGCGACCGGCATATTAATTTAACATCCACCATGGAGAATAGCAGTGGAAAACCCATGAAAGTTGCGATCGAATGGTTTTAGAAAACTGAAAAGGTTTATCCAAATATCCTTGTACAATTTTTAAAAATGCCTGTTTAAAATTATCCTTTATTATGAAATTTATGGTTATTATTTGCATTTGTTTTTCATTGAATTGTAGATTTTTTGTGTAGAGTAGACAACCGTAAAACATATTTGTTCAATTATGAAAAACGCTAATTAGATTTTTGCTTTGGGTTTCAAAAGATATTTTTGCTTGGTAAAAATGCATAATTCAAAATATATCTGCCAAGATGATAACTTTTGTTCAACCTGTTTGGAGAGCCCATATGAAGGGGAATGAAATGCAAATTCATCAAGGAAGAAAACCATGACCCATTGTAATTTTGTATCTTTTGTCCATTACCTTTACTTTATTGTCATTTATATGCTTTTGTTTTCTTTGCTATTCATAAGAAACTGAAGATTCATCCTTTGTGCTTTTCATTTCTTTGCTATTCAGAAGAAACAAAAGATTACTCCGATACATTACGAGGAGTGTATGAAGGCAAAGAGTGAGGATTTTGCAAGGCATTTGGCTAGCCCAATGTCTGTGCCGGTATTTGATTTCCCTCCACAGCCATTTTCTTCCACGTCGCATGTTCCTTCATTTTTGCCTGGGGCTTATCCAGTGTGTGGCATGGTTGCCTCTATCCAAAAAGATGACAACATTCAAAAAAATTCTAAAAAATCTATTAGCATTTGCAGTGATGCATCAGGTTATAAATTCAATTTCAAAGAGCACATCCCAAGGAAGAAAGTTCGTATAGGATCAGGATTTCAGGCTAAAGTAGCTGCTTGGAATGGCCTACCATCACTAGTACAGATAGGAAACAAAAATGCTAGTTTCAATCACTACATGGATGATTCTAAGTGGCTACTTACCCCAATTTGGCCTATGGAAAATTGCAAGGTGGTGGTTAACAAGGGGAGGATCGGGAAAGGGAGATCTGATAGCTGCTCTTGTGCCATACATGGTTCTATAGAATGTGTTAAGTTGCATGTTAAGGAGGAAAGGGGGAAACTCAAGGAAGAACTAGGTGCTGCTTTCTCGGATTGGAGATTTGAGGATATGGGTGATGCTGTTTCAGAAAAGTGGAGTGGAGAAGAGCAGCAAAAGTTTTCGGCCTTGGTGAGATTAAATTCCGCCTCTCTAGAAAAGAACTTCTGGAACCACCTGCCAAAATGCTTACCTTCCAAAAAGATTGAGGACTTGGTTAGCTATTATTTCAATGTTTTTGTTTTGACACGCAGAGGCACACAGAACAGGGATGAATCTTACAATATTGATAGTGATGATGATGAATCCGAGGTGGGCTGTGGTCAGAATGGAAATGTACATGTATTAAAACACACAGGAAGCATAAACAAGGTTAGCATGCCTAAGTTTGATCATTCAGAAAACAAATCTGGCAGTCAGGTTTGCCGTATAAGCTGTCCCAATTTTAGTTTGAAAAGATTGCCAACAAGAGGGGAGGACACTTTAATGTTACCTCGCTTGGAAGATGATAATTCCATTGATATCCAGAAGCAGCACAGAGCAGTGTCCTTGAGCCACAGTATGGAATACCTGCGAATGTTGCGGGGAAAAGATTTTCAAGGTACTTGAGAAGCTCTAACTAAAATGCGATGTAAGGTTCATGTAATCAGCACAAATTGTTTTTGAGGAAAATTCAGTGTAAACTACAAACGAGGAACTGCCACTAAAGTACACAGTTTAGGAGTTTTTGTCATTTAAAGCCAAAATGTATGTAGGAGTGGCACGAGAATACATAATTTGAGAATATATGCGGAAGAATGATAATTTGATAGTGATCTGCTGTCTAGGTATTGTTTTGGTGAAGTAACTAAATGATTCCTATAAAATGCTTTCAGCCGGCCTATTTTGGAATTTCTTTTGAGATGACAGGTGGTATCTCAAAACTACCTGCCGAATGCAATTACTCGTTAAAATTTCATGCAAAATTCTTGCTGGGAACACTGGTGGTTTTACATTTCTCCAGGGTAGTAATTGGATGGGTCATCAATTTACGGGTTTTGAATTTCTCATGGCCTCAAGGTCAGAAATTATTTTTATATCAATATTTAAAGACATCTGCAGCAAGTGTTGACCTTGAGAAAGGCTATGTTCTGTGACAATCATGGAGAGTTACTTTCTTTCATCAACTCGAGACAATTCTTACATGTATATGAATACAAAGATGCTTCCAGAAATGCAATTGAAGCTCATTCCTAATGTACATCCGAAATGCTAAGGTTCCATTTCCTGCAGCGGGCTTACATCACATTGAGAAAGAATTGATGAGATGTTCACGAGTCAATCTCCTTGTCCTCAATGGACCAGGGACTGTATCCCATAGAATTAGAATTTTCATTCCATGCATTCGGACGCTATCCTGCAGTATATATTTCTTCTTTATCACGGTTATCCTTGTGATAAGCTCATCCATATGTAGAGACCGATTTTCCAACCGAAGTTCTACTGCATATCTATTTTAGTTTATGGTAATACTATGTTGCTTTTGCTGGCATTAATGTTGTGTCATACATTTGATCTTAAAACCTTAGTCTGATATTCTGTTCTTTGAGACTAAACGGAGCTGTTGTCAATATTTGGCCAAAGTTATGCGGTAAAACTTGTCTCCAAGTTAGTGCAGCAAACTTTCTTACATAATGCAACATATATTTTATTGGTTTCAAGAGCTATTGCTAGTTGCTTCTAACTTATATATATATATATATATATTTTGGAGATGCATTTCAAATTCTTTTTTTTTCTTGTTAGGAAGTCAAACTCTGGTGCTGGGACATAACAAACATGCCACATTTAACAATTTTGATTCGCTCATTTTATAAATTTCAAAATGCTGATTTTAAGGTTTTTAAAATTATTCTAAATTTAAACTGATGTTAAGGTTTTTGAAATATTATAAATTTAAAGCTAAAATTAAAAGGCTCAGTGTTCCAACCTTTGCATAGTTGTAGAATTAAAACTTTTAAGATTTTAAAAATAAATATGTTTTGAAAAATAAAAAATTGGAAGTTGGTTTGAGGTCTGTAAATAGATGCAATTATTTTGATTTGGTTAAACTCTTAACTTTAGTTTCACAAATATTGAGTCTAGTGAATTGCATTCAAAATTAGATGAAAACCTAATTTGATTTATAGCTTTTATTATGCCATATTTTAAAGTATTATATATCAGTATTCTTTTTGAAAAATATATTTGATTTGGGTAAAATCTTATTTGTAGATTCTCAAAATAAAATCAAGCAAATTGTATCCAAAACTGGGTGAAACACTAATTTGATTTAGCGTTCATTATGCCATATTTTAAAGCATCATATAACTGCATTATGTTCAAAATGTGTATGTGATATTGACAACCAATTTACAAGTTTTGTAATTAAATCTTTTTTTTTTTCCATTTATTTCAAATAACTTAATATATGTAAATATAATTTAAGTCATACGGGTGCCTACTTAAGATACAAGTTGAGAATCCAAGATTTAAGAACACATTGAATCCCTCATTTCCTTGATCTTACCAAATCTTATCCGTGCTCTAATAAGGAAAACAAATTTTAGACTTATACTTTTTAGGAGGTTGTACTTAACCTTGGGTGAACTGGGTCCATTCCCAAAGGTTTTGTTGAGGGTTTTTCAAATTTAGTTGAGGGAGGGAAGGACTTTTTTCATTTCTAACCAAGGTGATAATTGACTTTAAAATCTTCTCATTTACACATCCATCAAATTCGACCTACCATTATGGTTCTCTTACCTTCTTTTACTATAATGAGATTTTTTCCCATGTTAGGAAAAAATTGAGCATTGCCTACTTGTGATGGAAAAAGTTGAGCATTGCTTACTTGTGATGATTTCAAAATTATATGATTCTACACTGACTACTACATTGGAAGCAATTGATTGTAAATGCTCACATCCATTGTTACGTTTCTTATACAAGTGTAGTCTTCTCTAAGACCGTATGTGCTTTTGTTATTACTTTTCTATCAAAAGATGATTTAGTTGTCTTCCACAAAGGTTTCCTTTAGCTTCTTTCGTTCCTTCCTTTCATTTTTCTTTAAAAGAAATGGTCATAAGGTAGGGCACCTTAATGCTCATACTCAAGGGGTATTTGCATTTGAGAGGTATATTCTTGTAATCAAATCATCTTAGGTGGACTTTTAAATCAATCTTTGATCAAAGCAATTGTATTCTTCAATACGTGTCTATCTAAATTCTACAATATATGAAATGGGTTTAGATTTTCAAAGAAAATCAAAAGATGACATGGTAAATGGCTAATATTTTATGCTATATGCTTCTTTTCTTTCAGGGCAATCTCCACTTGGGAGACCAATTGACTATTTGATTCTTGAGATATTCATCACTATCCATTCAAGGTGAATTCATTCTTGTTTGTGGTTTTATTATTGGCTTACAATCTTCTTTAATGGATATGCATTAACATTAAATTTATTGAGGAACCCCTCTTAGTTCTTTATATGATTATGCAAAGCCTCCTTGAAGTTTGTTCAAGATGATGTGTATTTGTCTTTTCTCAATATCACTCAATTTGTTATTCATAACTAAACTTATATCATTAGCAATAAATATATGTTTGAATAATTATCTTATTATAAATTTTAATTCTGATTCACTTAAAATCGAGTAAGAAAGATATCCCTTCTAAATAACTTTCAACAGCAATCTCAACCAATTATCTTGAGAGTAGGACATTATTTCTTTCATATAATAAATATTCTATAATTTAATCCTCATCTAAATATTTAACAATCATACTTTTATCTGAAATATAAAAAGATTAAATTACCATTTATTTTTCTCTAAAAATTTGTAAATTCAAATTCATAAAATAGTAGTTTTATCCTCAAGTTCTATCCCACACAAAACACCTTTAGATAGCAGACACTAAGCAAGAGGATATAGAATTAAGATCCTTTTATTATTTCCATGGACCATATTCATGTTACAAGCCTTAAATCCAATGTAGGCATCATTTTTAGTTAGTGAAAGATCAAAAAGTAATTTATTAGATATGTTTTAGGTTTTATAAACACGAAGACATGAAAGGGTGTATAGTTATAAACTATTTTTTAGTTAAGATTTCTAATGTATGTTTATTTTATTTTTAATTTACATAAAATAATTTATTTTATGATTCACATTTATATAATAAATATATACAATAATTATTTAAACATATAGTTTTATGATTCACATTTATATAATAAATATATGCAATAATTATTTATAGTTTAAAGTATTAGAGAAGTTTAATCCATTCATTTGAAAAAATTGTTTATCTCTAAAAATAAAAATTGATAATTTAAGAAATATATCATTTTCTTTAGAAATATAAGATGATTCAAGAATATTTTATAAATAATCATTTTTATTTAATCTCAAAATTCAATGAAAAAAAAGTAACCAATCTTATTCTAGTAAACTGTAAGCTAAATAATACACTTCTAAAATTTCATTTAATATTTTTAAATTATCAAGATAATGTATTAATTTAAAGCATACCAAGCATAGTAATCTCCCTCCTCACCTAGAACTAACCACACTTACATGTCACGTATGAATATAATGATAATGGGAGGATATAAAGAATTTTAGTAAAAATGGATAAAAATAAGAATATATGTGAAAATCAAATTGTCTTGGTAATAAAAAATGTATATAATTAGTTATGATTTATAATCTTAAGATGTTCATATTGTTGGAGTCTTAAGTTAAGAGTAGGTTTTTGTTTATTTATTTATTTTAATGAAATATATCCATATATTAACTAAATAGAAGTATAAAAGTAATTCACAAAAAAATAAGGTGGTATGAGAGCACGCCACAACATTAGGTAGAGTTTAGAAGCAAATGATCATATTTAGGCAACGCTTAGAGGCTAGTCACAAAAAAAAAAGAGTTATTACAGAAAACTATCAAGCATTAAGATCAAGGCCCTAAGGCGGAGGATCCATATCATCCGAACTGTTAGGATTGTGGAGCTAAAAGCTTCACTGATGCAGACATGGAGGAGGTTGCAGAATGAGTTGCTGAGTGTCAGAAGTGTTTGGCGTTGGTCTGGCCAACCGGCGTCGGCAGGGTGAGACAGGAAGGCAACCGACGTCGGTCATATATCGGCCGGCGTCGGCGACCCCAGGCGGACAGGGACCGACGTCGGTCGCCTGTGTAGTTCGACTGTGAGTTATTTACGGGCAGTGAACTAACGAACCAAGAGTTTGCATGATGAGCGCTAATTTTAGACTCATAGCTGCGGATCTAATTATTGTAATTAGATGTCTAGTCATTGTTTGGATGAGATCTATATAATAGACTCATGGTTGTATTGTAAAAGTGTGCTAGGGAGTAAGAGAGCATAATTATAAGCTCCTTCTGTGTGTGAGGTAGAGCTATGGTGCGTTCCTCCTAGTGCCACAGTACCAGGTGTGTTGGTGCTGGATTGGAGAGCCAGCTGGGTTCTTCAATAAGTAAGATCGTTGATCTGCAGGTGTATGTGTGTGCAAGGTCGAGGTTCACAGGTGATTGGAACCATTGCTTGATTTGCAGGTGTGCAAGGTCATACAGACAGCAACACTACAGGGAGCAGTATCAGGCAGGATCTACTTGGAGTACAGGTGTGTACTCGGATAGAGCAAGAGGAAGGCAAGGGAGTTCCTTCCATAAGTATGGTCTGTTGAATTGCAGGTTGTTGCAGATTCATGGGAGATCTACTTGAAGTACCTTGAGTACTTGTGGAGCACGTGGAGTGCTTGTGGAGTGCGTGGAGCACTTGTGGTGTGCGTGGAGCACGGGGAGGTGAACACCAACTCTGTATTTGAGTTGGGTGTTGGGACCTGTGAGAGGGAGAGCTTTGGAGAGAAGAATTACTGTTCACTTGAGGTGTGGGAAACCTCTGTAAGGTGGTGGAGAAGAAGTGGCATCTTCTTTATTGTATTCTTTTCTGTATAAAGTGTTAATACAATTTGGTATTGTCTCTCATATGCTGTGTTATTCTGAATTCTAGTTACTTGGTAAATCTGGTTAATTTCCGCATATTAAGTTGCTTGGTATTAGTAATCAAATTGTGTGCTTCCGGTGTACACCCTATACCAACAAGTGGTATCAGAGCCTTGGTTGTAGGTTCTTGAGCTTGATACCAACAGGTGGTATCTGAGCTGAGGTTGGAGGAAGCAGGTTTTGTGTTTGGTTACAGGTCACTCTCAGGGGTTTCTGATCGAGTGGGAGTAGAGCAACTGCAGATCAAAGTAAGCTAAGAATGGAGGAGTTGAAAAGCACAGATGGTCACTCACGGTCCTATGGAAAGAAAGAGCAGGTAAAAGATTATTGTTGGTTGGTAACAGATCAGCATGAAGAAACTGAAGATACAGATGTAGCAGGTGTTGTTGCACAGGATGTGTTTGCAGGTTTTTTGGATAAAGTTGAATCTTGGATAAAAGATTCGGTTGCCTCTTTCCATGCAGTTCCAGGTAGAGGAGCTGGTGAGCCTTGCCAAAGGATTGGCAAAGGCAAAGTGAAGCTGAAATTGCAGGCGGCCAACACACAGGTGTTGATGAAGGTCATGCAGGTCCCAGGTTTGGAGATATGGCTAATTTCTTCAGAAAGATTGGGTGATGAGAGATGCACAAGAACTCTCACAGCGGATACACTTGAATTAGCTGGTGGTAAGAAAACAGGTATCCTTTATCTACTTGTTTATATTACTGATTCTTCTTTTGTTGCGGAGACGTGGCTTCGTAGGCTTGGTCACATGAGCAGGAAGGAGATGCATGTTCTTAAGCGGAAGACAGATATATTTGACAGGCTTAAGAACTGGAAAGCCTTGGTGTTTATGGAGGAGATGGCGGACAGAACCCAGTGGATGTGGCTGGATACTTCTGAGCAGGGCAGTTTGGACATGTGTTTTGATTCAAAGAAGCTCGCGGGTAAAAAGTCATCACTCACAGGCAAACACAGGTACCGATGTCGGTCAGGAGGAACCGGCGTCGAACAGACAGGTGCCGATGTCGGTCATGTGTAGACCGAAGCCGGCGATGTCGGGCAGGGTAAGACCGATGTCGGTCATGGGACCGACGTCGGCAGTATGTAAGATCGATGTCGGTTATCAGGACCGACGTCGGCAGCAGGGACACCAGCGCAGGCAGGCTGGTAGTCAGGTACAGACGCATGGAACCGACGTCGGTCGGATGCAGACTGTGGAGTGACCGAGGTCGGTCACTGTAACGAATTTTGGGTGGACAGCAAGCTGTCAAGGAGTCTCAAACACCCATACGGAGGACTGAAGGCGTAAGTAGGCCCTCAAATTCGTTGTTCCTCTTCTTCATACTTGTTGCTGATTGTAGAGCAGGAAGGATCCAGGAAACAGGTGTGAGCTTGGCATGGATGAGGATGTGATTCCTTGGAGGAGAACCAGACAGGTGTGTTTTGGTAGTGATGCCAGCAGGTATAAAAGCACAGAGACGAATGGATTCCTTAGTAGAAGAATAGAGAGAACGGATACATGAGACGGAAGATCAGGTATATGGTCTTGTGGAGCTGCAGGACAGTGGTACAGGTTTGACAGGTGGAGGACGGAGCATGGCTTCAGTCAATGTCAGGGTAACTACTGTGGTTTTGTCTTACCAGGGGGATGATGAGTCATGACATCATTCTGTTGCTGTATGTGGATAGTATGCTAGCTAGCAGGGGTGTACATACAGGGTTTTGCTGAGCTAAGGGTAAGATTAGTTCAGTGGCATGTCATGAGGAGTTTGGAGCAGCGGAATTCTTTGACATGGGAGGCATGGAGATCACAGGTTGATTTTGTCTCGAGTGGGAGCTGATGTGAATCAGGTGTTGGCGAGGTTCGGGATACAGAGCCGGAGCACACTAAGGGCTGGACAGGTACAGTGTCCGAAATCACATGAGGTCTGGTACAGACCTGAGTATTTCCATGCAGTGGGAGCTGTCAGAGAGTTAGGAGCCAATTCGGGGAAGTGGATTCTCAGGTTTTTGAGAGGGACCGGCAGCAGGTGTTGCTATGCAGGGTCAGGACTTCACTACAGGTGTTGTAGGTTCGGATGTGGCAGGTTACTCGGATGACAGGTGGTACACCACGGGATGTGTGGTGGGTTGTCTTCAGGTGGGAGCTTGAAGAGGGATACAAACCAGGAAACAGATTAGACGGAGTACAGGTACAGGTACAGTGCAGCTGTTTATCTCCAAGTGGGAGATTGTTAGGATTGTGGAGCTAAAAGCTTCACTGATGCAGACATGGAGGAGGTTGCAGAATGAGTTGCTGAGTGTCAAAAGTGTTTGGCGTTGGTCTGGCCAACTGGCGTCGGCAGGGTGAGACAGGAAGGCAACCGACGTCGGTCATATATCGGCCGGCGTCGGCGACCCCAGGCGGACAGGGACCGACGTCGGTCGCCTGTGTAGTTCGACTGTGAGTTATTTACGGGCAGTGAACTAACGAACCAAGAGTTTGCATGATGAGCGCTAATTTTAGACTCATAGCTGCGGATCTAATTATTGTAATTAGATGTCTAGTCATTGTTTGGATGAGATCTATATAATAGACTCATGGTTGTATTGTAAAAGTGTGCTAGGGAGTAAGAGAGCATAATTATAAGCTCCTTCTGTGTGTGAGGTAGAGCTATGGTGCGTTCCTCCTAGTGCCACAGTACCAGGTGTGTTGGTGCTGGATTGGAGAGCCAGCTGGGTTCTTCAATAAGTAAGATCGTTGATCTGCAGGTGTATGTGTGTGCAAGGTCGAGGTTCACAGGTGATTGGAACCATTGCTTGATTTGCAGGTGTGCAAGGTCATACAGACAGCAACACTACAGGGAGCAGTATCAGGCAGGATCTACTTGGAGTACAGGTGTGTACTCGGATAGAGCAAGAGGAAGGCAAGGGAGTTCCTTCCATAAGTATGGTCTGTTGAATTGCAGGTTGTTGCAGATTCATGGGAGATCTACTTGAAGTACCTTGAGTACTTGTGGAGCACGTGGAGTGCTTGTGGAGTGCGTGGAGCACTTGTGGTGTGCGTGGAGCACGGGGAGGTGAACACCAACTCTGTATTTGAGTTGGGTGTTGGGACCTGTGAGAGGGAGAGCTTTGGAGAGAAGAATTACTGTTCACTTGAGGTGTGGGAAACCTCTGTAAGGTGGTGGAGAAGAAGTGGCATCTTCTTTATTGTATTCTTTTCTGTATAAAGTGTTAATACAATTTGGTATTGTCTCTCATATGCTGTGTTATTCTGAATTCTAGTTACTTGGTAAATCTGGTTAATTTCCGCATATTAAGTTGCTTGGTATTAGTAATCAAATTGTGTGCTTCCGGTGTACACCCTCTCCCAACACGAACTCCAACCCTTACTTGGCAAGCCATTGCCATCTGAAATAGGCTCCCAACAAATAGCCTGAGCCGTGTCCGTTTTATCATCAACTTGAATCCAAGTGGGTGAGATAGCCAGCAAGAGCCTAGGAAACTTGTCCAGCATGTATGCATGCCCTCCAGGTGGCACCCCCAATGATTTGTAAACTGAAAATACAAGTGTAGTACATTCGAAAATCACTTGTTCATGTTTAAGAAATCCTTCAAATTCTCACTTTTTTGTGTTTAATTTTGCATAAATAAATTAAAATCAGAATTAAAATGAAGATCATAATGCAATAATAATCAAAGAAAATCAAAGATAACACCAACAAATTGATAACGGAGTTCGGCTTTAATAGCCTACATCTCCGGGTCCGTTCAAAGTGAGGACCGTTCTATTAAATTGGTGCAACAAATAGCTTCCAAAACATTTTCAAGTCTTCAATTCGCCTTCTTTGATCTCTATTTGCCTGCAAATATTTTTCTTAGACCTGAAAACAAAAGCCCAAGGCCGTACAAGGCAAAAACAAGGCTCTAATCCTCTTAATTCTCTTTACACAGTCGGATTTCCGTGTCAATACAAGTAAAAATTACTCCCTTATATAGCATTTCAACCATCGTGGCTGAAACAATCAAGACCTTAGCTTTTTAGGCACCAGGTCTCAAGTTCCAAACTCTCCTCCTCCATTCTAGGCGCCTAGGGAAGTGGGCAAGGCGTCCTTCCTCCAAAAGCGCACTTTGACCAAGGAGTAAGTCCCACATTTGCTGGGAGTGGTTGTTTTCATGCTTTAAATAGAAAGTTTGTTGAAGTTTTCAAATGAGAAAGATTTGGGTGCCAACTTTGGACGCCACCTAGCCTATTCAAACGCCTAGGAATGAGGGATGCGCTTAGTATTTGTGAGATGAAGGTTTGACGCCTATTTTGATTTGAAAATGTCAAACATCATGTGCATCAAATAAAACACCTAAAAAAATTTTGCCCCCTAATTATTTGCCATATGTCAAATGGAGATTGGTCCACTTGGCATTCTTCAACTGTGTCACGTCACTTTTGACATTCCTATCGCATGATTTCTTCAACTGGCTATATCTTGAGCATTCGGACTCCATTTTTTGAACCACGAAAAGCGTTAGAAATCTCTCGATGAATACTACAATGTGCATATGATTTGAACTGAATTTGAAGACTTTGAAAAATAGAACGGTACATGGATCCACCTGAATCATTCATCCCCACTGGGAACTTTTGGACCTCCAAAAGTTGAAATTAATTGGTAATGAGGTGAGGGTATTTTTCCCTCACCTTTTCGACTTCCATCCATTTGGCCTTGCTTGGGTGCATCCATTTGAGACCAACACGAAGATATTCAACATTACCTCTTCGCGAAGTCTGCATATTCCTGTCAAGTATAGTATCTTCCTGCAATTCTGTTAGATATTTAGGAGAAAAATCATCAACAGAAGGAATGGATACACTTTCATCATGATCAATGATCATTGGAGGCTCATACAATTTCAAATTTTCCACATTTACAACTGAATAAATCTGCATGTAAGATGGTAAGTCTAATCGAAAAGCATTTGTGCCAATTTTTTTCGTTATCTGAAAAGGACCATACCGGATTGGTTTCAACTTTTTACCTTCACTTGTCAGTCTTTCCTTACTAATGTGAAGCCATACCATATCACCTACAACAAATTGGTGATCAATACGATGTTTGTCATGCCTAGCTTTGTACTTGGCTTGACTTTTCTCCAATTGAGTACAAAAAGTCTGATGAATGAGTTGTATTTGTTCAATGAACTTCTTGGCTCGAATGCTTTCTTTTGGTTCACCAACAGCTGTATCCTATCCATAGCAAACATCTAGATGAGATTCAGGCAAGTATCCATAACAAACTTCAAATGGAGATTTCATAGTAGAAGAATGAAGTGCCCGGTTATATGCATGTTGTATATAACACAATTATTCATCCCAAAACTTTGGATTTTTATTGCTATAACCCCTAAGCAAATGTACCACAGTGCGGTTCACAACCTCTGTTTGTCCGTCGATTTGTGGATGAAATGCAGTGCTCTTTTTTAATTTAGTGTCCATTAGTCCCCACAAAGTTGACCAAAACTCCCCAATAAATTGAGAATCTCGATCAGAAATAATTGAAGTAGGCAAACCAAAATGAACCCATACATGTTTAAAGAACAAATATGCAGTGCCTTCGCCAGTAATCTGCTTAGTGCAAGGAATCAAAACACACATTTTGCTAAATCTATCCACAACCACATATAAATAGTCATGTTTTCTTTGTGTCATAGGCAATCCCCCCACAAAATCCATAGAGATACTTTCCCAGGGGCGAGTAGGAACATGTATAGGAGTGTAAAGTCCCAATTTCCTATTACTAGGTTTACTCGTGGCACAAAGAGTACATCCCCTTATATATTTAGCAACATTTTCTTGCATACAAGGCCAATAACAATACATTTTCAAATGTGCAACCGTTTTAGCAACTCCAAAATGACCAAAAATAAGCGAAGTATGTGCTTCTCTAATCATGTGCACCCTCTCATTTTGAGGAATACATAGTTTACCCAAATGATACAAAAGATCATTGTGTACATGATAGTCCAATTCTTCTACTTGTCTACTACTCATCAAGTCTTTATAAACATCCTGAAAATCAAGATCATTCACATATTGTTCTTTATAACTTTCATGAGACAAAGAACCATGTTGTAAAAGAATAGATGCAACAACCATCGGAGGCCTAGATAGCATATCTGCAACCTTATTCTGAATTCCTTTTTTATACTTGATCACAAGATGAAATTGTTGTAAGAAACCCATCCAACGAAAATGTCTAGACTGTTGTAGCTTAGTTTGTGATTGGAGATACTGTAAGGGATGATGATCTGTATGTATTATTGTTTCTTTGCCCATTAAGTAATGTTTCTATTTTTTAACACTTTGAACCAATGCATACAATTCCTTATCATAAGTTGGATATTTTCTTACTGCACTTGTAAAGGTTTTAGAATGATAACAAACTGGTTTTTTACCTTGCATTAAAATAGCTCCCATAGCATACTCACTTGCATCCATCTCGATCTCAAATGGTTGTTGTATATCAGGAAGTGCCAAGACCGAAGCAGTACTTATCTTTTCTTTCAAAGTATCGAAGGCTTTTTGATGTTTGCCTCCCCACTGAAAGACCTGTTTCACACTTGTCAAAGAATGCAAAGGTGATGCAATATATGAAAATTGAGCAATAAACTTCCTCCAAAACTGTACTGCACCAAGAAAACTCCTAACCTCAGTTGTGTTAGTGGGTGTAGGCCAATTAACAATGACTGCCACTTTTGCAAGATCAATTTTCAATTTTCCATGTCCTACATTGTAACCCAAGTATATCAAAGAGGTCTTACCAAATTCACATTTTGACATTTTTAGATAAAGTTTTTCCCTTCATAATGCATCCATGACTTTCTTAATGTGGATCACATGCTCTTCCCATGACTTGCTAAAAATCAATATATCATCTAAGTAAACTATAACAAAATCATCAAGGAACTGTCTAAGAACATCATTCATCAATCTCATGAATGTAGCCGGGGCATTACACAACTCGAAAGGCATAACAAGCCATTCAAATAATCACTGTTTTGTCTTAAAGGCAGTTTTCCATACATCACCTTCATTAATTCTTACTTGATGATATCCACTTCTCAAATCCAACTTAGTGAAATAAATAACATGTTTTAATTGATCCAACAAATCATCTATACGTGGAAGAGGGTAACGATTCTTAATAGTAATTTTGTTTAAGGCATGAAAATCAACACACATTCGCCAAGTGCCATCTTTCTTTGGCACCAAAATAATTGGCGAACCAACAGGAGATGAACTTGGACGAATAACACCTCTATCCAATAGATCCATTACATGTTTCTTGATTTCCTCATTTTCCACCACTGATAACCTGTACATGCCAATGTTAGGGAGAGGAGAATCCTGCAATAGCTGAATTTCACGTTGAACTCCCCTTTTGGGAGGTAAGCCCTTAGGATCCTGAAATACATCATCAGAAGTAGAAATAATTTCAACCAATTCATTCTTGTGTCTAGGATAACATTTTTCCAAAGCTTGAGTATATTCGTTTTCCTTAGACTTAATCAACATGAGACAAAAAGTCTTGCTTGAATTAATTAGTCTTTTCATTTGCCCTGCTGTAATCAAGGAAAGACTTGTTCTAGTGTGATGTGCTCTAACTATATATGCAATGCCATCCTTAACAAGCAAGTACTTATTCTCCTCTCTATAGAAGATTGCTTTTCTATCATAAAGATATGGGCTTCCCAAAACAATCCCACATATGTCCAATAAAACAACATCCAACTCAACCTCATCTACGAACTTAGATGTGATGGCAAACCTTAGCCTACAAGTTTGTGAGACTTGTAGCTTCGCATTGTCACACACCCAACCTAGTGGATAAGGCTTCGGATGGGGATTGGTTTGTAAGCCTAGCTTCTTAACAACTTCTTCAGAAATTAAATTTGCTTGTGAACCACTATCAATTAGAGTGTCAAACTTAGTATGCTTTGAAACAACTCTAATGTGGAACAATTCATTTCTTTTTTTATTAACATGCACAGAATTCTATTTAGAAGAAGATGCATCATTTGATGACTTAGTGCTAGAAACTGAAAGAGAAAAATCATTATGTAACCCCATAGCTGTGATCTTAGTTTCATCACCTGAATATGATCCTAAGTCCTGAACCATAACATTAGTCTTCTTTTCTTTCTTTTGAAACTTTTTAGGCCTTAACTCAGGATGTAGTTTCCAACACTTAGACTCATCATAAAATGGTTTTCCTTCTTTTTTAACAGTATAAGTGGATTTCTGTTTACCCTTTCCTGATGAACTTTTCCCTTTGAAATGCTTAACATTAGATTGCTTACTTTTTACTTTACGAAAAGATTCTTTTGATTGTTTTCCTCTAGCCTCTAAATGAGTGGCTTGAACACATACTGCATCTAAATTAGTGGGATTGAACATAAGAATCATGTCTTAAGTAACTATGCAACCCACCTATATATTTTAGCAGTGTTTCTTGTGTGTATAGAGGAACATTCAAAAGTAAAGCTTTTTTCCTAAAATCTTGTGTATAATCTTGAACACGTTGGCCTTTTCCTTGTCTAAAAATTTGCCAATCCATCATGGCTTGTTGCATATAGCCTAAAGGATAGAATTGCAATCTGAGTTCTTCAATAAATTCATTCTAAGTAGAAATCGAGTTACCTTTTTGAAGCTCGAATTCCTTCAACTTACTCTCCCACCAGATGAGAGCTGTACCTCCCATACGAAGAGTAGCCAAATGAATTTTTGACTCATCCCCTGCAATCTTTTGGACCCTGCAATAAACTTCAATCTGCTTGACCCAATTATCCAACTTTTTGACATTAACTTCGCCATTGAACATTGGTAATTCAAACTTAATATCCAATTTTAGTGAAGGGAGAGATTCCACAGTTTTTTTACTGTCATCCGATGGAGAAGGTTTTTCAATTTTTTTACCTTTTGATTCTCGTGAATCACCTTCTTTTTCATTCTCGGATTTTCTTTGTTTGTCACGGTATAGTTCATCAACCATGCTTCTCATGTCCATGAAAGCTCGATGGAAAGCTTGTTCAGATTCCATCTCTTCTTCGACCATCCTTGAAGCACGCCTTGAACCAATCTCTAGATTATACTCAACGAGTTTTCCTTCACCCTTTTGGAATTTAGACCTTGTCAACATACACTAGCAATCACTATTAAATAACAACCGCTCTAATACCAAAATTATGATATGTAAACTGAAAATACAAGTGTAGTACATTCGAAAATCACTTATTCATGTTTAAGAAATCCTTCAAATTCTCACTTTCTTGTGTTTAATTTTGCATAAAGAAATTAAAATCAAAATTAAAATGAAGATCAAAATGCAATAATAATCAGAGAAAATCAAAGATAACACCAACAAATTGATAATAGATTTCGGCTTCAATAGCCTACATCTCCGGGTCCGTTCAAAGTGAGGACCATTCTATTAAATTGGTGCAACAAATGGATTCCAAAACCTTTTCAAGTCTTCACTTCACCTTCTCTAATCTCTATTTGCCTACAAATATTTCTCTTAGACCTAAAAATAAAAGCTCAAAGCCGTACAAGGCAAAAACAAGGCTCTAATCCTCTTAATTCTCTTTACACAGTCAGATTTTCATGTCAATACAAGTAAAAATTACTCCCTTTTATAACATTTCAACCATCATGGCTAAAGCGGTCAAGACCTTAGCTTTTTAGGCGCCAGGTCTCAAGTCCCAAACTCTCCTCCTCCATTCTAGGTAACTAGGGAAGTGGGCAAGGCGTCCTTCCTCCAAAAGCGCACTTTGACCAAGGAATTAGTCCCACATTTGCTGGGAGTGGTTATTTTATTGCTTTAAATAGAAAGTTTGTTGAAGTTTTCAAATGAGAAAGATTTGGGCACCAACTTTGGACGCCACCTAGCCTATTCAAACGCCTAGGAATGAGGGATGCGCTTAGTGTTTGTGGCGTGGAGGTTTGGCGCCTATTTTGATTTGAAAATGTCAAATATCATGTGCATCAAATAAAACACCTAACAATTTTTTTGCCCCCTAATTATTTTCCATGTGTCAAATGGAGATTGGTCCACTTGGCATTCTTCAACTATGCCACGTCACTTTTGACATCCCTGTCGCATGATTTCTTTAACTGGCTATATCTTGAGCATTTAGACTCCATTTTTTAAACCACAAAAAGCGCTAGAAAGCTCTCGATGAATACTACAATGTGCAAATGATTTGAACTGAATTTGAAGACTTTGAAAAATAGAACGGTACATGGATCCACCTAGATCACCCAAGCATCTAAGTGCGGAGGAGGAGCGCCCCAACCGTCCTACCCAATGGGGGAAGGGGGCAATGGTTGCTACCCTCGTTGTTGCCCAAGAAGGGAAACACGCTAGTCTAGGGTGCCACTATGAGAGTGACGCCTGAAGTGACTGTGACAATGTCCACCATGAGGCGGCTGAGGCACTTTGTCATCAATCCTGGGATCCCTGGACAGAGAAAGCGAAT
This sequence comes from Torreya grandis, assembly GCA_037957365.1. Lineage (NCBI taxonomy): Eukaryota > Viridiplantae > Streptophyta > Pinopsida > Cupressales > Taxaceae > Torreya > Torreya grandis. The sequence goes on from JARHVA010000800.1 coordinate 1,164,766, forward strand.
CCTGAGCCATAGCACAAGGAACATCTCCCCAGTGAGACATGAGGTCTTGGAGATACCCAAGCTCTATTGCCACTTTGTTGGCTTGAACTTTTATCTACAACAAAACATTAGAGATAATAGAAGATTTGTGCAAAGAAAAAATATTACAATTAGAAGAAACATGATTAAACACATAATTATTTCTTTATTTCCAAATCCATAAGAGAATCTCCACTCTGAAAGTATGCCAAACTTGTGCAAATTTGCTGGGCATCGTGGTCTTTGTCACCCAGGAGGATGTGCTGCCAAACAAAGAAGTCAAGCTGGAAGGGCCTGAAAAGATCATGGATCCAGGCCCAGGTCCTTTGAGCTTTGGGACAGTACAAGAAGAGATGAGGAAGTGTCTCAAGATGCCCACAAAAGAGACAAGTAGGCAATTGGACTCCAAGTTGAACAAGCCTTATACCAATAGGTAAGCCTTGGTGTAGTATACACCAAGCAAAATGGGCAAGATTGGGCTCCACACAACCCCCTCAAACAGTGTTGAAGTGATAGCTCCACATTTTCACAGATGAGTGCAACCCCCAATGGTTATTAAGCTTGTTAACCATGGGTAAATGTGGGGTGAGCCAATTATAGCCAAGCCGAGGAGTGTAATTATGAAAAGGGGTTTCAACATACCATTTCCAGTCCTTCCACCACGGTCTAGCAGAATTGATCAAGATTTTATGGAGCATAGAGGCGGGGATGGTATTGAGGATTTCATAGTAAGATTTCAGGTCTGCATTGTCTAGCCAAAATTTAGCTTTCACATCCTCCCAGGGTATCCAAGTGCGAGAGCGCTTGTAGAAGATATCCTAGATAGAGTGGATTCTTCTACAATAAATTTTGAGGGCATTGATCCAGGGAACCTCTGCCAAAGGAACCCCATTTTGAGAAAATATGGGGGACCATCAAAGAGGGTGGGAATTAGCAGAGAGCCCGTTACAAAAACCAAAGCCATTCTAGAGGAGCCATGGCTTGATATTTTCCCAAGCTTTCTAAATGATTTTGGCCACGAAGGACCCATTGATCTAGATGGGAGACTAGATGAAGAGAAAATTGGGGAAGCCAAGCTATTTCTAGGCTTTCTTGCCCTTAGGTAAGCCTGAGGAGATACAATGTTTGAATAACACTTTCCATGCTTTTGGGCCCTCAATGGCCCTCACAACCCATTTGGCACATAAGGCGGATCCTTGCCTAGCCATGTTGATAAGTCCCATCCCTCTAGCTTCACGTGGGAGGCAACAATATTCCTAGGCCACCCTATGGAAACCTTTACCTTGGAGAGAATTGGCCCAACGAAAATCTCTGAGCAATTTTTCCAACTTCTGGTAAATTCTTTTTTAAGGAACCCAACATGACAAGTAATACACATGGGTGGATGCAAGGATCTTCGAGCAGATTTGGAATTTTCCTGCTAATGAAAGAGACTTGGTCATCTAATAATCAAGCTTCTTAGCAACTCTGGCACCAACATACTACCACAACAAAGGTGGTGAAGCATCCAAAGTAAAGGGAATGCCAATAAATTAAAAAATTTCATCATGTTGGATCCACTTCCAACCAAATTTAGCTGCCCACAAAGGCGGAGGGAGGTATGAATGTCTGTAGCACCAAGTTTTCTACCATTGGATTGTTAGGTTATGGAGCTAAAAGCTTAAACCCTTTGCAAACTGAGGAACAGAAGGTTGCTGAGATCCAGGAGCACCGGCGTCGACAGCAAGACCGACGTCGGTCGAGACCAGTGCAGAAGGCCACCGGCGACGGCAGGAAGTCGGCCGACGTCGGCAGAACCAGGCAAGCAGGGACCGGCGTCGGTTGCCTGTGTGTTCCAGAACTGTTCGTTGCACAGACAGTTAGTTAAGTGAACGAAGAGTTTGCATGTTAAGACCAGTTAGAGTCTTGGGCTGCGAGGATAATTGTCTAAATTAAGAGTATAAGTTATTGTTTAAGTTAGGGATCTATTTATAGACCCATTGGCATGTATTGTATATACATGAGATAGAAAGGAAGAGTTCCTTCTAGTTGTAAGATCATTGAGTTGTAGGTTGTTGCAAGCTCATAGGGGATCTACATGTAAGTTTGGTCTATTGAATTGCAGGTTGCAGGTTCATGGGAGATCAACTTGAAGTGCTATAGAGTGCTTGGTGTACCGGCAGGGTTATTACTGACTGGTTGGAGAGGTGAACACCAATTCTGTGTGTGAGTTGGTTGTTGGGAACATTTTTTGTGTAGGAGAGTGTGTGTGAGAATAATTACTGTACACTTGAGGTGTGGCAAACCTCTGTAAGGTGGAAGAGTGTGGCGGCTCTTTGTTGTATTCTTTTCTGTAAAGTGTTAATACAAGATAGTGTATTGTCTCTCATATTCTGTGCTATTGGTGAATTATAGTTACTTGTGTTTCTGGTTATTTTCGCATATTTAATTGCTTATATTTGGTAATCATACTGTGCTCTTTCTGAGGAGCAAGATCCTAACAGGTGGAATCAGAACATGTGTGTTTGTTCTTGGATTTCCACCACCCCTAACAACTGGTATCAGAGCTTTTGGTTGGGATACTAACAGATTGGTTTAGATCTGGGTAGTGTGTTTTGATTACAGGTTACTCACAGGGTTTCTATTTGATTGAGAGTTGAGCAATGGCAGAAGACAGTCAGCTACAAATGGAAAAGTTTAATGGCAAGAACTACCAATTATGGAGGATGCAGATTGAGGACTATCTGTATCAGAAATATTTGTACTTACCGTTGGGTGGGGTTAATAGCAAACCCTCGGATATGAAGGATGAAGAATGGGAGGTTCTTGATCGGAAGGCTCTGGGATCTATTAGATTGAGTCTTGCATCATCTGTGATTTTCAGCTTATCACAGTGTAAGACAACGGTGCAGTTGATGGAATCTTTGGCAAATTTGTATGAAAAACCCTCAACTTCTAATAAGGTATTTCTTATGAAGCGTTTATTTAATTTGCAAATGTTGGAAGGTGGATCTGTTCATAGCCATCTTAGTGATTTCCATGGTTTGGTAAACCAGTTAAGTTCAGTCAATATTGTATTTGATGATGAAATTAGAGCTCTCTTAATCTTGTGTTCATTACCTGAAAGTTGGGAAGGTTTGGTAATGGCAGTTTCTAATACTGTATCTCCTTCAAAAGTCTTAAAAGTGGATGATGTTGTGAGTGTGATCTTGAATGAAGAGATATGCAGGAAAAGCACAGGTGAATCATCAAGAGATGCTTTGAGTGTTGAAGGCAGAGGAAGGCCAAGAGAGAAGATAGAGCGTGGGAGATCAAGGTCGAAGATAGGCAAAAGATCTAAGTCCAGGTATGGCAGAATAAACTGCTAGAAATGTGGAAAGCAAGGGCACTTAAAGAGAGATTGCAGATCGGGTGAAGATCATCATGAAGGACATGGAGAAGAAGCAGAGCACAGGATGCTCTGGTATGTTCTTTGGATAAATTAAAATCTTGGGTTTTAGATTCTGGTGCCTCTTTTCATGCATCCCCACATAGGGAATTTTTTCATGAGTATGTCCAGGGAGACTTTGGAGAAATTTGTGTAGGGGATGGTAAGCCTTGTCAGATTGTTGGCAAAGGAAAAGTGAAGCTGAAATTACAGACAGGTGACACATGGGTGTTAAAGGAGGTCATGCATGTCCCAGTTCTGAAGCGAAATTTGATTTCTGTTAGAAGTTTGGGTGATGAGGGTTGCATAGTAACTCTCACAGCAGACTCTTGAAAGGTTACCAAGGGTACACTTGTTGTAGCTAGAGGTAAGAAAGTAGGTACGCTTTATCTATCTACTTGTATTACTGATTCTCTTTCTGGGTTATCTACTTCAACTGTAGATTCAGAGATGTGGCTTAATAGGCTTGGTCACATAGATAAGAAGGAGATGTTGGTTCTTGAGTCAAAGAGTATGCTTTCAGATTTGGAAGGCATGGATCGTGGTTTCTGTATGCAGAAGAAGAAGGTGACGTTTCTTGAGGAATCCGATGTTAGTGACAAGAACAGGAAAGCCTTGGTTTTCAAGGAGAAGGTGACGGACAGAGTTCAGCACAAGGTGCAGAGGAATTCTGAGCAGAGCAAAGGTGATTTGGACAAGGATTTGATCCAAAAGGAGCTCGCGGGAAAAAGTCAGGTCTCACTAGAAAAACACAGAGACCGACGTCGGCAGGAAAATCGGTGTCGGTGTCCAGACAGGGACCGACGTCGGCTATGTGCAGCCCGACGTCGGTGACTCGGGGCAGATAATGACTGGCGTCGGCCAGGAAAAATCTACGTCCGCAAGGTGGCAGTCGCAGGGAACCGACATCGGTCAGCTGTAGACTGAGATGTGACCGGCATCGGTCACTGAGACGAATTTTGGGTGGACAGCTAGTTGTCATGGAGTCTCAAGCGCCCATATGGAGGACTGAAGGTGTAAGTAAGTTCTTAAATTCGTCATTTCCCTTCTTTACACTACTTGTTGCTCACTTATGGTATAGAACCAGGAAGTTGTTAAAGAAGCAGAACAGGTAGATCCAGGAAACAGCGGGAGCTTGGCATGGATGAGGATGTGATTCCTTGGAGGAGAACCAAACATGTGTTTTGCGTAGAGTTGCCAGCTGGAAGAAAGCACTCAGAGACGAATGGATGTTCAGGATGAAGAAGAGCAGAAATGGATACGTGAGATGGAAGATCAGGGTATATGGTCTTGTATTAGCTGCAGGACAATGGAGGTTTGATCATTGTGTTTATGTTTACCAGGTTGGATAATATTAGCTACATTATCCTATTTCTGTATGATGTGCTTGTTGCAGGGTTACATATACAGGTATTGTTGAACTAAAGGTAAAGCTAGTTCAGGGGTGTGTCATGGAGAATTTGGGAGCAGCAAGATTCTTTGGCATGAGTGTGTTCTAGAGACATGGAGCTCTTTTTGACTTTGTTTCAGGATGATTGTGTGAGACCGGTTAGCACGCTGATGGTTGGACAGTTCATAGAACAGGTGTCTTGATTCACATAATGAGGTTGAGTGCATGGTTGTACTAAACTTGAGTTTTCCCAAGCAGTGGGAGTTGTCACAAGTTTGGAGTCAATCTGGGAAAGTAATACTGAAGGGCAGTTCAGTGGGACCAGCAACAGGTGCACATGCTATGCAGGGTCAAGTTCTTATCTACATGGTTGTAGATGCGGATGTGGCAGGTAATTTGGATGACAGGTTTTGCACTACAGGATTTGTGGTGGTTGGTCTTCAAGAGTGATCTTGAGGAGGGATACAAAGCCAAGGGAACAAACTAGACGGAGTACAGGTACAGGTACAAGTTGCAACTGTTTATCTCCAAGTGGGAGATTGTTAGGTTGTGGAGCTAAAAGCTTCAACCCTTTGCAAACTGAGGAACAGAAGGTTGTTGAGATCCAAGAGCACCGGCGTCGATAGCAGGACCAACGTCGGTCGAGACCAGTGCAGAAGGCCACCGGCGATGGCAGGAAGTCAACCGACGTCGGCAGAACTAGGCAAGCAGGGACCGGCGTCAGTCACCTGTGTGTTCCAGAAGTGTTCGTTGCACGGACAGTTAGTTAAGTGAATGAAGAGTTTGCATGTTAAGACCAGTTAGAGTCTTGGGCTGCGAGGATAATTGTCTAAATTAAGAGTCTAAGTTATTGTTTAAGTTAGGGATCTATTTATAGACCCATTGGCATGTATTGTATATGCATGAGATAGAAAGGAAGAGTTCCTTCTAGTTGTAAGATCATTGAGTTGCAGGTTGTTGCAAGCTCATAGGGGATCTACATGTAAGTTTGGTCTGTTGAATTGCAGGTTGCAGGTTCATGGGAGATCAACTTGAAGTGCTATAGAGTGCTTGGTGTACCGGCAGGGTTATTACTGACTGGTTGGAGAGGTGAACACCAATTCTGTGTGTGAGTTGGTTGTTGGGACCATTTTTTGTGTAGGAGAGTGTGTGTGAGAAGAATTACTGTACACTTGAGGTGTGGCAAACCTCTGTAAGGTGGAAGAGTGTGGCGGCTCTTTGTTGTATTCTTTTCTGTAAAGTGTTAATACAAGATAGTGTATTGTCTCTCATATTCTGTGCTATTGGTGAATTCTAATTACTTGTGTTTCTGGTTATTTCCGCATATTTAATTGCTTATATTTGGTAATCATACTGTGCTCTTTCTGAGGAGCAAGATCCTAACAGGTGGAATCAGAACAGGTGTGTTTGTTCTTGGATTCCCACCACCCCTAACAACTGTTGGAGCCAGAGTCTAGGCAAAAGGTGTCAAGACACTGACAGGCATTGTCCACGTTGGATTCATCTTCAATGAGGGTAAGGAAGGAATCATTGGCAAAGTGGCCATTAAGAAATTTCATGTCTTCATGGGGGTTGGTTGCATTGGGTGGGAGATAAAATCCCTTATCAAGGTCGCTAGATTGGGATTTGCTAAGAAGGTATCTAAAACCCTTAGATGCAAGCACATAAAGAGTTGGAGTTATGCAAGAATTTATTCGCCACTATCATTAGGTGCTCAAAGCAATGTGAAACTGCCCTTCAACAATGGATTTCAGTTGTGCCTTGCAAACTCACTCCCACTCAACAGGTGATTTGTGACAGGCCACTCATTGTAGATGATTTATATGTAGTAACACTAATGACAAAGCTGCTAGAATTGATGGCTTCCTTACGAATTCAAACCCTTTGGGATCTTGTGGGAAATGATTTACTTAAAGTCTACCAAGAAGCATTTCACACACACTCATTGAGTAATATAAATAAAGGAAATGTCAAATCCATACCTAAATAGGGAATCTCAGAGTTGATATGCCTCTAATGGCCTATCACCCTCCTCAATGTCTCCTATAAAATCATAGCCAAGGTGTTGGCAATCCGGCTGCTCTCATTGTGCGTCCTAAACAAACAAGTTTCATCAGAAGCTGCTACATCCTAGACAATATCAATGAAGATATGGATTGAGCCAGACAGTCTTCATCAAAATTGACATTGAATGGCCTTTTATCCTAGCCATCTTCATTCAATGTTGTTCGCAGATGCCTCGACTATTCTCTCCATTACTTTCAATTCCCTACAATTTTAAAAAGATGTACACTAAACATATGAAAATGGAGGAGCATTTGTATTTTGGATTCTAATTTCATTTTTCTATTTTATGTTTAATTAGACAGTTCTTTCGTTTACGTAGTTATTGTTGTATGTTGTGAAATTCATACTAACATTTGGGTTGATTTAGTATCGTTCATTTTTTTGGTTATTTAAAAAGTTTTTGGCTACACAAATTTGGTGCAAAACTTTGAGCTATTTATGCCATAATGTTAAATTAAATTTAGGACAACTTGATTTCCTTTCTACATAATACACAATTAGGGAACATCACTTAGTCACTTTACCATTTCCACACAAGACAATTTGCAAAGAAGTTGTAAAAGCGATTTTGGTGTAGGGTAATAGTTTTGAAACTCAAATCGAAAATAACAGGGGAAGAGGGTCGATTTTTGGGAGAATAAGGTGAGGAATGTTTTTTGCTACAATATTTTTAAATTAGTTTTTTTAATGAGTTGATTTTGTACAAAACTCTTCTTTGCATGAACAAAGCTTTTCATTTTGTTACCACTCATCTCTGACAAACCACATTAGTAGATCATCGAGTATACCTACATCACATGAGTTTGCATGTGATAGTAATATTGTATAGAAATTTTAAAATTTGTGTTAATATTAATTTTTTTTTTTTAATAAATATGAAAAATTATTATTTTTTATTTTATGCATAAGGTGAGCCATCACAACCTCATTGTCGAGGTAGGGTCAAAAAAGAAGAAACAAAAGAGGACAATGTATTGGCTAAGTACATCTTCCACCAATAGTAGTTTATTTGAGGTAAATGATTTTTTCACATGTTATCAAATGAAACCACATGTTAATATTGGTGTGTATGGATATTACACTAATATTAAATTAATATGAATGTGTTTGGTACTTAATATTCAAATAGTGACTTTGATGTTCAATTTACTCAACCAACATAAAAGAGAAAGTACATATTCTTGTTGTGCCATATAAATGATGACATGCACCCTGATAATATTACAAAGAGTCATAAAAATTGTCTTAAAATAATTTATTCAAAAGAAATATTGGAGTGTTGAAAGAAACAACCACCTTTTCTTGAAACTTCTAGTGAAGATGTTCTAGTGCAAGAGGGTGTTGGACTTTAAAATATGGTAGACCATTTATTTTCCATTGTTCATGATGATCATCATTATGATCATGATGTGGAGAATCAAGTTGATGATAATTATCATGAAGAACCTAATATGGATAATAATACTGAGGAAATTGAACAAGAGGATTTTTTAATTTTTTTTTGCTTAAACTCCTTTGTTTACACCAAGATAGTTTAGAACATCAATGTTCAGTGCTATACTGTTGTTGATGGACTTGAAAGCAAGGTTTGTTTGGTAAAAACATCAGTGTCAATGATTTATTGAGGTTAGATGATAGTTCCTTAATTATATATCCTATCTGGTTTATATATTTTTTATTTTATATTATGTCTAATTTATATGTTATATTTTTGAGTTTTTTATTTTAGCCTATTAAAAACTAGTTTATTTCTCAACAATAACATAGTTCCATCATCGTATCGAGATGCACAACAAATATCATCAAAATTAAGGATTCTCTATTCAATTATGATGCATGCACAAATGATTGCATCCTATTTGAGAAGGAATACGAGCATAGTGTGAGTTGTCCCAAATGTGGGGCACTAATATATTAACAAGGAATTAGGGTCACTACCATTCCAAACAAGGCATTACGACAATTTTCTATAATTATTAGACTCAATATTTTTTTCTGTTGCAATTCACTTATAGAGTTAAGTCATGGCATTAAAAGAATATAAGCAGTGATGGAGTTTAATGTGTTCCTTTAGATTCAAATGCCATGAAGTATATTAAGAAGTTGTGGCTTGAAAAATTCAAAGACATGTCATGCAGTGTATGGTTTGGTTTGGCAATGGATGGTATTAACGCCTTTTTTAACTATTCAACTAGCTACTCAGTTTGACCAATAATGTTCATAAATTCTATTTTTATCCCATAATTGATGATTCTTGAGGAGCATGTAATGTTTTCATTATTAATGCCTAGTAAAAATCAAGTACAGAATATGGGTGTCTACCATGAACCTATAATTTATAAGTTGAAAGCATTATTGGAAGACATTACAATGTATGACCTTCAAAACCCATTAATCAAAGGTAGTTCACCTGTTATGGTATCTTATACTAGACTATTCATGATTTTCTTGATATGGTTTTTTGTTCATGTATTTATCATATGTTAAAATTTAAAATAGTAAGATCATATATACCTATGTTTTTTTGCATCATAAACTAAGTTTGTAAAAAAATTCTATATGCAAGTCTTTCAACAAAAGAAAATTATGTATGTCAAAGGTATGGTGATCAACTATGTGGAAGGTCATCCAAAGGTCTCAAAAAGGTTCTATACGAAGGCTATCAAATGTTCTTGATGATAGACCATGAATATCATGTAAAAAAATAAAAGTAAATCTGATGGAAAACTTGATATTAGACAACCTTTGAAGATTTCGTCACCTAGGGATTGGTACCAAGTCTTCACACAAGAATGAAAAATATCAAATATTGTTATTCATCAATATTGGTGGAGAGGTTGGTCATGGTTGTTAGAAATTGGTGAAAATATTAAAATTCCAACTAGAATGAAGAAACTATCTATATTCCAGAGTCTCCAATATTAGGAAAATTTATTAGTTGGACATTTGAAATTTAATGCATATATTTAAGAATGTAACAGTTTATATATGGAAACACTTCTCTACAAATGAAAAGACACTACAAGTCCAAGAGTAGATCTAAAATATAATGGGACAAAGAGGCTATACAAAAATAAGAATGTGCTCCATAGATATTAACTAGAGATCAAGTCAATATGATGATTCAAACAATGTAAGAGATTCACACACGAAATGGCTACAAGTTCTCTATGAAGAGTGCATTTGATATTGATGAACACACAATAAGCCTCAAAACACATAATTTGCACAATATTTTGAAAGTAATTCATGTTTTTAATGCTTAAATTAGAGATGTAATTTTTAAATTTTACATTTAATTTTTTTATGTAGCGTATATTTCCCTTGGCATTATGGGGATCATCTTGTAATCTTGCGCTTGATTTACTAAAGGCACTATATAAACTTTCAAAAATTATATGATAATATGATTTTTCCTTTCAATTACAACTCAACTAATTGTATGAGAAACATTATAGTAACTTGAATGTTTAACCTTGTTTGTAAAATAGGTGGTTATCTTTAAAAGAAATATTTGAATCAAGGATTGAGTAAGAGAAAATACATATTGCAGATTTAGTTTATAAATTGAAAAAATATTGCCTACCTCTTTCATGGATTTTCAAATCCATCTATTCGTTCATTTGTTCAATAATCTTGAAATAACAAGTGTAGTTAACATGTGATGGATGTTTTGGCCAGAGAGGTACATGAAGACCTTAAATGGATATGTGAAGCAATTTTCACATTCAAAGGGCTCTATGGCCAAATGATACATTATTTAGAAAACTGTTTTCTACATGTTAGAATATTTTGGAGAGAAATTTCCATAGATTCCATGCATTGGGGATGTTGATCATGGAAAATAAAAATTGGAAGAAAGCCTTCCTTGAAAAGGAAAAATGCGTGAAACTTTGTATGTATTAAAATTCATAATAAAAATATAAAAAGTATGATCAAATGTGTTTCTAACAATTAATTTACTTATTTACATATTTGATTATCAAGTCCTATCGAGAAATATACCATAGATAAGTTCATACTCTTCAATACTTCATAAATGGTTGTGTGGCTTGAAAAATATGAAGAAGAAAAGGCTAGCCATAAGAGTCTAAGGATTGATTAGAAATGACAACATATAGAAAAAATAACTACCAAATAATTATGTAAATCAATGCTAGAGAAACCTTTTGTTGATTGGATATATTCACATTTAGAGAATATTCATGCAAATAATCCAAGGAAATTAATAAATGAAGCATTGAACATAGTCCAAGGATGTGAAGATTGGGTAAGTTGTAAAAATAATTTTTATATAAGTGCATGTCTTTTTTTTCATAATTATATTAATATTTTTGTAAACTATATGACATAATAAAGGTGAGTAAGTATTCCAAAATTTGGTCAGATGGAAACCTTTATGTGGAAATCATTGAGAAAAGAAGGGTCATTGTTGTTGTAGAGTTTGTTAGTGTGGGTAGGGGGCAATGATATTTAGTCTTATTTGACATTAATTGTAATAAAGGAGAAAATGGATATATGAGGTGTTAAATAGGAGTCATAGAAGAATTTGAAGATTCATTTGAAAATCTTATATAAGCAATTGTATGGGAAATAAGTAAGGTAGACCAATTGCTTGAATAAAGTTTATCATTTGGGTCTCATTTGATGGAGTTTTGAGTAGTTATTTTTCTTCTTCGTTGGTTTTTTTTCCCTTTTTGGATTTATTCTTGTAAATATGTTGTTCTTTCTTTAGTTATGTCATTTATGGTCTTTAGAGTTGCATATCTAGTTTTTTACTCTTGCACTAAACTACAACTAACATTTGGTGTGGCTACTGGGTTGAACACTGTGGGTATCATGTTTTGCACCAGAGAGGTATTTGATTTTATGATCTTCACGGGATCTCTTGAGTTATCCAAGCTTTGAGTTGGTGGTTTTTGAATTTATATTAAGGAGACTACTTGCAGTTGTGTAGTCGACATGGTGGGAGAAATTATTGGTGAGGTGTACCAGCCTGGTATAGTTTGCATATCAGTTGCTAGAACACATCTCATGTGAAGGAGAAGACTAATTCTATTCATTTAGGATTTGTTTTCTATATATCCGAAATGTGTTGGTGGGTGGTCTACATTATAAATATGGTAAAGGCAGATCGAAATCATTTTCATGGTGGAAAGGCAGGCCAATCACATGATGGACCTGAGCAAACGAGGAGTGTAACAGTGATACCAGCTACAATGTATTAATAGGTCATGGATCATTTAGATAAGTCTAATTATGAATGCAATTCTGTGGAGAGTCGAGACTGAGTAGAGTATTTGACAGTTTTTTATATTTTTTGTAAAATTATGAATGTATTTGAGGCTTTTAGAGTAGGTAAAGTAGAGATGTGGGAAACTCTAGCATGAGAAGTCGTGGAGAGTAGGAGTATGAGTAGTTTATTTTATCAAATGTATTTGTAATGGAGTAGGATTGTAAAATGCTATGTACCTAAGGTACATAGCATAAAAACTTTATTTTTTTAGGTATTTAAGTGTCTCGGGGTGAGACATCTATTTAGTCTGGGTGAGTGTTAGCGTGGGTAAGGGGCAATGATATTTAGTCTTATTTGACATTAATTGTAATAAAGGAGAAAATAGATATATGAGGTGTCAAAAAGGACTCATAGAGGAATTTGAAAATCTTATATAAGAAATTGTATGGGAAAGAACCAAGGTAGACCAATTGCTTGAATAAAGTTTATCATTTGGGTCTCATTTGATGGAGTTTTTAGTAGTTATTTTCCTTCATTGGTTTGTTGTTTCCGTTTTTGGGTTTATTCTTGTAAATCTATTTTAATTTCTTTAATTCCATCATTTATGGTCTTTAGAGTTGCATATATGATTTTTATATTCTTGCACTAAACTACAGCTAATAGAGTTACAATTCATTTCGAACTCACCAGCCGAGCAAGTGCAAGTGACAAAAATTTTTTACAAGGGAAATTAGATTATGTTGGCAATATAGAAGAGAAATAAAACTTGATTATATAAATTTTGAAGTTGTCATATTTAAGTATGCATGGTACCCTTCTATCGAAATATTTCAAAATAGACATTGATAGTGGTCTTTATTCAGTTGAATTTAGTAAAACATTACTTGAGGTGAAAGAACCATATATGTGCTTCCTCAACATTGTAATCATGTAATAATTTGTGTAAATTTTTATTTGCAGGTCTTCTCCTTTTTCATGTGCACATTTTCATATGTAGATCTTATTTTTCATGTGAAATTTATGTATGTAGATCTATATAAGGTATATACACCTTTATCATAACTATGTTTATGTAGGTCTTCATCTATCCAAATATAGAAAGTGAAATTAATTGGTAGTTTGTGTTGCATTGTGAGGCAAGGATGAGACATGTTATTGATGATAACAATATTGTAACATAACTATCATGGGGAAGGACTAATGTTTTTAACACAAATGATCAATATGACTTCATTGACGAAGAGGACCCTACAAATAATGATAAAAATTTCAAGATGATTAAGTTGTTGAAGTTGGAAATGACAATGATCAAATTGGTGAAGTTGAATATGGAGATGTTAAGGTTGACATAATCAAAGTTGATGAAGTTGGCAAACCTACAAATAATGAAGAGGATGATGAATGAAATATCCCAATAGAGAGATATTTAAATAATAAGCGAAATACTCCAATTGATATATATATATATATATAGAAAGAAAAAGGGGAAATTAATATTGATTACAAATCCAGGTCATGTAATCATTAAAGAGTTGGAGGAAATGAAAAAATATAAAAACAAATAATTTCAAGATTCATAGCAGTGTAAAAAAGTGTTGGGACATTGTTTGATGTAGATAATTCATAGCTCAAGTGGGACAATCCATAATTTTATCTCTTATCACAACTAAACTAGTGATAAAACACTGCATTGATAATCCAAACAAGGGCTATTTTAAACAATTAAAAACAATGATTATATTTAATTAAAATTTATAAAATAATAGTAGTAACATTAAATTATAATTAAATAATAAAAATAATATTTAATTATAATTAATATATTATAAAAATTAATAATACTATTTTATAATAGTATAATTATATTTCATTATAATCCTTATATTTTATATAATATTTATTTAAATTATGTAATATCATACAATATAATTAAATTTTATATTTTTGATAATTAAATAAAAAATAATATTTAATTTTAAATTATAATATTTACCCTCGTTAATAGGTCAAGAGTAATTGGGGATGCGTAAAAGGTGTCATTTATAAGGCTATAGGTCTTTTGAACTGCCTCTCATGCAAGTTTTTTCAAGCTCAATTTTGATGACATTTCGTATGGAAATTTGGGTGCTTCAGGGGCTGGCTACATTATTATAGATTGTGTAAGATCCTTAATACAAACAACCTAAGTTAAGTTACATGACGGGACTAACAATGAGGCATAAGCTTATGCCTTGGTAACTAGAATCCAATTAGGTGTTTAATGTGGAATTGGAAATTTGGTCATTGAAGTGACTCCATGGTAATCATAAACATTGTTCAGAATGAGGGTTCATGTAATTGGAGGCTAAAAAACATTCTTCATCGAATTTGGGTGAATTCAAGCAATTTCAACTCTTGGTAGGCCCAACAATGCTTCATAGAAGCAAATACAGTGGCAAATTTCCTTATGAATGAAGGAATTGGTCAACAAGAGTCGATGAAGATGGATAATGACCTCTATCATTGGCAGTTGTTAAATGAATGTTGGTCAAGGGACAAGATTGTAAGACCCTCACCAAAACATCTAGACATTATCGTCCCTTAAAGCGAGGGCATTTGGATTAAAATAATTTTTGTTTTAAAATTCCATTGAGATCTCCTCAAAGTTTGATTGAGATACATTAGGTCTTGGCCCCATTTTTTTGAATGATGGGGGATGTGATGTGATGTTAGGTAGTGATGATCTAAGATGGTGGGTGTTTTTAACCCTTTTGAGCTTTTCAATTGCATTATTTTTTTTATAGTGTGGGATTTTCACGTGTTGTGGTGGTCATAAGGAGGTCATGACTGTATGCGTATTACCATATCATCCCCTACTTTCTCTCTTGGGTGGGTGTGTGGAAGGTGTTCTAACTTTGCAACTTCCTTCTATTATCTTTATCCCTAGCTACCATGAAACCCTTTTCATTATTCCCTCATTTTTTATACATGGGTTCTTTAAGGAGTTGGGTTTTCAGTCGATTGTCACTAACGACCAGTCAAAAATCATGTTATTCATCGAGTCTGGTGATGGTTTGCATGCCATCAAGGTAATATTGGGGGTGGACTATATGGAAACTGAGATGAGTTTTTAAGTAAATTCTAAAGTGGCATCCATATTTATCACAAACATGTTGGTGTTGCTTCCAAACAAGGTGGAGATATTGCTAGTTTCAAAGACCTTTGTCAAGAACAAACATTGTAGTGGCTTGGAAAACACTGTGGAGACATTCAATGTGGTTGTTTTGAATGACCTACAAGTTACTGGTCCAGTTTTTAGGGGCTTTATTCTATGTTTTCTTTTAGGGAATGAAACTCATTTCATCAAGCTAGTGGAGCTAGTGGCCAAAGTACAAAGTGTGTTCATTATTGGGAAAAGTTTGATTGGGTAGTGGAATCGATTGTCTAAGATGATTTAGCCCCTTGGTGAAACTGATTCTCCCTTCCTATCATCTCATGGAAAAGTAGGTGAATCTATGGAGGCAAAGGCTATTATAAAGTTAGTGAGACTTGTTGGTTTTAGTAGATGAGCTCTTGAGCTCAAGCTAGAGCATACGTTTTTGAAGTTTGGAAGATTGTGGTTGGGCCTTGTTTGGCCTCAGACCTAGTTTGATGGTATTACCATGTAATATTTTATTTTACATCAATAAAAGGGTGGGGGACCGTTAATCCTTATTTACAAATTAAAAAAATTATAACATTTAATTAAAATTAATATATTTTAAACTTATATATATATATATATATTTAAGAATTAAAAAAGTTATAACATTTAATTAAAATTAAAATATTTTAAATTTATATATATATATATATATATATATATATATAGGGTTGAAGGGTCCCTTACCATTTTCATTAATATCAAAAGTTTTCATACATAATATTTTATCTTCCTTTTCTATAAGACACCAAAGAAATGCTTATAAGAAGCTTAACAAAATCTAGTATTTAATTGTAATATATTATATTATATATTTTAAATAATATTATATAATTACTAAATATTATAATTATATATCATTATAATTATTATATTTAAAAAAATATTATTTAAAATATTTATATTTTAGAAGGTGATGTAAACTCGACATAACTTATGTTGGGTTTGTGTCATGACAATCCCGATTTTAAAATAGAAAATGGGAGGGCCCAAAATTCCTCCCATTTTATTTTTTTAGGTCAAAACATATGCCAAGAGTGAGAGAGAAAAACTAATAAGAGCAACAAAAAGGAAGGAAAATATGTTGGCCCCTAATTTTTCACCAAGTATTGTTCCATTTTGGCACGCGATGCAGAAGGATCATTATCCATTTTGAAATAAGTCCAGCACGGCACGGAAGGACCATGGCCCAGGAGGACCATGGCATGTAGCTAACAGGCATATAATTTTCATGGCACAAAACTTGTTGAGCATGGAAGTACAATGGCATAAGAGACCTAGCATGAGAGGATTTAGTCAAGAGAAAACATGTCATGAGGGACCCAAGAATAGAGGACTCATAATAGAAGTGAAAGAGTAGGGGAGCACATGGGAAGCAGATCATGAGGGATGTGGGAGCAGTTAGAAGAAAAATTTAAATGGGACACTTCAACCCCATTCATCAGAGGTTTTGTACTATCCCATGAGGAAAGAAACACTTGGCCACTAGGATATAGCATAGAACAAGGATCTAGGGGCGCAAAGACCCATGTCTACAGGAAAAACTAATTATGAGGGCCATGACTCTTAGTTTTTTGGGAGCCTGTATGCCATCTATTCATGATAGTTAGAATTATAATACTTAGTCAAGGAAAAAAATATATAAAAACCCCTGTTGTAATCATTTGCATGATGGTCCTTTGGAGAATAGATATAACATTTTGTCTTGTAATTCAGTAAGCAATTAATGAGAAATTAGTGTTTGCCATATTGTGTTACGAGTGATGAATTATTCTAAGTATTGGATATTGGATATGGTTTAGTTTTAAGTCATGGATAACTTTTTATTTTATCGCTACTGTTAGATAGTAATGGTGATCCTAGTTATAGTGGTAGTTAAATATGAGATAATAAGGATACTAGTAGTATATTTATGGTGTTGACTAATCTTTCAAAAATTATATTACAAAAGATGAAAAAACATACAACATTGTGCTACAAAGCCTTCAGGAACCAATCTTTCCTTGTGTGATTTGGGTGAGTGTGCAAGACCTAACTCTCATGTGATAGGGCCAACACGCTAGCTTGTTGGGGAAAGCTTCAATGTCGAAATTGTAACTAAATTAAAGAAACCCAACATTTTGGTTCTGTTGCATGGACTTAAAGCAATTTGAGCCCAATCATGGGGAAATGTTTGAGCACATTACGTTACAGAATATTCAAGAATGGGTTACTAGTGTTGAAGGCAATTTTGTGGTTCCATATCTTGAACCAGGAATCTCTGCACGATAGTGGGTAGAGCAAAATCTCTACAATTCTTTGTATGAAACTTTTTTTTTGAGGTCCCAGTTTTATTGCATGCTTGGATACTAACATATGCTCAAGGATGATCCCAAAATCTTGAATGAAGGCAGCCTTAGACACTTGAATGGCAGAGGGGTTTAACATGACTTGGAGTTCCATAGATGTGAGTAGTTAACTTTTGGTGGAGAGGCATTCAGAATAGCTACATTTTAGAGTACACTGTGACCACCTATTCATGTCTTGAGGAAGAAAAATTCCAATTTTTATGAGAGCCAAGGGGACACTATATCTCATTGTTTGCCTTTGAAATTAAGAAGCTAATTATTGACCTTGGATTAGAGACTCTACCCATGGAGGGCTAAAATATCCTATGCATGAACCACACATTTGGAATGGGAGACTAGAGGTTGATTGAAGATTATGGGTTCAACATGATAGAAAGCCAGTGAGCATTATGAAAATAGAAGTATGATGAAGCTTGATAGAGGATCATGGGAGTTAGTGGCACAGGAAGAGACCAAGAAACCTCAAGGAGTGTTGTGAAGAGCCATAGGGAGAGAGATTCACATGAGGGACCCATCACTTTTGAATCACATTCTTTGCCACTTCTATCTTATGAAGGAGAACCAAGCTAGACTTCAAGAATCGAGGAACCAAGTCTGAATCAACCAGGCTCCTCCACCATAGTGTGTGCTCATGCCTTTGAATCAGATAGAATACATATACAAAATTGGGATACAAAAATACAGATTCAGACACTAAACAAGTACAAGAGACTGAAACTAAGCCATTAGGTGATCATTTAGAATCTACATTATCTTTCCTGCTTCAAGGGAATTCTATGGCATAGCTTAGGATGCCTGGTGGATCTGACCCTCAAGGCCAGAGTATAGGCCCAAACTTTGGAAACCAACCCTCTACCATGCCTCTTCCTATGGGAACTGCTACTAGAGGCTTTAGAGGAGGATTAGGGAGAGTCACAGGTGGAAGCGGACCCCCTCATAGAATTGGATCTAGATCTTCCTAACAACCACTTGCTCAACAACCTACTATGGTCTACTATGAGATGACATTGCATTTATCTGAATACCGAGGGGTAGAGAATGTAGTTGAGCATGTCCACAAGTGTGAATTGATTTGGAGAGCATGCGACATCATGTATTCTAAATGAAAGGATATGCGGTTTGTAACCATGCTTTTAAAATGCACACACAAATGGTATCAAAATTTTGACCCTCAGCAAGCAATGGTTGACTATGACCAGCTCAAAGCAACCTTCTTGTAGGAATTTGACATTCTTGAGTTTGAGCAGCAAAGTATAGCAGTGTTGAAGAAGGAACTCGAGCAGAAGGGGCCCAAAATTTTGGAGGATGCTAGCATGGCTTAGTTTGAGACAGACTAAAAGCATAGTGTGGGGTGATGTTGGCCCTTAAATTTTGACCAAGTATTGTTCTATTTTGGCACATGATATAGAAGGATCATTTTCTCATTTTGACGCAAGTTTGGCATGACGTGGAAAGACCATGGCATGAAAGACCATGGTGCATAGTTGATAGGTGCAAAATTGTTATGGCATGAAACTTGTCAGGCATAAAAGGATAATGGCATAGGAGACCCAACATAAGAGGACCCAGTCAAGAGGGAACATGTCATGAGGGACCTGAGAACAGAGGACTTAGAACAGAAGTGGAAAACTAGGGGAGCATGTGAGAAGCAGAGCCTGAGGGACATGGGAGTAGTTAGAAGAATAATTCAAATGGGACACTTTGACCCCATTCATCAGAGGTTTTGTACCAACCAACGAGGAACAGAACACTTGGCCACAAGGATATAGCATATAATAAGGATATAGGGGTGTAAAGACCTATGTTTATAGAAATAACTAATTATAAGGGCCATGAATCTCAGTTTTTTTGGATCCCATGTGCCATCTGTTCATGATAGTCAGAATTATGACACTTGGTTAGGGCAAAACAAGTATAAAAACCCTTATTGTAATCATTTGCACGATGGTCCTTTGGAGAATAGATATAGCATTTTGTCTTTGTAATATAGTAAGCAATTAATGAGAAATTAGTGTTTGCCATATTATGTTATGAGTGATGAATTATTCTAAGTGTTGGATAATGGATATGGTTTAATTCTAAGTCATGGATAACTTTTTATTTTAACACTATTGTTAGATAATAATGGTGATCCTAGTTATATTGGTAGTTAAATCTGGGATAATAAGGATACTAGTAGTATATTTATGGTGTTGAATAATCTTTTAAGAACTATAATATGAAAGATGAACAAACATACAACATTGTGTTGTAAAGCCTTTAGGAACTGGTCTTTCATTACACACTTCGGGGAGCACGTGAGACCTAACTCTCGTGTGATAGGACCAGCATGCTAGCTTTTTGGGGAAAGCTTCAACGTCAAAGTTCTAACTAATTAAAATAAACCCAACAAAATATCAAAAAAGAGGTGAGAGAGGAGAAAGGGACAACAAGATGTGACATTGGACAAAGGGACACCAATAGAAAATTGTTAATGACATAGCAATAAAGTTAGGTGGAAAAGTAAGACATGGACCTTTAGTGCAAGAAAGAGAGGAAGATAATGTAGAGCCTCTCTGAAATAAAAATTCAGAGGTATGTGGTTTATTTTGAGTAAATTTGATTAAAACTTATGTAAGCAAAATGTAGAAGAGATCGTAGTAAAAAAACCCTAGTTAAATTGTAGGAAACAAACACTAGTTTTTTTTATAGAAGTAAACCCTAGAATCAAATGCATCACCCAAAATTGCTAATTTTATAAAAAAGTTTTATTGAAACAAGTTTGGTAAAATAAAGAGAAAACCGATCCCAAACCACTGATGCCACATTTTTTCCTTCAATGGGTGACATTATTCCATCTAATATGGCCCTAAAAAATATGAAACTCTAAATAATTAAAAAAAATCTTTAAAACAACCCATTCACAACAACAAACCCTAAATAGAAGGAGAAAAACCTAACCTTAATCTAAATTAGGGAATCCCATTGATGAAAATAAACCCTAGTATAACTTAAAAAGAATTGGATAAATAAAATTTAACCCTAACCCTCTCCTTGTCCAATTACAATAATAAACCCTGACCCTATCTAATTAGAATAATAAACCCTAGAATAATTAACCAAATAATATATACAATCAAAAGTGCATGTCCACATAAAATATTGCTTCATGCATTGTTGCCCAGTGGAAAAATTCCAATTGGTCAACCTCTTCTCATGCATATAATTTCATTTTCCAAGGTCTTTGCATCTTTCGACCTCTTTTATTCTTATCACTAAACATGTTTCCATGTTACTTTTGTTTAATTTTCCTGTAATGTGAACTTGAAAAATTATTGTAAATATAAATATATATGTACAACTATTGTGTTTTAAGGCCTTTGCATATTACTTTTTATATATTAGACATGTGTTGTAAGTAGGGAGTCTTGCCCTAATTTTATCAAGAGAAAATTGCATAGTATCAACTATGATGGCTCTCACATTCATGTTATGACACATTGTGATATGGAGGATGGTTATGCTGAGGATTATTAATTGAGTTGTTATCCTCCTTGATGTTCTTTAATGAGTGGATGCCCCTCCCATGCTTCTAGGAACCCACCACAAAGGTATAAATTTCTAGTTTATTTTTTAATGTAAAATATTTCTCCTTTTTGAACAATTATGGTGCAATTTGATTATGAAAGTTCTATGTTTTACCTTATTTTATTTATGTGAACTTAACAAAGCATAAGGATTTGAACATTTAGATTGCACAATACACATTAACAATCATACAAAATTGAATTTTACCTATGATTTATACCATATATTGAAGATGTAATGATTAAGAATGTTAGTGATACAAAGTACTTAGCTTGTTATGTCTCAAATCTAGTATCCATATTTTTTTATATCTATCAAATGCACTTTAGGTGGGAATCATAATCAAACTATGATAATTGTGCAAGACGCTTCCAATTATTTTAGATACCAACATATCCTTATTTCATTTGATTCTAACAAACTCATGTAGGGAGGTAGAGTCAAATTATTTTCACTCTAAAGGTTTTGAATGTGTGGAGGAGTGAAAATCAGATTTGGGTCTCTCTAAAAGTAAATCTATTTATCAACAAAACTATCCAAGAATTACTATTAGTCAAACTAGTTGTGTTGTAAGTGAAATTGCAGACCATAAACCGTACAAAATAGATTCAAAACCAAAACCATATGTTTACTAGTCTTTTTTTGTGAATACCTACAATAAAAAATGTTGGGTTCTTTTAGTTAGTTCCATCTCTAATGCTGAAGTCTAGCCCAAAATGCTAGCATGTTGGCCCTTTCCTGTGAGGTTTAGGTCTTACACGCTGACTCGAAGCGCACAGCAGAAGACGGTTCTCATAGGTTTTGATGCACAGTGATAATGACATGTTCATATCCTTCTCTTTATGTAATTTAAACAAGGAAGATGCACAGATACATTGCCTTGATTCTTGTTCTATGTTTGATTATTATTACTACATAGACCACCATCTTCTTATAGTAGCATTAGTTAGCTAGAAAATAAAAGCAGATATGGTATAACACATATATAAGTCTACACCCTTAGTCCACACCATGTTTCTTCATACACAATTTTTATCAAACCTACTATCTCATATATTATGATTTAATTAGAAGTGTGTTACAATACCATTCCAAAATTCATTCATCTATGTATCTATCTCTCCATCAACCATCCTCACAATGCTTTACAACAAGGGTATTTATACTTGTTTTACCCTGACTAAGTGTTTACAATCATTAATGACCTGAAGAGTTGGTTAATGAACTCTCAACAAACTGTGAGTCATGATGCTAAACAATTAGTTTTTCCTAAAGATCTAGGCCTTTGTGCCCCTTATAGCCTCACTCTATGCTATATCTTGGCGACCATTTGTTCCTTTCTTTATGGGATGGTACAAAATCTCTTATCAATAAGGTCAGAGTGTCGCATTTGAACTATCTTCCAACTACTTCCCACTTCCCATGCACTCCCCTAATCTTTTGTTTCCATTATGAATCCTATGTTCTCATGACTAAGTGACTTGTTCTCCTCTGACTAGGTCCTCTCGCATTGGTCCTTCCACACCAGTATCCTTTTGTGCTTGGTAGGTTTTATGCCATGGTGCTTCTGCTCCTTTAAGACACGTGTCATGGTACTCCTATGTCATGGTCCTTTTGTGCCAAAAAGGGACAACACTGAGTCAAAATTTAGGGGTTAACATCACCCCAAACTACGCTCTTAATCCATCCCAAACTAAGTCGTGCTAGTATCTTCCAAAAATTTAGGCCCCTTCTGCTCAAATTCCTTCTTCAGATTATCCTACTGGGACAATGCCTTGAGAACCTTTGTAGTTATTCCTTTTATAGCCTCCTTTGATTCTTTTATTTCCTCAAGTGGGGTTGGAGTCTTGTTGGTCTTCTTGACCTGTTCATCCAGAACTGCAATGGCATCCTTTTAGATGTCTTCAAGTGTAGAGACCTCCTTATCAACCTATCCTCAAAGGGCTACAAAAATTGCATTTAGCTATTGATGATGTTTATTAACAGCATCCTCCATCATCTCTACATCTCTAAATGTTTTGGCACACTCAATGTGGTCTTTTATTTAAGTCCAGCATCAGTCGAGTGCTACCTCAGGTCCTCTTTAGCTTAGAGTCGAGCCTCCAAGACTTTATTAGGGTACATGAGCCATGCAAAAATGCCATTTGAAATGGGGATAGCTTCCCCAACTCTCTTTAAATTGTGCTTGTAGACCTTAATGACTATGGTGAACTATTTAAATAATTCTAATCCTTCATCTCTCGGCACGAGTCGCTCCTTGAATTTCTTAAGCAACAGTTCCACCAGGGTCTCCATCTTTCCTATGACATCCCTATCAAGGGATACATTGTCTTCTAGCATTGGGTATTCATTAAAAATCATCTTTCAAATTTTTAAGACCCTTAATTTTGCCTTTATGGTCTCTTGGAGTTGTTTTAATGTGGCCACTTCCTCGGTGAACATTTGCTTATCTACAACTTATTTATTGTACATGCCTACAACTCTGGCATGTTTTTGTTCAACTGTGCATGCATCAAAATCCAAAAAATATTATGGCACATTATTTCCATGCCTAACTTCAAAAATGCAATGCTTTCTATAAGAGGGGAGATCTTTTAGAGATCTACCCATAGTGGTTTTGGTAGCGCTGGAGCATCTGGGCCCAAAGAAAGGCTATCCTACGGGAATTCAAAATCATGCTCCTCATTATACATGTAAATTAGGAAGGATATTACTTATTAATTTTGAGATTTACCTCCTTGGGGATGAATTAAATCCAAAGATACAACATATTTTCCTACACATCAAGCTAATAACGTTCATGTGTATTAATGATTGCACCTTTATCACATCTCTCAGAAGTCTCAATCGGTCCCTTCCCCTTATTAGGGTCTTGTTAAAGCTTGATCTCCACATGGAAATCTCACCTTCTTCTTCACCATCCTCTTTGTATGGTGTTTCAACATCAATCAAGGAGTCATCGGAGGGGACATTCTCTTCCTATACTGGGGAGGGAGTTCTCTCAAAATCTGAACCCGAGCTATAGACCTATACTTTAGGAACTTCTTGTTGGGGTGATTGCCTTGGGGGATACTGTTGGGAAGTTATTGAAGTATTATTACCTAGGGGAGATGGTAGTGGAGGTGGAGAAGGTGGTGGAGAAAGAAGGGGAGTGGGATGAGGAGATGAAGGTTGGGGAATCAAAGAGTGTAGAGGTGTAGAGTGTGAAGGGGATGGAGAAGTGTGGGGAGGAGATGGAGAAGTGTGGGGAGGGGATGGAGATAGATGAGGTGGTGAAGGTGAAGGGTGAGGTAAAGGTGGCATGAAAAGATATGAATATATGGGTTTGGAGGGTTGCACCTCTATACTCTTTTTGATTTTCTATGAGGCATGTTACCCACTTGTACTTGCACCCACATCTAGTCATTTCTTCCTCAAAGGTAGCGCTAGAGGGAGTTTTTCCTTAGGGTCTCCACCCTATGGGTTATTATTGGGGTGAAGCATGTAAAATAACTTATGAATTTGGTCCTTGACCAAAGTATGTTTGACCTGGATGTTGGTCAAGTCTATCTCCCTCCTCTCCACGTAGGCCTTCTTGCCTAGATAAACATATAACTTATAGAAAGTGTGAATATCTGAATCGATCCTTTAATCCTGTAAGATGATAGGTTTTTCTTTGAATATCTAATTAATGGAGTCAATGAATTACTACACCGAGAAGGCATATGATAACTTAAGCCACAATGAAAGCTCTTTGCATGGGTTCATTCAGATTCATGTGAGAGAGAAGTGTTGCTTTACAAAAAATTATGCATGTTCTACAGCCAAAGGGGGTAGGTCCTTAGGGATGTACCACTCATCCCCAAACATCACCTTCATCTCATTGAACCAATACCTCATCTTAATCTTGTAATATCGGGTGATGTGTCCAAGGTAAGTGAACACCTTGTAGTGCTTAGTGGAGGACCTATGTATTGGAGGGTAAACCCACTTTAGTGCTTCATAACTATAGTCTAGCACCCTAATTTCATTAAAAATCAATAAAATAAGGATTTCCCCCATGATAACATATACTTTGGATCATGATGAGTCTTTTTTGCATTCTCAATAATCTTCTAGGTGAAGTACATGGCCCAGTTGCACTTTATCCCTTGTGAGACTTGATGAATGATATAGAGGTGCATCATGTACACCTCTTTCCATCGATCAGTCCCTCTGATCTTGGTCGAGATGATCTACACCACTTAGAGAGTGAGATATTACAATTTCTTGATGTGCATAACATGCCTCTACTTTTGATACATCAGCACCATGACGGTCTTCTATATCTCCTCAGTATTAGCCAAGTCATTAATTACACTTAGTCCTGAGCACTGTACCCCCGTGATCTTGCTAATTATTTTTAGGGTAATCTTCATGATGCACGCAATGAAGTATATGTAGTCTTTATGGACACGTGAAAGGAGGAATTGAGCTTCCTCCATGGGCTTACCAAAATAGGGCAAGTTAAAAATCTGGAACAATCATGTAGCATCCATTTGGTTGAATATGGTGAGGTCATACACCAGTTGGTTCTTAGTGTAGGTGTTATTCACCTGATAATCATTCTAAAGCTCAACCTCATTCCCAGGTTGGTGATGATTGTAGTCAAAAATAGTGCAAGTGGAGACCATGGAAACCCAGTTCTCTACACGCAACATTGAATCTAAATATTGCATCTCTTTAATAAAAAATATAGGGGTGCCTTTTGTGTCATAGACATATACGACTGCTTTCTTTTCTACATAATTCTTTCCTTCTCTTCTTCTATGTGTTGTTCCTCTTCTCCTCTCATTCTCTATACTTGTTATTTTGGGCATTGTGCTTATTCTTTTGGAGTCTTTTCCCTAATTGGGACCCAATCTCTTTCGTTCACCTCTTCCTCTTCAGGTATTGTTGGTATATGCATTAAAATATGCTCAACCAGCTAATTTCTACTAATTTGGCCTAATTACCCCATTTCCTAATCATACTAACCCTTGGCCTAAATCCCATACCCATTTCTATATCCCATATAACTTTTACCCCATCCTAAACCTAATTAATCTTTTCATTAAACCACTAATAAACCCCCATCACCTACTAACCCACTCCCTAATCCTACTATCCAATTTTAAATTCAATAAAATCCTAATTACCCACCCACCACCGTACACTAGCCTTCCCTAAACCCCTAAAGCCTATAGGGAGATTTCTAGAATTAGAGAATTCTAGAAATCTCTCCAATTTAGGCCCTTTCCCTCTAGAATTCTCCTATTCTAGAGATTTCTATGGAATTAAAAATTCTATGGAAATTCTTTAACCATAGATCTCAAAGGCCCAAGTTCAAATCTAAGCCCTTGATCTTCCCTCCTTTCCTCTATTTAACTAACCTCTCCCTCCACTCTCAAACCATGAAGAAGAATGATAGGGAAACCATACCAAAATCATTATAGAAGTCTCATAACATATCCATCATCCATTATCAAGTATCCTTCATCAACATCTCTAATCAAGCTATTATTTTTTCAATCTGAGTCTACTCATCCTATTGCAAATCCTAGAAGGAGGTAACACAGAGCAAGGGAATTTGGTAAGCTTATTATCATTATGATTTGCTTTACAAATCCTTATTATTGAGTAGTTTATGTTTTGAGTTTGGATTTATCTTATTTAAATTCATAGTGAGCTCGAAATCCTACTACAGTTGGTAAGGTCTCAATTATCTTACCCTTTTTCTTAGGCCACATTACCCTCTAAGGACCCTGAAGGTTAACGTGTGGCCATCCAATGTTTCCAAAGGAATACATGTTTGCATAATAATGCTTTGGCTTTTTGAGTTTAAACAACCTTTAATGGCATACCTACAACTTATTGTAGAATAATGCTTCAAATTTTTTAGCTTAAGCACCCTTTAATGGTGAACCTATAACCTACAACACTCGAAACTAAAGCTTTTCCCACTGAACCAGAGTTGGAATCTCTCTTCTCAACCTAGTAATGACCTTCGTAGATTGCTAAGGATGTGAAAAACTCTTTTCTTTGCTCAAGATTTGATTTGCTTGGATCTGATGGTCGCTTTGATCTTTGGCTCTTGTTAATTCGTAAATGAACCAAAGGTAAAGTATGAAATGGGTTTAACTTGCCTATTTATAGGCTCTAAAAGGGATTTACCCTCATTAATGCCTTTTCCATCACCCATCCCTTCATAGTATTTAACATCGATCTTTAATGGCCATCATATTTAGATACTTGCTTTATGCAATTAATGCATTCATGGTATTGTCCTATCATGTCATTGTCATGCTTATTACCATAACTAACCTCGTCACATTGATGACACATCTCATCTCATGCCTTTTTTAGAAGTGGGTGACAGCTGTGTCCTATGCTTTTTGTGAGGTGGGAGACAATTATCTCTTTTAAACTTCTAACTTATGGCAGAAACCTTCCCCCTTTGTGCCTTAAATAGCTCACACACCTTTAGTACCTTGCATGCCCTTAATAACTTGTGCGCCCATGTAACTCACATGCCTAAGAAACTTGTGTGCTTTTCACATTTACCATTTTGAACCTAACTTCTCACTCCACACTAAAACATGTCATGGTCCTCCATGAAAAGAATAAAAACTTAGAAAACAAAAGTGCAAAAAGGGAAATTGGTACACAACAAAGGCATCAAATTTATTGAAAGCAGTAAATTCTAAACCAATGGCATAAGCCTTATTCATTACAAAAATTTCAACTAGTCTGAAGTGAAATACAACCTAAACTGAATTCCATTATAGTGTCTTGGGAGGAACTATCCATCCATCCTTTGTAACCATCATGCTCCGATAAGTTGAATGCTATGTATTATAAATGAGTCATCCCAATGGATGTGGAGCTTTTCAGGGTGGTGCGTGAACTTAGAGTCATACAAAAAGACCTTCATTCCTAGAGTAAAGATTTTGTTCTTTATATGGTGATCATGCCATGCCTTTTGCTTACATTTCTCTACATCTTGACTCCAATGAATGAGGAATCAGGTCTCATATAATTGCATTAAAGTGTCTAAGCATGATTTCAAGGATGCATATTCATCCAGTTGTCCTACATGTGTGATATGGAGGGATGACACCAAGAAATCTACTAGCAAGACTGCTTCTTTACCATACAACAAGTTGAATGGCGTGATTTTATTGAGGCACTTGTAGGTAGTTTGATAAGCTCATAGTATTGCAGATACCCTATCATCCCAATTAGAGCAGCCAACATTGCATATTTTAGTTAAAGTGGTACCTAGGATCTTATTGAAAGCCTCAATAATTACATTAGCTTGCAGGTGATAAGGTGTTATTTTCTAGTGCACAATCATGAACTCAATCAGAAATATGTTAATTGTTTCATTCAAAAAGTGGGCACTATGATCACTAGTGAAACTCTAGGGACATCCAAACTGAGTTATTATGTTCTCTCAGATGAACTAGGTAGTAGTTACAATAGATAATCCTTTGTTGGCATAGTGTTATCCTAGTGCATAAGGTAGTCAATTGTTGTAATAATATATCGATAACCCATTCATCATCCTACTAGAGTGAAGGGACCAACAAAAGCAATAACCCATTTTTTAAAGCATTCCTAAGAAGGGATGGGTCATAAAGGCATAACATCTCTTCGATTAGGTTTGTCTATGTGCTAATAAATGTCACATTGCCTAACATATAATTTAGCATCTTGGAAGAGAGTTGGCCACCATAGTCTAGACATCAAAACCTTTCATGTGGTAGCCTCGTCAACATAGTTTCCACCAGTAATACCTTCATGAACTTCATGAAGTATCTCAAGGTGCTTATATTGTATTAAACAACATTGAAAAACTTCATCACAACCCATTTTGTAAAGATCACCTGCTATAAGATAAAAAGGTGTGGCCTGAACCATGAGTTGTTTTTTTCCTTTGATGTGAGAGATTCGGGCACGAAGCTAGTGGTTAAAAATGTTATAATGTCTTCAAACCCTTCAAGTACCCATGTTATGCAAATGAGTTATACATCAGGAAGATCATCTTCTATGGTGCATGGTGGTTCTCCATTCTCAATCCAAGACAGGTGGTCAGGTCCATAATTGGCCTTTCCAAGTTTCACCATAACTAAAAACTAGAATTCCTAAAATAATACAATCTAACAACAGATCCATCCATGCAGTATGGGTTTGTTGACAAGGTACTTCAAAGCCTCATGATCTGTATAGAAAACAAAAGGAGTGGATAAAATGTATTGTTTGAACTTTTACAAAGCATAGACCATTGACAACGCTTCATGCTCCATATTGGTATAGTTTATTTCAACTGGTGTGAGCTTCCTACTGGCAAACTAGATTGGGTGATCCAGGTGACCTTCACCTGGTTGTGCAAGAATCATGTTAACAACCATGATAGATGCATCAACATGGACATGAAATGGATTTGTCCAATTAGGAAATTATAGAATAGGAGTAGTGAATGACTTTTTTGTGAGTGTTTCAAAGGCCTCCTTACAAGAGCAAGTCCATATGAACTACTCATTATGTTTTAAAAGTTCTTTTAGGGGTGTAATAATATTGGCATAATCACGAAATAACTTTATATAATAACCCACGTGGCCTAGAAAGGCATGGACCTCACACTGATTTTTGGGTGTTGGAAGGAAAAGAATAATAGATACCTTTGTTGGGTCCACCAAGAGTCCTTCCTTATAAATAATATGCCCTAGAAGTACACTAAAAGGTGTTATAAATAGGCACTTTTTTAGGTTTAATGAGATTTGCAAAACTCGACAATGCTCAAACATAAGTTTAAGGTTAACATAATGTTCCTTGACCATACCATATACCGTTCAGTCATCCAAATAGACTTGGAGGAACTTATGAATGAAGTCCTTAAAGGCTTCAATTGCTATTCATGAAAACACTACTAGGGTATTTTTTAACCCGAAGGGCATAATAGTATAGGAAAATGATCCCCATTATGTGGTGAAGGTTATCTTGGGTTGGTCTTCCTCAGCTATTTAGACATGATGGTACCTCAAGAATCCATCTATAAAGGAGTACACTTCACAACTAGCAACACCTTCAAGAATTTCCTACCTGCATGGTGTTGAAAAGGGATCTGTCACATAGGATGCATTGAGCACTCAGTAGTCCACACAAATAAGGATTCATCTATCCTTTTTGATACTAATTACCATGAGACTAACCCATTCAAATTCAATAATGGAATTGATTACTCTATCATGGAGCATACTATCAATCTCATCTTTAAACGTGCTCAGAGATTAGGATTCATCCTATATGGGCATTTTTTCACTGGTCGATCACCATCAACTAGTTTGATGTGCATCTTCCCCAAGGATGGGTAGACACCTCTCATCTCATTGTAGTTCCTTGGGAAGACATCATGATATTCCTTTAATAACTCCAAGATTTTTTTAATCTCTATCAATCCAATACTATTCTATTGTGGCCATCTTTGGTTCTTGGTCTGAGTCGATGTTACACTAATCAATCTGAATAGGTCCATGGTAGGGTTGTCCATATCGGTACTAGTGTCTTGAATAGTTCTTATGCCAAATTTTGTAAGACTATCTAAATAGTTAGACAGGGGGTTGAGTGAAGTAGATCCTTCACCTTTATCTACTTGGAAGACAAGCTTTTAATTTCCCAAGTGAATCTCTTCACATCAATCTTCATTAGGGACTAGTGTAGGGGTAGGAACTCGATATGGTGAAAGCTCATTAAATAAATGTAAAGGTTCCTTAGGGTCTTGATGGATATTCCTTAGATGATCCTCTTTGGGATTTGGGTCTCCAATAATTGCTTCACACATGGCCTGGACAATGAGGCACAAGTCTATCCTTGGTGATGAAAAGGAGAGTGTTAAGCTCATGCTCTCCTTCAGTAACTATCAAAACCTAGTACTCATGCATCACTCTTCATGAAATACCATGCCCATGCCCATGGGCATAAATTTCCATAGAATTCATGCATCCATAGGTACTTTGTTAAGTATGTTTCCTTATTTATCGATATTGTCTCACAAGCTTAAATGTGAAGTTCAGGTGCTTGCATGCCACTGTAACTAATTATTCCCCTAACCTTATTATCGTAATAGAATCTATGATGTAGAGTAGAACATACTTGTTCCTAGTACATAATTTTCTCTTTATGGGTATGCCACAACATTACAATGGTGCCATCAAAAAGGAGATCTAATGACCTCATCCAATTATTTTCATTGTCATAGAATTCTTTGATATGTTGGAAAAAATCACATACCTCCATTTTTCCTTGGAATCATGGGGCTTCATCAAGTCTTTCCAGTGGTGGTCCTACCAGTGGCCCTCATATTACTAACGCAATAAGGTGAACAAACTTGTGATGTTTAGGAATTTGGCATGGGAAATTATCTCGATCGTTGACAATGCTACACATCCTCCTAGTGAGATCATAGTCACCATAGGCCCAATAGTTACAAGCATTGATTATAGTATCATAAATAGACTAGTTATCTATCCATCAAAGA
Organism: Torreya grandis; assembly: GCA_037957365.1. Classification (NCBI taxonomy): domain Eukaryota; kingdom Viridiplantae; phylum Streptophyta; class Pinopsida; order Cupressales; family Taxaceae; genus Torreya; species Torreya grandis. Next base: position 1,196,516 of record JARHVA010000800.1, read on the forward strand.
ACACCATCTAGGGTGGGATCATGTTGTTCATCACTTCTAACAATGACATTATATATGTGGTTGATGTCTTCATCAACATTGATGGGCTCTATATAAAGGGGTCCTTGTGCTTGATCTAGTGGGATTATAACATGTTGATCAATGTTTTCAAAACTAATGTAGTGCTTCTTGAAGCTCAAGTCTGCATTATTCTCATAACACCAAGGTCTTCCCAATAGAATTTGGGTAATCATCAGCTTTAACTAGTTCTAGAACCTCAAAAGCCGCTTTGAATGGTACTTCAAGTATGTCAACCATTGCATTCTTGAGGACCCTAATAGGGTGCACATGAGTTTTATTTGCCATAAATAATATATGAGGTGAAGTTTGTAGCATTGGACTAGATATTTTACACTAAGTGTCCTTGGTGAGGACATTGACTTCTACGTTGGTATCTACTAGTACGTCCTAGATTACCCATCCATTGATGGTAGCATTAACCAATATTTCTCTATCTTATGGGGTGCAAAATAACTAACAGTGTCCTATCATCGAGCATGATTTAAACAATGATCTTCACTTTGTCTAATGACATGGGGGTGAACCTCATTTGGTATTCAGGCTTGACTCTTAAGCCAAGTATTGAGATGTGGGACAATATCCTCATCCAACATACACTTGCATAGTTCCTGAAAGTCATCCCATGTCACAGGTTGAGGTTCAACTTCCCTTTTCACAACAACATGCTACATTACATCCTCATATGTGAGTAACTAGATCTCTCCATGAAGTTTGTGTACAAGCACCACCATATCTTGGAGGACATCTTTTTGCTTCTGAACATCAGGGTACTTTCTAGCTCATGGTTTTTCTCATTATCTTTCTTGATTGGATTAGTTGTTGACTGGGTCTACACCCACTGTGAGTGGTAATGTTTACATATTAAATTATAGGGATGGTTGGGTATGTACACCACTATTGTTTATCAATTCAAATCATCCTAGTGCCCTTTTAATTTTGATCCTTGGTAATAGACGTATATAAGTCAGGACACTCTTCCAGTAGGTGTTCCTTTTTACATAAAGTGCACGTCAAGTATTCTAGACAATCCCTTTGATAATGGTCTGGAGATCCACATTTGTAATAGGCCCTAGATGGGAAATGACCACCTCCTCATCCTCTCCCTCTTCCTCATCCATGATAGCCACCATTGTCTTGAGTATTTGATACTGACGTTTGGTGTGTGCCGCACACTCGAGCTTCATGGATGTCACTGATCAAAAGGCAATCATTAGTGTCATGAGTGTAGGCATCACAAATCTTACAATAGTCAGACACATTAGTGTGCATAGCTCACTATAGAAGAGGACAAAAGTAGACATCATGTTTCTCATGGTAGATTTCACATGTTTGTTTAAGTACCGTGCAGATGTTCTTGCATAAATAATTGCTCCGTGTATGGTCTTCAATTTCATAGTCAATGCATCAGACACCACTGTGCATTTCATGTGCATTATTTGTTACCAACTTCTCAAGTTATGATGCCATGGAGGCTATCTGTGCTTCCATAAGGAGTTCATCTTGGTGTCAATTATTCTAATCACTTCAGCATGGAGAGTAGCTTCCAATGCCTCATACGGGCTAGTGAAGTTCCATTGTGACGAGGTTCACCAAAAGGGTAGTTACAATCCTCCCTCAAACCATTATGTATGTTGGGAAAATTTAATTTTAAATGACATTTTAGACAAGAAGGTCTTAAACCTTGCATTATACTCATCTACATTCTCAATAAGTCCTTGTTTTATGTCCTTCAGTGCTGCTATACTTTATTGCTCAAATTCAAGAATGTCAAATTCCTATAAGAAGGCTATTTTGAGCTGATAAAGTCAACCACTACTTACTGAGGGTCAAAATTCTAGTACCACTTGTGCATGCACTTTAGCAGCATATTTGTGAATTATGTGGCTTTACGTTAAAAAGATGTGATGTCTCATACCCCTCTAAATTAGTTTGTATTTGTGGACATGCTTAATGACATTCTCTACCCCTTGATAATTAGGTAAGTGTAATGTTATCTCATAGTAGATCATAGTTGGTTGAGGTGTTTGAATGCATGGTTTCTAGGAACCTCCAACTCCAATCCTTTGAGGAGGGAGTCCACTTCCTTTTACGCCACCACCCATTCCTCCTCTAGTACCTCTAGAAATAGTGCTCATGGTATGGGGCATGGTAGCTGGTTGGTTAACCAAGTTTGGGCATGTACTCTATCCTTGAGGGCTAGGTCCACTAGGCATCCCAAGTTTTGCCATAGAATTCCCTTAAAGAGGGAAATATAGTGTTAAATCCAAATGAGTATCAACTAGCTTAGTTTTTAGTATCACTTATTGGTTTAACTTATGATTCTAAACTATCTGTATCCCAATTTCAAATGTGTACTCTGTCTGCCTCAAAGGCATGAGCATGCACTATGTTGGGGTAACCTGGTTAGTTCAGACTTGGTTCCATGGCTCCTATTGTCCAGCTTGTTTCTCATTTGTAGGATAGAAGTGGCATATAAAATGGATCAAAAGTGATGGGGTACTCATGTGTTTTTTCTTCCCTATGGCTCCTAACAACACTCCTTGAGTTTTCTCAGTCTCTTTATACATCGCTAACTCCCATAATCCTTTGTTGAGCTTCATCATATTTTCATTTCCACAATGCACATTAGTTGGCTACCATTTTGAACCCACAATATTTTATCAAATCATATTATCCCCTTCCAAATGTGTGTCTCATGCACAAGAGGATTTATCCCTCCATTGGTATAGTTTATAGTCCAAGATCAACAAATATCCTCTTGATTTAAAAAGCAAAAATCTTAAGATAGTGACCCCATGGTTCTTGAAGGAATTGGTACTTGGCTTCTTTAGGGCATGAGTAGGTGGTCACAACATACTCTAAAATGTAGCTATTTAGAACTCCTTTCCACCAAAAGTTGACTACTTACGTCCACAGGGCTCCAAGTCATGTTAAAGCCCTTTATCATTTTAGCATCCAAAACTGCCTCCTTCCAAGATTCTTTGATTGTCTTTGAGCATATGCTATCAACCAAGCATGTAAGTGAACTAGGGCCTTTGAAAAGAAGGTTTTATACTATGAATTGTAGAGATTCTGCTCCACCCACTGCCATGCAGATATTTTTGGCTCAATATAAGGAACTACAAAATTATCTTCAACACTAGTAACCCATTCTTCTATATTATCTAGCATAATATGCTCAAACATTTTTCCATGAATGTGCTTCAAGTGCTTCAGGTTCTGACAATGAAACCAAAATGTTGGGTTCTTTTAGTTAGTTCTAGCTCTGGTGCTAAAGTCTAGCCCAATGAGCTAGCACATTGGCCCTTTCATGTGAGGTTTAGGTCTCATGCACTCACCTGAAGCATGCAATAGAAGATCAATTCTCATAGGTTTTGATGCATAGTGCTAATGATATTTTCATATCCTTCTCTTTATGTAATTTAAACAAGGAAGATGTACAAATAAATTACCTTGATTCTTGTTCTAGGTTTGATTATTATTACTACACAGATCACCATCTTTTTATAGTAGCATTAGTTAACTAGAAAAGAAAAGAAGATATGGTATAACACATATATAAGTTTACACCCTTAGTCCACACCATTGTTCTTCATAACACTAGTTTGATCAAACCTATTATCTCATATATTATGCTTTAGGTAAAAGTGCATTATAATACCATTCCAGAATTCATTTGTCCATGTATCTATCTCTCCATCAACCATCCTCGCACTACTTTACAACAAGGGTATTTATACTTATTTTGCCCTGACCAAGTGTTTATGATCATTAATGACTTGAAGACTTGGCCAATGAATTCTCAAGAGACTGAGAGTCATGGTGATAAATAATGAGTTCTTCCCAAAGATTGAGGCCTCTATGCCCCCTATATCCTCACTCTATGCTATGTCTCTGTGGCCATGTGTTCGTTTCCTTGTGGGCTATTACAAAATCTCCTACCAATAAGGTTGGAGTATCCTGTTTTAACTGATCTTCCAACTGCTTCCCACTTCCCATGTGCTCCCCTAGTCTTCTACTTTCATTATGAGTCTTGTGTTCTTGGGTTATTCATGACTTGTTCTCCTCTGACTATATCCACTTACATTGATCCTTTCGTGTCATTATCCTTTTGTGCCCAATAGGTTCCATGTCACGGTGCTTCTATGCCTTTTAACTATGTACCACGATCCTCCCACACCATGGTCCTTTCATACCAAAATGGGAGAACACTTAGTCAAAATTTAGGAGGCCACCAAAAATAAGAGATAACAATATCCATCACAAATTTACAAGAAGAATCATAATTAATTCATAATTTGAAAAATTGCATTACATTTCATTCATTTCATTTTCATTTGCATTATATTAAGCTAGAGGAAAGTTTAATAAATGTAGGAAGAGTAAGTGAAGTGTGGGCCAACTCAAAATGGAGTGATGACCTCACCCACTCAAAGTGGCGTGAGAAATAACTCATATCACACCTAAAAAATTGAAGTGGGTGACAACTTATGTCCCACCTAATGGCCATTTTTGGCCGACATATAAATATCTCACATGGTTTGATGAAGCAATGGATCAAAGGGTCTTAGAGAAGGATCTGAGGAAAGTTTTCAAGGGCCAACCAATAGTGTTCAAGGATAAGCCTGCAAGCCAAAAAGCTAAGTGCAAAATCTCTTTCAGCTAAGTCTTTACTTGTTCATTCTTTCAAACTCTATATGGAGACTAAGGAAGAGATAATTATTTCGGGCCTTTTCTAAGCTAGGTTTCAGTTTCCTTTTGGGAAAATTTTACGCACAATTTCTCAAAGGAATTTTTTCTTTTTTGGTTAAGTGTTCTGTATTTGGGAGTTTTGTTTTCAACTAAGTGTTGAAATTTCTTCAGACAATTTGTCTAAAGGAAAGGTTCTGGAGGATTATCTCTTCAACCAAAATGCCCTAAAATATTTCTCTGAAGGGTATTTTCTCGGGTAAATCATCCACTTCCAAATTTTGAAGGGGTACTTACATTTTTATTTAAGGGGCCACTTTCAAAGTCCTGAAGAGTATTTTCCTTTCGAAAATGTGTACAAAAAACTAGAAGGGTCTTTTCCCTTTAGAAAAGGCATTTTCAAAAGATGAAATGTCCCAAACAAATTGTCCTAAGGAAAAGTCCATTTTCGAAGCCCAAAGGAATTGGCTCAGTGCAAATAATCTAAAGTTGAAAGGGCAAAATAGATTTCTAAAGAGTCAATCTCATAGGTGAAAAGACCCAAAAGAAAGTAGCCATTGGCATTTAAAAACCATCAAATGGGTCTCTAACCAAATGTAGAGACGATGCATGGTAGCATTTCAAGAGCTAGATCCAATGGCAAATAATCAAATCTTACATTGAAGATCGATGATGAGTGGAGGTCAAAGGGGTCAACAAATTTCAAGGGCAAAAGTGTGAATGAGAAGTGTCAAAGACACATTCAACTGGTAGGATATTGATGACTCGTGGGCATCCATGTACAAGCATATCAATGGATATGTAAAAATCCAAGGGGGTATCAATTTTAATAGAAAATATGTAAGTCCAAATCAATAGTAAGGAGCATGCCACGTTTTAAATGCAAGAGATCAAATCATGTACACTTGGTGGGAACATGCAGCCACCCATGACATGGCTCTCTCAGCTCCAAAAAAGGAGACTTGAATGCATGAAGGGCTTGAGAAGATTTACGATGATTTTGGATGGTTCATTTCATAGTCAAGCAGTTGCATGCTCTAAAGGTACAAAAGAGTTCAAGGACATAGTGGTGGTTGTAGCCATTTATGACCTCCTCTTTGTCCTCTCATGCAATGTCCCCTCTTCTCTCATCCCTTTATGCTATATATACAGACATTTAAAATTTTAAAATGGATCCCTTGACTGGTGATAGAGTTACTCTGTCAAAATTGCCTTAAAACACTCTCTTGAAGCAATGAGATGATTTTTTTTATTCAGGGTTGAAGTCAAGTACACATTATTGGAGTTTAACCTGTAGATGTATGTCCCTTTTCATCATCTATAGATTCTCTACATATCTTTCTTTAATTCTTTTGGTTCTTTACAAGTTGTGTGAAGTGATAGACATTGGTTCTTTTCTTAAAGTGTCACAAGTTATAGTGTCTCATACAGACCTATCTCTTTATGTCCTTCAAATTTTAGGGTTTCCTTCGACCTCCACACAAAATATTTAAGCTTGTGGCCTTGAGATAGGATTAGATTAGTCTGTGACTTGGTTAAATGCATTAATAGTCATTAAGGCTTCTAGGCTAAAAGTGGATCATTTCATCTTTGGTGCATCACCATCCTTAGCTTAGATTTCCTTTTCATGTTATCTTTCTCTCCCTTTTCCTTGGTCAACAGTAGGTTTTAGTGTGTGGGAACAAGCTGAAGTGAAGCATCTAAGGATCTAGCCTCATTACAAATCCTAGAGGTTCAACCTCACTAAAAGATACCCACAACCTGAGGTTGTTCCAATATTGTAGCTAAGTGGGAGAGCCTAAAAAAACTCTCCCATAAGGGTGTAATTTTGGCCTAAATTTTTTTTTGGCACACCCAGTGGGACTATTTTCAAGGAATATTGGTCGATTTTGATGCTAGTTTGATGAATTTATAGTGGTTATAACTTCCATCATTTAGTATCTAGTGACTCTGAAGAACACTCGACAATCTGGTGGTAAAACAGTAATTATCTTTCATGCCAAAGGTGACTACAAGATTAGTTTCTAGACGTATTCCTTTTATTTGTTGAATTACCTTTAAACTCAGCAAGAAGGTTAAGATTTTCCCATACGTGAGAAACCATTTTCCAAAACTAGTCGTGAGGTATACCTATGCAATAAGATCCTTGTTAGCCCCTCCTTCTACCATGATTCCCCAAAGAGATTTTTTAGGTTTCAGTGGCCAAAGTCCTTTGAATTTGCCATAATATGATCATATGCCAATAGTAACCCTCAAAATCATCTCATATTTCAGAGGATACCAAGCCATAACTCCTACTGAACACATCATAGACATAGCCAATTTTTGCAATATACATAATGTCATAGTAGAAAATGTAGATATCATACTATTCGATGTATCCTTTAAGGGAAAGGTTTTAGATTAGTATAGAGGTTTAGCTCATAAATCTATTCAATCATGGGATATATTGGGAACATCCCTATATAATAGATTTTCAGACAAGAGTGATCATTTGTCACTAGCAGAATAGTTGATCACAATCAAGAGAGCTCCTCATGAAGTTATGCAAGACTTCAACACAAGATTTCAAAAAGCTTGGGACAAAATTCCAATCACTGTTAGACCATCCCCTAAATTTTCATTCTTATACTATTTGAAGGATCTAAACAACAACATAGCAGTAATGATCCAATCCATGGGAGGGGACATATTGCCAGATGCTTATGTGGTGGCTATTAAAAGCAAAATATTGCCTAGTTCAGGCTGGCAAGCTTACTCTTAGACTCCCAATGCCTCTTTTCCCAAAAATCAAACCACCCCTACGGTTATTCCCCCACATGAGTCTTCCAACTCTAGAAATTGTTTATATGCCTTCACCCAAGCAATAAAAATCCTCCACTAGTGGATTGAGTGATTCCCAAGAGCAGAAAAACCACCTAGAACTTAAAAGCATGCTCGAATCCTTGGAAAATTATGTAGTAAATGTAAAAAGGCAAAATTAGTTCAACAAACCTTATCAAGCTCCATATCAGCCTCAACAGTTGTCAAATCAAGCAAATAGGCCACCCTACATAGGAAATTTCCAAGGACAAGGTCAAGAATAGGGACAACCTAACTATGCTAGACAAAACAACCATAATCCAAATGTTATAGGCTCTTCCAAATCCTTGGTTCCTATTCAAAACAACATGGCTCAAGAGGCTGAAGGGATAATGCCTTGGAATCAGTCTTTTGGGAAATCCATTATCCCAACTAATGGTTCCAATAAGGCATTCAATGACCAATGTCAGCAAGTTATTACTTATGGATACAATCAAGCTCTTATGGCTCAAAACATGGAGATCTCCATGATGACAAAACCAGGATAGTCTCCACAAGACTAAGGATATGATCAGGTATGAAACCAATCATATTATAAAATAGTCATCAATGAGTAAGAAGAGTGTTATGCACTTAATCAGTAGGTTAGTTCTAGCCAAGCATACATTCCAATGGTAGCTAATACAAGGTTCAAAAGAAAGAATATGGACTGTAATCAAGAGATGTTTAAATAACCTCCTACTGTTACTCTATTATTATCAAGGCCAAGTGAAGCTACTATCACTCCAAAATCCATGGTACATCTTTAAAATAAAAATCAAGGGACCCTTTTTGATCCATAAAACTCACAGATTCAACAAACAGTAGTAGTGGCTCCCAAAACACAAGCAAAGGTTAGTAGTACACCAATCAACATTATTGAACAAATGAAGAAATCCAACATGAGTGTACCAATGTGGGACATGCTTTCCATGGCTGGTCAAGTGGATATCCTTCAAGAAGGTTTGTCTAAGATAGGTGTTACAACAACTATAGGTAAACAACCAAGCAAAGAAGCTGAGGTCCTCACTAATACAGCCAAGGGTCCTATGGGAGAAAGGTCAAGTAATGTGGTCAAACCTCCTCCTTTCTACATTTCATTCATCATTGGTGACTCCTTAGTACATAATTTCTTGGTAGATAGTGGAGCTAACACTTTGTTAATGCCAAAGTCCATAGCTGATCAGTTAAACCTCAAATATGAGCCACATACCAAGGGAGTTCTACAACTTGACGTTTCTTCCACAAAGCCATATAGTATCATCAAATATTTGAATATGACCCTACATGATTGTCCTAGAGTCTCAATGTTTCAAGATGTGTTGATCCTTGATGTAATTCCTCACTTTGCATTATGCCTTTCTAGAGAATTCATAGTAAAGATAGGAGGCTACCTCTCAATAGATTGGTCATAGATGCCATTTAAAATGAGGTATAGAACAAAGGTATCAGTCAAGGTTGAGCCCATGGCACAATTTCACATTGAGCCCCATCAGACAGATAACACAAACCTCAATTGCACTATTCTTGATGAAGATGAAGTCACAACTTGTCAAGATTTGAGTACTCATCCTGAAGAGATTTCAGACTTGTTCTTAGATGAGCTATGGGGGGATAACCATTTTCTCAACCCTTTAGAGGGTGTTGAATAAAGAGGCATGGGTGTCTATCTAATACATGAATAAAATCAACCCACACCTTCCCTCATTGGACCTAAAGAAGACCTTAATGGCATGTGGAAGTAGTTCTTTAATGGTTCAAAGAACAAAAATGGATCAGGTGTAGGGGAAATGTTGGTTTCCCCTTTAGGTAATAAGCATTTCTCTTCCTATAGGTTCCATTTCAGTTGCTCTTATAATGTAGCATAATATGAAGGCTTGGTATGTGGTCTCTATTGGGCCAAAAGGAGAGGAATCAAAATGTTACAAACATATGGAGACAGTGAGCTTATAGTGAACCAAGTTAGAGGCCTGAACATTATAAAAAATCCTTTGATGAGGTCTTAAAAAAATAGAGTGTGGGACCTAATTGAATATTTTAAAGCCTTCAACATCTAAGCAGTGTCAAGGAACCAGAATCAACATGCTGACAGGTTGGCAGCTATGGGAGCTCAGTTTAAAATCCCAAGTAAGCTGAAAGAGGCCAAGGTTCAGCCACATGTCAAGGTGGTGGTGAGGCCATCAGTGCCAGATAATGAAGTCCATTGGCAAGTTTTTTAAAATGACAAACAAATTGCTTGTTTCTCGTTGCAGGAAGCAGATTTTTCCTTAATAAACCAAGGTAAAAGTCAACATCAATATGAGGATCAAATTGTTCAACAAAAGTATAACAAACTTCCTAAATGGTTGGTCACCCTTAAATGTCTTTTCCATGAGGGAGGCTATATGAGGAAAGACAAGGCAGTAATGTCAACAGATGAAGAAAATTATGAGAGAGTCCTCATCTTTAAGGACAAACTTTTCAATCTTGGGAAGGTATGCAGCAAGGCTGAAAGGCATGCTTTCATTGAGCTTTGTAAGGAATTATTAGACATCTTTGCATGGGAGTATAGTGATCTGAGAGGATTTGATCCAAATTTAGCTCACCATACTATAGAAGTAGAGGCCAATGCTAAGCTTGTGAGGCAGAAGCAAAGGCCTATCAATCCAAAAATTGAAAAGACGATGAGGAAAGAATTGACTAAATTGATTGAATCTAATATCATTTTTCCCATCAAACACTCCTCATGGATAGCCAACCCGGTACCTGTGAGGAAGAATAACGATGAGATCTGATCATGTGTTGTTTTCAAAGACTTTAATAGGGTCTCTTTGAAATATCACTACCCCTTACCATCCATGGAGAAACTCTTTCAAATGGTTGCTGGTTCAGAACGCTTCTCTCTTTTGGATGGGTACTCAAGATACAACTAGGTGTTGGTAAAAGAAGAAGATCGGTACAATACTACCTTTACCACCAAATAGGGTACGTTTGCATACCAAAAGATGCCCTTTGTCTTATCAAATACTGGGGTAACTTTTCAAAGAGCAATGGACATGGCTTTCCAAGGGCTACTGAATCAAATGGTGTTGGTCTACTTGGATGACATCAAAAAAAATTCCAAGGATGCCAATGAACACATGGACCACCTAAGGTTGATTTTTGAGAGATTCAAAGAGTATGGGATCTTTTTGAATCCCAAGAAATGTGTGTTTTCTATGCATGAAGGTAAGTTATTGGGTCATGTTGTTTCAAAAGAAGGGTTATCTATTGATCCTAATAGAATGAGTGCCATCTTGGCCTTATCCTTGCCCAAGCATAAGAAGGGACTCCAAAGTTTCCTTGGAAAAATAAATTTTGTGAGAAGGTTTATACCTGGTTTTGCAAACTTGGTCAAACCCATCACTACCATGCTGAAGAAGAACCGAGTGTTCACTTGGTCAAATGAAGGCAAATTAACATTTGAGGCTATCAAGCAAGCCATTGCCAAAGCACCCACACTCATGAATCCTAATTTTTTAAAGGATTTCATATTGTATGCCTTCACCAAAATTGAAAATATAGCAGTTATGATGATGCAAAAGAATGGTGAAGGAATTGAGCAACCAATAGCATTTTTTAGTCGAGGGCTTGAGGGGTATGAGGTGAGGTATAATTTTCTAGAAAAATAGGCCCTTGCAGAGGTAAGAAGCCTTAAAAATTTTAGTCCAATACTCTATAATAGCAAATTCTATCTTATGGTGTCTCATCATAGAGTGAGAGACTTCCTTCTTAACAAAGACTTGAACGAAAGGAGAGCTGGTTGGATTACCAAGGTCATGGAGTATGACGTGGAGATCAAGGTCACTAAGCTAATAAGAGGTAAAGGCTTGTGTGATCATATGGTTGATGACCTTCATGAAGAAAAAGAGGTTATCTTGGTAACATAAGATAACTCACAAACAGATGCACCTCCACCTCACACTAGTTGGCTCTAGGATACGAAACATTTATTGATAACAACACCCACAAGGTATGGACAAGGCCAAGAGGAGGTATTTTAGACTTTAGTCCATACCTTATGCATTGGTTGATGGGGTTTTATTCAGAAAGGACCTAAGTGGGGTTCTCCTTAGGTGCATAGATAATGACCAGGTGACCAAGCTTTTGGAGTAATTCCATGATGGCCCTATAGGAGGTCATTTTGCACCTAAAACCACAAAAGAAAAGATAATGAGGGTTGGTTATTACTGGCCCAAACTCTTCAAATATGTGTATGCATGGGTAAGAAAGTGTCAAAAGTGTGCTTTATTTATGGGTAAGCAAAAATTAGCAATTGTTCCTCTCAACCCAATTCAGGTACAACAACCATTCATGCAATGGGGTTTGGATTTCATAGGAGTGATCAACCCTCCATAAAGTGTAGGGCATAAGTGGGTGCTTACTGCAATTTCCTACTTCACCAAATGGGTGGAAGCCATCGCATTGAAGGAAGCTAATGAAAGTATAGTCCTATACTTTTATGACAACATTATGACCAGGTTTGGTGTTCCATCCACTATCATTTTTGATAATGCATTAGCATTCCTTGGTCTAAAAATAAGTGAATGGGTTCTCAAGATGGACATCTACCTCAACACCTATTCCAATTATTATCCTCAAGGAAATGGACTGGTTGAGTCCAAAAATAATAATTTGCTAAGAATCATCAAGAAAACTATGGAAGAGAATAAAAGGACATGGCATACCAAATTAAAGATAGCTTGTGGGTTGACAGGGTGACTCCTAAAACTACCATTGGAAATTATCCATATGTTTTAATATATGGAAGGGAGGCCAAGTTGCCCATTTCTCTTAAGCTGCATGCATTATAACTAGCCCATTAGCTGGAGCTACTAGAAGATGAGCCCATGAATATGAGATTGACAGAACTCATGGAGCTTGAATAAACAAGAGACCTTGTAATGAAGACACTAGAGTCACAACAAGTTCAAGTCAAAAAAGCCTTTGACAAGAGAGGCATAGCAAGGGAATTCAAAGAGGGGGATCTAATCTGCAAGTGGGATTCAAATAAGGCCAAGCTAGGCAACCATACCAAATTTGATAGCTTATAGAGTGGTCCTTATTTGATCCATTGATGCAAACAACATAATGCTTTTTAACTATCCCAATTAGATGGAGAGATACTACCCATCTCAATCAATGGGATTCATCTAACGCTTTATTAGTAGAAGATTTTTCAACCATTATATATATTGTACATTTTGTATAAGCTTTTCATGTTTTCCTCTAAGTGCCCTATGCACATCATTTTTAGTTATATGTTTCCCTTCCCTAAGTGCCTTGGGCGCAGTGTTCATTTTATTTTGGCTATCCTTATTGCTTCAAAATGGAGGTTCTAGTTCAATAAAAAATCACCTAACTCCATACCCAATGGATGGATTTGATGAGGCAACATGGTCTAAGTTATCTTGAATCGACAAACATGCAACCCCTGTGAGCTACCAAAGATGTTGGCCATTTTTGTCCCACATATAAATCTCTCACATGGTTTGATGGAGCAATACATCAAATGGGCTTAGAGAAGGTTTTAAGCAAGTTTTTCAAAGGTCAGCCAACAATGTTTAAGGATAAGCCTACAAGCCAAATATCTAAGTGCAAAATCTCTTTTGGCTAAGTCTTTACTTGTTCATTCTTTCGGACTTTGTATGAAGACTAAGGAAAAGATAATTCTTTCAAGCCTTTCCTAAGCTAGGTTTCAATTTCCTTTTAGGAAAATTATTTGCACAATTTCCTGAAGGAATTTTTTCTCTTTTGGTTAAGTTTTCTCTCTTCAAGAGTTTTGTTTTCGACTAAGTGTTGGAATTCCTTTAGACAATTTGTCTGAAGGAAAGGTTCTAAAGGATAATCTCTTCAAGCAAAGTGCCCCAAATAATTTCTCCAAAGGGTATTCTCTCAGGGAAAGGGTCCACTTCCAAATTCTGAAGGGGTACTTGCATTTTGATCGAAGGGCACTTCCAAAAGAAAAAAAGGGCCACTTTCAAAGTCTTAAATGGTATTTTCCTTTCGAAAAGGTGCAGTTCAAAAAAATTGAAGGGTCTCTTCCCTTCAAAAAAGGCATTTTCAAAAGATGAAATGTCCCAAACAAATTTTTTGAAGCAAAATTCCATTTCTAAAGCCTGAAGGAATGGCCTAGTGCAAATAATCCAAAGTCAAAAGGGAAAAATATATTTTTGAAGAGTCAATTGCATGGGAGAAAAGACCTGAAAGAAAGTAGTTGTTGACATTTAAAAACTATCAAAGGGGTCTTCGGCCAAATGCAAAGATGACACGTGGCAATAATTTGGGAGCTAGATCTGATGGCGCATAATCAAATCTTACATTGAATATCGATGATGAGTGGAGGTCAAAGGGGTCAGTGAATCTCAAGGGTGAAAGTGTGCATGACAAGTGTCAAAGACACATTCAATTGGTAGGAGATCGATGACTCATGGGTATCCATGCACAAGCAGATCGACAGACATGCAAAAAGCCAAGGGGGTATCAATTTTAATAAAAAATATATAAGTCCAAAATAATAGTAAGGAGCATGCCAGGTTTTAAATGCAAGAGATGAAATCATGTACACTTGGTTGGAACATGCAGCTACCCATGACATGGCTCTCTCAGCTCCAAAAATGGAGACTTGAATGTGTGAAGGGAAAGAGGATATTTACGATGATCTTGGATAGTTCATTTCATGATCAAGTAGTTGCATGCTCTAAAGGCAAAAAGAAGTTCAAGGACATAGTGGTGGTTTCAACCATTTATGACCCCCTCTTCATCCTCTCATGCAATGTCCCCTCTTCTCTCATCCCTTTCTACTATATATATATATATATATATATATATATATATATATATATATATATATATATATATATATATACATTTAAACCTTAAAAGGGATCCCTCGACTGGTGATAGAGTTACTCTAACAAAATAGCCTTGTAACACTCTCTTGAAGCAATGAGATGAATTTTTTGATTCTAGTTTGAATTCAAGTAAACATTATTGGAGTTTAACCTGTAGATGTATGTCCCTTTTCATCATTTGTAGATTTTCTACATATCATGATTTAATTCTTTTGGTTCCTTGCAAGTTGTGTGAAGTGCTAGACATTGGTTCTTTTCTTGAAGTGTCACAATTTATAGTGTCTCATATAGACCTATCTCTTTCTGTCCTTCAAATTGTAGGGTTTCCTTCAACCTCCACACAAAATATTTATGCTTGTGGCCTTAAGATATGATTAGATTAGTCTAGTCTTATTTAAATTCATTAGTAGTCATTAAGGCTTCAAGGCTGAAAGTGGATCATTTCATCTTTGGTGCATCACCATCCTTAACTTAGATTTCCCTTTCATGTTATCTTTCTCTCCCTTTTCCTTGGTCAATAGTAGGTTTTATTGTGTGGAAACAAGCTGAAGTGAAGCCTTTAAGGAGCTAGCCTCATTAAAAATCCTAGAGGTTCAACCTCACTATAGGATACCCATAGCCTGAGGTTGTTCCAATATTTTAGCTAGGAGTGGGAGAGCCTAAAAAAACTCTCCCACAAGGGTGCAATTCTAGCCTACAACACCACCTAAAAGTCTTGTAATAGTAAACTCCACTAAGAATGTGCACACACATGTGCACAATAGTGAATCTCACTAAATGGAACATATAGGGTCCTAAGTGGGGGAATGAATTCATATAACATAGGATGCATAGATTGACATAATCAAAGCTCCAACAAGAGAATAAAATAAATTCAACTAGAGGACAAATAAAATCCAACTAGAGGACAAACAATATCCAACTCGAGGATAAATAATAGATAATATGTGCCTTAGAATTAATAATCAAATTCCCATATTGGCATCATACTCAACATTCCCCTCTTTGATGTAAAGAGGATCAATGTCTATGTGATGGGGTCCTCGTGTGTTTTCACTTCCCTACAACTCCTAAAAACACTCCTTGAGTTATCTCAATCTCTTCCCGCATCACTAACTCCCATAATCCTTTGTTGAGCTTCATCATACCTTTCATTTTCATAATGCACATTAGTTGGCTACCATTTTGAACCCACAATATTTCATCAACCTATATTCTCCCCTTTCAAATGTGTGGCTCATGCACAAGAGGATTTATCCTTCCATTGGTATAGTTTTTAGTCCAAGATCAACAAATAACCTCTTAATTTTAAAAGCAAAAATCTTAAGATAGAAACCCCATGGTTCCTGAAGGAATTGGTACTTGGCTTCTTTAGGGCATGAGTAGGTGGTCACAACATACTCCAAAATGTATCTATTTAGAACTCCTTTCCAATAAGAGTTGTCTGCTTGTGTTCACAGGGCTCTAAGTCATGCTAAATCCCATTGTTGTTCTAGCATCCAAAACTACCTCCTTCCAAGATTCCTTGGTCATCCTTGAGCATATGCTATCAACCAAGCATGTAGGTGAATCAGGGCCTCTGAAAAGAAGGTTTCATACAATGGACTATAGGGATTCTACTCCACCCATTACCATGCAGACATTCCTGGCTCAAGATAAGGAATTGCAAAATTATCTTCAACATTAGTAACCCATTCTTCTATATTCTCTAGCATAATACACTCAAACATTTTTTGATGATTGTGTTTCAAGAGCTTTGGGTCCTAGTAAGGGAACCAAAATGTTGGGTTCTTTTAGTTAGTTTCAGCTCTGATGTTAAAGTCTACCCTAACGAGCTAGTGTGTTGGCCCTTTCACACAAGGTTTAGGTCTCGCATGCTCACTCAAAGCATGCAACAAAAGATTGGTTCTCATAGGTTTTGATGCACAGTGTTAATGACATGTTCATATCCTTCCCTTTATGTAATTCAAACAAGGAAGATGCATAGATTGATTACCTTGATTCTTGTTCTAGGTTCAATTATTATTACTACACATATTACCATATTTTTATAGTGGCATTAGTTAACTATAAAATAAAAGAAGATATGGTATAAAACGTATATAAGTTTACACCCTTATTCCACACCATCATTCTTCATAACACAAGTTTGATCAAACCTGTAATCTCATATATTATGCTTTAAGTAAAAATGCATTACAATACCATTCCAAAATTCATTCATCGGTGTATCTATCTCTCCAACAACCATGCTCTCAATCTTTACAATGGGGGTACTTATACTTTTTTTCCCTAAGTGTTTACAATCATTAATGACCTAAAGAGTTGGCAAAAAAACTCTCAATAGTTTAAGATTCATGGCATTAAATAATCAATTCTTCCTAAAGATCCAGGCCTTTGTGCCCCCTATATCCTCATTCTATGATATATCTTAGTGGCCATATGTTTCTTTCCTTGCAAGCTAGTACAAAATCTCTTGCCAATAAGGTCAGAGTGTCCCATTTGAACTTATCTTCCAACTACTTTCCACGCGCTCCCCTAGTCTTTTGCTTTCATTTTGAGTCCTTTATTCTTGGGTTCCTCGTGACTTGTTCTCCTCTGACTATGTCCTCTCACGCTAATCCTTCTATGTCATTATCATTTTGGGCCCATTAGGTTTTAGGCCATGGTGCTTCTGCACCTTTCAGCTATGCACCATGGTCCTCCTGTGCCATGGTCCTTTTGTGCCAAAAAGCAACAAAACTTAGTCAAAATTTAGGGGCCAACAAAAAATTAGAGATAACAATATCCACCATAAATTTACAAGAAGGATTAGAATAAATTCATAATTCAAAAATTTGCATTACATTTCATTTCATTTGCATTTGCATTAGCATTATATTAAGCTAGAGGAAAGTTACATTAATATAAGAAGAATAAGTGAAGTGTGGGCCAATCCAAATTGGAGTGATGAACTCACCCGCTCAAAGTGGAGTGAGCAACAACTCATATCCCACCTAAAAAATTGAAGTGGGTGACAACTCATGTCCCACCTAAAAGGCTTGTAATAATAAACTCCACTAAGAATGTGCACACATGCACAATAGTGAATCCCACTAAGTGGAACATAAAGGGTCCTCAGTGGGGGAATGAATTCATCCCACACAGTATGCATAGATTGACCTAATCAAAGGTCCAACAAGAGAATAAAATAAATCCAACTAGAGGACAAACAAAATCCAACTAGAGGACAAACAATATCCAACTAGAGGACAAATAAGAGATAATATGTGCCTTATAATTAATAATGAAATTACCATATTAGCATTATACTCAACATTCCCCCCTTTGATGTAAAGAGGATAAATGTCTATGTGATGGGGTATTCATGTGTTTCTGCTTCCCTATAGCTCCTAATAACACTCCTTGAGTTCTCTTGATCTCTTCTTACATCGCTAACTCCCATAATCCTTTACTGAACTTCATCATAATTTTGTTTATATAATGCATGTTGGTTGGCTACCATTTTGAACCCATAATCTTTTATCAACCCCTATTCTCCCCTTCCAAATGTGTGGTTCATGCAAAAGAGGATTTATCCCTCCATTGGTATAGTTTATAGTCCAAGATCGACAAATAACCTCTTAATTTCAAAAGCAAAAAGCTTAAGAGAGTGACCCCATGGTTATTAAAGGAATTGGTACTTGGATTATTTAGGGCATGATTAGGTGGTCACAACATACTATAGAATGTAGTTATTCAGAACTCCTTTTCACCAAAAGTTGACTGCTTGCGTCCATGAGGATCTAAGTCGTGCTAAATCCCTTTATCATTATAGCATCCAAAACTAACTCCTTTCGAGATTCCTCGATCATCCTTGAGAATATGCTATCAACCAAGCATGTAAGTGAACCAAGGCCTTTAAAAATAAGGTTTCATATAATGGACTATAGATATTCTGCTCCACTCACTGCCATGTAGAGATTCCTGGCTCAAGATAAGAAACTACAAAATTATCTTCAACACTAATAATGCATTCTTCTATATTCTCTTGCATAATATGCTCAAACATTTTTCCATGAATGTGCTTCAAGTGCTTTGGGTCTCGATAATGAAACCAAAATGTTGGGTTCTTTTATTTAGTTCTAGATTTGGTCCCAAAGTTTAGCCCAACAGGATAGTGTGTTGGCCCTTTCACGTGAGGTTTAAGTCTCGTGCACTCTCCCAAAGCATGTAGCAGAAGATCAATTCTCATAGGTTTCCATGCACAGTGTTAATGACATGTTCATATCCTTCTCTTTATGTAATTTAAACAAGGAAGATGCATAGATAAATTACCTTGATTCTTGTTCTAGGTTCGATTATTATTACTACACATATCACCATCTTCTTATAGTAGCATTAGTTAACTAGAAAAGAAAAGAAGATATGGTATAACACATATGTAAGTCTACAACCTTAGTCCAGACCATCATTCTTCATAACACAAGTTTGATCAAAATTGCTATCTCATATATTATGCTTCAAGTAAAAGTGCATTACAATACCATTCCAGGATTCATTCGTTCATGTATCTATCTCTCCATTAATTGTACTTGCAATGCTTTACAACAGGGGTATTTATACTTGTTTAGCCCTGACCAAGTATTTACAATCATTAATGACCTGAAGAGTTGGCCAACAAACTCTTAACAGACTAAGAGTCGTGGCACTAAATAATCAGTTCTTTTGAAATATCTAGGCCTCTTTGCCCCTATATCCTCGTTCTATGCTATATCCTAGTGGCCATGTATTCCTTTCCTTGTGGGTTGGTACAAAATCTCCTAGCAATAAGGTCAGAGTGTCACATTTGAACCAATCTTCCCCTAGTCTTCTACTTTCATTATAAGTCTTGTGTTCTTGGGTTCTTCATGACTTGTTCTCCTTTGACTACGTCCTCTCGCACTGATCCTTCCATGCCATTGTCCTTTTATGCCTAGGAAGTTCCATCCATGATGCTTCTGCACCTTTCAGCTAAGCACCATGGTCCTCCTGTGCCATGGTCCTTCCATGCCAAAAAGGGATAAGACTTAGTTAAAATTCAAGGGCCAACAAAAAACAAGAGATAAAAATATACACCATAAATTTACAAGAAGAATTAGAATAAATTCATAATTAAAAAAATTGCATTACATTTCATTTCATTTGCATTTGCATTCTATTAAGCTAGAGGAAAGTTACATAAATATAAGAAGAATAAGTGAAGTGTGGTCCAATCCAAAGTGGAGTGATGACCTCACCCACTCATAGTGGATTGAGCAACAACTCATATCCCACCTAAAAAAGTGAAGTGGGTGACAACTGATGTCCCACCTAAAAGGCTTGTAATAGTAAACTCCACTGAGAATGTGCACACACATGTGCACAATAGTGAATCCAACTAAGTGCAACATAAAGGGTCCTAAGTGGGGGAATGAATTCATCCCACATAGGATTCATAGATTTTCCTAATCAAAAGTCCAACAAGAGAATAAAATAAATCCAACTAGAGGACAAACAATATCCAACTAGAGGACAAATAAGAGATAATATGTGCCTTAACATTAATAATCAAATGCCCATATTAGTATCATACTCAAAATTTTCCCCTTTGATGTAAAGAGGATAAATGTTTATATTATCCTTAAGTCTTCCATGAATATCTTTCAACAATTCCTTGGTGAAAATATCAATAGGCTTTGAATCTTGAAGATTGTACTTATTTAACACTTCTTAGACATACTTGGCTTGAAATATGAATACTTCCTCCTTATTTTTATGGAATTACATGCCAATAAATTACTTCATAATTTCAATATCATTCATCTCAAATTATGATTTTATAGTTTTCTTGAAGATATTCAACATCTCCATAGAGCTACCTGTAAATATCAAGTCATCTACATAGAGACAAACATATAAAACATTATAAATAAATACTTGTATATAAATATTTGGTTCATTTTAACTTATTACAAATCCTTGATCTAATAACCAGCTATCAATTCTTTATTACCAAGATTTTGGAGCTTTATTAAGCCCATAAAGATCCTTCATCAACTTATATACCCATAATTCTTTACCCTTTACCTCAAAACCTTGTGATTGTCCCACATATGCTTTTTATTTAATCACCTCATTTAGGAATAAAATTTTGAAGTCCATATTGATGTAGGCATCCAATTCCTAACACCATTTGTGTTGAAATTATCAATATTACTCGAATTGCATTCAAATGCACATTTTAGGTCAAAATCCATAAAACACCCTAAATTGTTCGAACTTGTCACTTACAAGTGTCAGTTTAGGTCAAAGTATCCCTAAATAAGGCAATGCAATTAATGGGCCAGCTAACTTTGATCAGATCATTGATTAGGACCATATATTGTCACAGCAAACTACAGATCAAGATCATACCGACTAGCTAAACTTAATGGTGAAAAACTTTTAGAGCCCATGACCATCATACACCTTAAGAGATTCTACGAATGAACAACTTTGAACCATTGTCTATAAGACCTCTAAATTGGGGTCAAATTATGTTGTCATAATTTTATCCCATCCTTTTATCTCACCTTGAACACATTTTATACTACCATGGCCCACTTTTCATGAATCTTGATAGTAAAGGCTTTGAACCCTTCGCACTTTGAACACATTCATCATCCCATTATAGATTGCTCTCTTTGAAATACATGTTATTTTTTATGTATAGGCCATGTTATAATATTGAACACTTTTTTGTCCTTTAACTAATTATGATTTTGATTATGTCTCATGAGCATTATGAACATCTTTCGTAGCAGTTCTACAAAACAATTCAACCAAGACAATCTTGTGCAATTTCTGATAGGTAAATAGCCACATCTTCTCAAGACAGGTATTCACTGCTCTTTCTTGTTTTATCAAGAACTTCGCTCTCATTTATTTGTGAGCATGGGTCATTGCAACTGACTTAGCTATCTTATTGGAACCTCTACTCTTAAGATGTGTATCTCCTCAACTAGATGGTCCCACCTTGTGCATATTTTATCCCAAAAACACCAAAAACATTATAAATATGTTGAAAATACCAAAAACATCAGAACATGATCCACAAAAGATCAAAAACAATGTCTCATGTTTCTATACATTTGTACATTCCAATTCCACCATCCCATGCTCTCACTATTTTATGAGCAACTGTTAAGTTTAAATGCTCTCACCATTTTGTGAGCAACTGTTAAGTTTGAACGCTCTCACCATTTTGTGAGCAACTGTTAAGTTTGAATGCTCTTTCCATTTTTCAAGCACAAAAACACTAGTTTATTTCATCTTATCTCACGCACTTGTCATTTTTCAAGATCATTCTTTCTCATCTCATAGGCTTCTTATTTTCCAGACCATTCTTGTTTGTTTGTTGTATCTTCCATTTCTTCTATAACATCAATCGTGCTGGTTTGATCATCATTTTTTTTCTTCTATCCTATTTCCTGGGAGAACTACATTTGTCTTGAAGTTCATGTTGGAACATGCATCCATATAACTATGTAGGCAACGTCCACTTGTCTTATACATTGGAGTCAGCTCAACCAACCCCTTCCTTTTCTTCTCTTCCCCCATTTCTTCTATCATTATTCCTCTTTAATTAGGGAATAATTTTTGTGTCATTGTTCTTTGTTTGATGTGGTGGAAAGTAACGCCTCTACCGCACATGCATAAACATTTATCTTTAAACCACACTAACTTGGTTTTTGTTTGTGTGTGTTTATTTGAGTTTTTTTGGTGTTTTGTTGTCTTTTCTTAGTGTTTTGTTGTGATTTCATACCTCTCCTTTTATTTCTTATCCTTTTCTCTTTTTATTACTTCTTGTTCCATTCTTGGTCTTCTGTTTCCTTATTTGTTTTTGCTTATCTCTTTTGTGTTTCAGAACATCTTGATGATTCACATGGATCTCAATTGTTTATATCTTGATCCTATGTTATTACATTGTTCTTGGACCATTTTGTTTATTTGATTGTTGTTGGTGTCTTTTTTTTCTATTTGATTTTGCTTTTTTGTGTTCAAGATTGTCTTGATGGTCCACATGAATTTTTATTATTCATATCTTGGTCTCATGTCGTTAAGATGTTCTTGCCTTTTGTTTTTAAACATTTTTGTTCCTACTTAAGTCTTGATAGATCATATCTTGATTTCAATTTAGGTTCGTTTATGTTCATCTTTTTCTTTATTTTTACTTTTTTGTTTAAATGTAAATAATTGTAACTCTAGTTTTGGTCATTGTTTTACCATTATCCTTAGTTATAGATATTCACATTTGAATTGGCTCAACACAATTGGATTTTATGTCATTCCAACTTATTCATACTTATGATGCCTAATTTCTTTTTCTACAACAAGCACTTTGTGCTCAAGTTTCAAGGTCTTAACGTCAACATCAGCTCTGATGAACGATTCTCAAGAACACTCCATAACACCTCAGCTCATGATGTGGAATTAAGCTTCTAGGTAGCATGAATTTTAGCACTCAGCTCTATGCTAAGACATGCATCTCTTCACATACATTGTGATTTTAATCAATTATTGGTCTGGTTTTCATCATTTCTCATTCCATTATCTCCCAAACTTGGGTGAATTACATTGGCTTAAAGTTCATGTTGGAACATGAGTCCATGGAACTATGTAGGCAGCCCTCAATTTCTATTGAGGTCAGCTTGGCTATCTCTATTCTTCTTTTCATCGCTCTCATCACTTTGTGCATTCTCATATGCTTGGTTTTATATGGATTTCTAAGCCATTACACCATCACATGTACATTTATGCCCACTCACTTTAACCTATCTTTTGGGTTATAACCTTGAGCTATTTTACTTGCCAATTGCCCATGCTAGGGCACACAATCTGAACCACATCTAAATCAAATCAGATTTACTGGGGAAAAATCATTATTTATTCTTTATCAATGATTAAGATTTGCCCTACTAGGGCACAACTATTTTATCACGATCAAATTTACTCTACTGAAGTACTTCTTATTATCTTCTCTTTGGAGACCCCATTCTAGTGGTGCTTCCCTTCCTAAAGTAGAAAGTTCTCCCTTTTCCTCTAATTCTAATCTCTCCACATTAAATCCCATGATGTTAATATTTTAGTGTGCAACTTATCTCAAGATTGATCAATTCCATAAGTGCATAGCTTGTACTCTCAAATTAGGTACATTTACAGTGTGTCCCTCACATTTATAGATTGTATCTTTCCCATTCCTCCCATCTTTGGGGCCTATTATACCTCTAATTATATTTTGATCATTGATGGTAATCACGTGTGCAAGCATTAGCTCATCTGGATGTAGTCTATTCCATGGGATAATCTCTCACTTTCTCTCTCTCTTTTTGGGAGTCCATCCTTCTCTTTCATCCTAATATGTCCTCTCGATGGGGCATCATGGGTCTATTTCAATTTCTTCTTAACAACTCTTTTCTTTTAAAAGATGTTTCTTTGCCTAAATTTCTCACTATGCCTTCTCAAATAGGGGAAAAATGTATACATCCAATTCCTAACACCATTTGTGTTGAAATTATCAATCTTACTTGAATTGCACTCAAATGCACATTTTAGGTCAAAATCCATAAAACACCCTAAATAGTTTGAACTTGTCACTCATAAGCGCTAGTTTAGGTTAAAGTATCCCTAAATAGGGCAATACAATTTATGGGCTAGTTAACTTTGATCAGATCATTTCAAGTCAAAATGATAATTTTGCCATTTAGTGCTCTCGATCACTCTGATTCTTTTAATTCATTGGTACACATCATGTACCTTTGTTATTTGGTGTTGGCAACATCTTAAATGGGAATACAGTTCCAACACATCTAACATCACCTTCTAATTACTCTCTAGTCAAATTATGACCCAGTAATATGACTTTTTGACCATTTTGATTAATTGAGGACTAATTTTCAAATAATTGCACAAATGTTGATTAACCTTGTTTAAGGCTAATTAATGCAAATCAAGAGCTTAAGTGGATTTTCCATGAGATTTGTTGAATATTTCTTTTTGAAACTTGATTCTTATTATCTAAATCACCTAGTGACATCATATATTAGGTGGCATCCATCAAGCTATAAGTGCATAAAATATCAGGATTATGCATCACCCATGCCTAGTTAATACCTCCCATGCCTCTTTAATGATTATTTATCTTGAGGATATTTATGAATTTAATTCCAAATATTAAGATTATCCTCAACCACACATCTTCATCTCAAGATCGATGGTTCAGGTCAATCCTGACCAATCTCAAAAATCTATAAATAGAGAGGCCATGAACATCATTTATAAGCTATTTTGGTGCAAATTTATTATGCTCAAATATCTTCAAAGCTTGAATATTGCAAAGTTATAATTCTAAATTATTTCCACAAAGCTTCATTTATAGTCTAGTTTAATGATTTACAATCAAGAGCCTAGGTTTTATAGAGTGTTTTTGAGGCATTGGAGGATCTCACCACTATTGTTGACAAAGACAAGGATGCTTGATCAAGGGAGAACATGTTTTTGAGCCACATGGGCATGGTGAATCCATTTGGAAAGGTAATATGGTTTTGCTTTCTTTCATTTGTTTCTTGTTATCCTTTGTAATTCCCATAGTAATAGATAGGTCTGGTTAGTTACCTCTTTATGCATGTTTCATTATTTATGAACTAATGCTTGACTAACTTGCTTTGTAATTCTCTCTACATCTTGGCATACCCGGTGGGACAAGACGCATCTCACACCTAAGGAAGATCACTTTGAAACTCTAAAATATTTATTTGAGCCTTTAAAACTCTTACAAATTGATTTTCTAACTTTATTTTGCCATTTTTGGTTGCCATGGTTTTTACACAATAAC
Source organism: Torreya grandis (assembly GCA_037957365.1). Taxonomy (NCBI): domain Eukaryota; kingdom Viridiplantae; phylum Streptophyta; class Pinopsida; order Cupressales; family Taxaceae; genus Torreya; species Torreya grandis. The sequence continues at coordinate 1,221,851 of JARHVA010000800.1, forward strand.
TGATATCGATAGAAATACTGACATTGGTTACTGACTTAACCAGTGTCAGTCAGTAGAACTGACATCAGTTAGATCTCAGTTAGCTATAACCGATGTCTATGGTATTGATCAACATCGGTCACTGTGTTTTTCAAAAACATAAACTCGAGACCTACTTTTCCAAAGTTCATTGTTTCAAACTCAAAAGAGCTTCAAAGCTAAAGGACATGATGATTTTTTTTTGCTGCAGGACCAAGCTTGATATTTGTTTAAATCATGTTTAAATCACCTTTGCATGCTTAAAAATCAATTAGGAACTTTATTTTGGGTGTTTAACAAAGAACTTAGATGTTTTGGTGAATGTTTTCAAAGTTTGCAACTAAGACCAAGGGGTCAAATGAATACCACCAAACATTTCATTTGGGTTTAAAATTGAACACACTTGTAAATTCTTATTTGAAATAGTTGATTAGATTAATTTTGTTTGGAAAAATGAGGACTGTTACATTTATGCTCTTCCATTTATCCCCTATAGGGAACCCTTGGAATCAAAAGCGCCATTCCTATTACAAATAGCCTAGTCCAAAGATTAGAAAGAATGTCGCCTAAAGCACTCCCCAAAAACTCGCTAAAGTTTGGGTGATCTTGAAAATGACCCTAAATTCTTTCTATTTTATGCTTTTTTTATTTTCATATAAACTTGGCTTGTGAGGGGGACTTCATTACCTCTTGTGAGTTCTTTAGGAAATCTTTAACCCAGAGTTTCACCTCCCGACATTGACTTCATTTGACTCCTTTAGAGTTGCACACGGGACGTAGTGGAATTTTGGACATTTCACTACACTGAACGAAGAATAGGATTTAGTGGTTGCAAAAAGGACCAGACCTTTTTGCAATAAGCTAAGTGATACAGACCCAAAATCTATGCTTTTCTTTTGCATTGTTTGGTGTTAAAGTCATTGTACAATTAATTCCCCTAGAACGATCGAAACCTTGCTAGTTTAGTACACCCCACTTTGCCATACCTTGTTAGTTTAGACTTGCGATGTTTTTTATTTTGTCATTAGCTTACTTGGCTTTGATTTGTATCTAAAAACTGTTTGTTGATTTGTGTCTAAAAACTGTTTGTTAACTCAATGAACTTAACCAAAACACATTGTCCTCAATTTCTTTGAGCAAGGGAGGTGTTACATTGTCCAAATGAAAAATTCATCTTTTCCTTGTTCAAATTGTTATCAAAAGCTTTGTGTCATGTCATCCACTTTGGCATAGTTATGTTTCCCAATTGAGTCTAGATCATTTTACCCAATTTGTTTAAATGCTTCATTTATAATCCACATTTGAAATTGAACCTTTTTGAGTTCTAAGGGTTGGTGCATCAAAGTGGGTTCACCATTTGTGCTCTAAGCTTATTTTAACTTGGGTTCAATTTTGTATTTGGATTGAAGATCATTTATTAAGACTCAAAATCACATTATCATCATGGTGGACTCAAGTCATCTTACGTATCGCTCACGTTTTGGGTCTTAGAATATATTTTATCCTACTAAAATCATGTGGCGATGTTGTGCTGCCTATTTGGTCCTAGCTTTATACTTAGTGATTCGCATATGTTTTTACATCTCGAGTTGTTTAGTTCATTTTGTCTTCTTCATAATCTGGAGAGCTTTCCTCTAAACTTCTAGGGTCAACTTGTCAAAGTTGAAGCTAGCTTTTGTAGTGTGGATGTATCACAAAGACCTAGGCTTTGGTGTAATTGTTTTCACCTTGGGTCTTTGAGTTATCTCACTCTCTTTTGATCTATATGATTTCAACTTTACCAAAGGTTGAGTAAACTCATGAACTGAATCTTCTGAATTGTGCATGGTTTCAAACCACCCTCCCTTTTAGTCTCATTGGTACCTTGGTTATTTATTTTAAAAGAGAGCAAAAGCATACTTTGATTGGTTGCTGAACATTAGTCCAAATTTAGTCAAACACGTAGAACAAATCTTTTTAGACACGACTCAAAGGTTCACTCATAGTGGGGCCTCTTATGGCCTTAGTTATGAGGATGACGAATTTTATGATGGTCAAGTTAACCCCATTAATTTTTATGATATCCCTGTAACAGTAGGATTTGAAGATGGTTACAATGAATATCAACCCTAAGAAGATCAAGATGAAGCCCTTCTTAGATTGATAGAATTAGGTGATAGACTACCTTCTGACTTTCCTATAAAATAATTGCATACCTTAGTTATAGAAGGTGAACAATGACAGGAAGAGCAAGCTTTTGCACAAATAGACATACCTTCTTACTCTAACAAAGGAAAGGAAATACATACAGAGTCAAAACCCATAAATCCAGATCTTCTCGCTAAGATCAAGATAATAATTCACTAATATGCAGATCAACTTGTCATAGACTTAACTGACTCCCTAGTTGCCACTTCAATTCACAATAATGCTTCAAAAGAACACGAAGATATGTTGAAAAGTATGCAACAAGTATTGGATGAGAACATTACCATAGTGGATCAAGGTAATCTAAATGAATAGTTAAAGTTACAAGAGACCTTACAAAATGTTCTATTTGACACGGAACATACATTATTCAATCATCAAGAACCTCTTGTTACTTTATAAACTCAGAAACCCAAACATTTAGTTCAAATTGAGGAGATCCCTCAAACAAACTAAAGAGTAGTAAATAAACATAGAAATTTATAAAATCAACAAAGTGTGAAACAACCAAATTCAGGGAATGTTTTACAATCCAAAAATCAACGGCCTATGTTCTCAACTCAAGTAGCAAATCATGGATTGAAAGGTATACACTCCCTATATATCCATACATAACCAGGGGCACATTCCACCCCAACAACAACAAAACCAAGGGAACATGCAACTCCAACAATAAAAAAACTAGGGGCACATTCCACCCCAATAGTAACAAAACTAGGGGCACATTCCACCCCAACAATAAAAAAATTAGGGGCACATTCCACCCCAATAGCAACAAAACTAGGGGCACATTCCACCCCAACAACAACAAAACTAGGGGCACATTCCACCCCAACAATAACAAAATCAAGGGCACATTCCACCCCAACAACAACAAAACCAAGGGCACATTCCACCCCAACAACATCTTATCCAATTGACAAATGCACCAAACATGCAAGAATGGAATTCTATGAAAGATTTTCTCCAAAGATTGGATATGAAGAATAGAGTCAAAAAGTACAAATTTGATAAGATATGCCCATATCCATTTGACTTATCTATTCTCCAAAAGCATTTTCTATCTCATTTTGAGGCACCCAAATTTGACAAATATAAAGAGAAAGGAGATCCATGTGAACACATACAAGCCTTCTTCATCTTATGTCAAGAGGTTGCCTATAGTAGCGAGTACTTACTATGACTATTTTCGTGAAGTTTAGTAGGACAAGCTCTTGATTGGCTACTTAAAATACCCAAGGGATCAGTTACAAATTGGAATGACTTGTCATAAAAATTCATTAACCATTTCTCATACAACATAGAACATGAATTGACCGTTGTTGACTTATGCAAATCCAAGCAACGTGATGGTGAAAGTTTTGTTGCATATCTACAAAGGTAGAGAGCATTGGCAAGCCGCTTTCAACATAATTTATCAGACAAATAGTTGGATGATATCTTTTCACAGAATTTGCATCCTGAAGTTGCGCATATCTACGGTTAGCTTGTGCTAATTCATTTGAGGAAATTATTAACAAAGGAGTGTAGATTGAGAAGGCTCTTATTTCTAGGAGCCTTGTTAAGATATTTGCACAAGGACAAGTGTCTAATCAGACTAAATCACCAGCTTATACAGTTATGCATGATAAGTCTAAAGGTTTTAGCAAAAATAAGAACATGGTTGGAAATGGGGTGACAAAAATAAGACATGTACAAATAGTACAGGCTATGCCTCTTCCAAATGTACAATTAACTCCCTCAAATCCACTACCTATTTTGTAAAGATAACTTCCATGAAGGATGTTTCATAATAATTTTAGAGTCTTTAGCAAGTTAGGAGAATCAATTGAAATAGTGTTACAAAAGCTCATTGCAGCTAATTTAATTATATGGCCAGTATCAAGGCCATTTCCTCAAGATCAGCCAAAACTAGACTAGTACAAGGAGAATGAATGGTGTAACTTTCATCATGTTGTTAGACATGGTGCATATCATTGCATTCAATTGTGATATATTATTGAGGACTTTATTGAAAATGGTGAGATAAAAATCAAGTTGACCCCTAATTAGGACATAAATCAGGATATGGGAATCTACAAAGACCCATTTCCTTGACATGATCCACCACCACCAAGAAACAATAAAAAAAGTCACAATCAAGGACAAAGGTAGAATCATAACCAACAACAAGGTCAAAATCATAATGAGCATAATCAAGATCATGATCCCCACACTAATAATATGGCTTATAACAATATACCTTATGATTATAATAACACTATGGGATGAATTTCTGCAACCCACATTGCCACTGTTACTATGACACCACATGGCCAATCTCATGTTCCTCACAACATCATTATAGGGTCAGCACCCTCTTCCCTAGTAATACCATGTTGAGATCACATCATCATGTTGCTACTCTATTTGCACAAGTTACTAATCCTGAACAATAGTACCATTCTTCTAAAGGCTCCTCGCTAACCCATAATTATAGCAATATCGTTAATCTCCCATGAATCACCATCCAAGGCCCTTTGCCTCACTCTTCTAATTATAATGACTCCTTGCCACCTCTAGGTTGTGCAATCACAACTAGATGCTTACGAGTTACCATTCAGGGCCCTTCACCCACTTCTTTCCATAAACCCAATGAGAATATTGTGCCAATGGCTCCAAAGCTGAATATTGTCCCAATAGAGACCAAACTAGGTCAATCCACAATTCAAATGCCTTATATTATAACGGATCAATTAGATAAAACCCCTATGTAAATTTCCATATTAGAACTCTTGCGGACATTTGATGTCCATAGAACCATCTTCAACAAAATTTTACAAGAGTCTATTGTGCCTAATGATATAAAGCTTGATCAGTTCCAGAACCTAGTTGGACATTTGTCTTCATTTTGGCAAATCACATTTGATCAAAAGGACATGTCAACCCTTGGCCCAAACCACAATAACCCACTATACATTGAGATAATCATTGCAGATCACAAAATCAAGTGGGTTCTTATAGATAATGGTTCAGGGCTAAACATCATATCTTTTAAATTGGTGCGATGATTGGATTACATAGATAAAGACATTCAGCTAGAAATTATTATAATCAAGGCTCACAACAACGTCGAGAGGGAGTCATCTAGTACAATTTGGTTTCTAGTCATGGTTGGGTCTATTTCTCACCACACATTATTCCATATTGTGGATATTGAGCTTTCTTATAAGATACTTCTAGGTCATCATTGGATCCATGAAGTATAGGAAGTTCCATCTACTCTTCACCAATGCCTTAAGTTTGCCCATGATGGGATCGAGGTTACTATTCTCACTGATCAGCAACCATAACAATACTACAAACATCTTAAAGTAGAGTTTTATAATTATAACTATTGCCCAGGTTCTGAATTCATTGTAAAAAAGAACAAAGCCATCATTACTCATCCATCTCCATCTAATTATATAGACCCTAGTGATCTATCCTCCACTTCAACTAATCCATTTCTTACAGCTCTGGCCAAGCAAGTTATTATTAAGGATGCAGGTATTTCCATGTACCATCTAAAGGACGTCCTCTATATTTCAAAATTACCAAAATCCCCTAAAACATTTGGTAAGCATAAAACTTCCTAGACTCCTAATAGACCTGATCAGATTTGGCAACAAAAGAAGAAGCAACCAAAACCTCCTGTGATTTTTGTACCTATAATTGCATCAAAGAAAGATCAAGAGGCTTTTATTGAGGGAGATTGGTTATATTTTGAGGGCCTTACAGAATATTTTTAGAATCCAAAGTATCCTATCCCTAACAAGATAATGGATCATCTTGACTATACAGGGAAAGGCCTTGGCCCACAGGCACAAAGAGTTTTATTGCCCTTATCAGCTGGAGTTGTCAATTGGAATCATGGTCTCAGATTTAAACCACCAGAGGATAACCTCATAACATTTGGTAGTGACTCTTTCAAAGTAATTGGTAACGAGACTCCTAATAATGATGCAACATCCTATTATATCCTTTTCAATGAGCTTGTTGACTCAGGTTTGTTTGAATCAAATGCCATATTGACCATAACACCTATTGGAGCTTCTCGTCCTGAAGCAAAAATCTATCCTATTAGAGCTTTCCATCCTGAAGTATAAAACTATCTTAGTGGTGCTTCCCTTCCTGAAGTAGGACATTATATCTTTACCATTGGTGCTTCCCATCCTGAAGCAAACCCTCACTATAACCTATGCCTTTACCATCCTAAACTCGTAGATTGGGATCAGCAAAATTTGGTCATATGCTTCAATGAGTTTCAAAATGAAGAATCGATTGTAGAATACATGGGCCTATGATTTTCATTCCCTGTTGGTGATCATAAATAGGGTTTTGATTTTTCATTAAATTCTTCTACCTACTTTGGAGAGCAAGCAAATTTTCTTGGTCATAATAAAGAACAAATATCAAGATATTCAAGTGAAAACCTCTCTGAGGCACTTGTTGATCAGGGAAAAAGTAAAGAGAAAGACAAGCCTTTGAGTGAAAACCTATTTCAGGTGATCCCAGGTGAGAAAGTTTGCTTATCCGCTTAGGACATAGAAAGTCCATCTAGCCCAAGTTTCATAGCTAGTACAAGCATCTCTTTAGAACAACATCAAATATTTGAGCGTCTTGCTCTTAAGTTTCTAGAGGTCTTTGCCAATTGGCCCTTACCTAAGAAGGCAGATTTTGATTCTTCATATTATCTAGATCTTTAGGAGGAACAACAAGAAGATATACCAAAAGAAGATGATCGCGACCATACATTGCCTATAATTCTAGAAGATGGATCCACACTCCTTATGGAGAGCACAATAGAAGTGAATTTGGGAACCCATGAGGATCTCAAAAATGTTTATCTTGGAGCTTCCCTTGCTAAAACAAAACATGAACATATTATATCCATTCTTAAGGATTATATAAACATCTTTGCATGGGCATATTCTGACATGTGAAGCTTGGACCCATATTTAGTTGTGCATCTTGTTGTTCACTCTAATGTTAAACCAGTCAAGCAAAAGTTGAGAAAGATGCATCCACACATTGCCCTTTCAGTTAAGGCCGAGTTGAAAAAGTTATTAGGAGCCAATTTTATCAGACCACTGGACTACTCTAAATGGATTTCTAACATAGTGCTAGTAAGTAAAAAAACCCCAAGCATACATGTTTATACTAATTTTTGTGATATCCCAAAGATGATTTTCATTTGTCCAACATCAAAATGATTGTTGACTCAACTAATGGGTATGAGATGTTATCCTTAATGGATGGATTTTTTGGTTATAATCAGATCAAGATAGCCCCTGAAGATTAGCATAAGACAAAGTTCACCACTCTATGAGGGATATTCTATTACCATATCATGCCATTCGGTTTGAAGAATGCTGGAGCCACATATCAATGTGCAATGATTGTCATCTTCCATGACATGAAGCATGACATTGTCAAGGACTATGTTGATGATATACTAGCAAAATAAAAAATAAGAGCTGGACACCCTAACATTCTATGAAGAATATTTGAGAGGCTTTGTGCATATAAAGTCCACTTGAATCCTAAGAAATGTGTCTTTAGGGTCACATCAAGAAAATTTCTAGGGTTCATTATATCATAATGAGGGATTGAAGTCGACCCTGCAAAGGTCACCGCCATTATGCAAATGCCTCCACCAAACAATCTTAAATAGTTGCGAGGTCTACAAGGCAAGATCCAGTCTATATGCAAGTTCATTTCTCAACTGGTAGATAAGTGCCACCCATTTACCCATCTCTTAAATAAAGGGGTAACATTTTAGTGGGATGAAGATTGTCAGATAGCATTTGCAAAGCTTAAAACATACTTGGCCAATCCATGGGTCTTACAACCTCCAACACAAGGAAAGCCACTACTTCTTTACATAACATCCATAAAAGATATACTAGGGGCACTTTTGGCTCAACATGATGATCATGGTAAGGAACACACAATTTATTCTTTTAAGCCACACATTAGTAGCCTATGAACACAATTATATGCTTATTGAGAAGGCATGTTTAGCTATGGTGTTCACCACTCATAAATTGCAACATTATATGCTAAATAATAAAACTATTGTTATCACCAACGTAGATCCTCTCAAGTTCCTCTTATCTAAAGCAGCTCTCCAAGGATGCATGGCTAGATGGATTGTGCTCCTCGGTGAGTTTGATATTGAATACCAGAATTAGAAAGCAATCAAAGGGTAGATTCTTGTAGACCAACTTGTAGGAGCTCCTATTACGACCACTCAACCACTCAACTTTGACTGTCTAGATGATTATATCATGATAATAGAATAAGCAACACAAGAACCTGAATAGTGGACACTCTATTTTGATGGATCCTTCACATCCCAGGGATCTGGAGCTGGCATATTGTTGATAATGCCACATGGGGATTTGATCCCCAAATCCTTCCATATATAATTTTAGTGTACAAACAATATGGCGGAATATGAGGCATTGGTTGCAGGGCTCCATCCTACCATACAGTGGGATATTCAAAGCTTAAAGGTCTATGGAGATTCCCAACTAATCATGAATCAAAGAATTGATCAATATCTAACAAGAGATGATAAGTTTATTCCTTACAAACAAATTGTTGATAACCTTAAAACACATTTTAAATCTATACAGTTTGAGCAAGTTGCATGAGTCAATAATAGATCTACCAATGCCATGGCAATAATTGGTTTCATGATTCAAATGCATGATAGTGCTAAAGAGTATTAGTTCCTGATTGAAAATCTTCTTCAGCCAGCACATATTTTATCATATTTAGAGAGGATATGCACCATTGTTGATCATAATCTCTCACTAGAGTTACCATGGTACGAAGATTTTTATAACTATTTCCATAGCCATGACTTTCTTGCCAACCTTTCCAATAACCAGCAAAAACTTTTCCTTCATTGCCTAACACGTTATGTCCTCCTTGGAAACACACTTTATCGAAAAGGCTATAATGGAATGCTTCTTCGTTGTTTTTCTTTATGAGAATCCAAGCTGACACTAAAGGAGGTTCATGAAGGAATGTGTGGGGCCCATACCAATGGTGTAGTCCTATCAAAGAAAATTCTCAAAATAGGCTATTATTGGCCCAAAATGGAGATAGATGCTTGTAATTATGTAAAGAAATGTGTTCTTTGTCAGCAACATGGCAACTTGATACATGCACCTTCCTTACCATTGCATTCAATTACAACACCATGGTCAGTTTCAACATGGGGTCTTGATCTCATTGGAAAAATTAACCCAACATCTTCATATGGCCATAAGCACATTTTGATTGTAACCGAGTACTTTACCAAGTGGATTGAGGTCATTCCTCTCACTTATGTTATTGGGAAACAAATAACCAAATTCATTCATTACCATATCATCTATCGATATGGCATTCTAACCCATATTATATCCAATAATGGCAGATCCTTTGTAAACAAAAATGTGAAATCTCTTTGTGCAAAATTCAAGATCAAGCACAAGAAATCCACTCCATATAACCCGTAAGGCAATGAACAAGCTGAGGCATCAAATAAAACCATTCTATCCATCTTAAAGAAGATTGTCAATGATGTTGGTCGTAATTGGCACTTACAACTCTTTCCTACCCTCTGGGCTTATATAACCAATCATCGCACCCCAACTGGAGCTACTCCATACTCCCTTATTTTTGGCACTGAAGCTATCATCCCAATCGAGATTGAGATCCCATTATTAAGAATATCACTGGAGCACATTGAAGATGATGAAGACTATAAAGCCTCACAGCTACAAGAATTAGAACTTCTTGATGGTAAGCATTTGGCTGCCCTAGAAAACTTACAGGCCTATCAGAATATATTTTAGAGATGCTACAACAAACACATTTTCCCTCGAGAATTTGAGATTGGTGACTTAGTTTTGAAAGAGAACCAGAAGAACATGAATGCTAAACCCAAAAAGAAAGGCAAATTTTAGCCTAATTGGTTAGGACCGTATATTATCACAGCGAACTACAGATTAGGAGCATACCGACTGGCTAAACCTAATGGTGAAGAACTTTTAGAGCCCATGAACATCATACACCTTAAGAGATTCTATGCATGAACAACTTTGAACCATTGTCTATAAGACCTATGACTTGGGGGCAACTTATGCTATCATAATTTTATCCCATCCTTTTATCTCACCTTGAACACATTTTATACTACCCTGGCCCACTTTTCATGAATCCTGACAATAAAGGCTTTGAACCCTTTGCACTCCGAACACATTATTCATCCCATTCTAGATTTCTCTCTTCGAGATGCATGTTGTTTGTTATGTCTAGGACATGTTATAAGCTTGAACACTTTTTGTCCCTTAACCAATTATGATTTTGATTATGTCTCATAAGCATTATGAACATCTTTGGTAGCAGTTCTACAAATCAGTTCAACAAAGACAATCTTGTGTAGTTTCCGATAGGTGAACAACCACATCTTCTCGGTACAAGTATTCACTACTCTTTCTTATTTTATCAAGAACCTCACTCTCACCAATTTGTGAGCATGGGTCATTACAACCGGCTTAGTTATCTTATTGGAACCTCTACTTTTAGGATGTGCATCTCCTCAACTAGATGGTCCCACCTTGTGCATATTTTATCCCAAAAACACCAAAAACATTAGAAATAATTTGAAAATACCAGAAACATTAGAACATGATCCACAAAAGAACAAAAACATTGTCTCATGATTTTGTACATTTGTACATTCCTATTCCACCATCCCATGCTTTCACTGTTTTGTGAGCAACTGTTAAGTTTGAATGCTCTCACCATTTTGTGAGCAACTATTAAGTTTGAATGCTCTCACCATTTTATGAGCAACTGTTAAGTTTGAACGCTCTTACCATTTTTCAAGCACAGAAACATTAGTTCATTTCATCTTATCCCACACACTTATCATTTTGCAAGATCATTCTTTCTCATCTCATCGGCTTCTTATTTTCTAGACCATTCTCATTTGTTTGTTGTATCTTTGATTTATTATATAACATTAGTCATGTTGGTCTGATCATCATTTTTTTTTTCTATCCCATTTCCTGGGAAAACTACATTTGTCTTGAAGTTCATGTTGGAACATGCATCCATAGAACTATGTAGGTAGCGTCCACTTGTCTTATACATCTGTAGTCAGCTCGACTAACCCCTTCCTTTTCTTCTCATCCCCCATTTCTTCTATCATTGTTCCTCTTTAATTATGGAACATTTTTTGTGTCATTGTTCTTTGTTATGATGTGGTGGAAAGTAACGCCTCTATCACACATGCATAAACATTTGTATTTAAACCACGCTAACTTAGTTTTTGTTTGTGTGTGTTTATTTGTGTTTTCTTGGTGTTTTCTTGTCTTTTCCTAGTGTTTTATTGTGCTTTCACACCTCTCCTTTAATTTCTTCTCCTTTTGTCTTTTATTACTTCTTGTTCCATTCTTGGTCTTATGTTTCCTTGTTTGTTTTTGCTTATCTATTTTATGTTTCAGAACATCTTCATAATTCACATGGATCTTGATTGTTTATATCTTTATCCTATGTTATTACGTTATTCTTGGACCATTTTGTTTGTTTGATTGTTTTTGGTGTCTTGTTTTTCTATTTGATTTTGCTTTTTTGTGTTCAAGATTGCCTTGATGGTCCACATGAATCTTGATTATTCATATCTTGGTCTCATGTCATTAAGATGTTCTTGCCTTTTGTTTTTAAACATTTTTGTTCCTACTTAAGTCTTGAGAGATCATATCTTGATTTCAAGTTAGGTTCTTTTATATTCAACTTTTTCTTTGTTTTTGCTTTTTTGTTTAAACGTAAATCCCTGTAACTCTGGTTTTGGTCATTATTTTACCCTTATCCTTAGTTATAGATATTCACATTTGAATTGGCTCAACATAATTATAATCTTATGTCATTCCAAGTTATTCATAGTTATGATGCCTAATTTCTTTTGCTATAGCAAGCACTTTGTGCTCAAGTCTCAAGGTCTTAACGTCAACATCAACTCCGATAAACGATTCTCAAGAACACTCCATAATACCTAGGCTCATGATGTGGAATTAGGCTTCTAGGTAGCATGAATTTTAGCACTCAAATACATTATTAGATGTGCATCTCTTCACATACATTGTGATTTTAATCAATTTTTGGTCCAATTTTCATCATTTCTCATTCCATTCTCTCCCAAACTTGGGTGAACTACATTGGCCTAAAGTTCATGTTGGAACATGAGTCCATGGAACTATGTAGGCAGCACTCAATTTCTATAGAGGTCAGCTCGGATATCACCATTATTATTTTCATCTCTCTCATCACTTTGTGCATTCTCATATGCTTGGTTTTATATGGCTTTCTAAGCCATTACACCATCACATGTACATTTATGCCCGCTCGCTTTAACCTATCTTTTGGGTTATATCCTTGAGCTATTTTGCTTGCCAATTACCCATACTGGGGCACACAATTTGAACCACGTCTAAATCAAATCAGATCTACAAGGGAGAAATCATTGTTTATTCTTTATCAATGATTAAGATTCACCCTACTAGGGCACAACTATTTTATCATGATCAAATCTACTCTATTGGGGTACTTATTATTATCTTCTCTTTTAAGACCCTATTCTAATGGTGCTTCCCTTCCTGAAGCAGAACATTCTCCATTTTCCTCTAATTCTAAGCTCTCCACATTAAAGCCCACGATGGAAATATTTTAGTATGCAACTTGTCTTAGGATTGATCAATGTCGTAAGTGTGTAGCTGGTACTCTCAAATTGGGTACATTTACAGTGTGTCCCTTACATTTATGGATTATATCTTTCCCATTCCCCCCGTCTCTAGGGCATATTATACCTCTAATTATATTTTGATCATTGATGGTAATCACATGTGCAAACATTAGCTCGTTTGGATGTGATCTATTCCATGGGTTAATCTCTCACTTTCTCTCTCTTTTCAAGAGTTCATCCTTCTCTTTCATCCTAATATGTCCTCTCGAGGGGGCATCATGGGTCTGTTCTAATTTCTTCTTGATAACGCTTTTCTTTGAAAAGATGTTGCTTCGCTTGAATGTCTCGCTACACCTTCTCAAATAGGGGCAAGATGTAGACATTCAATTCTTAACACCATTTGTGTTGAAGTTATCAATCTTACTCGAATTACACTCAAATGCACATTTTACATCAAAATCCATAAAACACCCTAAATGGTTTGAACTTGTCACTTATAAGTGCTAGTTTAGGTTAAAGTATCCCTAAATAGGGTAATGCAATTTATGGGCTAGCTAACTTTGATTAGATCATTTTGAGTCAAAATGGTAATTTTGCCATTTAGTGCTCTGGATCACTCTGTTCTTTTAATTCATTGATACGCATCACGTACCTTTATTATTTGGTGTTGGCAACATCCTAAATGGGAATACGGTTCCAATGCATCTAACGTCACCTAATCACTCTCTAGTCAAATTATGACCCAATAATATGACTTTCTGACCATTTTGATTAATTGAAGACCAATTTTCAAATAATTGCACAAATGTTGGTTAACCTTGTTTAAGGCTAATTAATCCAAATCAAGAGCTTAAGTAGATTTTCCATGAGAGTTGTTGAATATTTCTTTTTGAAACTTGATTCTTATTATTTGCATCACCTAGTGATATCATCTATAGGGTGGCATCCATCAAGCCATAATTGCATAAACTATCAAGATTATGGATCACCCATGCCTAGTTAGTGCCTCCCATTCCTATTTAATGCTTATTTATCTTTAGGATATTTATGGATTTAATTCCAAATATTAGGATTATCCTCAACCACACATCTTCATCTCAAGATGGATGGTTTAGGTTGATCCTGACCAATCTAAAAAATATATAAATAAAGAGGCCATGAACATCATTTATAAGCTATTTTAGTGCAAGGTTATTATGCTCAAATATATTCAAAGCTTGAATATTGAAAAGTTATAATTCTAAATTATTTCCACAAAGCTTCATTGATAGGCTAGTTTAATGGTTTAGAATCAAGAGCCTAGGTTTTATGGAGTGTTTTTGAGGCATTGGAGGATCTTACCACCATTGTTGACAAAGACAAGGATGTTTGATCAAGGGAGAACATATTTTTGAGACACATGGGCATGGTGAATCAATTTGGGAAGGTAATATGGTGTTGTTTTCTTTCATTTATTTCTTGCTATCCTTTGTAATTCCCATAGGAATAGATAGGCTTTGTTAGTTAGCTCTTTATGCATGTTTCATTGTTTATGGACTAATGCTTGACTAACTTGCATTGTAATCCTCTCTAAAATTGAATGGAGAATGAATTAATGTGCATGTACCATTATTTTTTATTAAATCCACCTCTAATTTCACAAGGTGAACCCATTCTTTCTTTTGACTAGCTTCTGCATCACTTCTAGGTTCACTAGTTTTAGATAATAGTGCAAACATAGTATTTTCATCATTGCATAATCAAAAACATTAACTTCCTGATGTTGTATCCTTTTAATCCTATCATAATTTTTATCTAATATTTTATTTGTTGGATTAATATTTAGCAAAAACTTGTTTTTGTTTGGTGTTGATGTAGATGAATGACTAATCTCTTGCAAAGAGCTAATGTTGTTTCCTGCTAAACTAGAAACCTTTGTAGGACTCTGTAAGCCATTAAAATAAACTTGTATATGCTGCCCACCTTCACTTATTATTTTTTAATCTACATTATCACAATCAACATACACCTCATTTTCAAAAAAAATACATTTCCTAGAAATAATGTTTGATTTACTAGTAGGATTATAAAACTTGTATATTTTGCTTTCATCACTATATTCTATGATATTATGATAAATTATATCAACCTTACCTTTTATGGTGTTTATTTTAATGTATCCATTTACTTCAACATGTATGGAATTTCCATCTCCTAATTTCACTTGGTTTTTGAAGGAGTCATCTAACTTGGCAAAATCATCGTTGTGGCTTGTCATTTGATTTGAGCAACCTAAATCAAGAGACAATTTCTTTTCTCCCTCTATTATCAAAAAACATGTGATAAAATAATTTGAGACATCTTGAAACTCACTTTGTTTATATTGAAAATTCTTCTGTTCCCTTTCTTGATTGGCTTGATTATTAGCTCATAGTATCCTACAATCTTTAATCATATGTCCTAGTATTTTGCAGTAATGACAAGTAAAGTATTTCCTACTCTAACCTATGAATATAGCTTCAAAATTTTATTTTGAATTTTATTTTGGTAAACTCATTTTATTCTAATTTTTATTTGTCTCTTTAGTCTTTGAAATCCTTACCTTGGTTTCAAGTGTTTGTTCTAGACTGTGTTTTAGATAACCTGCATATGGTCTCATCTTATCTTCATGAGACAAAAGAGAACCCAATAAATCATAAACACTTATAGTGTTCATATATTGACATTCTTAAAAAATGATCACAATAAACCTATATTTATAAGATAAAGATCTCAATTTTTTTCTTATAATAACATTATTTTGTATAGTGTTTCTATAAACCCTCGTTCTATGAACTAAATCATTTACCCTTATGCAATAATCTCCTACTTCAAAATTTGACATTCACAAATTCTCAAAATTCATTTTAATAGTCTCCAAGGTAGTCCATGCATCATGAGCATTCTTGCATCTTTCAATTTCTTAGATAAATGTTCAGGTCTATGGCACTCAATATATAGAAGAAAGCTTGTGCACCTCCCTATTCTTCATCTTTATTTATTTATTTTTTATCTTGTGTCAAGATATTCCAATCTTGAAGTGGGGTGTACCCATGGAGAAAATTCTACCAAACTCCTTTCCACACAAGAATTCTCTTCAATTGATCTCTCTAATACTCAAAGTTATCACCTTTGAAAACATGAATATTCATAGAAATATAACTCATTTAAGCCATTTTTCTTTTAAGAATGACTTGAAATCACTTTATTAAACCTTACTTGAACATGGTTTTGATACAAAGTGAAGGTTTTGAATGTGTGGAGTAAAAATTAGATTTTTATCTCTCTAAAATTGAATCTATGTATCAACAAAACTATCCCAAAATTACTAGCTGTCAAACTAGTTGTGTTGTAAGTAAAATTGTTGACCATAAACTGTAATGAATAGCTTCAAAACCAAAACCATATACTTGATAGTATTTTTTTATGAATACCTACATCAAAAAATAAGAGATAAAAATATCCACCATGAATTTACAAGAACTAGAATAAATTCATAATTCAGAAAATTGCATTACATTGCATTGTATTTCATTTTCATTTGTATTACATTAAGCTCGAGGAGGGTTACATAAATATAGAAAGCATAAGTGGAGTGTGGGATAAGCCAAAGTGGAGTGATCACCAACTCATATCCCACCTAAAAAATTGAAGTGGATGACAACTCATGTCCCACCTAAAAGGCTTGTAATAAGAACCTGCACTAAGAATGTACACACATATGTGCATAATAGTGAATCCCATTAAGTGCAAAATAAAGGGTTACAAGTGGGGGAATGAATTCATCCCACATAGGATAAATTGATTGACCTAAGCAAAGGTCCAACAAGAGAATAAAATAAATCCAACTAGAGGACAAACAAAATCTAACTCGAGGACAAACAAGAGATCCAACTAGAGGACAAACAATATCTAACTAGAGGAAAAACAAGAGATAATATGTGCCTTAAAATTAATAATCAAATTCCCATATTGGCATCATCCTCAACACACTCAAGATTGTGTGTTTGTGTTTGTAAATGTCCTTTCTATGTTTGATCACCTTCAAGCTTATGTGGATAACGTTGTGTTATTTGTTCTTTATCTAAACCCTAACTCTTTCACTTTTGATTGAAAAATATTACAAAAAAAATAGTATTTTGAGTTGGACTGACCTCAACCAATCTCTACCAACCAACTAAACATTGGCTACATTCCCAATACACTAAAGAGGGCTCCAATTGTATTAGTATTTAATGCGAGTGTGTGCCAAGTCATGTGCGTGCATGTCTAGATGTTATTTTTCCTAGTCCTTCTTTTGATACAAGCTTGCAATATGAAAATTAACCTAAAAAACTTCAAATTTTCAATAAATAATAAGCTAATAGTAGTGTCCTCTTTATATGTAACTTTTTAATAATGAATGTTTATCCCTAAATTCCTTTAAGGTGCTTTGTATATATAAAATTCTCATATTTGAATTTGAGGAACTAATGGTGCACAAAAGTCAACCCAAGAGTAATAAAACATGTGAAATAAAATGGTCCAAAATCAAACACCCAAAATAATTTGAAAAAGATCTCAATAATTTTTTAGAATTTTTAGATGCCTACGCATGACAATAACATCTATAAATTTTAGATTCATCTGAAAGGCAAAAAATCAACAGTAAGTAAAACAAGACCAATAATCCCTGCGACATAGTAAATGAAGCTGTAAACAATAAAATAGAGTACTACATCTAATCAAATAAACTAAAAATATCAAAAGACTAAGATGAATGCACTAATGTGTGTGTGTGTGTGTGTGTGTGTGTGTGTGTGTGTGTGTGTGTGTGTGTGTGTGTGTGTGTAAAGTCATATAAAAGTATTGTGAAAATAAGGCTTGTACCAAATTTGGGTATTTATAAATTCCTCCTATTTAATCTAGTGTTTAAGTGTAAATATAAATACTGGTTTAAAGGGATAAAATAATGCAAACATATGTCAGTGATTATGAACTTGAAGTTTTCATTGCCTCGATGTTTCATAGTGTCCATATTCTCTTACAAGAAATGATGTACGTAATAATATAGATTGTTGTCTAACTAAAACAAATTATATTCATAATAATAAATCAAAAAATATTATAAGAAAAACTACACCTATATGCTCGTGGTACTCTACCACTCACGAAATATGCTTATGCTATGAAGAAGGGAGATGCCCTAAGTCATCAATTGACCCAATCCAAATGGAGAAAGGTGGAAATTCCATGGGTTCTGAAGTGACCCAATTCATGTGGAGAAAGGTGGAAATGCCATGGTTCCTTAAGTGACCCAATTCATGTGGAGAAAGGTGATTTTAGTCTTTTGTACCTCCTAGCCATTAAAATGGATAAGCTTCCAAACAATTTAGGGAGAATAGCTAGGCTATCAAGGGAGTATAATCTCAATATGAATTACTCATTTAATTTATCTTGAACCTCTAGATGAAATGGGGAGCCTATGCTAGGCTCATGTAGGGTGAATAAATTATTGCATACAAACTTATAGTTTTAATATGTAACCTTTAGTATCATCAATGTCATGCTCTTAAGTAGAAAATTGTAATAGCGTGTGTGCATGAAGAATGTTTAGGCACCCAATTTGATCCAATTAGTGCCAACATAGTAAACTCTAATAGTGGATACATGCATTTCGTTCATACCCCCAATATGATCCAATTGGTGCCAACATAGTGAACTATAATAGTGGACACATGAACTATGTTCATGACTCTAATATGATCCAATTTGTGCGTATATGTAATATGGAATGACATAATTTGTCATTCAATCTAATCAATCTGATAATGTCAAAATTCCTCAAATAGGTAAGTTATATGACATATGTACTATACATTCCCTAATTTGTATAAATATGTGCCAATGCATGCCATGTGCATCATGACATGTCATTATATGGATGTATTTGAGTCATAATGTGAGCTAATATGGAGCATTTGTCCCAATCTTATTTTTTGTATCAATATGAACAAATTTGAACAACTATACCAATTTGAATATTTTTACCAATTTCAACAACTATGTGAAATGGGTAAAGCTCATTGTATGCCTCCCTTTTGATATGAGGGTTAAAGCTATTTAATCAATCATGTAAAAAATGTATATGAATAAATAATTGTGATTGTTTGAAAAGTGTATGCAATAAAACATGATCCAAGTCAATTGACGAAGAAATGTGCTTATCGATTATGATAAACTTGTTGTTCAAGGTTGAAAACATGTAACTTTGTAAATTTTTAGCTCTTGCTAATATGCTTTAAAATATGTGTGATTTGACTTATATATTTGTACTTAATATTAATTATCCACAATAGATATGTGAATTTGATAAAAAATATTTGGTGCAATCAATTTTCTCATCAAATGGTATTAATAATTGCTATAGGCAATATTTTTTATATAACAATAGGAGTATGGATGTTGCCCCATTTAGTAGGATCATGGCAAAAGTTTGTATAAGGAGTATACTCATAAATTTTGTGTTTTGAAAATCATCAAAAATGATCCTAAAGATAGTACCATGTGGAAGAATATATTACATGTGTTGTACCATGCCCAACGGGGAATGAATTAAATATACAAATTTGAAGGTATCATGCATACAATTTTGATAAGTATTACTTGGCAGATTGCATTGTCGTAATTTATAACATAAATTCATTGCATATAAATAATTTTATTATTTTAGTTTTTAAAATTCATTTGAACCATGGTTGATAGTGATTTGTGCTTTAAGCATCCAAAATGCCTCTACGACAAGATGTGATGTTAACTTGGTTTGAGCATTTGGAGAGCGCTTACAAGTTGATCAACCGTTGGACCTGGTATGTTTGAAAATTTCACATTTTGAGTTATTTCCATTATTTTGGAATATTTTCATTTTTTAAATTCATCTATGTTTAGTCATATTAATTTAATTTAAATATATTATGTAGGTGTCCTAAGGTTGACGATAGTGTTTGAGTTATACCAAATCTGTCTAGGATTCTATCGGACTCATCCTACATAAGCATATAAAATATGACAAAAGTGTCCAAAGATAATTAATAGGTATTGTATGATATTGAATTGTTTATATTTGACTGACTTACTTTAATAATTTTGAATATGATGTCATATTGTTGTGTTTTTGCAGAGAGAGATGCATGTTAGAGAGTCTCATCATGGTATGCATATGGAAAGCGTGAAAGGGTTAGATCTCTCAAATGCTAAGTGGAAGTTACTAGATAGAGCGGGCTTAGGATATTTTTCCTATCTCAATCATATGTCATTTGATATTGTGAGATTGTTAGTGGTAAGCACTCATGCAGTGGTACATAGTGGAATACATTCAAGGCATTTCATCACCTTAGTCTTTTATAGTACATCAATTTTGTTTAGTATGGATTTTTTGTCAATAAAATTTATACTAAGAAATATATGCAAATATTTAGCAAGGTTCAAAGACATGGGTTTCTGTAGGGCTATAATTTTTTGGCACATTCAAATATTCATAAAACTCATACAAGGGAACTTTCATATTTATAGCAAAACTAGATTTCATAGAGAGATCCACACATATTAAAAGATGTTAGGCAACCATTCAAGGATAGTTGCGACACTGCTTAAAAAATTATATGGATTAGTTTCATTTTTTCTACCTTTATTTCAACAGCTTGTGGATTAAATATGAACTTATCCACATGCATGTCTTTGCATATTTTATAGGAGCATGAGAGTTGGTACATGAGCTATACGAGCATAAAATATTACATCCACCTTCTGCTTGGTTTGCATTGATATGTCTGTGCATGCACACACATCAAAGTAGGGCATTATGTAGACATGTAAATTTAGTTCGAAGGTATTTATCAGTCTTAAAATTACATTAATCTAAGATACATGTGTGTTAGTTGATTATTGGTCCAAATTAAGCTCTTACTCATGTTTTCCCTCTGTGTTATGGTTGTATCATGTTGTATTCCCCCTATTTTTCTCTCCCCTCCTCTCTTCTCTTTCCCTCCCCTTTAATTTCCTTGGATTTTTGGAGATTTCAATTGAAATGTATATTATACAATTTGGGCCCTCGGAAATGTAGAGTGCACAATTTTAGGGTTGGGCACTTCTGACTCTTCTTTTTTGTTTCCTATGGATTGTGGGTTCTCCTTTGTTGGGTTTCTCACTCCTTGTGCATACCAATAGGGTCTTAATTTGAATTTGAGAAGCCTATAAATATATGGGATTAATACATTTAGGACATATAGTGAATGAGTACAAGCAATCAATTAAAGCATTTAGAGCATAAGTTCAAGAATATAAGGAAATATGAAGCATTTATTGCTACATTTAAAATAAATCAAACATTTATTGAAGTATGAAGAGTCATAATAGAATAGACACTACACCACGTTAGACTGCATGGCTGGAATGCATTAAACTTGGTTTGTTGTTTTTGATATTGTAAATTATTGAGGGGTTTGATGCTTAAAACCTTGCTAACACTAAGCACATGCTCCAAAACACAACTTTTCCTTACTTATTTGTAAATTCAATTGTCTTATTGAAGTTTTCAAAAAAGAAACCAATTTTCTAAAAATCTACATTAAATTTGAAAAATACGAACAAAGTTTTGAGAACCCTAAACTTAACAAATAAAATTGTCGAATCAAATTTTATATATCTACTATCTATTAGAAATGACCCTACACTTCTAAAAACAAAATTTACGCTTATAAACTCATCTCTTATTATCTATCACAAGCCCAAGCCAATTTAACAATTGAATAGAATTTTGCTATTTTAAATCTAATTAGGTTTGATTCCATGTTGTGCGTCTCCCTTGTCTTTTGAAAACGTGTAGGGTTAGGAATTGACTTGACTTAAAAACACATGCAAAGATTTATGACCTCACTTGAGAAGACCGAGGTAAGGTGAGATCCTTTTTGGGAAGTACATGACATTTCCGTCAATAATTTCGCCCTTCCGATGTGATGTCGACATTTAAACCAATGATGCACACGGCCCACGGGACCAGAATAAAAACAGGGCTTTGGCGCGGGGCTCAAATTGAATTTTACGTATTTTTATATCAATAAAAAGTCCAAATTCAAAGGTGGTATGTAAGGAGGTTTTGTATAAGTTTCTCCTACTGTATCAGAATTATACATATTCATATCAATAAAAAATCCGAGTTTGATTTTAAAATACCTTTGTAGGTTAGATAAACTTCTAGCACAAACTTTCTTTCTAAAAAAATACTCGCTCCGATATTTAAATAGAGATTTTAGCAATCCTCAAATAGAGTTGTTTACTTGAATATGGTTTTCATGTAAAAAATAATTCATTAATATTATTCCAATATTTTCAGAGAGTATAAATAAAACAATCAATTTGAAATTTACTTAAAAAATAATAATAAGTATTACAAAAATGTCCACTTCAATATTTAGATAAAGATTTTAACAATCTTCAAATGAAGTTGTTTACTTGAGTATGGTTTCCATGTAAAAATATTCATTAATATTATTCAAATAAATATTACAAAAATACCCACTTCGATATTAGAGATTTTAACAATCTCCATATTCCAAGATTTATTATTTTGGTAGATTTTTATGTTAAAATACTTTTAAAGGTAAGATAAATTTTTAGCATAAACTTTCTTCTTAAAAAAATACTCATTGTGATTGATTTTTAGATAAAAATTTATTCTTTTTTTAATGGAAAAAATTATATTTTAATAAAACTATTTCCTTCTTAAAAATAAGAATTGTATAGTTAACTCTTTTAGTAGTGGCCCTAGCTATGACGCCTTTCATAGTTTGGCCACCCACCACCATAAACTAAAAAAAAGCACCAAAAAAACATAAAAAAAAAATAAAACAAAAATAAAATATTGAGCCAAGGAAACAATTATGACTTAGTGATCCTCAAAATATAAGATGGGCTTAGTTCTTTGAGTCATGGATTTTGATTTTATTTTTGGTTAATGACAAAACACCCACCACCAACCCAAAACGCCTTCCCTGCTTGACCAAACTAAAACTAAAATTGTTAAAAATTTGGAATCCCTTCTTTTAATCTACCAAACCCTATAACGACGGGAATTCATATCCACAACAACTCCAAGCACTTGCAGACAAATTTGAAATAGTCCAAGAAGAACATATCACTTGTGCTTATATTTTACCCATGTGAGGTATACTCCATTTTGTACCCATATAAATTACATCACATGCCAACGTGGGGCAATTTATTTATGATACACATGCTTCCAAGATGACTTCTTATTAGGTTAGACATCAATGATTTCATTTCCTCTCTGACACATGATGTACATAAACCTTTTCTTTTGAGATATGTATTTCATAAGTTTGTTCCACATCTCAAAAGCAAATATATTCAACTCATCTTCATTTACAAACTCCAAGAATTTACGTAATGTTATTTTTAATATTCTAAATGAGGGTAATTACAAGTTACTTATTCCTATATCTCTCCAACGTATCAATTCCAATTATGGGATACATTCAAGGCATTTCATCACCTTACTCTTTTATATTACATCAAATTTGTTTAGTACCACTTTTCTGTCAATAAAATTTATACTAAGAAATGTATGCAATATTTAACACAGGTTCAAAGACACAGGGTTTTGTAAAGGTATTCTTGTTTGGCACAGATTCAAAGATGCATGGAGCTCATACAAGGGAACTCTCGTATTTATAGCAAAACTAGATTTCATAGAGACATCCACACATTTTCCATACATATTAAAAGATGCTAGGCAACCATACAAGGGTAGTTGCCACACTGCTAAAAAATACACATGTATTGGTTTCATTTTTTTCTTCCTTTATTTCAACAACGCACCATGACTAAATAGGAACTTATCCACATGCACATGTTTGCATATTTTATAGGAGTTTTAGAGTTAGTAAAAGAGTTATAGGAGCACAAAATATTGCATCCACCTTCTGCTTGGTTTGATTTGATATGTACGTGTGTGCGTGCACACACATACACACACACATCAAAGTAGGGCATTATGTAGACATCTAAATTTGGTTCGAGGGTAGATATCTAAACCATGAAAGACATATCACTTGTGCTTATATTACGTATATTTTTCCCATGTGAGGTATACTCCATTTTGTACCCGTATAGATTACATCACATGCCTACGTGGGGCAATTTATTTTTGATACACATGCTTCCAAGATGACATCTTATTAGGTTGGACATCAACAATTTCACTTTCTATCTTACACACGATGCACATAAGCCTTTTCTTTTGAGATATGTATTTTAGAAGTTTGTTCCACATCTGAAATGGGGGATATATTCCACTCATCTTCATTTACAAATTCTAGGAATTTACGTAATGTTATTTTAACTCTAAACAAGGGTAATTACAAGTTGTTTATTCCTACACATCTCCAACATATTAGTTCCCATCGTGGGATACATTCAAGGCATTTCATCACCTTGCTCTTTTATATTACATCAAACTTATTTAGTATTGATTATTTTGTCAATAAAATTTATACTAAGAAATGTATGCAAGAATTAATGCAGGTTCAAAGACATGGGCTTCTGTAGTGGTATTCTTGTTTGGCACCGACTCGAGGATGTATGAAACTCATACAAGGGAAATCTCATATTTATAACAAAACTAAATCTCATAGAGACATCCATACATTTTCCATACATATTAAAATATGCTAGGCAACCATACAAGGGTAGTCGCCACACTGCTAAAATATTTACATGTATTAGTTTCATATTTTTCTTCCTTTATTTCAACAACTCTTGGACTAAATAGGAACTTATCCATATGCACGTCTTTGCATATTTTATAGGAGCATTATAGTTGGTACAAGAGCTACAGTAGCACAAAATATTGCATCCACCCCCTGTTTGGTTTGCTTTGATATGTATGCGTACGCGCACACACACATCGAAGGAGGGCATTATGTAAACATCTAATTTTGGTTTGAGGGTATTTATCAATCCTGAAATTGCATTATTTTAGGGTATTTACATGTTAGTTGATTATTGGTCCAAATTAGGCTCCTATTGATGTCTTTTCCCTATGTTATGGTTATATCATGTCATGTTCCTCCTATTTTCTCTCTCCTCCTCTCTTCTCTCCCTCCCCTCTAGTTTCCTTACATTTATGAATAGTTTCCTTGAAGTCTACATTATACAATTTTGGGGCCCAAAAAATAGAGTGCAAGATTACAGGGTTGGGCCCCTATGACCCTTATATTTAGTCTCCTATGGTTTATGGGTTCTCCCTTGTCGGGTTTCTCACTCTTTGTGTGTTAGTTTGCATACAAATAAGGTCTTAAATTGAATATAAGAAACTTATAAATATATGGGTGGATTAGTGCATTTAGGACATATAGTGAATGAGTAGAAGCAATCAATTTAAACATTTAGAGTAGAAGTTCAAGAATATAAATAAATATGAAGCATTTATTACTTTATTTAGAATAAGTCAAACATTCTTTGTAGCACAAAGAGTCATAATAGAGTAGATATTACATCACATTAGACTCTTTGGCTGGAATGCATTAAACTTGGTTTGTTGTTTTTGATATTGTGAACTGTTGAGGGGTCTGAAAGTAAGTGGTGCAGCACATACCCCAAAACAAAGCTTTTCCTTATTCATTCGTAGGTTAAAGTATCTTATTACGGTTTTAAGGAAGAAGATCAATTTTCTAGAGATTTACGCTAGATTTGAGAAATACGAACAAGGTTTTGGGAGTCCTAAACTCGATGAACAAAATTGTCAAATTAAATTCTACATATCCACCATCTATAAAAAATGACCCTACACTAATATAAACGACTACACAATTTTTAAAAAAATCTCTGTTCATCTTAATAATTTTGAGTTCGCTTCATCTTCTTGGATATAATCATTCTACAAGTTTTGTTTACAACAATTATACCAAAATTTATTTTTTATTTAAATTAATTTATTAATTAAATATAATTTTACTATTTCAGGGCTACCATGTTTGATTCCTCGTCTTTCTAAAACGTGTAGGGGTAGGAATTGACTTGACTTAAAAACACATGCAAAGATTATATGCCCTGACCCCAGCGGACCAAGGTAAGGTCAAATCCTTTTATAAAGTACATGAAAATTCCACCAATAATTCCGCCCTTAGGAGGTGATGTCGACATTTATACCTAGGAAATAACATTATTTATGTGAATAAACCAATGATGCACACGGGACGAGAATAAACACAGACTTTGGCGTGGGGCTCAAATTTTAATTAAACTTTCCAAATTAGTCAATAAAAACAAATTGCACGACTTTTGACTCTATTGCCATTAGAGTTAAATTTTCCATGGTGATGGACCCATGGGATCTCGGTTGGACAATGGTATCAAATGTTAGCCATATCTTTGTTTTTATTTTGGGGTAAATATTGGTTAGATTTTTTTTTTTTTTTTTAATATCGAAATGGATAAATTTGTTAAAAAAAATATGTGGATTCATAATTTTAAAAGTTTTTATTGTTATTTTTGTGAATTTGTGTATTAAAAAAAAGTTCAAGTTTAATGATGGTATGTAAAGATTTCTGCACATGGTGTATTAAATAGGGCTTGAGTGTGTTTGAAGGCATTTCAGGGCTATTCATATTAAGTATTATAGCAGTAAATGTTGTTGTTTAGGTAAATCATGGGTCTTTTACTTTTGCACATTTTTTAATGGCATCGTATCGAGCTCATCAAACATTAATTAAGATTACTCTGTTTTTAAAGATGAAGAAAATTTAAAAAGTGAGAAAGTTTTATATAATAAATGATTTTATTTTAAAAAAAATATTTTTCAACTTTTTTGGTGCCAGCATGAATTTGAAAAGCTTGAGCATGTTCAAAATACTCATGTGCATGCTCCTCGTGAGAAAGCCTTGCTGAGGTCCAAATTAAGCACGCTCCAACAAGGACAAAAATAATACATATACGCAAGGTATGAGGAGGTTGTGATAAACTCATTCTCATTCTATTCTACTAAAATAACTCATATTTTTATAAAAATTTATATAATTGCATGTGGCAATGTGTGATAGTATATATAGTGCATAACCACCCTTCTTCTACATAACGCTGTGAAAGTCTCACCTCCTCCTTTTACTACTTTTATCTATAACTGAAAGTACAAACATAATCTCTCATTTTATTAATAAAAAATTAAAAAAAATCAATGAAAATATATACATTTAAATCTCAACATTAATTTTAGTTATTACTTCAATAAAGTAAGACTAGCCCTTAATAGTTCCTATAAATATTGTTCAATAAATATAAGCAATGTTTATTTGAGTATAATTTCATATAAAAAAGAAATCATTAATATAATAAAATAATTATTTTAAAAATTATTGGGAAACAATAATAAGTATTACAAATAACTATCATTTGGAAGAGTTTGATTTTAAAATACCTTTTCTTAGTAAGATAAACAACTATCATTTTGTAATTTGATTTTAAAATACCTTTGTTGGTAAGATAAATCTCTAAGAGAGACTTTTTTCTTCAAAAATACCCACTTCCATATTTAGATAGAGATTTTAACCATCTTCAAATAAAATTGTTTACTCAAGTTTGAATTATTAATATTATTCTAAAATTTATAAGATAATATAAATAAAACAATCACTTTAAAATTTACTAAATAATAATAAATGGTTTTACAAACAATTATCATGTAATAGATTTTGATTTTAAAATACTTTTAAAAGTAAAATAAACTTTTAACATAAATTTTTTTCCTTAAAAAATACTCAAACTCTTTACTCTTTAGATAATTTTTTTAGAAATTTTAAAATTTATATTTTTTATAAAACTACTATTTTTATAAAAATAAGAATTGTATATTGTTCTATGGGTAATGGTCCCATTTTTTAAGTGAGTTTTTTGAAGTTTCACAATACAAATAATTTATTGATCAAATTTTATAATTAAAAATTTAATATCAAAAAAACCTTCAAAATATCTTAATATTCCAACTTTTAATCTCATAAAAATCTTTCATTTCATTTCATAACTTAATCACCCACCACCACAAACTCAAAATAATTAAAATAATAAAAAATAAAAATAAAATATTGAACCACAGAAAGAATTATGACCTAGTGATCCTCAAAGTATAAGACGGGCTTAGAATGTTCTTTGAATCATGGTTTTGTATTTTATTTATGGTTAACGACAGTTATATATTATTATTTTGAATAAATTGGTTTCAGATAATTTGAGTGGACCACCCGGCGGCTGCAGTCCGTGGAGTAATAAAGAGTCTCTCAAAACCAGTCAAATTAAGGTGACTAACAACCGAATTATTCTAGAGCAGGTTCCACGAGCCCCAAAAATCAATAAATAAAATCAGAGGGACTCCTCTGGGATTTTTCTCTCATTGAAACAACTGGTTTCCGCACGCATTCGGTGAGTACTTTTTCCAAATCTGGTCATGATAATTGTTAATTTGCAGAAATCGAATTTGTTTGTGTATCTTTGCTTTATTCTTTCATTTCATGGATATTCTTTCCTGTGTTTCTCAGTTTTTAAAGATAAATTTTATCTTTTAGCTTAAAGTAGCAATGGAGATGGGAGACTGAGATAAGTTTTTCGGCGCAAGATGTTCTGTGGGAGGATCTATGAAAGTTTATTTACTTATCAAAAGAAAATGTTATTATGGACTGTAAATTCTCCGAGGATTGCTTTGTTATCTGCTAAACCCTATAGCGACGAGATTTTTTTTCATTTGGCGCAGTCGGATTTGGAAATCTGGAAGACGTTTAACTCGGTAGAGTAGTAGCGGACAGAGTCTCCACGAATCCACGACTCCAGAGTCCACACTGCGCAGGTATTTCTTGTACCTGCAAAACGAATACGGTATATGGAGGCCAGCAGTAGTATATAACTAAATTTCAGCATGGTCGCCATGAGAAAACTTTTTTAGCTCAAGACTAAGGCCTCCTTCCTACCATATAACATTGCTATGCTGCTTCCTTAGCCCTGCAGTCTTTTTTTTTTTCTTGTCGCTTGTACCATAGGGAGAGCAAAGCAGCACACACTTAAATCAATGCCATTCTCATTTGCAAAAAAATCTAGAAGGTAAAATAGCTCGGGCACCTGAAAATACAGATCAGTAAGCCCAGTACATGCAACAGAACAGATCCCTAATAATTCATTCTATGTAAAAAATTCCCTGCCATAGAGTACGGTCCTTACCAACTCTTTCACATCACTCATATCCTCAAAAATCGCTTGCCAAGTTGCACTTTAGTCTGAAAACATACGGTCGGCATAATCAAACTTTCCACCTTGTAGTTGAAGCGACAGAGTTGTGAAAGGTTCCACTCGAGCAAGGTAGTAAAGAACCTGTATAAAGACCGTCTACAATGTGTCCGTGTAGACCTTGTCACAAAAGACACCTAACATGCAACTGTAAATTAGATTACGGACTGTAAATTTCAAAGTTTTAGGACTTGCAACTACCAAATCACCTTCTCGAAAACCTATATATGGCTATTTTGGCCTCATTAGCTATTTGGCTTATTGAATGCTAGTACATCATTTTATTCTAATTGTCTGCACAGTGCAATCCTCTGCCTTCTTGTTGCTGTTTAGATCACAATTTGCATTTCAAGTCTGCATCTCTTGTTGTGTTTTCCCTCACTGCCTTCTTTGTTCAAGGGTCAGGGTTGCTCTGAAAGTAAAGCAGTTTCAATTGTTTCTCTCAAGGTTTCACACAGTTGTTTGGATTTGCATTGCCCCAGCAAGAATTATTAAATTCCCGTAGAGTTAGTGAGGGTCTGTCAAGATTATTAATACCTCTCGACCCTGCATCAGAGTAACATAGTACTGAAGTTGATAAACGACTTGTCAGACTCTTCACCTAATGCTAAATGAAGATTCTAAACTTCTTTGAAATTATCAATCCATTGTTTGGATTTTTTTTAAGAAAATAGTTTTTTTAGGCTATTGCTTAGACAATGGAGGCCTTCCCTATGTATTTTCACTTAAGAACTGAGTCATTTCTATAAGCTATGTTTCAGGGTAATCTATCGTGTCGTGGTCGCTTCTACCGTGGCTACATATTGCATATTAATAGACATAAAATCCTGCTTATTGCTTCTACTGTGGCTGCATATTCAATCGACATAAAATCCTGCATATTGCATTATTGCCTTTAATTGAAATTGGAAATTCCTGAATATATA
This sequence comes from Torreya grandis, assembly GCA_037957365.1. NCBI lineage: Eukaryota > Viridiplantae > Streptophyta > Pinopsida > Cupressales > Taxaceae > Torreya > Torreya grandis. The sequence continues at coordinate 1,252,088 of JARHVA010000800.1, forward strand.
TTTATGTAACCTGTTCCTTGCTACCTTTCTCCATAAAATTTCATCGTTCCGCAGGTAAAACATTGATTTCAGTAGCCCTAAGGAAAACAAAGATCAGAGTTTGCAGTCTATTAGGATGTTATTCTAAAAGAGGAAACAGAGTATTGATTGGTTCCCGTAATTGTTTTTATGTTTAATATGTTATAATGACTCAAAATTTGTATATATGTACTTGTACAGAAAACCGTTTCTCATTTGTTTCTTATGTAACCTGAACCAAACCCCCTTTTCTGCCACATTTCCTGTTTCTCATTTCTGGTAACCTACCCTAGATGTAATGAGTGCCAAGTAGACCATTCACTCTTTTGAGAGATGGATTCTTGTGAACCGCAACTCAAAAAAGCATGGGTCAATATGTATTGGCTTAAAACTACGCAGCTGAATCTAGAAAATCATATGATTTGATCCACTGTGGAAACACTTGTATACACAATTTTCTTTCTTTTTTTAATGTTGGTTTCCTTGTGTGGGTAAGTGGGATGTCCTAGTTTAGGGTTGATGAGCCATATGAAATATTGTCAAATAAAGGCAAATAGAATCAAAATGGTAACAAAGTTTTGATTTTCTATCATCAAATTGGTACAGTACATTGCCTTTGAACTAGCAGTTCATCTCATGAGTATGATTTTCTGCAAAAGATGCTTAAGTTGTTGAATTTCGGTCATGAATGGAATGAAATGATTTTAATTATGACCACAAGACAAAAACAGTTTATGGGACCACCTGGGTTCGTGGGTGTTTATAGTTTATATACATCAAACTGGAAGCAGAAAGAAGTAGAAAGGAGTTTCAAGGTCCTGTTAACTTCTTTTCAATGGTGGTTTTTCTTCTAGTGATTTTGATCAAGAATTCCCCTGCCTTTTATATCCTTGACCCATCAAATATTCCTGACATAGAGTTAACATCCAAGGTGTCTGCATATCTAGCCCGGATGCCACTATAAGCATTCAGTTATATTGCCAGTTTTTGCATCAACAGAACAGTCTCTGGAAAGTTGATGCCAAAGTTGATATCTAGTTGAGCAGTTCTATGCTTATAGGTAAAGAATAGTTATTATTTTTATTTTCAGTTATTCCATTGGAAAATTGGACTTTATGAAGCTCAAGCTAGGGCCATTTTCCACCGGCTGATAAATGAGAGTAAATTAAAGTAAAATTAAGTTTACCAGAATATTTTCTAGTTAAATTAAACAATTTTCTGTAGTAAATCCCATAGGTGCTTTAGGATACTGCCAAAAAACTGTCTTAAAGCTGCTTAGCGCTTGCTGATAAATCAGAGTATAATGAAGTATGATTAGATTTATAGAATATTTTAGAGTAATGTAAAATTATCTTGGAGCAGTCTATAGGTTCTTTATGAGAACCAAATAATGCAAAGTTATTTGACTTTAACCTAAGAGATTTCTAAAACAGAGTAACAGGCATGAAAAAAAGTTAAAATTTTTTTTTTTTATGTTGGTATACTAAGTTTGTGCATGAAAAAAAATAAAAAAATAAAATTTTATGTTAGTATACTAAGTTTTTGTGCAAACATGCCCTTAGTTTTTAAGTAAGCAACAAAGGCATTCCCAAATTTATTCTAATTTGATGGCATGTGTGCAAACTTGTTTCTATTCAGTGCAAGGTCACAAATGAATTTATTGATAAATAAAAATTAAGGCAAACCACAACTCGGCGGACATTATAAATTAATTGATAATCCTTTAGCATATCTGCCAGTTGCAAGTATTCTTAATCCTGTATGTTTTAATGTCCTTCTGTACTTTCAGCACTAAATTTACCGTGGGAAAATTAGATTATACTAGTGACATCTCATTCAGAAATGATGTGGCAAGAAACATCATTTGGTGCTGTAATATCCTCAAACACAACTCAGCCCTTGAATTTTAAAACCAACAATGAGGAAATCGCTACACTTAAGGAGAATTAAAAAAGGAGAGATCGTCCCATGTAAAGAGGAGCGCCACACTTGAGGAGCATACACAACATTAGTTAATTAATTAATAAACAACATTAATTAGAAGGAAGGACACCACCCTTGGAGGAGACATATCTCTTGATGGAAGGTTATGAACATATTAATAATCAGCGATTGGTAGGAAGGGAATCATCACTCATTCATTCAACTTTCTAATCATGTACAGACATCAACTTTTACATTGCTTTTAAGGACGAAACCCATTAACTGTATAACCAGATTTCAAGAATGGAAACCGTTGTCATCTCACTAACTCAAGGATGGAACTGTTGGCCAATTTTGGCCCATATACCAAGCTGTGCCTAGGTGGATCAAGTTGCTAATGGATGAGCAAATGAATAGATGTCCCGGATGAAATGAGTGGACCAGAGAGATCTCACAGTTCTCACAAAGCTTTTGAAACACTTTAAGATTGCTTAAAGCGTATTTTGTCAAATTCTAAGGGACAAGTTTGCAGAGCAAAGAAAAAGGTTCTTGAGCAGTTTTCATGGCGAAACCAAGCAGTTCAAGCATGAGTTTAGAAGATCTACAGACTCCATCAGAGGATCTATGGACTTTGTCATCAGATCTACGGACTCCATCAGAACTATGGATTCCATCAGTAGAGCTGCTTTACTTAAATTCCCTTATAAGTTAAAAATAGTGGAAAGTCCAAAGTAGGCAAGTGTGAAAAAACCCGATGAAGCAAGAAGAAACATTGCCTTATAATTCTTTCAGGACTCTCGGGACTCTCCTTTTCTTCACCAAGTGCTTTCTTTCGGAGTTTTTGTTCGGGCTAAGGAAAGGAATTTCTTTAGACATTTTGTTCAAAAGAAAAGTTCCAAAGGACAAGTGTTTGTTCAAAACGTCGGGAATTGTTTCGGACATTTTGTCCAAAACAATTTTCGGAAGGGTACTTTTCATTTTTCCCCGAAGGAAATGGCCCAATTTCAATTTTTCCGAAGGGTATGTTCCTTTCGGAAGGGTCCATTTTAAAAAATCCGAAGGGCACTTGCAAAGTTCCAAAGGGCACCTAAAGAATTCTGAAAGGCACTTGGAAGGAGTTTGAGGAGATATTGCCGTGGACAAATTCTCCAAAGGAAAGTGCCCAAGTTCAAAAAGAAAGGGACCTTTTTGATTTTTCTGAAGGGTATGTTCCTTTCGGAAAGGTCCATTGTCAAAAAGCTGAGCAATGAGAAACTTGAAGAAATAAGCAGGTAAGTAGTAAGCAGTAAGGAGAACAACAAATAAAGAGATGACACTTGTCAAGATCACGCGGACCTAGATCGACGGAGCAAAATAAGTCAAATGGTCAGGGGATTCCAGGATTTTGACATGTGGCAAGAAATGGAACGTGTCGACAAGTCAAGAGAAGGATCCAAGGGGCTCGCGATTGATCATGCATTCAGATCCAACGGAGCGAATACACAAGTGGGGTCGGTGAAATCAAGCATATCAATGACATAAAGGACCAAACGACTAAGGCAAACTCAACAGAAGTAAGACGACCCAAGTTGAACTAGGATGACAACTAGAACCAGCCCCATCATTAAAGTTCCTAAAGGAAACAAAAGAGTTGTTCGCACCCACTTGTACAAAGTGGGTGAGCGACTTGAATGAAGACGTAGAGCCATGCTTCTGGTCATACCATCGACAAACAACCGCCTATAACAGGGTCGATCATGATGCTACCAAGTACACAAGCATGGAGTTTTCATCCTCACAAAAAAGAGAATTAACGTAGTCAGGGGCTTGAACAAAAAAGGGATTTTCAGTCATTAAGACCCCCCCTTCTCCGTCCTTTCACAAAAGTCCCTCTTCTTCCATCCCTTTTCTGCTATATATACATGCTTTTGGGCCTAGAAATGGATCCCTTGACTGGTGATAGAAGCACTCTGTCAAAATTTAATTGTAACACTCTCTTGAATCAATACAAGATAACTTTCTGATTTCTGTTGAAGTCAAGTGTGCATTATTGAAGTTTAACTTGCAGAATGTATGTTTTTCCTCATCATCTATGATTTCTCTATGCATCTCGTTTCAGTTTTCTTGGTTTCTTGCAGGTCGTGTGACGTGTTAGCCTTTGGTGCCTTTATGAAGCGTTACGAGTCATAGTGTCTCTCTTGTAGACCTATTTCTTCCTGCCCTTCAAAGTGCATCTTCCCCTTTGACCTCCACACAGCTGCTCTGCTTGCAACTCTGAAATAGGATCAGCGAGACTTGTCTTGTTTAAGTCCAGTAGTAGTCACTAAGGTTCCCAGTTTAAATGTGGATCACTCTCTTTTGGTGCATCGCCTCCCTTAGCTTAGATTTTCCTTTTTTTTGTTATCCTCCTATCCCTTTTCCTTAGTCAGCAGTAGATTTTAGTGTGGGAAATGAGAGCTGAAGTGAAGCATCTGAGGAACTAGCCTCATTAAAAAGCCTAGAGGTTCGACCTCATGACAGGTTATGCACAGCATGAGGTTGTCCCAACGCTTGTAGCTAGGAGTGAGAGAGCTTGAGAAACTCTCCCACAAAGGGTGCAATTCTAGCCTACAACAGGAACCCCTTGAAGATTTATATTCTATTATTTGAAATTTGAAACTCTGAATTAAACAAATAATAAAATTTCATTTTATTATTTAAATTACTATTTCAAGTGCAAAGTCTATATTTATGAAATATTATCTTAAAGGAAATTCCAGAGAATCTAAATTATCGTATGATATTCCGATTAGGAATATTACAAGTGCCATAACAATGTGGTTAAACACTTGCTATGTGGCATGCATACAATCTATTTCATTGATTCTGTAATTCAGTCTTGTAATCATGGAATGTGGACATGCTCATTGTTGCCAATGTTTACATAAGTGTTGTTACAATTTATTTTTTGCTCTTACGCTCTTGAAAGTTGAAACATCAAATGACGTTTGACCTCAAATAATGGAAGTTGGACGGAGATGCTAATAGCCTAATACCACTGGTTGCCTTAGTTCGGTTGTAGTTTGTTTCTCTTCTTTTGGGTTCATCTTCCCTCAAGTTACATTTTTAAGTGTTGTATCGATGATGATTATCTATTTTAAATGTTATTGAAAGATCACATTGCAAGACTTGAAATAATCTTGTACATCCTTTCTTGAAGTTTAATTTATTACTCAATTCAGAATTTGTTTCTTTTCTGCTATTTGAATATTTTTATTAAATGATTGCTGTGGTGACCATTCCCTTCAAAAAATAAAAAATAAAAAGGTACTTTGATTGGATCTATGTTTAGCATTGTGTCCTAGATGTGAAAATATGTAGGACTACAATATTTATTTTAGTGTTTATACTATTTTATATTAATTCATTTGATACTATGCAGATTATATGCATAACATTGGCTACCTTATGATGTCCATATTGTCACCGTTCTCCGAGAAAAAATTAAAACTCTTGGGTGAAACAGATTGCTCATTCTTGGGCTGTTCTACCCTTTCTTTATAGGGCAATTTTCGTCTAATATTTCTTGGGGACAGTTTGTCTGATTCAGTACATGTTTTTCTTTCGCCAAAGAGGTAGTCTGGAGGGAGCTTTCCAATGATCATGCTTTGTTGATTCAGTCCTGTGGTAACAGTTTGCATTTGTACTTGTCTCGTTTAAATCTCAAAGAAATGGCTTTTGATACGTTTAGATTTGGTATCAAATAGTTTTATTTAATCTGAAAAGTTGATTTGTTGTTAGCAAGGGGATGCTTCATTTTATATTTCACTCGCATGTATCTCCACCTCTTCCATTGATTTCTATCAAGGAATTCAGGATTTAGGCTGCGAATGTACTTTCCTAAAATATACAATGCTTAACCTTTTTCTGATTTTGTGGTAGGAATTCCTGAGAAGAGTTGGCTTTAGTTATTCTTCATGTCCCATAGTTTAATTTTAGCAAGAGATTTTTGTAGTAGGAATTCCATTTAAAAGGTTGTGCTTGGGAATATTTTTCCAAAAGATGTGCTTCAATGTGTTGTGTTTCTTTTAACATCTAGACCTGGGAGGCAATTTCATAATTAATGTTCGCAACTATTATAACTCATTGGGTTATCTTCCACATTAGCATTTTGTGTTTTGGTTATGAATTTATTATACATCATACTTCAATTCCTCATTGCTATTCTAATTCAGTTCATCATTTCATACCTCATGTTGCTCATCGTACTTAGTAAAACATCTGTTGTGTCGTCTGCTTTAAGAGCAGGTAAATATTAGTATTATTTTTCAATTTAATTCTTAAACATAAATGATGAACAACTTATACTTGGACAGAAATAATGGCACCTTCAGAAGCACAACTGGTCACTTTCTGCACCAGATCATTTATAATACTTTATCTTGAATCAGTTTTTCTATAGATTACCAAAGTTATGGAAGGTCCATCTCAAGTGCAAAATCCTCCATTATTTTCTTAGATTGGCACATATTTTCCAAAATCAAGAGGTTATTGCCGATCATAATTTACTCTTGAACTTGATCTCAATAACTATATTCTGGCATTTGCTTTCCACTTAGCACTCTTGAGATTTACAACCAACTTGGAGATATTTATGGACATTACATTTTAGGTCAATACAGGATTTAATTTGGTATCATCTAGTTTTATTTAATCCTAAAAGTAAAACTTGATATGTTGCTAGGAAGGGTATGATTTATCTTATATTGCACTTGCATGTATCTCCACCTCTTCCATAGATTTTTATCAAGGAATTCAAGATTTAGGCTGTGAATGTACTTTCCTCATATATATAATGCGTAATGTTTTTCTTATTTTTGTAGTAGGAATTCTTGAGAAGAGTTGGCTTTAGTTCTTCTTCATGACCCATAGTTTATTTTAGAAAGAGATTTTTGTAGTAGGATTATTTTAGCAAGAGATTTTTGTAGTAGGAATTCCATCCAAAAGGTTGTGCTTGGGAACATTTTTCCAAAAGACGTGCTTCAATGTGTTGTGTTGCTTTTAACATCTAGACCTGGGAGGCAATTCCATAAGAACTTGTCTCCACTAATGTTCACAAATGTTATAACTCATTGTGTTATCTTCCACAATAGCATTTTGTGTTCTAGTTATGGAATTATTATGCATCATACTTCAATTCCTCATTACTATTCTAATTTAGCTCATCATTTCATACCTCATTTTGCTCATTGTACTTAGTAAAGCATCTGTTGTGTCGTCTGCTTTAGGAGCAGGCAAATATTAGTGTAAATTTTTAAATTTAATTCTTTAGAAGTACTGCAATTCTTGAACATAAATGATGAATAACTTATACTTGGACATAAGTAATGGCATCTTTAGAAGTACAACTGGTCACTCTCTACACCAGATCATTTATAATACTTTATCTTGAATCAATTTTTCTATAGATTGCCGGAGTTATGGAAGGTCCTTCTCAAATGCAAAATCCTCCATTATTTTCTTAGATTGACACATATTTTCCAAAATTAAGAGGTTATTGCCAATCATAATTTACTCTTGAACTTTATCTCAATAAATATATTCTGGCACTTGCTTTCCACCTAGTATTCTTGAGATTTACAACCAACTTGGAGATATTTCTGGACATTATGTTTTAGGTCAATACAAGATTTAATCTGGTATCATCTAGTTGTATTTAATCTGAAAAGTCTATTTTTTGTCAGGAAAGGGATGCTTTATCTTATATTTCACTTGCTTGTATCTCTGTGTCTTCCATAGATTTCTATCAAGGAATAATATTTAGGCTGCAAATGTACTTTCTTCAGATATATGATGCTTAACCTTGTCTGATTTTTGTAGTAGAAATTCATGAGAAGAGTTGGCTTTAGTTCTTCATGTCCCATAGTTTATTTTGGCAAGAGATCACAACAGGATTCTATCCAAAAGGTTGTGCTTGGGATTTTTTTTTTCAAAAGACGTGCTTCAATGTGTTGTGTTGCTTTTAACATCTAGACCTAGGAGGCAATTCCTTAAAAACTGGCCTCCACTAATGTTCGCAACTATTATAACTCATTGGGTTATCTTCCATAATAGCATTTTGTGGTTTGGTTATGGAATTATTATACATCATATTTCAATTCCTCATTACTATTTTAATTTAGCTCACCCATATAGAAAAATTCGTAAACCGCGATTACTCGGCAGCCAAAAAATTTGACTTGTACTCGCGACTTGGCAATTTTATTGCTACTTTAATAAATATATAAATTCATAAAATACACTGAAATACATAAAAAAAATGAATTGAATGTAGAGAAATGATTGTAGACAGTCATTCACCAATAGCCGAACCACACATCCAGCAAAAATCACGACAGAAAAGAGTAAAAATCACATTTTTTTCCGACGTTTTGATATGTTTCGGAAGAAGCTGGGTCAGAGCCGGTTAGCAGCCTGAAAACTGAGGTTAATGGCGAGTAACCGTGGTTAGTTTCTCGCTGTTAACCGTGGGTTTCAGACTGCTAACTGACCCACAGTAAATGTTGAGAGTAACCATTTGAGAAATTTTTTCAGGAAATGCGCGGGTAACCGAAGGTTACCCAGGTGTTTTAATACAATGAGCTCATCAATTCATACCTGATTTTGCTCATTGTACTTAGTAAAGCATCTGTTTGTCATCTGCTTTAGGAGCAGGCAAATATTAGTGTTATTTTTAAATTTAATTCTTTATAAGTAGCGCAATTCTTGAACATAAATGATGAATAATTTATACTTGGACAGAAATAATGGCACCTTTAGAAGCACAACTGGTCACTCTCTGCTCCAGATCATTTATAAGACTTTATCTTGAATCAATTTTTCTATAGATTGCCAAAGATATGGAAGGTCCGTCTCAAGTGCAAAATCCTTCATTATTTTCCTAGATTGGCACATATTTTCCAAAATCAAGAGGTTTTTTCCAATCATAATTTACTCTTGAACTTGATCTCAACAAATGTATTCTGGCATTTGCTTTCCACCTAGCACTCTTGAGATTTACAATCAACTTGGAGATATTTCTGGACATGACTTTTTTGGTCAATACAGGATTTAATTATCAAGAGAAGAATGCCTGCTTAATGTGCACGTTAGGGGAATTTAATTACCATGCAAAGAATGGTTGTATGTTTTGACATGAACTGAAGAAATAATTGCTGCTTGTTGGCTATTGTTTTTTAACGTCCATTTCCGGTTATATATCTATTTTGAGTATGTTTCATTTTCATATATTGAAAGAATCATGCAAATGAAAATACTTTAATGCCTTGTTTACAATGAATTGCAATAGAAAGATAACAATAATGGAAGTATCCCCATGAATGGCAAATCTTACAATGGGAATTTTTGGCCTATGACTAATGTGACTTATTGATTATAATACATTGCAATAGCAAGTTAACAATAATGGAAGAACACCCATGAATGGTGAATTGGACAATGGGATGTTTTGGTCTATATGACTGGATGTGACTTACAATCAGTTATTGCATTTATATCCTGTTCTGTGAACTAAATATGCATCTTATTTGCAGACAGAGGTGGAACAAACTATTCTTCAAGTTTCTTGTGTTTCTAAATGATGGCAATCTCAATCAAGGTTTGTTTCGTGGCATTCCAATATTGCTTTCAAGTTTCAAGTGTTAGGAAAAATTGTCAGGTACTAAATCCCATTCAATGTTGCATACCATTTGTTATGTACCCAAACATATGAATAACTATATAAATATTAAAAAACATGGTATAATAATGGGTTGTCTCAACATCAAGAGATACAACAGTATATCCCTTTACTTGTATTTATTACAAGGTCTATGTAAAAATAACTCTTCCATGTATTCGTTTACTCTTTTTAATTCCAATAGTTGATTTAGTGCAATGTATTAAGTTTTTTTCATAGGATACTCTGGATCAAATTTCAGCTGAAATTATTGCTACTAACCTTTAACATTATTGAAACATACTTTTTGGTTTTCCATTTTGCTGACTGCAGATTATGGGGCATCAAGGCTTGCCATTAGACATGACAGAGAATCCTTCCATGAGGTGAATGCTACATCCCCGTTCTATGGATATTGGATATATGTATTAGGTTTTATAGTTTAATTGTCATGTTAAAATCATACATGCGGATACATGTTGAATACAGACATGCTACAGTTATCATTCTTTTCACTTGATCCAGAGCTAAGATAATTGAGGTTTTATGAATAAAAATGTTAACATTTTCCATTGTGGTTTATGATTTTTCCTGTCTACTTGCTATCTTTCTCTTTTCTAGAATGTTGTTTATAGCTTCTGTGTTTGATGGTTCCACTTTGAAGGTTAGATTATCCTTAAGGCTGCCAAATTTAGATGATAAATATGTTCTAGTGCTGCTTTTGCCTGTTGATCTATACTTTAGCTTATTTTAGTTGTTTTTGAAGGTCAAAAGTAAAACAATGCAATGTTGATAGGAAGTTTGTACTGCCATGCGGTTCTTTTGGGCATAAGTATCTTTTCTTGGGTCACTTTCGTGAAAGTATGTTGTCTTAACTCCAATCCTTCCAAATTTTAGTAAAATGGGATGAAGCTTGTTTGCAGGGTAAAATACCTCGGTAAAAATCACAGATTTGCCTTAGAATTTTAGTCAATGAAGTTGACTTGTACAACATATTTTTGGCACATTAATATTGCTACACTGGAAACATTTATGTATCTCACCCAGAAAGCTGTTCTGGATTGCAGCTACAGCTTATATTGTCGTATGGATGAAATATTAATTGCTGTCCCGATGAATACTCATGTCAATCCTTTTTTCATGGGTTTTGGTTTTTGTAACTTAGCCTTTTCAAGCAAAGTGAATTTATACAGTCAAATGTGTAAGGATCCGCTGTCATCCATTCTGCAAGAGCAGCTTCTCATCTATAGAAAGTATGTATTTAAGAATGCCACATGATATCTACTAGGTTTGTGAGATGGCAACACGAGAAATTGAAATCACATTACTTAAACTTCATAGGTCAAGAAAAATGCAGGAAAGCACAATATTAACAATGCAAATATTGCTTGAAATTTGTTCGAGAAGAATGACCAAAAGCATTTGTGCAACATTTATCTTGTGGTTGACTATCAAAATGTTTTCTTTAACAAAAATCAATTTCCGAAACTTGATACATTTTATAGCAAAATTTGTTTTTTGTGATGCCTTTCAAATTTTTGTGTCATTAGCGAAGTAATTTTTTGGCATGGTTCCTAATGCAGGAGCATCCAAGGTGAAAGGCAATCTTGCATCAACCAAAAATATGTTAGCTTAGGTTTTTGTTTTGCGTGTTGTTTGTGGCCTTGTTTGAATACGCTTGTTAACCTTTGAGAATGATGTTGTGAAAGTATTCATTTGCTGGGGAAAAAGTGCGGAGATCTTTTGTTTGCTTTTGTTAGTTTGCGTGGACTAATAAGTCATAGACATTGGGCAAGAGGTTTCTTTACTGCTTTAGAGAATTGGATGGTCAAATTTTGTGAGGTCATCATACTTGACACGTGCCATTTATGCGAAAAATTTCAGATCATTGGAGTTACAATGGAAATGTAATGTTTGATTTTGTCGACATGCGTCATCTGTTTAGTCTGTGACACTTGGTAGGATAGTTCTTTAAGACTCTAAAGAATTGGATGGCCAAATTTGGCGAGGTCATAGTACTTGAATGTACAACCTATGTGCAAAATTTCAGATCATTTGGAGCTATTGTGGAAATGCATTGTTCGATTTTGTCATCATGCGTTATCTATCTAGTCTGGGACACTCAACAAGATAGTTCTTTAACGCTGTAAAGAATTGGATGGCCAAATTTGGGGAGATGATAATACCTAACATGTACAAGTTGTGTTTAAAATTTGAGATCATTTGGAGTTACTGCGGTAAAGTTATGATAGTTTTAGTATCTATCGTTTGGCGTGTTTTTGTCACTTGAGCATCAAGGATTCAACAATTGAGTTTTTCACTATGGTGGCACTTGGATAGTTGAGATCTATGGAGGTGATTGGTGATTTATTGCTCAACCTATGCATCAAGTCTCTCCTTGTGAAACGGTACTGTGTTGATGTTTGACAGTTACGTGTGACTATCTTTGTTCTATAACACGTGGAAGGAATCGTTCTAGATAGTTTGGCATTGATTCTGAAAATTGAAAGCCGCCTAACTCTTGTACGTTTTGTGGAAGATCAAGGAAGTTGAAGAGACATCCCATGAAGCTAGGGATGTCAGAGGAATATTCTGATTTGGTTAGAGAAATCAATTTTAAGAAGTAAGCACATTATTGTAGAGGGAAGTAGGGAGAGTAGAGTAGAATAGAAGTAGTTCATTTTTTCGTGTTTTGTTTTGGGAAATAAGCCTGTATAAGTGTGGCATGCTATAGATGATCCAACCATTGTAATGCTTGAATGAATGAAAATCAAAGTTTTGAAGTGTTGTTTATCACGTGTTTGGTCTGAGTTTATGTCTTGGTCTGAGGGCTATAGATGATCCAACCCTTGTAATGCTTGAATGAATGAAAATTCAAAGTTTTGTCACGTGTTTGGTCTGAGGTTATGTCTTGGTCTGAGGGCTATAGATGATCCAACCCTTGTAATGCTTGAATGAATGAAAATTCAAAGTTTTGAAGTGTTGTTTATCATGTGTTTGGTCTGAGTTTATGTCTTGGTTTGAGGGCATATTTAGCATCACAGAATTAAATGTTGTCCTTAGGTGGATACCCTATTCATGCTTGTGTCATGTCCCTCTTTTGATAGGGACATCTTGGAAGACTCTTAGCCTTAACTTATTCCCGGGGGCTAAGGGGCAAGCATAAAGGGAAAAGAGTATTGAATGTTTTGTTTGAATAAATGTAAAAATATATTTTTTGGAAAGTTACTTTGTGTTTCTTATTTCACTTAAAGAGGGGGACCTTTAAGGGTCATGAAGGCTTAAGTGATTTTAAGAAAAGATCGTAAGGAAAGGTCTTTTAAAACATTTTAAGTTACCGTCCCTTCCTCTTTTGGTCGCCACACTTAGATGGCTACAAAATTAAAAGAGGAATCATTTGGGAGAGGTTATGTTATGATTTTGGATATTGAAATTCGTTTATTATCACGAAAATGTTAAGTCATTTGCTTCAAAAGTGAAACCCTTCAAGCAACGGAGTTAGGGGATGAAAACCCTCTTCTTTCTTTGAGGTAGCTTCATTCAAGGATTACCATTGGAATCAACTAGTCCTACAAGGGTGTTTTAGACACCATTTGGTCATTTTCAGGTTGGTGACTTGCTCTTGGAGGAGTGGCGACTTGGTTTGGGAGTATATTCTCATGTTTTTGGGGTTTTTTGTGCCTTAAAGATAACTATGAAATTATTTATAAATTTTTGCATAGTGGTGACTTGATTTGGGAGAGGTTTCGACCTCTTATGAAGGTCATTTTGTCTTGAATTGAATTTTGAATTTTCTCATAATTTTTCAGCTTGGGCGATTGGCTTTTTGGGCTTTCTTAGCCATAAAGTTATTCAAAAAATTCATTAAAATTCAGCCTTTTTTTTTTTAAAAGCCTGGTAAACTTTTTAATGTGACCGGCGGCGCTGGCTAGACACGCCTAATACCGGTACCACGGGGCGGGGATTAGACCCCGGGACCAACAGAGCCGCAACGGAAGTACTTGGCCGATCGGGCTAGGTTCTGCGCATTAAAATTCAGCCTTTTATTGCAATAATATTTATGCAATTTATTGAGGGTTTCATAAGATTTGTGGCATGATAAAACATCTATAATTTTTAGTTTAAATTTGTAGCCAAGGATGCCTAGGGTTTGAAGAATAAATTCTATTTTTGAAGGGCTATAAGTTTTTGTTTGGAGCAACTACTGATTGTTTGGGGTTTAACATATTTTAAAACTAATTTTAAGCTATTTTTGAAGGGTTGTTGGCAGTTAGGGTTTGCTGTAATTAAATCAGAATTTTTTCATATTGAAGTAGGGTTTTCAAATAATCCTAATATTTAGTAAATCATCCTATTTGGGACATTACAGTGGTATTAGAGCTAAATCTTGGCTAGTTGTGGGGTTTCTAAGTGATACATGTAAGAGGCTGACAAAGATAAAATATTACTTGAGAAGCAAGAAGAAAGTGGGAGAAATTCTGCATACAAAAGACATGTCTCACTTGGATCAATCAAGGGAAGAGGCAGAAAACAGAGAAGAACAAAGGCTCGACCGGTACGCACAAGTCCAAGAACAAATGACTGCCATGATGTTAAAATTTGTGCTAACTATGAAGGAGATGAAGGGCGACAAACCATCCAATGGAGATGGTAGTGCTTATGGAAGTCACAACTTCATGGATCATCCTTCTAAGGGTGTTGGAGGAGCTTCATGTAGGCCTAACCAACCTACCTTTTTGCAAGATGAGGTGGCCATTACGGATGGAGAAGCACAACCCTCATTGAGGGACACTTTGTTCAAAGATTATGATGAATACATGACATATCTAGGCCCTCTTAGGGAACAAATGGATTTTCAGCTTTCACTTCTTGGAAGCATGGTCAAATGGGAGGCAATAGGGCTGGTTAAAAGCAAAAGGGCAGCCAAGGAGGACTCCGCCACGCTTTGGGTAAGCTTTTTCGTTCAAAATTTGATGGTTCCCCCAAAAGTTCAGCTAGGGCTTGGATCCAAAATGTGGATACATATTTTTCTCTAAGGCTTATGTTAGAAAAAGAGGCCATTCAGTTTGCTACCTTGCACTTGGAAGGAGCTGCCCATGAATGGTGGTATCACGGTTTGGTTACTCAAGGCCACCAACTCATTTCCTCATATGAGGAATTTAGTAAGAGAATTATTGAACGATTTGAAGTAGGGTATCCAAATAATCCTAATATTCAGTAAATCATCCTATTTGGTACATTACAGTGGTATCAGATTCAAATCTTGGCTGGCTGTGGGGTTTCTAAGTGATACATGCAAGAGCGTGACAAAGAGATAAAATATTACTCGAGAAGCAAGAAGAAAGTGGGAGAAATTCCGCATACAAAAGACATGTCTCACTTGGATCAATCAAGGGAAGAGGCAGAAAACAGATAAGAACAAAGGCTTGACAGGGTTGATCCGGAATTGCATTTTAGGGAGTTGGCACAACTAAAACAAAAAGACACGGTGGAAGATTATGTGACTGAATTTCAGAGGCTTTCAATCCCAGTGATAGATGTTTCATAGAGAAGGTTAGTGGTTCTTTTCATGGAAGGCTTGACTGATTCTTTTAGGGATTTGGTTAAGGCTTTTGATCCTTCTACTCTCCAAGGAGCCATTCAAAAAGCCCTTGATCTTGAGTCCTCAGTGCCACAAGGTAAAATTCTGCCCTTTAATTTCTAGAAACTAATTCTGTCAAGCCCTATGGACAGCCAAATGACAACAAATAGGGGTAGCCAAGGGGCGGTACTTTTGGGCCACCTAGATCAGCCCCCTTAGGGCAATTTGATAAGCCCAATCAACATGGTTAAGGGTAATTTGGAAGGCCAAACCAACATGGTTTGGGGCAGCAAAGAGAGCTGCCAAGAGGGAGTTTTGAGACAAAAAATGAATTGAGAAGAAAGAAATTGTGCTTTGATTGCAAAGACCCTTGGTCACGGGGTCACCATTGCTGTGGGAAAGATCAAGTGCACTACATTGAAGTGCATTCAGATGGAGAAATGAGGATGAAGAAGGGGCAACGACCTATGATGAGGAGCATTCGGAAATTTTTGGTGGAGAAGATTTGGAGGGCACTTTTGCTTCCCTATCAATATCCCCTTAGTACTACCCCTTTGTGCGAAGGGTAGTTTGAAAGGTATGGATGTCACTATTCTTATTGATAGTGGAGCTACTCATAATTTCATTGATAACAAAATGGTGGCTTTATGTGTATTACAATCTATTGAATTTAATGGTTTTCGTGTGACTATGATAGATGGCTTCACCATCCCTTGTACCACTAAAATCCCCAAGCTAAACATAATGATTGGAACACATCTCATTGAAGATGATTTTTATGTAGTTGGTATTGGGGAAACCAACCTTGTGCTTGGTATACAATGGTTGCACTCTCTTGGAGAGTACACCCAAAATTACCAAACAATGGAGCTCAAATTTGATGCCAATGGGAAGGAAGTGATTTTACATGGTTTGCAGGATAGGGCACCCAAGGGGGCAATGTCCAAGAGAATGAAGAGCATGATGCATGAAGGAATTCATGTAGGGGCAGCAAGACAAGTGGATTTTTCTGACTTGGAAGAATCAACTCTCATGAAGAGAATAAGTCACATACACGGCATGTGGGGTGAAGAAAAAGTGGGAAAAGGTTACCCCCACAAAAAACTCAATGATATGGGCATAGGGCAGCCTCTAAGGTATGAAAAGAACTTCCAAATTCTTCTTTGTATAAGTTGGTTTTTAAGGTATGCTAAAATGTGGTTTCTAAGGAACGTCTTAGTGAACAAGGGCTTGTCGAGAGGAGTCAATGGTAGTTTGTTCCTAAGGTATGGAAATAATTCCTTAATCCCTTTTTTTCTTGCCAATTCTAAAAATTTGTGCTTAAAATTGGTATTGTGGAGGAGTAAGATTCTATATTTGAAGATAATAAATAATTCCGAAAATTGCATGGGAAGAAATTTGCAAATACACTCAGAAAATTTTGAGTTTTTTCTGTCATTTCAGCCTAGCATACAATTTGGAAACATGGCAAATAAGGTGTCAACTCAACTGGTTAAATACACCCCAAAGTTTGAAACCAAGAGGACACTTGGTGTTGGTAGTAATGACGGGGTAAATGAGCCACTTCAGCTGAATATTTGCACATGAAACAAGGTAAAAAAGAGTAATGAACAACACCCTATAGAATCTGATTTTGCAAGGAAATGTAAGTTTTCCTTTGGGGACAAGGTTCCAATTGTTGCTTCACTCCTTCAAGGTATGCAACTTCCATGCTTGGGGAACTCATGTGCTTTCAAGACCATCAAGGTATATATAGAGGGCATCTCTTTAATATTTTTCAATTCTGATTTATTTTGCTTACTTATGTCCATAGTGTTTTTTTTTATGTGGCATAGACACTAAGGAATTGTTGGAAACCACTTTGGTGATGGATGGGTTGGCTTCAATAAAGAATTGCAGGGTTATTGAAAGTCAAAATAAATGGTTCAGGGTGGGAAAAGATTTGGTTCACTCCAATACAAGAAAACAAATGAATTTATGGGTCAAGGATGGAATTAACACTTCCACATATGAGTTTCCGACCCTTTGGAGATTCAAATTGGAGAGTTTGAAGGGTAGAATCAAGAACATATGCAGCTGTTATGTATTGCATAAAATAGAATACGCTTGGGGTAGCAAGGTAGTAAAAAGAAAAATCATTGGTTGGGTGGATAAGGAGGATGCTAGGGGCTGCACCATACCTAGCAATATGGAGTTTGCAGCCATACTCCATAAGGAAAGCGTTGCCAAAAATACAAAGTGAAGGGGAAGATAATTTTTTTGACTAATGTGATTGCTTCATATCCAGGTGTTGATACAAGGGCAATCAAAGCCCTAATATTTGAAGACTACCTAGCTGGAATATCATTTTCCAACCACCTTTGTGATACCAATTTCGAAGATTTTTTTGTTTTCAGCATCTTATGGGCATTTTTTAAACACTTGGGCTCAAGGGTAAGAAGTAACAATATAAGGTGCTGCTGGTCTTTCATTTTCAGCTTGCTTAAGCAACAAGAGAACTTCATCTACAGCTATAGAAGGCATCATCAAGAGAGGCTTGTCCATTGGGGTGTAATGCCCCCATTTTTGATCTAGACCCTCGTGGGACCCTTAATCCATTCTTGTTTCAAATGGTTAAGGGTAGAGGAAGGAAAGGGAGCATTGTGGGCCACTTGTGAGGAGTTAATAATAGAAAAGGTACTTTATATTTCTAATTTTGAGTTGAGTTATGAAAATACACTTTATGTTTCTATTTCACTTAAGTGGTGAGGTTTATAGGTCTTGGGCACTTAAGGCCTAAAATGAAATTAAGAGGATCTTTCAATATTTTAAAAAGAAAGGTAACTCTTCCCTCTAATTTCGGATGCTACACTTGGAGGAATGGCTTATAAAGGCAAGTAAGGATTCAATTGAAGATGATGGATAATTGGAATTATTGATCAAATATGTCAAGCTTGGTTTCCACCTCTTGAGGACGAAAACCTTCAAGAAGTGTTTTAGTTTTGGGGACGAAAACCTCTATTCTTTCTATTTGAGCAACTTTATTCAAGGGTTGTAAGTGAGCTTCAAACTGCATGTGTTCATACAAGTGGATTTATAAAAGTGTTTTGAAACACCACTTCTAAAAATTTGAGTAAACCTAGGTTCTGTGGAAAAATATTTTGAAAACTAGGGTTTTCAAAATTTTAAAGCAAATTTTGGTGGCCTTCCCATGGAAGAAAAATTTTGATATTATTTTTATTTAAGTCACTAATTTTGTGTTCAGTTTGAGCTCTTATCTGCATTATAATTCCAAGTATTGAGGGAGTTATGAATTTTTGAAGTTTTACCCTGTTTATAAGAAAAATCAATTATTGTGGGCAACAAATTGTTTGAGAAATGCTGATTGCAGGTTTCTATCTTGGGTGATTTGTGTTGGAGGGGTTTTGCAGGGTTTGTAGGGTCATTCAATGCCCTAGAACATTTAGAAATTATTCTCGCAATTTTTGGGCACTTGGGCGACTTGTTTGGCAAGCTCTAAAAGGTGCGTTGGTGAGAGAAAACCAAGGGATAAATTCCAAATTTGTTCATTCTATTTTTCTGGGGTGTGGTGAACTACTTAGGGAGTTTTTCGAGGCATTTAAGGGCTAGAAAGTACAGCGGTATTTTCAAAAAAAATTCAGAATATTTTTGTGAGGTATTTTCAGCATTTCATCATATTATTGGAACCCCAAAAAGGTACTCAATCTCTAAATAATTTTCAACTTCTTGTGGATTTTATTTAGATTAAATATCATACATTTTTTCAACTAGGGTTTGAATGGTTATAGATTTTCAGATTAAAGTTTGTGCTTGGTTTGGCTAGGGTTTGTTGGTTGTCGTCCCAATTTAGGGACATTACACGGGGGCTAAGGGACAAACATAAAGGGAAAAGAGTATTGAATGTTTTGTTTGAATATTTGTAAAAGTACATTTTTTAAAACACTTTTTTTTGGTTGTCGTCCCAATTTGGGGACATTACACGGGGGCTAAGGGACAACCATAAAGAGAAAAGAGTATTGAATGTTTTGTTTGAATATTTGTAAAAGTACATTTTTTGGAAAGTTACTTTATGTTTCTTATTTCATTTAAAGAGGGGACCTTTAAGGGTCATGAAGGCTTAAGTGATTTTAAGAAACGATCGTAAAGAAAGTTATTTTAAAATATTTGAAGTTACCCTCCCTCCTCTTTTGGGTGCCACACTTGGAGGGCTACAAAAGTAAAATAGGAATCATTTGGGAGAGGTTATGTTATGATTTTTGATATTAAAATTGGTCGATTAGCACAAAAATGCTAAGTCATTTGCTTTGAAGATGAAACCCTTCAAACAACAGAGTTAGGGGATGAAAACCCTCTTCTTTCTTCGAGGGAGCTTCATTCAAGGGTTACCATTAGAATCATCTTGTCTTACAAGGGTGTTTTAAACACCATTTGGTCATTTTCAGGTTGGCGACTTGCTCTTAGAGGAGTGGCGACTTGGTTTGGGAGTGAATTCTCATGTTTTTGGGGCTTTTTGTGCCTTAAAAACAATGATGGAATTATTCCTAAATTTTTACATAGTGGCGACTTGATTTGGGAGAGGTTTGGACCTCTTGTGAAGGTCATTTTGTCTTGAATGAATTTTGTAATTTTCTCATAATTTTTCAGCTTGGGCGATTGGCTTTTTTGGCTTTTTTAGCCATAAAGACATTCAAAAAATTCATTAAAATTTGGTATTTTATTGCAATAATATTTATACAATTTATTAAGGGCTTTATGAGTTCTGTGGCATGATAAAAGCTTTATAATTTGTTAGTTTAAATTTGCAGCGAAGGACGCCTCGGGTTTGAAGAATAAATTCTATTTTTGAAGGGCTATAATTTCTTGTTTGGAGCAGCTATTGATTGTTTTGGGTTTGGCATATTTTAAAGCTAATTTTGGGATATTTTTGAAGGGTTGTTGGCAGCTAGGGTTTGTTGCAATGAAATCAATTTTTTTTCATATTGAAGTAGGGTTTCCAAATAATCATAATATTAAGCAAATCATCCTATTTGGAACATTTCAGCTTGCACCAATTCCCCTAGGGGAATCCCCTAGTGAAATTGTTCAAAAATTTACTCTATTAGTATTTTAGATATTAATCATCAATCTCTCCACCAAACTCTCCCTTGCAAAAGATCTTTGACAAATCAAAGAGGAATTTTCTAGAAAGACGAATCATGTGCTTATTTGATGAGGAAATTCATTAGCTGAACTTTTACATCAAAAAATCAAGAGTTACATGAGATATATCTTCAGATGTTTTATGAAATAAAGTTTAGACTCATTTTAGTCATATCAATCATGGCTGCTTATGTTGATACAGGAAAATTCAACTTATGTGAATATATATTTATCTTCTTAGAAATTCAGCATACGTGATAATGATGCCTTTTAATTTCATCTGCACTGCAATTGATGGTTGAACTCGTAGCTGAAAAATGGTGGAGATGCCTTTATTGGATTGTTTTGCATGTGGATAAATTTATCCGAGGTTGTAGCATGTAAATAATTATATGTTTTGTTTGTTAGATATTTAGATATAGGTAAATAGGGCAAAATAGCTACATATTATTTTATTAAAAAAGAAGCTTATACAAAATATGATGCACACAAACTACATTATTCTTTCACCCTCTAGCTTAAGTAAGCTTACAGGACAAGATTTACATACGAGACCCAATTGTCCAAACTATCAACTAACTACAATGTTTCAAGACTAGACTTTTTGCTTGGTGAAGGGCCGTGCGGGGTGCAAAGAGAGGACATGGTGTTGGGTTGGTCATGGAGGCAATTGTATTGGAGACTCAACTTCAAGAGAGGAGACTTTGAACAATCCAAATATGACCTCCTGTACTCCAAATAGGTGGTTGTATATGCTTGTTAAAGGACAAGGTTCTTCAACTGTTTCCATGTCAATTCTTAATGAAGACAACTCTTGGCATCATGCAATAACGTCTTGCTTACAACCTACATACTACATTGTGGATTGTCATGTTTATGTGTTGTATCTAGAACAACCTTCTATCTTTTACCTATTTAGTGGCTTGTATACGTAGAGACCCATTTCTAGGTCTAATACACTTGAGACGTTTTGATACCCCCAAATGTTGTTTTGGGGGGTGTCCCTTACCTTTTAAGCATTTCAGGAATGTCTACATGTTCCTAGGAGGGTTGAGAGTATCTCAACCTCCCCTAGGATGTTTGAGGGATTTCATGCCATCCCCCACATAGTTGGGAGACATTAGGAAGGAGCTAGGACATCTAGGGGAGGTTGGGACGTCTCCCGATTGCCTTGGGGACTTGTAGACATCTTTGACAGCCTACATACACAACATAAAAAAACAAGGAAAAAAAAAACATGAGGCATAGAAAAGTTAAAAAAGGTGCTCAAAAGTCAATTTGCTAATGGAGATGTTATAGCATGGAATTGCACCCCTGTGGGAGAGTTTTTCAGGGTCTCCCACTTCCGGCTATAAGCATGGGAACAACCTCAGGATGTGGGTATCTTATGGTGAGGTTGAGCCTCTAGGCTTTTTAAAGAAGCTAGTTCCTCTTGGTGGAGCACCAAAAACTACTGCTAAACTAATGCTTTATGGGGAAAAGGGTTAGAAGGGAGATAAAGGCTCCTAAGAAGGCTAATTAGGCGATGCACTAAATTTAAATGATCACTCATCTATGCTTGAACCCACACTAGATCAGTCATGAGACAATATGGACTTGCACTATCTCAAGATCAAGTAAACACACGCTGGAAGAGGTTCAGGCAGAACACTAATCCAGACCTGCAAAAGCTTGAAAATACTTAAAAGAGGCAAGCAAAAGGCTAATGGACTAGGAATACACTCATTCACGAATCCACCAAGCACAAGCATACTAAAACACTAATCGAAGACAAGAAATAGACAAATAAATCATCTCATTACATTCAAGAGGTAGTTATTACAATATCTCGATAGGGTTATCCTGGTCGAAGGAGCATGCTTTTGCAAATGTCTCAATGAGCAACCGTCTTCCAACAAGATGACAAAATTCCAAAAAATTGGGGCCCCTTTTAAAATGGAAGACGTGAGGTATATATAGAAAGGGGGAGAGAGAGAAAGGGCCGCGTGAGAAGATGGGAAGAGGGAAGAAGTCGTTGAGTCGTTGATGACTGTTGACTATTGCCATCACCACTGCCTTGACCATGAAATGCGTTGCTCAGGATCGCCGCAAAATCTTCTCGAATCCCTCCTGCATTTAAGTCTCTCTTTGGTGGATATTGATAAGCCATGTCACGGGCAACTGGAACGTCGCTTCTTTGCGCAATTGAATTGATTTCTACATTAAAATCGGCAGGGCGTCTTTTCACTTGTGCGTCCTACGTGTAGGCTATTGGCCATGTCATCAGAGTCGAAAGACAAAAACCTCGTCCTTTTCTGTTGATTGGCCGTCGAAATCCCACCAGGACCCTTTGAAAACTTGACCTTTTCTTATCCATTGATCTGCTGACCTTGGACTCCCGCGAACCGTTGGTCTTTTACTAGTTGGATGCCCTTGTGCCACTTGTCCTTGATCGATTAGCCCTTCGGATTTGCTGACCATTTGAATTTAACGTTCCTCGGCTTTTTTGCTTTTCCTGGCCCTTTTTTCCGCGGACTATCTTCCCTCAACAATTTCCTTGGGCCTTTTCTTTTCCACTTTCCCAAAGTTATTTCTTCGGATATTTTTCCTTGGGCTTGTCTTTTTGAGAACCCGAGCAGCACTTCTAAGACCAAATCAGGGTTTTGATGTCTCATTACTTATTTTGGGTTTCTGACTGCTCACAACTTATGAAGTAATTAAGTAGTGCTCCTTGGAGAACCCGAAATACACTGCCCAGACCAAATCGGGCTTTCCAAGCCCCACTACTTACTTCGGACTTATCATTACTGATTACTCATGAAGTGAAATAAGTTGTGCTGTTTAGGAAACCCGAAGTTGTCTCCTTTGAAAAACCTGAAGACTTCCCAATGAGATAACCCGAAGCCTTTTGTTCAAGATCATTTCGGGTCTTTAACACCTTGTTACTTACTACTTTGGAGCTTTGCAACTCTGCAACTTATAAAACCATTTAAGTCATGGGCTGTCGAAAGTCTGAATTCTTCTAAAGACTTGCCATTTCCTGCGTGAAAGTCTATCTTCTCACACTTAGGCAAAAATTGGTATGTGGGCCAAAAAATGGACAATAGGAGTTGAAGGAAAATAGGTGGAGAATAGATTTATGTTATCTTAGATGGCTGATCGCCAACTCATCAATATCATTGTGATGTGACACAGGTTTTTATTTCCTCAAAGTTGTTGGTTGTTTAGGATAGTGCAAGGATTTGATTTTCATTATAAGATATTGAAGGATGCAATTGAGGTTGAGCCCTTCAATATTGTGCAAGTAATTACAAATGCAACGTTTATGCGTAGGAAAGCACGAAAGACTATTGAGGCTGCCTGTAGGCACATGTATTGGGCCCCTTGTGTGCATGCAATGAACAATGTATAACAAGACATTAATAAATTTAATATTGCTAGAGAGGTACAAATGCTTATAGGCAATCACCACACCTCATTGGAATTGTTTGTCTTTTCCATGGAAGTCATTCCTCAAACTTGGAGAAGAGATTTGCCTATTATTTCATATTGTTGAAGAGGAAGCTTGAGTTGCAAGAGCTCATGCAACTTTTAATTATGACTCGAGAGTGGTCTAAGTGGGTGGAGACCAAGCCATAACAGGGTAGGAGAATGAAGGGTGTGGTAGTTAGAGATGGGTTTTTGGCAGATGTGAGGTACATTGTGTTCTTTATTGCATCTGTTATTACTGTCATTTAATATAGCGATTTTTTTTTTTTGGATTGAAAAGTGCACTTTATTAAATAAAAAAATTACAAAATAAAATACAACTAGTCATACCAAAAAAATGGGTGGAAGAGTCACACCCCAAAAGCACACCGGGCTAAATAAGCCTCGGGAAAGCGACAAAAGCATCTAGAAGGCCAGACTGGCCAGAAAGTCTAACACGTGCACACTAACAAAAAAAAAAGAGATAATACACCAAAAAACCATATCCTTAAGTAGTAGCAACGAACATGGTAGTAGGCGGTGGAGGCGACAGAGGATCCTGAGGCTTCCCTCCCCATCCCTCGTTAGTTGGGGGGACCTCATCCAAGGTAAGAGGCTCCCACCCATCATTTTGTTGCTCTTGAGTTTGCTGAAGTTGTTCAGGAGTCTGCCGAGGTGGAGAAATGGCAAGTGCAAGGCGCAGAAACTTGTCTTGCTAGGGAGCCGCCCAGCATTCTCGACTGCCACTGTCACGACGAGATGACCCATGCCGAGGAGATGGCCAACGAGAGTGGGGAGAGGAGCTCCTCCGATTCCGGGACTTGCGGCTACGGGACTGCGAACGCCTGACTGTGCCATCATGTCCTTGTTCCTGAGGAGTGTGATTGGGTGGCTCCTGACTGACAGCACAAGGGGCATTACCCCAATGATCCAACAACTCCTGTAGGTGGTGAAGCTCCAACCGCACTTTCTTCGTCTGACTCTGGATTTGAACGGTAACATTGGAGATTACATTAATTTTGTTAAAAATTGAAAAACCAATTTCCATAGCTTCATGATTAAAACAAGATTTATTTATAGACTTCCAGATCTGAATTAAAATATCAGTGCAAAAAATCTGCCAAAATCTTATGTATCTTGTAGGTAGCAAAGTTGAGTCCCCCAAGAGAGCCATTTTCCAGGTGAACATTTTAGGTCTGAATGGTTTAAAAAGAGAGTGAATCCATCTCCAAGCAGATTGAGAATGGGGACAAAACCAAAAAAGGTGCTTAATGGTTTTTGGACGATGGCAAGCATTACAAGTGGGATTGAAGACCCCCATCTGCTTGAGCCGGTCTCCAACAGGGAGCCCGTGATACATAATGCACCAAAGAAAGTGAGCTTTTTTAGGCTCCAACAGAGCCCCCCAAATATTATTGAATCTCCTCGGCCAGACATGGTGAAGAGAGTTAAGACTCCACCGTCGGTTGAGAACTTCAGTATCGATATGTTGGGGAGCAAGAAGATTATATCCCAACTTAGGCGCATAATGACAAAAAGAAGTGGCAGTAGGCCAATTCCAATCCTTCCACCACGGGATGAGAGAGGACACTCTAATTTTGTGCAGATACTCATCCTGTATGGCATTTTGAATATCAAAAAGAGATTCTTTGTCCTCTTTGTTAAGCTGAAACCAATCTTTCACAATCTCCCAGGGTAACCAGTCCCGAGATATCTTACAGAAAAGATCGCCAATGCTCTGAATACCCTTTTTAAAAAGCCTAAGACTTTTTATCCAAGGCACCAAGGCAAAGGGAACATTGTGGAAATTGAGAATAGGCGACCACCAAAGAGAATGAGAATTAATAGAGAGGCCAGTCTTGAATCCATCTCCAACCTAGACCAGGTGAGATTTAAGTTTCTCCCAGGCATTCGATATGCTCTGTGTGACAAAAGAACGAGTGATTTTAACAGGCACAGGGGTGAGAAGGAGGGTATGCATGCCAAGCCCCTGCCATGCCTTTCTGCCAAGAGGAGATGCTTGAGCAATGCAATTTCTGATAAGGATCTTCCAAGCTTCCTCTCCTTCCAATCCTCGAATAATCCACTTGACATTGAGAGCAATGCCTTGGAGCTTAATGTCTATAAGGCCTCGGCCACCTGCTTCTTTAGGCCTACAACTAATGGCCCAAGACACTCTGTGAAACCCTTGATGGCCCTCAGAATTGGCTCAAAGGAAGTCACGAAGAAGCTTTTCCAACTTGCCATAGGAAGCGTTAGAAGGGGCCCAACAAGAAGAATAATAAACATGTGTGGCAGCCAAGACCTTAGAGCAGATCTGAAATTTCCCAGCCAGAGTAAGAGGCTTAGCCATCCAATAAGCAATTTTTTTTCAACCCTATGTATGACATAAAACCAAAGATCAAGAGGGGAGGCCCGAAAGACAAAAGGAATGCCAAGGAATTTAAATTGAACACTGGGGAGGATCCATTGCCATTGGTACCCCTCAAGCCAAGGGGGTTTTGGAGACAGAGATTGCTTATAGCATTGGGTCTTTCTCCATTGGATGGAAGATCCTGAAGCCAAACAAAAATTATCAAGGCACTACATGGCATTCCTAACTGACTCTTCATCTTCTTGAAGAGTAAGAAAGGAGTCATTTGCAAAGTGACCATTAACCAATTGACGCCCCGAGGTAGGAAGAGAGATACCTTTAACCAACCCCCTAGAAGTATAGTCAGCTAACAGGGAATTAAATCTTCTGCAGCAAGCACATAAAAGGCAGGGGCAAGCGAACAACCTTGTTTGATTGATCTGTGGCGCTCAAATCTATGAGACTGGGCACCATTTATGGTGATGCATGCTCCAGCATCCTGAAAGAGCATGTTAACAGTGTGCACAAATTTTGCTCCAAAGCCAAGAGCCTGCAACATGGCGGTGATAAAGGGCCATTCTATGCGGTCATAGGCTTTCTCAAATTCAATCTTGACAAAAAGAGCTTTTTGATTGGAAGTTCTAGCCCATTCCATGCCTTCCCAAACAACTATCACATTATCCAAAATATAACAATTTTGAATGAAACCAGTTTGTTCACTCCTCACAATGAGAGGAAGGATATGTTTGATCCTAAGGGCTAAAGCTTTGGCAATGATCTTATAGGAAACATTCAAAAGAATAATAGGCCTCCAATTAGTTAGTATTTCTGGGTCTCCAGCTTTGGGAATGAACTTGATATTGCCCTTATTAATTAGAGTCCCCAAAGAATTGGTATGCATAGCTTCAAGGTAAACCTGATGATGGTCAGGGCCTATAGTGTACCATAAGGAATGGTAAAACTCACATGGGAACCCATCAATTCCAGGAGTCTTGTCAGTGGCCATCTGTGAAACGTCCTTAAGATCATTAAGACTAAGAAGTCGATCACAAGCGACTCTCTGGGCCTTTGAAAGCTTATAGGGCACAACTCCCAAACATTGGTTGAGGGCATCTTGTCTGGCAGCAGTAGCTGGTTGGGAGGTGAACACCTCTTGGTAGTGAGCCACAAATTCCTGTAGCACCTCAGGTAATTTGGTTAGGCATCCAACTGCACCTTTAATGGCCTTAATCCTATCAACTGCCTGTAGAGACCGAATCAGGACAAAGAATTCCTTGGTCACTTTGTCACCCACTTTGAGCCAATGCATTCTAGCACGCAGTTGAGCTCCTCTGGCATTGTAAGCTTCCGCAACTTGAAGTTTGTGCCTCCATTTAGCTACACAAGCTTGTAGTTGCACATTAAAAGGTGAGGCTTCTAGCTCTTGGGAGGCTTTGATAAATTCTTGATTGGTGGCATGCTGAATACACCTTCTAAAGGAGGCAGCTTGTTGCCATATATTCTAAGGAAGTTGGCAGTACGTTTGATGGCATCAGACCACCACATAATCCAACCAGTGGACTCGGTGGGTCTTGGTGCAAGATTCCATATACGGCCAATGTGATTCAAGGTACGTTCATGCTTGAGATGGGTGGTGTTGAGGTAAAATTGGGTAGTAGGCACTCAAACTTGAGGGCTAGTCCACTCAACATTGAAGCAAATGGGAAGATGGTCAGATAGAAAGGTGTCGGGTATAGCCAAGACCGGTCGGTCTTGTATAGGTGCAAAATAGAAAAGATCTTGTTCGGCTAACAGAGACCGATCAAGTCTTTTGAGCACCCTATCCTCACCTTGGCAAAAATTAGACCAAGTGAACCAGGACGAGTCCGAATCTTTCCGTCGGTGGTGGTTGGGGTCGAACACCCTGAGTTTGTTACACAGATAGAACTAAGCCTCATGTTCTCCTGCACACCATCGCATGGGAAGCCGCCCTTCTTTGTCTTCTGGGGATTCTACCATATTGAAATCATCGCAAAGAATCTAGTGAGCATCTGGAAGCGAGTTAGCCAACCATCTCCATAATAAGGTATGGTCAATAACATCATTAGAAGCATAAAGATTAACTAACCCAATTATGCGGTTGTCAAAATCAAAAAGTGTCCAAATCACTCGATTTAAGGGGTTGGACCCCCAAGAGATGATGTGTTGGGAAAGCTCAGGCACCAGTAAGGTCACTAGCACTCCTCTGCCAGACTCGCAATGAGTGGCCTGACAGATGGCCCCAGGCCAGATCATGCGAGCCGCAACATGGAGCATGAAGTCGACAATCTTGACTTCTTGTAAGCATAAAATCTTCATGTTTGAAAAGAGTTGATAACTGTTCCTGACCGTATACTTACACATCAAATCAGTAAGACCTCTCACATTCCATGTATAGACTAACAAGAAGAACTATCAAGATTCATATCTCCCTCTTCCGTGAGGTTTGAGAGGGCTGAAAACCTGTTGAAAGCACCGGTCGAGATTCTAAAATCTCCTAAAGTAAAGGGTTGCCGTTTATGCGACCCATATTCATCTTCACCAGAGGGTGAAGGGCTACGGGACCGGTGTAGCACAACTTTACGGCTGAAGGTAACAAGGTTCGCATAATTTGAGCCATTCACCCCCAAAGGGGGTTGTGAAGGGAGACTAAGTGTAGCAGAGGCCGGCGGAGGAACAATGGTGGTGGCCGCTTGTGGCGAGTGTGAAATGGGTTTAGGTGGCTGAGGTTGCGGAGATGGAGGTGTTTTAGCTGGAGCAGTGGCAACAACAGAGGCTTGTGATGGGCGAGAAGCATTGTTCCTGGTAGGTGCTCTAGTAGGAGCATTTTTGCGGTTAGTGACCGTGGTCCACCCGTCAGAGGTGCCAGCTAAGGGTTTTGGGTCGGACCCATTACGTTCTTGGGACATGGTGGAAGTGGGGACCATGAGCGAACACTCCCTAATCATGTGGGAGGATGACTGGCAATGAAAGCAGCGGTTTGACAAATGTATGTATAGCACTCATTGAGTGAAACGATTATTGCCGACTTTGAATATCAATGGATTCTTTGAGATCCTTAGAAAGGTCGATCTCAACACAGACCCTTCGTTGGGGGTGAGTGGCATAAAATTTAGAATGTTCATGGAAAATGAAACGCCCCAACGGCTTGATAAGCTGGTCTATAAAATTCCACAAGGGCAAAGGCAACCTAGGGAACTCAATCCAAACTGGGATTTTGAGTTTGGCCTGCTCTGAAACTTGAAATTCCTTGGTCCAGTGAGAAAAAACAACCAAAGTGTTGATATGAACAAGGGCCCATGGTTTACAATGGCCTTGCAGTGGTTAGGGTTATTGAAACGAAATAGAAAAAAGCCCTTGGTGAGGTTTTAAACACCTTCCAATTTAACCCCATGATTCTGCCAGTGGTTATGGACCCATTGTTTGAGGAGGCTCTCTGGGGGGACTCGACCCACAAAATAAGCAACGAGAGTAAAATTTTCAAAATCGCTGCAAGCTTTATCAAACTCAGGCAATTCTAATACTACATTAGACATAGGTGTGTCTGGTTCAAGAGAACTACCTCGTGATAGACCTTCGGAACAAATTTCCGTGCTTGCTTCGGCGCCATTCTTGCTATTGCTCCCACCAATAACCCCTGTATCAAATGATGCCGAATGAGTGGTGGCGGCCATTTATAACAAGGAATGTGAAAAAAGCAGCCCAAAGGGCGGAGGGGGAAGCCAACTCAGTGCAGTAAATGTGCTTTTAAACCGAAAATCCTGCCTTGATCTGTAAAGATCGGCAATATGGCAGATGGGAGAGAAAATATGCAGTCATTGTCATCAAGTGTACGGCCGGGAGGCATGCATGCAGAGAACTAAACCCTAATCCCCTTGCTTCCTCTTACATTTGTGAATAGGATATTAGTATATAGTGTTATGGTGACTTTGAATCTCATGACCTTGGAGAGTCATATGAGACTATTGATAATATGCTCGGCTAGATGAAGGCCACAATTCATGAGAAAAGCCCCGCATTGGGATTTAGTGACAAGAAAATTCAGCCCATTGTTCAACATAGGTGGGAGATGTTGAACACTCCACTACACCTGGCAGCATCTGCTATAGCAGTAGGCATGTATTGTGAACCAAACTGTGATTGACTTCTGACCTGTTTTGTAGGCAGATTTATCTAAAATTTATATTTGATAGTTTGGGAACGCAACCCAAGTTCATTGTGCAGATTGTTTTGTGGCAGGTTAGAAAATAAAACAAATAAAATCTCTATAGCTGGAATCTGCATCGGACTACTATATGCTTCAAAAGACATAGATCATCATGATAAGTGACAAATTTTACAAAAATACTTATATTTTCGCTCTTTGATGCTCTCTCTCTCTCCCCCATCCCTCTAAACTTTCCTCTTTCAACTCAAAATTTTCCACCTCAGATCTGAAAACAGCAGGTAACTCATCAGATCTTGTGCAACCCTTGAGGGGAGGCTTTGGCTGCCTCCCAATTCCCATCATCATCCAGACGAAACCAGCATTTCAAAACTGCCGTTTAGAATGAATCGGACTAAATCCGCCAAGAGGAATCGAAAATGATTCTTGACCACCATGCAAAAGGAGTCATAACCAGGCCAAATTTACCAATCAAGAAGGAAAATGGCTGCTATCTCAAGTTAGACATGCCTCTTTCATGGTAGAAGAGATGGAGCATTGGCTTTGGTCACTAAAAGAGAAGGTTTTAATATTGCAGATTCATGGGTGTCTTCCCAGGCCCCAAAAATCTTGAAGCATGGTTTCATGAAAATTGGAGACCCACTAGATCAATGGAAATATTGATTTTGCCCAAATGATACTTCAGGACGAAATTATCCGCCAAGCAAGAATGAGATTGAATCTTCCAAGGGTGACCATGGCTTATGAGGAAATCTGGGCTCTTCTGGAAGCATTGAGCTTTGGCTCTCAACACAACAAAAGGTCTACCCTCAAAGGTTCATGTTTGGGTTCATCTTCCATTTTTACCAAGTGAATACTGGCAAGAAAAACTTCTCCAAAAGATCAGAAACGCCATTGTGAATACATTGCAGCCTTAGATTTCACAAGAAACCTAGGAGTGCTCAATTATGCAAAAATATGTGTCAATCTGGACCTTGAAAACCTACTGCCTGATTGTCTGATCCTTGATACGGGAGGCATAGAATGGGAACAAGCCACTAACTATGAGAACATACCCTTATGGTGCAGAATCTGTCATGAACATGGCCATTTGGCTCGTTTTTGCACTTCTGAGGAAGCCTAAACAAAACCAAAGGATGCTACAGAATCAATGCTTCCTACAATACCACACAAGGAAATCTAGGATCAGAATGAACAAAAGCAAAAGCAAAATGCCAAGCTAGTAGCACAAAGTTCATCCCATATGGATGCTACCGACCATTCAAGAGAGAGCAAATTCCAATGAGCATATGCTAGAAAAGGTAAGATCTCTCCGCAGAAAAATACAGATCCAATCCTACAACAAAACCCCTCTGTAGCCTTTTTTGAAACAAGAATGGAGGAGATAGAGTATGTCTGAACACCTAGGAGGACAATACTTTGAACGCAACTGCAGAGCAAACCATGGTTACCCATGTGGAACCAAAAAAAAAAGGAAATTCTCATAAGCCAGTTACTTTCTTAGCCAAAGCAAGTACTTCTCAGGTGAAATTCATGAAGAACAATGATAATACTTAGACCCCAAAAGATATAATTTTCAAAAACATTCTGATATGGGAGCCAAAGACCTTCGCTGACAGTAAGGAAAATAAATCCTCTTCTGAGGGAGTAACAGAGGAAGACAAAACTCTACTGCCAATCGGACCGAACTGGAAGTGACGTCATGGACATTCAATCAGAAGATCCAATGCATACTCGAAGGATGGATGAAACTACCACCAACGTTTATTCCTGAATGCGGATAGTCTGATGGAATAGTATAGGTTTAGGTCCACCAAATAAACATCATTTTCTAAGAAACAAGGTAAATACTATAGGGATAGACATGGTCGTCCTTCAGGAAATCTGCAGACATGGTGCATTGACAAAAGTAAAGTCTTCTGGAAACATACTCTAAGCAGTAAAGTAACCCATACAATGATTAATAGGATTCCTTATGGTATGTATTACAAACATCTCAGCAATTTCCTTGGGGCGTATATGCTGTTTTCTATTCTAACGAAATGAAACTCCAATGGGGGACTGCCAATATCTATATCCCGCAAAGTGGAATCAACACACTAGTAATGATAGAACAACCAACTCAATGGATTGCAGCTCTCAATCCCCCAAATCTGATCCTTATGGGTGATTTCAATGCTGTAAATTTTATGCATGAAAAGAAAGGGGGATCAGGTTTTAACCACAGAACAATTAATGCTCTCTCAAATTTGGCACTTTCAGAGTGGATCCTGATTATGCACATGACAAACACACATAGTGTAATTGATGAATGGGGCTCCACTGCGTAGCAGAGAAATTGGATAGAATAATGGTTTCTGATCAGTGGTTCATGCCTAGCTTCCAACTGTGTCCAAGAGTAGCAATACCACACTCAGTTAACTGGCTCGTTACACTTCAAATCTCCCACTCTGAGAGAAATACAACAGAGCCCAGAAACATGTAGCTTATCTATTCTCAACTGTATGATAACAGTCCCCATTGTTTGGCAGAGGCCAGTCATATGCAAGGTTTTGAGATGTACATATTCACGAGAGAGCTCAAATATCTCAAAGAAACATTGAAGAATTGGAACAAAATAGCACTCAGAAATATCTTTCAGAAGGCAACTGACACCGAAAACCAACTTGACATGGTTCAAAAACAAATCCATGAAGAATTGTTCTCTCAAGAGATGGCAAAAGAGGAACAATCTCTCATTCAATCATTTACTGAATTATAGAAGCAGGAAAAACAATACCAGTGGCAAAGGTCAAGAGAATATTTGGTCAAACATGGAGTCCTCAATACACAAATCTTCCACAAATCTGTTTTGAACAAATAATATGTAAATGCGGTTTACCAGATCAAACATAGTGATGACTCTTACATCATGAATCCTAAGGAGATTATGCTTCGTGCAACCTAACATTTTCAACATCTTATTGAGGACACAAACAATGCACAATGATTTAGGATCAACAAGAAGTTGTTCAACACATCAACAAAAATTCAGATGTGGATTGTCAACACCTGCTACAACCAATCACAGAAGAGGAATTAAAAAGGACAATCTTCTCCTTTCAATTGGATAAAGCCTCTACCCGTCACGGAACTTGCTCCATGAACCGGTGGTATGATAATGATTGTAAATCCCTTCATCAGAGACTTTGGTTTTCCCTGACCCATGATCCTACCTCCATACCCACCCTTCGTAGGGAGTGCTGTTGTCTTCTTCGACGTAAGAAACAAAAGTTTCTTGCGTCTAGACGGATTTCACTCCTTGCTGATCTCCACCACTCTCCTAAGACTTTTTGGCGTACTCTTCTCCTGAGAAAAACCACCATTTTTGACATCACACCCGATGCATGGGTCTCCTATGCCAATTCCCTCTATGATGTTCCAGCCCATCCTGCTGCCATTACCCCCACTCCACCTCCCTCCTCTGTTTTCTCTACTTCCTCTATCAAGAGAGCTATTTTGAAATTACGCACCAACAAAGCAATGGATTTTGAAGGTCTCACAATTGAGTTCATCAAATATGGTGTATATTCCCTTGCCTTTCCCCTTGCCACACTTTTAATCAGGTGGTGTCTTCATGCTTCCCTCCGTCTTGGTCCCAACACATTATCCACCCTATTCACAAGTTAGGAGATCCCTCTATCCCTGGCAACTACAGGTCCATTATGATTGGGCATACATTTGCCAAACTTTATGCCATAGTGTTAGACATGTAGCTATCAAAATACTTGGAAACGAATAATATCAGAGCTCAAGGGCAGGCGGGATTCAGAAGGGACTACCAAACTATTGATCACATCTTTACACTCCGGGCTGTCATTGAAG
Organism: Torreya grandis; assembly: GCA_037957365.1. Taxonomy (NCBI): domain Eukaryota; kingdom Viridiplantae; phylum Streptophyta; class Pinopsida; order Cupressales; family Taxaceae; genus Torreya; species Torreya grandis. The sequence continues at coordinate 1,286,271 of JARHVA010000800.1, forward strand.
AAGCTCGTCATAGGTCTTCCAAAGCCTTTTGCTGTTTTGTTGACTTCAAGAAAGCATTTGACTCGGTTCCGAGACACTTGCTTTTCTAGAAGTTGAGAGATTTTGGCCTCCTGGATTCTATGATTTTGGCAGCTTGGAGGCTTTATGAGACAGTCATTGGGCAGATTCGTACCTCTCATGGTTTGTCTGACTTTGTGAAGAGTACCATTGGGGTCAAACAAGGATGTCCTCTCTCACCGACCCTTTTTAGCATATACATTGACGAGTTAGATGGGTTTCTTCGGCAACATACTCATGGATGATGGATGTATTCCGCTTGAGGTGCTTATAGCCATCCTCCTTTTTGCCAATGATGTTGTCCTCCTCTCACACTCTGTAGAGGGCTTATAGCGACAACTTGATGCCCATGCTCGCTTTTGCGAACTCCAACAACTTGTGGTCAACCTTAGTAAAACTAAGGTCATGATCTTCAATACATCCAAGCACTCTCTCTCCAGATTCCAGTTTCTCTACAGAGGGGAACTTCTTGAGATCGCATCTGCCTACACTTATTTGGGGGTCCAATTTTGTGGTCCATGCTTTAACATGAAGTTAGCCGCCCAACCACGCCTTTGCAAGGTTTACGCCTCTCTTTTTGTTTTGGAACTTAAGTGTTTCCAGATCCACTTCCAGGACATCCCTTCCAAGTTGCGCTTGTTTGATTCTATCATCAAATCTACAATTTTATATGGTTCAGAGGTTTGGGAACCTAGCCTAGGGGCCGTTGACTGGGCTCAAATTGAGAGGGTCCAGATTCTCATCTTACAACGCATGATCCATTGCAAACGGACAGTTCCTCAGTGCATCATCCAGGTTGAATTTGCCGCCCACCAGCTACACCTTGAGACTATCTTTAGGCGTACTTTCTACATCAACAAACTCAAATCCTTAGGGGCCTCAGCTTCTGGTCGCGTGAGATACCCCTACTTAGCACTTTGTTCTTCAGAGAGGATTCCTTCACTAGTCCCCACCAGACGTCCACACTGTTGGTACTTTGAGACTAGGCTGCTCCTTTCTATCAACATCTCTTTTGATAGGCTACTACCTTTCATGTATTCCCTGGATGCCCCTCTCGGGCTCCTTCCCACTAAGGACATCATCACTAGGTTTGCCGGAGTAGACATCTACAGATAGTATAACCAGACCACCTAGATCTCCCCCCGTGAGCTGCTTAGTCCCAAGCTTGCTTTCTATGCCGATCATTTCTTACAGGTGGTGGACGATATTATTCGACACTCTCATTATCTCCAACACCATTGGTCTCATGGCTTGAGGTTTCCCCTTGGCCAGATGAGAGTTTGTTCCCACCAGCTACGGTTGAAATTGACCATAACATTCTCCGTCAGGACCGGATCTGTCGCCTTTGCTCCCTCTAGGAGGTGGAAACCAAGGACCACTTCATTTTTAGATGCCCAATTTATTATGAGATCTGGGGAATATATCACTGCCTCCACAGAGACTTAGACAACACTCTAGCTACTTTCTTCAGTTATATAGACCAACGGTGCCTGGCTCTTTACCTTCGTGAGGCTATCACTTTCTGCTGTAGATCCCCACAGGAGGAGCCTAGAGGCTCTAGAGCTCCCGCATTTATCACCTCTTTCTTTCAGCCCACTTAGGTCACTGGTAGCAGATACTAGTACATCACACATCCGATCTGATAGATCAGTTAGGCAACGCTTCTCTCAACGCATCATTACTACTCGTACCACTCAGATCTCCAAGCTTGCTATCTCTTGACATCGTGGTTTGCTCCGATCCATCGACGTGGCTCTGTCCCTCTTCGACGACATGGTTCTACTACTTCCCAGTTGCCCCCCATAACATAGGACAAATTGATATTACTAGCTTTTTTTCTACTACGGGAGTTAGACTGGCCTTAGATGTTAGGGGAGATTCTAGAGGAAGTGTCTTGCTTCCTCCTAGGATTCCCCACCCTGGGTCCTTCGATCCTATAAACTCATCGGACAGCATCATCAAATCTCTCACAGTGATCGATAATGGCTCAGATGATTACTTTAGGCACAGATAGAGGCATTCGATGAGATTTTCCTCCATTCTTCATTGGCACATGCTCTTGCGGCTTTTGTTTGCTCTCATTGCTATTTTTAATGGTTCTTTGTCACTTGTGTTAGTGACATTCTGTTCTATTTTGTCTTTGTACTTTATTTCTTTGGTTCGCCTCTAGGAGTCTCTCTTCCTAGAATTTTCTATTGCTAATGGTTGTTTCCTTCAGTCCCATAGACCTACTTTTGGTCATTTGTGGACATTAATATAATTTCTTTCTTTCTTTCTTTCTTCTTTCTTTCTTTCTTTCTTTCAATTGGATAAGGCCCCTGGCCTTCATGGGTTTCCAACTTTCTTCTATCAAACTTTTTGTGAGGTCATCAAACTAGATTTGTTGGCTGTAGTGGAGGAATCAAGAAAAAACAAAAAATGTTTCGAAACCTAAATGCAACAAAGCTGGCCCTCATTCCAAAAAAATCCAATGCAGATCATTTAGATCAATAGAGGCCCATAACTCTATGCAATATGTTTTACATAATTTTCTCCAAATTGATAGCCATGAGATTGAAGCCACTCAGAAAATTATCTATCCCACTCAGTCTGCATTTGTTCCTGGTTGGCAATTTGAGGATAATATAATATCGCTACTGGAGACTATTCATTCTTTGCATTCCCAAAGAAGACTGGGAGTTCTCATCAAACTGGATATATTAAAGTTCTTTGAATGATGCAATTGGCAATTGTTAGAGTATACTTTGGTGACTTCGGTTTCAACAAACAGGTAATTGATTGGATAAACAGGTGCATACATACATAAACAGGTGAATTGGGAACTCCTTTTTTAATCTTCCAGAGGACTATGTCAAGGGGATCTTTTCAGCCTGTATTTGTTTTCTAATCATGGGGGCGGGGCGGTTGGGGGGGCAGGGATTTGCAGGATATTTGGACATACAAATCTGCCAGGTAAAATTCATGGTCTCCTAGCTATTGGCAGAGGCAATTGATTTCCATTTTGTGGATGATACACATCTTTTCTTTAGCCTCATCCTTGGAGAAATTAGAAACTTAAAGCAGATCTTGCACAAATTTCAACTAGTCTCCAAACAATATGTTAAGAATGGTGAATCTCATGTCATTTTTGTCGATGAGTCTCTTCAAAAGAGAGAGGAAATCCTCAAAATTATACAGTTTTAAGAAGGAACCCTTCCTCTCAGATATATAGGATTCCTGCTACATCTGAAACAGATGAAAGATATATAGGATGGGACCATCCAAAAAATGCAACATAAATTGGCCTATTGGACCTATCAATAGCTTTCATTTGCTGGAAAATTGCAGTTGAAATCAGTTATTGAAGTTGTGCCCCATTTTAGCTTCTCAAATTTCTACCACTACCTCTAAATATTGTTGATTCTTTACTTTATTTAGCACAATTTTTTTATGTAAAGGGGTAGCAGAAAAATATAAAAATCTGCCATCCTAAACATCAGGGAGGCCTAAATATCAGAAATTTGATCTCTTTCAACCAGGCTCTTGCAATGCAAGCTGCTTGGAGACTATGGAAAGATCCTGGATCAATTTGGAGCACCATAATAAAAGAGAACTATCTATTATCCAACATAGTTATATTCTCACAGACAAATTGGCAACCAATTCTGGCAGGAATGGCTAAGCACATACACAAAGGGCTATCCCTGTTGAGAGAGAGTCACATGGAAAGTTGGAAATAGGATGATAATCTGATTTTTGGGAAGGCAGTTAGGAAGGACATCCAACATTGAGGCATCAGGATCTACATGGTCTTCAAGCTGCATTGCAAAGTAAAGGGAATCTATTTATCAGAGACTACCAAGCTCAACCAATTGGCTTCAATGGGATGAAGAAAAAATCTCAACAGTTGGACAGGCTCATCCATCACAAATTAATAAACTACTACAGCAACTAGACAACATAATCATCTTCCATGGAAACCATCAAGACATCATAGTATGGCCTCATAATCCTGAGGGACAATGCATGGTTGCTTCAAGTTCAGTATATGGTTCATTCATTCAGAAATCAGTCAGCAGATATTCAATGGAATGCTATCCGGTTCTTGTGCACTTGGCCAAAGATTAAAGTTTTCCTTTAGCTCCTAAAGCATAATGGTATTCTCACTGCAGATAATCTTCAAAGGTGAGGAAGGATTAACCCCACTATATGACCTCATTGCCAACAATCAGGTGAAATAATACATCTTCTATTTCAATGCAATTTTGTCACCCAGATTTGGAGATAGGCAGCCCTTCTATTTGGAAGTACAAATCATGATATGAATTTTGTAGCCAAAGCAAAATTTCATTGGAAAGGTTTCAAATCAGACAAGGTTCGTGAACTCATTGTCCAAAAAGCTCCAAGCCTCATCTTTTGGCATAGATGGAAAGAATGTAATTCCCTTTTTTGGGGATATTAAAACACTAATGTGGATCAAATTACAACAAAAGTCAATAATCAACTCTGATAAACAGTTTTAATTGTTCATAAGCAGACTGAAGAGATTTTCAATTCAACTAATATGAATGACTGCCAATTAGCAAGTGTGTGGAATGTTCCTTTTCATTACAAATTACAGCATTCTGTACTTCAAAATCAGGTGAAAAACCAAATGGGATCCCCCTCCGGGATTTTATAAATTGAATTTTGATGGAACTGCAAGAAATAACCTGGGGACAGGCTGGTATTGGGGGCATCATAAGAAATACAAAAGGGGACCCTGTACTTAGCTACACACAATGGATTGGCACTCAAACCAATACTTTTTCCAAACCCATGGTTCTCCACACAGGCATACAAGAGGATATTAACAATGGAATCCTGACACTTCTGATAGAAGGAGACTCCCAAATGGTTATTCAAAAAATTAACGCTAATGGACAAACAAGCAGCAGATCTGCAAGGAGACACAACTGAAGATTGGGCAACATTGGCTATAAATCCTCTCAAATTTGCATTTGATGCAAGAGCTTCATCTTCAGCATAGACATTGACATCATAATGGAGTTTCTGATAGTTTGGCCAACTACGCTTTCCAACATACAAGAACCATTTTTGGAAAACATATAGAGGTAATGCAATCCAAAATTTGGTGTTCTTAGAGAAACCATACCTACACCCAAGTCTTAATTATTAAAAATACTTATATTAATCTAATCTTGGGATTTATTATCCCTGTTTCCTTGGAAGGTGCCCGTCACACTACCTAGTATAAAATCCAAACCAATCTCTTAAGTGGACCCTTTATCGTTGATAATAATATTCCAGTTAAGCTTGGTATAGGCCTCCTCACCATTCAAAGTTCACTAATTTTCCCCTTAATAAAACATGGTCCCTTGTACTCTATTTATTTATATTTCCCCACCCCAGCCACATTTGCTTTTTCCAGAATCAACTTGTGGACAACAACATGGTATAAAGTCCTAATCTATAAAGCTAACTCTTACTTCGTGTTTTCCCAGCATGACTCCTGTCCACACTTTCCACGTGCCAATTTCTACCCGTTCACACTTCTTCTAGACTCTTACTTTGCTTATATCTTCATATCAAAACATTTGTGTATTCCCATTCACCTCACTTCCTACTTTATTACTGTCATATTCCCATTGTCCAAAACCTTCCTACTAGTCATGCACCTGGTCTGAATTTCATCTGTCTATGCCCCATTAAACCATAATTCGTTCAAAGACTAGTGGGCTTTCTTGATGGTGTATTAAAGGTCTTTCAATGTTTAATCCTTTGCAAGTAAATGCGAGCAACAACATACACAGGGATTGCACCTACCCGGCTATCAACGGATCAATTGCGATGAATAACCTACCTGCAAATGATGTCTTTGGCCGTACATGAGATAAGATAAGATAAACATATTAATGTCTGACAAATGACCACAAAATTAGGTCAAAGGGACTGTAGAATACAAAAGGTGTCAGAGCAAAGCAGGGAAACCAAACGGTTTCCCACGTAGAACAAAAAGCAGAAAGAGAAACAATACAACAAAGAGCGGAAGCAATCAAAAAGGAAAGAGGCGAAGAACAACCTGTAGCCAATGACCCCAGCCAAATGGAGATGTGGGAAAGTACAATATGAGAGAAGAACCAGGAGAAGTAATGAGAAAGGTCCATCAAGGAGTGGACCCAACTCTCCTAACATCCGAGGCAATCGAAAAGAAGCTCAAAATAGATGGATAACCAATGGAGGAGGAGGTGGAGTGTCTGGTCTATCCTGTGTGTTGCTGTCTGGAGGGAGTAGCTCGCCGCAATGGTCTGGTGGATCTAGTTTGACTCCTGGGGTTGGGGATGGAATGGTTATGTCGATGAGATCCCAAGGAGTTGTGAATGGTCCCTTGGATCCGTACTGATTTGGAGTGTGAGGTTGTGTTGATGTTGGTCTGGCGCTTAGTGCCTCTCCCCAAAGGTAGCACCATAAAGAAAGAAGTAATCCGTTGGATAGATTGTGGTCTAGTGGAGCCCTGAATTGTGAGGTCACGAAGCCTAAGGGCCTCCTACGTATATAGAGCTAGACATCTCTGGTCTTCATATCTGAAGAAGATAGAGAGTCTGGGTCTCCCTGAAAAGGCAGTAGAACCTCCCTCTGATCTCCTAGTAGATGCAACAACAGAAGATGAAGTGTTCTTTCGTCTTGGCCCCCTGAAGGCTGCATAGCTGACAAATCCTGTATGCTCGATCCATTTGGTGATCTGTCTCAATCCGAAGCCTATGGGAACCTACTCTGAACTGTCCAAGGGGAATACAAAGAGCATGCATCCAATGGCCGAAAGTGTACTGAGGACGGGAAATAAGCCCATGTCTCAGTTCTAGGAAGTGCTCTGCATAAAAAGCCATCTTTGGGCGTAACCCCCTACAGGGGTTAACCCAATTGGTATGAATAAACTGTCTGTAAATATCCTCCCTGATAATCCTGTTCATCTACTGTTTGGTAGGTAGAAGGTGGCTCAGAGCATCCAAGGAATATTGAAATGGAGGGAGATGGTCCATCCTAATCCCCACCTTAACAAAAGCCGAGGATTGGGCTTGAACACAGCTATGTTTGATTTCTAGTGACAAAAGCCCAACTGTTGTTAAATGCAGCTCTCTAATAAGTGAAATAACTCCACACTGTTTTTAAAGTATGTATTTGATGTTCACCGATGTCATCCTTTCCTCAAAGCGGCTCTCCAATCGCAAACAAAGCATTTCCCAGTTTGTGAATTCAACCCTTATAATATCATAGCTGAGATCAGGTGCAAGGATGCCTCTACTCTCCAAGTGGCCAGTCACTTGAAAAAATCTCGAAGCAGATCTACTTGGTTTGTCTTTCCAGATGATAGGATATAGAAGCTCAAGACTTGCCAAAAAGGCTATGAATAGACAGTTGGCTGTTAAACATGGAATAGTTTTGCCCTTTCTCATTGTCTTCTTCTTAAGAAAATAAAAATGTAAAATAAAAAATGCAGAATAATAAAGCTCAACAACAGGCAAAGGCAGATAAGATGAAAGGAAAACATCCCATGATTTTGGTTGATGTTGAGGATGTGGATACAAATGGCAAACATGGTTCAATTGCAGGTGCTTATCAAGTTAAAAACTTTTCCCTTTCCATGGATACTAAGGCAATTGCCCATGCCTTTAGCGCAGAGAGCATCAGCATGTTCTTACTTTTGAACCCTTTGGCGCTTTGAGCCCCCCAGCCTTTGGCCATCTCTTTGAAAATGCCACAAACCCACTGTCAGCCCACTAAGTTCAACCAAGTCCGTGAGAAAAGCTATACTCCCATCACTCGCAATCTTGGCCTCAGAATGGTCCATATGTTCCTCAATTTGTAAATCCCCTTCCATGGTTTGAGTCTGTCACTCACATTCCTCCAGGGGAACACGACAACCACAAAAAAATTCTGACTGTTAAGATTCTGCTTACCATTGAAAAAAGGCTCAAAGTCCCGAGTGACAATATTGGCATACATGGAGTCCAAAGCCCTTTGTGGGACAACACACTAGCTAGCATGGATAGATGTATTTTATATCTGGAAAATGTTTTCCAACAGCAACACCAAAGGATAAACATACAATTGAGAAGCTGCTTGGTGGTGACTTGGCTTGCCAAAGAATGGAAAAAGAAAGCATTCAAATGGAGTATTACCAGCCAATCTCCAAAAGACAAGCAAGTGGAATGCTGCCCTTGGAGTCGAATCTCAAGCTAATACAGTCCTGCAATGCCCTCAGATGATGTTTGTTTCTTCTCTACTTTGTGTTTTCCTGCCTTTGTGAAATAAACATTCTCTGTAGGCTTAACACTTTTCTTCTTTGCGAATTGACACTCATGTTGAGTAAGCAATTGACAGATTGAATCAAATGTTGCTTTATTAATTTCATCACTGAGTTGCAACATTTCCAAGAAGTTTGTATAATTTGAACTGAGCCCATTCAAAACAACCGATATTAGCATACAGCATCAATTTTGTAACCTGTAGTTCTGTATTCTTGATTTTCACTTTTCATCCTAGAGATGTATTTAGAAGCATCTTCATCATCATTAAGTTTGGTGTTCAACAATTTCAGCAGTAAATCAATTTTATTGTATGTTGGTTGTTTGTTATATAAGTTCTTGAGTGTTTTCCAAGCTTTCCCAGCTTCAAATCTAATGGCTTCTATATGAGTAATGACTTGTGAAGAAGATTTTAATAGTACAAGTGCTCTCGTATCTTGTTTTTGAAACTTGAACAATTTTGCAACATCAATAAGGGTTGTAGGTTGGTTTTTAACCAAATCTCAAAGATCATTGAAAACAAATGTATTTTCCATGATCATGCTCCCTTCTTTGTAGTTTTCAGGGGTTAGTTTCCCTGCTTCTAAGATGAGACTCATTATTCTATCCATATTGACACAAAAATAAAATAAAGCACAAAATATAGGTATACTACTAGGGTTTTTCCTTTACCTTCTAGTAGATCCTTGTTACATTGTTTTTTCTGCCGAAAACATCTTTATTACGCCAAAAATAAATACAAAATTGAGACGTAATGACTACTACTTAGTTTTGATCTAGAGACATATAACTGGGCTAATGCCTTTACACTTGCTTGACCATTACATCTACCCACACACTTAGAAAAGGCTTTCTAAAGCTAGCATATAATTCATACTTACATGTTAATTTAAGATTGCTCTACATGCAAAAAAATGAGGTGCTAAGTATTGATCTTGAGACTTCTTCAACTTGTAAAGTTTTTAAATTAACACAACCCAACTCCACTATCTTCTCTTTTGAAACATGATACACTAATTTTGTCTTTATCTTCAATTTTGCAATGTCAAGCAAAAAAAATAATAAAATATTTTTTCAGTATTAAAGATTTTACTTGGCAGTAGCTTTTGGGAGCCACATCAACTTTGCAACATTGAAGAAATGGCATGGCGCTTCTGCATCAGCTTGCAACAGTGAAGAAATGGCGTGGAGCTTCTACATCAACAAATATAATTGTTTTTTCTTTTATGTCAAGCAAATTCTTCAACATATGGCACTTTTATGTAGTTTTCATCAGAAAAGGAGGGCTCGTATTAGCTTTTATGCGGTTTTCCAGTGCCTTACATCACGCTCTTCCAATTGGCATCATCCCTTTGTTGATTTAGATTTGCAGTTTTAATGCCATTCAAGCCTCAATGGCACCTCTTTTGCAGCCTTAAACAATCCAATCACGCTTTCAACAAACTTTGACTATCATGCCTCCCACAATATTTGATTTCAGGCTAGAACAATAATTTCAATGCCTATCTAGGCTTAGGCACCCTTTCAGACAAAGCAATCAGTCATTTTGTTTATGCTACAGGCAAAAAAACTTCATCCCATGGCCATACAAGGGAAGAAGAATGTTACAAACTTAGACAATTAAATTCTTCTTCTTCACGGGTCCACATGGCTTCATCATGGATCTATTTCTATTAGGTCTGATACCAATGTTAGGTATTTAGATACAGGTAAATAGGGCAAAACAACTACATATTATTTTATTCATAAAGAAGTTTATACAAAATATGATGCACACCGGTTACATTATTATTTCACCCTCAAGCTTAAGTAAGCTTAAGTGACACGATTTGCATACGAGACCAAACGGTTCAAACGACCAATTAACTGCATACCCGCATAATTATCCATATAACCTATTAACATAAGTTTATAAAGAGTAATATAATATTAATCCCTATAAAGTACTCTAAAGAACTTTATTAATTTTAAGGGGGCGTCTCACACATGAGGTGCATGCACCGACTAACTACTAACAACAAAATGTAATTTGGATCACAAGACCCAACATTGTTACTTGTAGCTAAATTTGCAACCCTTCTTTATAAGTTCCCTGTCACTAATCAACTAAGTAGTCAACCAAATCCTTTCGTGATCATTAGGCACAAAAATATGGCTATCATTCTTATTGGATTGCCATGAGAGTAGAGATACCAAATCTTGCCAGATTTGGCTCAAATCATGTTGGATCTAAATTTGTCAGAATGTTTTAGATGCCTTTCCTGGATTGTTTTGCATGTGGATAAATTTAGCTGAGGTTGTATTGTTTAAATAATCAGATGTTCCATTACATGTAGCTAAATTTGCAATCCCTTATTTACAAGTTCCCTAACACTAATCAATTAAGTAGTCAACCAAATCATTTGGTGATCATTAGGCTTAAGAATATGGCAATCATTCTTATAGGATTGCCAAGACTCGAGAGGCTTTTCTTTGATATGTCTCATAGATCAGTCGTGTGCAAAGACTATGTTTCTCAAACTTCCAACATCTAAGATAATATTTACACTGAAAAAGGAAATATGACATTCAGGCCTAGATGAAAGTACTTTACAGGATAATAGCTCTACTATTACATGGCTTCCTTTTAAGTTTTAGGTTAGGCCAAGTTTCCATAAGGGAATTTTTGTACCATTATAGTATGATTTCTAAATAATTTTTGTTTTTTATGACATCATTTGTTTCTATCTACAAATAAACTTGTTGGAAATGTTCCAGAAAACATTATATATCTGCGTTAGTTAAGAATCTTTTTTTCAAAATAAGTTTGCATGAGGCTTGTTGTCCGTTTCAGTACTGCTTATATCTGGGGTGGTCAAAAAGCAAAATCTTGAGGGATTAGTCTTGTGACAGGTTGTTGATGAAACACATTCTGCTTGTTGATTGGTTGAAAGTAAAATTTTCTACCAATAGTTAAAGACCAAAACTCTTGCAGTGTGATCTTATAACCTAAGTTTTTATTGACAAAAGGAAAGGAATCTCTTATGGAAAGACAATCTTGTGTGACTTTAAGAGCCTTTGTGGAGTTTGAATTTCCAACATATGGATTACAATTGGATTTCAAGAACAAATTAGGCAAAAAGGCCTCAATTAGAAGCACAGGAGCCATAGATAACCCCATAAGGGCCTATGCTGGCCTTGAATGGTGGGACCCTTGTGCTAAATTTGACCAATAAAAAGGCAGTAGGATGTAACCATAGTTAAGTATGGAGTCAATAGTCAAGCGAGGTGATAAATATCCTTAACAGAGTCTCATTTAGCCATCATCAAATGCTTTATGGAATAACTGATCTGCAGAGGCGGACTTGTGGAATTAAGGAGGATCATTCTAATCAAAGAGGGGGCCAAGTTGTACCCAAGTATGTCAACATGCACGTATGAGGGCAGAAGTGCTTAATTTTCGGTTTTAGATCTGCATTGGCTGAGATTCGAAAGGATCCACAATCACTAGGATAATGATCTTTTATTACTGATTTGACTGGGAATTAGTGCTGGTATAATGTTGACCGCAGATTCCAAGGCAGGCTGAGTTTTATGAAGAAAGATCATATTGTATTCCAAATATTTGGGGCCTATGTGACCTTTGGAAGGTATCTTGCAGTCTGGTACAGATTACTTTTTTCTTTGCTACTGTACTTGGACTTGGGGTACTTCTAGAGAGAAGATAAATGATTTATGCCCTTTTACCTTGATAATATGCTGGCATTTTTATGTCTTGTTTGGAAGTCTACTTTGGAAGTCATGATGTTAGATTGTGGTAGGATCTATTTACATGGCCATTATTTATCATGCATGCACATTTGGGCTGTTGTAATCCATAGAACAAATGCCCAGTGTCGTGTATTGGGTTGGTAAGTGTTCTAAGACATATCATAGCAATATTTTCAGTTGCATGGAATCCAATACTTGTTTGGGTAACTTGGTTGCTTCTGCTTGATTATGTTATTGATAATGCAAAGATGGTTCCCTACATAAATCACAGTTTCACATGGGGATGCCAATTTATGTAAGAACAGATATTTCCTTTGTTTCTAGGACCCAATGCTGCCCCCTTACTCTCTCCATTTCCCCACCTTCCCTCCTCTCCCACGCCCCTGGGATGTTTTCTTAGGAGAGGAGATGTTCTTGAATTGTTTGGGCTACTCTCTTCAGTGGGGGACACCTTGACAGGTAAAAAAGATAAACGGGAAAATGTGCTTCAATTTCTTGTACTTCAACTTTATTAGATCAGAAAACATAACCCCCACTCTCACGTCCCATTCAGCCAAAAAAAGAACATTATATGATTCCCTCGCAATTGCAATCTTCTTGACCATCTCCTTATATGATACTGTGATGAATGGATATATCATGCATGCTATTATGATTCTATTGACGTACCATTATATTTATATTTGCATTTTAAGTCAGGCTTAGAAAGTACTCATGAAAAGTACAATGTTTCACCTTTTTGAATTTAAATTTGTGTCATTACATATTTAATGTTGGCTTTTAATTTAATAAATTATTTGAGAGTCCATAAAATACTAATTTTAAATATGTGTTGTCCCTGAAATTTGGGAGGTATTCCTAGAAGTCATTGAAACTCGTCCCTGCACCCCCCAACGCCAAAACTTTATGTAGCATGGGTAAATTGCCATTGGTGTGACATGTCATTGTATTGTAATGCCCTTGAAAGAAGGGAGGTGCCAAATGGTATGCAATTTTAATGTAATTCTGAGATGAAAGACATTTCTAATCTACTTCATCAATATCCATAATTGAGATAGGCTTCTGATGTTATGTTGTGCTTGGTATTACTACTATATAGATTTTGTTTTGGAGTAACATGAGTCATCATCACTGTAATGGTTTAGAGAATAATGAGCTAGGACCATGTGGCATAGACCACTAGATGATGGGCTGAATGGTATGTTTCTAAAGGCGTGTCATGGATAGGCAGGTATTGCATAAACTTGCATCCATATTGACATTACAAGCTTTTCCCTTTGGTTGTTTTTCTGTGTTTCATGTGTGGAAAGAAGTCTATCAGATGTGTTGTTCCATTTTCCCTGTTATAGTGCAATTATTTTTGTATTTGAAAAGCTTCTAAGGCGCTCCACTATGTCATTGCTTGGTTGTGCACAACTGATAGCTAGCCAGTTAGCGTTTGCACAATCCTGAAATAATCTCCCATTCAAGAACCAAATTTTGTTCACAGTGATTTTTTCCCCTCATAGATTGCACATTTTTTAGTAAAACCTATTGAAAATTTGAAATTATGCCATAAGATTTCTTGATTCTTAAGATAAAAACTTGCTCAATAAAAACGTTTTTGATGTTGTTGACTGACAAGGCCTTTGCATGTTTAGACTAAACTTAACTTTTCCTGAACGACTTTAGAGATATGATATTTAATCTCATTTAATGTTGAGATCACGAAGAAGATAAGAATGAAACTTATGCAGAATGTGATTTATATCATGTGTATAGATGTACATTTTATAAGGATAGAAGAAAAACTAAGTGTTGTATTGACTATTATCATGTGTATAGATGCACATTTTATAAGGATAGAAGAAAAACCAAGTGTTGTACGAAAGCTTTGATATGATTTAGTGTGAGGTGAAATCTTCTGAATCTATCTTCACCGACACACCTATGTTTTTAACATGGTTCCTGTTGCAAAATTCCATTCTGCCGGATGTTTGTACAAATTTTGTGTCAAGTCCAAAATCTCTGCCATGGAAATTTGCAGTAGTTCAACCTTTTATTTAAATTTTTTATGCATGGTCCACCATCTATTTTAAAAGCAAACTCCACCATTTAGCAAGGGCTTTTATTTAATTAACAAAGGCCAGCTTTTATTTAAAAGCCTTAAACTTTTATATATTAAAACCACAGAGTGCCATGCATGGTGGAGAAGGCAAAGGCATCTTATTACTGAAGGGCCCCACATTGCTTAAAAGATTTTAGCTTTTGAAATTTAAAGGAATCCATGGGAGTGGAAGGCAAAAGGGTGGACACTGGACATGCTATTTAAAAGCTTGTAAGTTTTCCATGCAAATAAATGGTGGAAATATTTAAAAGCCTTTGCATTGGTTTTGCTCCACCCATGTTTTAGAATTTGCTGGAATATTTTGGGGGAGCTGAGCATAGATGTGTGTGGAACCATCAGGCAGAATTTGGCATTGATGGTGGCTGCACAACTGAGGCCATTACTCTTTCTTCTGCATTTATTTTAAAAAGAGTCTTTGTTTCATTTGGAATTTTTTCCAGCTTTCCATGAGAGTTTCACTATGAATTTTTGCCTTAGCAATTGCTTTAATTTCATTTTTCTGTTCACTTCCAATACATTTTATGCAATTGTGTAGGTTGGACAACACCTTGTGAAAAATTTGTGGCTATTTTTCTGTCCTTATTCGTTATTTGTTTGCAAATATTCAGTAATCTACCTCTTGCAAATCAGTTCTAGAAATAATTTATTTGTACTTGCAGCAGTTGTTTTGTGCATGTGTTCCTCTGAATGGGTCCTAGATACAACTAGTTTGGCGCATCGCCTTCCCTTTTGCTTTCTATTTCTAGCTTTCTTCTCCCCCCATTTCATCCCTAATTAGCATTAGAATAATGTTAAGAGTAGGAGGAGAATGCTTTTCAATCTTGGAGGTTGTTTCAATGTCACATCCCATGAATTGAAGCTTCCCACTATTATGCTTGTACATTTCCGAGCATCAACAGTTCCCTTTGCATATATTGAATATAGAAGATTTCATTTAGTATGTTGTAGATTTGTTTTTGTTGGTATTAATTACTTTCTTGATTATTATTTTCTGTGTAGCACAGTCAGACTAATTGAAGAGATATATGTTAAATATTCTGAAATACTAGAGATATCTTTCTTTGCATTTTCTGGTCTTGATTTCTAAATATCATTAGGGGTTTTGAGTTGTGCAGGTTATCTATACTGAATGTGAACCGTGCACAAGAAAATGGTGTTTCGATGCACTTAGGGAGGAATAAATTGCAAAAGCAAGTTTCATTACGATTCCACATATCGCTGAAGAATTTCAACTGTAAGAAAAGGCTTGAAAGGTGTGTATCTGATGCAGTCATGAACACTTAAAAAGAGACCGGAAAATACTGGAATGTCTTTTCATAGGAACAAAAATGAATCAGAAGAGAATATGCTATCAAAGAGAAACTAATGTTTGGATAAACTTTGGGAACCAAAATCCGTTAGCATAAGTGTACTGTGTGGCTGCTCTTCTGTGTGGAAATGATTTCACTGAGAAACTTTGGAAGATGTCGTATTCTTATCACTATGGACATGACATCTCTAGATCATGCAGTACTACAAAATACAAATCACAGATCAAGTCTGTATTATGATGTATGATAATCATCAACTAGCTTAACAAAAGACTGGCCCTTGTCTATGCAAATTTATACAATTTTGAGGTCATGTACGTGAAGTCCAGCTTTTCATTTTGTTTTTAGACTTGATCCTTTCTCCTACCGATTGCAATGTTTTACATGTACTGATTCATGGTCCTTCCACAACCCTCCAAAGCCCTCTTTAGCTTTTTTTATTTATGTGTGACATCCTGTGATATACTTTCTCAGAAGTTATGCCGCCGACTTCACAGAAGACTCAAATCAGCCAGTGTGGCCCAACTTGGTCACATATCGGGCCAGGAATTATTGGAACAATGCCAACAAAGGCAAGATTTTAAAGACAATTTAGTATAATATAATGGCAATGTATTATCATCTTATGTAAAACCGAGGCATCCTCACAACAGTCCCTACCAATCAACTCAATTTTAAATTGGATAAATTTAAAAGAATGCAAACCCTAAACCTGATGACAACAATGATGACCTAAACATTATGGTTCTTATTAAAGCAGATTATCGTGACTGCACTAAACCTATCTGAAAGTCATCTTGAAAACAAGAGATGCTTGAAGATTTAAAGATTTTGATTTATGACCAGAAATTGGCCAGTGCCTTATCATATATAGTCTCATAGAACATACCATTCATAAATACTATAATAAGAGGATTAGAACCAGAAATTGATCAGTATATTTTCCAAGAGCTTACCGTTCATAAATACCATGGCAAGAGGATTAGAAAAAGACTGCTGACTGTCTTGGTGAAAACAATTCTAAAAACTATCGAAGATATGATGTCTGGAATGAAGTCCAACTCTATCTGATTCTATGCTTTATCAGAATTAAATTTCAATAAGAGTTCCTTTTATGCCATACCTCTTATGCCCACTCAATGCTTTCCTTAGGATAGTCTAAAATGAATCTACCTCATATATATAGTCTAAAATGAATTTACCTCATATATATCCCGTTCAGTGTTTGTTGAGGGTAAATAATTTTTAAAGCTATTGACTTGATCCAAATGACTAGAAACTTAAGGGACACCTTATAGAAGACATTAAGGGGTGTGCTGAGCTTCCACCCTCCTATCAATCCCGTTACTCCTAAATAAAGCAATTTATTGCTACTCCTGGAGGCCAGTTTTATTTTTGATTGGGTATTATCTTCACACAGGAATACTGGTACCTTCTGCACAACTGCTCTAACCAGCAGTCCTTGCAATATGTGAAACCCAGCTAACTAATTGTGAACATGCTGGAGCAATAGTAACCTATACACAATTGGTCCAACTCAGCAGCCCTTACAATATGTGAAACCCAACTGACTAATCATGAACACAAAGAATCCTGAGGCCCAGTTAAATATTTTGTATTTTTCTATGCGCATTTTTATTACATCGTTTGTAGGGGAAGCAGTAAAGATTAAATCTCCAACTAAAAGTGCTTTATGGTTAACTAGGAGGATTGGACCATAAGAGAAAACTTGCTTTGCTCTTTGTATTCTTTTAGGGGCCTCTGCATGGTATGCAGTTTTGACCACTCTATTTAGAAGTACTCCACGGAGTAACTTAAGGCAGTTTTTAAATTTACCATGTGTGCTTAAAAGTTAAAGATCTAATTAGTTTATATGTATAGACTAATCATTTTTTTCTTGGATGATATAAGCACCTTTATACTTGTGAACAAAACTGTTCAATAATAAAATTGAGTGATCAGTGTGTTGAAATTTGTTTTGGCCATGTGTCTTGTATTACCCACTCATGCATAAAAGGAACTTGATTTTTTTTAATTGAACTGCAGATTTACTGGAAGGATGCATGAAAACACGAGAGTGCTGAGTCATCAACTTCTAGTGGTCTCACTTGATCATGGAGTGCAAAAAATTTCAAAGCCAAATCAACTATCCATGTCAAGAGGCAATTCGGTCAAATATTTTGACTTCGCTATAATTGGTAGTGGAGTGGCTGGTCTTCGATATGCCCTTGAAGTTGCAAAACATGGATCTGTGGCAGTCATCACAAAAGCTGAACCCCACGAAAGCAATACCAATTATGCACAAGGTGGTGTCAGTGCAGTTCTGGACCCTTTTGATTCTGTTGAGAATCACATTAGGGATACTATTGTTGCGGGTGCATACTTATGCGAGGAAGAAACTGTTAAGGTGAGGTGCGTGGTATCTGTGTTGTTAGTTGTGACTTTTTTGGATCCTTAAAACTTTTATTTGATATGAAAATATCAATTGTAAATAGTATATGGACACCTAATGGCATGTTTTGTGAACATATAGAACTCGATGCATAAGCTTAGGTTTTATACACCAAGCCCTGATGTTTTTGACTTTTTTCCCATTACCTTTATTTTAGTTTACAGCTTTCCACCAGTCTAATTTTCTGTTTTAGTGGACAATGCTGAAATCAGTGGTTGGTATGAAGACTAAATATTATAGACTTTAATTCTATAGATTTCATCATTGTGGTTATCACTTAAAATGTGCAACTATAAGTGATGGTCCTAAGGGCTTCAGAAATCAGGAAAACATTTTTCAGTTTGGTTTGTGTTTCTGTTCGGGTTTTCGCCTGGAATTAGCATGGCTAGTTTTGGATGGGAGGTTATAAAACTGAGGATCAAAGAGAGGCTAGGACTGAAATTAAATTCAGTACAAACTATCAAAATTTCTAATTCCATTAGATATCACTCATTCAGGAAGATGATATTCCATTAGGGGAGCTTGAGAGTTTTGGAATATCTGATTTCAATCTTGAATATCAAGAAGCACAGGATTTTTCGATTATTAAACACGCTTTTGATGGGAGCTTTGAGCCTAGAGAACAATGTTCCCTGAATGGATATACAAAACACGGCCCTCCTTTTGGTTATTATAGCCATTTGCGCTAGACCAGTGCTGTGTGGAGTTTGACATAGTTATCATGTTACCAGGAATGAGAAATGTGAAATGTGAAATGTGACAGCAATGGCAATGCAATGGAAAACAAGATTCAAAAGTTTGCGTGTAAGAAAAAGAGATTTATAATTTCAGATATACCACATTAATTTTAATATTACCATCAGATGACATCTTGAAATTAATATATATGAATATAATGCTTATCTATTAAAAAGTGCTGCATATATAAAATTTTAAATATAACCCAAAAATATTCTGTAGATGAGAAAATGGCCATATGCAATAGGTTTTGTGTTGCAGGCCATTAAAACACGAAACAGCACCCTATGGTTGCATTTCTTGCTACAAGTAGAGATTTGACATGTATTTGAAATTTCATGAATTGAATTGTTTAAGAAGAAAGAAAGAAATTTATAAATGTCCACAGATGGTCAAAAGTAGGTCAATGGGATTTGAGGATACAACAGTTAACAATAGAAATTTCTAGGAAGAGAGAATCCTAGAAGCAAAATAATAAAAGTACATTAGAAAAAATAAAGTAGTGCGCCGCTAACACAAGGGATAATGAAATCAATGCAAATAACAATGAAAACAAGAGCCCCAAAAGCATGTGTCAATGAAGATTGGTCAGAAATCTCATCAACTATCTCTGTCTATGCCTAAAGTGGAGTTGTCTGAGCTATTATCGATCATGTGGAAGATCTAATAATCCTGGCTGAGGAGTATCCAAGGTCAGAGAGGCTAGGTTGGGATATCCTAGGAGGAAGCAAAGCACTAATGCTACAGACTCCCGTAACATCCGAGGTCGGTGTAGCTCTTGTTGCAGAAAATAAATTCGTAATATGAATCTACCCTTTTGATCTGGGGGGCAGTTGGTAAGTAGTAGATCTATGTTGTTGAGGTCACGCCGATGGGAAGGAGTAGAGATACGAAATCGAGGGAGAGCAGGCTGGGGAATCTGAGTAGTAATGGTGTGTTGAGAGCAGCATTGCCGAACTGTTCTATCAGCTTTGATATTTGAAGTACAATGGGTATCCAAAGGGTGTCTAGTGCTTCTTGTCACTTGGGTGGGCTAGTAAAAGGAGGTGATCAACATGGGGGCTCTAGAGCATCTAGATCCCTCACTATAGGGATTTGCATCAGAAGGTGATGGCCTTGTGAAGATAAAGAGCCAGTCACCGTTGGCTTGGATATATGAAGAAAGTAGAGAGTGTTGCTAGAGTCCCTGTAGAGGTAGTGATATCTTCCTTGAATCTCATGGTAAATGGGGCATTCGAAAATAAAGTGTTCCTAGGTCTGCACCTCCTGGAGGGAGCAAAGACGACAAATCCAGTCTCGACGGAGGATGTGATGATCAGTTTCAACTCGTAACTGCTGAGAGCACACTGTCATCTGGACAAGGGGAAATCTCAAGCGATGGGCCTAGTGGCGCTAGAGATAGTGAGGGCGACAAATAATGCCATCTACCATTGGTAAGAAATGCTCAACGTAAAAAACAAGCTCAGCGCTGAGTGGCTCAAGGGGGGAGACCCAGTGGCTTGGATATACTGTCTGTAGATCTCCTCTTTGGCAACACTAGTGATGACATCCATTGTAGGAAGAAGGTCAGGGGGGGGGAAGAGGAGCAGGAGGGCATCCAAGGAGTACACGAAAGGGGGTAGCCTATCAATAGTGATGCCAATAGAAAGAAGAAGCAACCTAGTCTCCAAGTACCAATAATGTTGGCTTCCTCTGGTGGGGACAGGGTAAGCAATTTTGTATGAAGAGCAAAGTGCTAAGAATGGATATATCTTGTGACCAGATGCTGAGGTCCCCATGGATCTGAGTTTGTGGATGTAGAATTCAAGTGTGAAGATAGTCTGAAGGCATGGTGGTTGGCAGCAAATTCAGCTTGGACGATGCATTGAGGAATTGTCCACCTTGGGAACTCTTCTTAGGATAAATTTGAGAAAATTATATCCTTTTCCCTTTCTGTATTATCTCCTTCGAGAAAAGTGATATTATTCATATTATTTATGTGTGCATATGTCCCTCATGGTGCAGGTGGAATGTGCGTCCGCCTGGGAGCCTGTTTTGCAAGAGGCAAGAGTGGTGCAAACTTAACCTAGTAATCAGCTAAATATGCCAAGCTAGTCATATTCCAGATCCCTCTCATTATGGGTGCCTAGTGTCATATAAAAACACTTATTGCATGCTTTAACTAGTGTTTTCGTACTGAAACAAAAATTGTTACTCCATAGTTAATATCCAAAGTTAATGTATAGCATACAAAAGCTACAACCAAGGGTTATCTGCATAACTTTAAAGACGTTTGGTCTGGAATTATTTTAGGACAGCATATTCTGCCTGTTATATGTTGTTTTCTCACAACAACGTTTTCTTGTGGCAAGGACATGATAGTTTCTATTATGTCTAATATTCCAATATGTTTCAAACCATTCTTTTATGTCTCATCGGATACACATTCCTACTATGAAATATGTGTGACATTGTCTATACTCACGATCTTTTACTAGTGTATGCCATAGTTACCAGGTTCGGCCGCATCTGGGCCAAATGCGAAAAGATGCGAATTTTTTCCAGCTCCTGGAATAATGCGTTCGGGTTCGGACTTTTTTTATTATGAGCATAGTGAGTAGTGAGCAAATCTGCCGATGACAATGAAGGCACGGCGAGTCGCGACTATGTGCACTGTGAAGGCACGGCAATAGTGTGAAGAGCGTGCCCAAGGCAGCTGGGAGCGAGTCAGTGCAGTGTTGGCGACAAGTGAAGGGCGTGCCCATGGCGACTGGTAGCAAGTTGGTCAGCGGCGATGCAAGGGCTTGAGCGGTGGTCGGTGGCGACACAGGGGCTCAGCGGTGGTCAACGGCAACACAGGCAACAAGTAGGTTCTTCGATTCATTCTACATTTTTTTTTCTTTGTTAGTATTTAGAAACTTAGAGTTAGGTTTAATTTAGGTTTAATTTTATATATTTTTATTTTTCTATTTTTAAATTTACATTTTATTTTAAGTTTATGTAAATGAATTATTTTATATTTATTTTATAATCGTATTATTATATAAATTTATAATTGTTTTTACTTTATTATATAGTTAATAAATATTTATTAAAAAACAAACAAATATATAATAAAATTATTTATATTTAATATTTGCTATTATATTTATATTTATTTTTTTATAATTGTTTTTTTAATTATATAATTAACAAATATTTAAAATATATATATATATATAATAAAATTTAAATTTAACAAAACAATATTAAAAAATGATTATAAATTTAATATTTAATATCATAAATTATCAAATATAAAAAAATGAATATAAATTTAACATTTAATATCATAAATATATTAAATTTTAATTGTTTATAAATATAATATCAAATGTTAAATATAAATAATTTTATTGTATATTTGTTTTTTTTTTATAAATATTTATAAATTAACATTCAATGTTCATTCCTTAGTAGATTAAAATATTTTACACACACACACACACACACACACACACACACACACACACATATATATATTTTTCTGAACCGGATTTTACCGGATTTTTTTCTGAACTTTTTTAAGAACTCCGCATTTCCGCATCTTTTTGGCCTCCCAAACGCATCCGGATTTCCAAACATGGTAACTATGGTGTATGCATCAACTTATTTATATCATTTCTGGAACCATGCATTCAAATTTAAGTCACCAGCCTTGGATTTAGCTATGATATCATCTAGCTGAAATTATGAGCTTTGAAAGACATGTAGGCATAACAAATATCTTTTAGTGGTTAGCCTAGAACGGCCTTCAAAAACCCATGAAACATTAATGCAACCTTGTCAGCAGCATTGTTTCAATCTATTCTTTTTGAAAGAGGCAAACTTTAATCACAAA
The DNA here is from genome assembly GCA_037957365.1 of Torreya grandis. Taxonomy (NCBI): domain Eukaryota; kingdom Viridiplantae; phylum Streptophyta; class Pinopsida; order Cupressales; family Taxaceae; genus Torreya; species Torreya grandis. The sequence goes on from JARHVA010000800.1 coordinate 1,308,829, forward strand.
ATTTATAATCCATTCTAATAAGCACATTGATATTATATCATTAATTTTTGTGGGATTTTACCTATGCATGTTTAAGTCATCTCAAGATGACTTCCACGAGTCGTGTTGTATTTTAGGTAATAATTACAAGGCAAGCAAAACTACTTAACACACAAGTACTTCAAACTTTTAAAGCATTTGTTATTAGGTGGTAGGAATGGTGAATGTAACCCACCACTTTGGGCTTCTTACCTTCTAGTCTCTTCCCATTGGCACAAATTTTGGAGTATGTAATAATACCTTATAATTGACCCTTAGCTCATAAGTCTTACTAATGTGGGATTAACTCAGTTACAACCCAAACATGTAGTTTTATTAAGTAATTGAAGGCTTCTACAAGTAATTTAACTATATTATTAATTTGTAGAAATCTATCTGTGCATGTTTTAAGTCATCTCAAGAGGACCTCCAAGAGTCATTACCTTAAAACCCTCTTTCTAATTTTTTTGGTAATAATCACAATGCAAGGGGACCCACTTAGCACACAAGCACCTTAAAACATAGTTGCCAGGAAACAGGTACGGATATGGGTAGTGGTACGTCATTTTTTTGAAAAATATCATATGGGTACGAGGAGATGGCTATATATATATATATATAAGATAATAATTACAAGGCAAATAAAACTACTTAGTACACAAGTACTTCAAACTTTTAAAGCATTTGTTATTAGGTGGTAGGAATGGTGAATGTAACCCACCGCTTTGGGTTGCTTACCTTATAGTCTCTTCCCCATTTTCACATAATTTGGAGTATATAATAATACCTTATAATTGACCCTTAGCTCATAAGTCTTACTAATCTGGGATTAACTCAATTACAACCCAAACATGTATTTGTGTTAAGTAATTGAAGGCTTCTACAAGTAATTTAATTATATTATTATTTTGTAGAAATCTATCCGTGCATGTTTTAAGTCATCTCAAGAGGACCTCCAAGAGTCATTACCTTAAAACACTTTTTCTAGTTTTTTTGGTAATAATCACAAGGCAAAGGGACCTTAACACACAAGCACCTTAAAACAGTTGCCAGGAGACAGGTATGGATACAGGTAGTAGTACGTCATTTTTTTGAAAAATATGATATGGGTACGAGGAGATGAGCCCAAGCACCTTAAAACAGTTGCCAGGAGACAGGTATGGATATGGGTAGTAGTACGTCATTTTTTTGAAAAATATGATATGGGTACGATTTCAAAAAAAATGACGTACTACTACCCGTATCCGTACCTATCTCCTAGCAATTGTTTTAAGGTGCTTGTGTTAAGATCCCCTTGCCTTGTGATTATTACCAAAAAAATAAGAAAAAGTGTTTTAAGGTAATGACTCTTGGAAGTCCTCTTGAGATGACTTGGCATATATATATGAAAAATTTAGAGAAATATATACCATGCAATGGCCATGGCACTCTAAAAAATGTAAAATACATTAACAAACATTTTTTCAAGCTTTTAAAGTAAGAAAATTAGATGTGAACAAAATATGAGTAATTATAATCATATTGATATTTGATATCTCATCATATTAAGGGTCAAAAATACATTGTAACACATTGAAATGTCGACAAATAGGCATGCACAAAAAAAATCACAAGTGTGAACCTGAATCATATCTCATCTAATACAATAGCGTCAACTGCCACATCAACTGTCTTCTAGTTCGTCTACCAAGATGCTTTCTAGATACACATCACTCTCAAGCCATGGCTCCTTTACAGGCAATATAACAGGGGCCAAATCATTGAGGCCATTTATCGCAACCACATGATCCTCTAAGGATATGTCTGTGGCTCTATCAGGGGAATTTAGTTTCATTTTGCTTAAAGACCTTCCTTGTACCCTGGGTCTACACAAGAAAGAAAAGGAAGCATTTTATGAATGTACATCAAGTTCTTTGCCTTCTTTGACCGTAGTCGATTCCTCTTCAATGAATGAAAGAAACCGTAAAGACTCCAATTCCTCTCACAAGATGATGAACTAATTACTAGTGAGAGTAACCGTATTGGAAATGATTGCAATTTAAGGGTTTCAGTGGCATGGTTCCACCACCACTCTACTAGGTCCTCCGTTTCACACATATCATAGAGAGCCTCCATTGTAGAAAACTGTTTGTGGCCACGTGAAAACATGTTCCACTGAGTCTTGATAGAAGAAGCCTCCTCTCCTAAACCATAAACCTTCTTCACTACAACCCAAAAATCCTTCATTATTTCTCTATCCTCATGTGAAGCCCTCTTTTTTGGGTCTTTTGTATCATATCACTTTGGATTCAAAGCGTAAGCAACACAATGTAGAGATTTCTTAAGCTTGTTCTATCTTCCATGTGCCTTTTCCTTAATCAAAGGATATAGAGAAGGATCCCTCAAGTTTGTGATTTTTTTATTTATTTCACACATAGAATCAATTTCTTCGTAAACCTCCCGCAAACATGGCTTATCTGAATCAACAAAAAGGATTTTATCTTAAATGGGTTAAATGAAGTCAACAAATGTCATATCAATCAAAAAATAGTCATCAAGGACCATCGGCCCCACTTCAACTCTAGTATGTGATGTAGAATCTAGATTGTCTCCAAGGTGCCCATACATCACTAATTATAGTGGAACACAAGGGCTATTTGATAGCGTAAAGACAGTCAAGAAGTATGAAGAAACAAATAAACCGTGTATCTACATGTTTGAAAAGTTTCACCTTGCAAATCTTTGATAAATATTTTGAGTGTGGTGATGATTGCATATGACATCTATATTTTTCCACCTTTTCAATAAGCTTAGAAATCAGCTGAAACCTGCCAATATCTTTTAGCACATTATCCAATGCATGCATGCAACATGGTGTCCAAAATACATATATATATATATATATATATATATATATATATATATTTGCACCAACAAGTTAGCTCTTTTACAAACTAGGGCAACGTCTATAACAACTTGGACAACATGTGATGCCTCCACCTCAATTGCATCACATTGGTTTTGAAGGAACTCTACATTTTTCTCTTATCCTGAACAGTGGATTGTCTTCAAAAAATAAGGGCGTTTGGACAAGTCACTATAATGTTCAGAAGAGGACGGTTTCTAGTATCAGTCTAATTGTCCATTACGATGTTGCATCTTTTTGTAGACCACACTCTTTTGATTGGCACAATTTGTTGCTCTATTATTGTTTTTTCTTTGTCAATAAGAGTCGTGCAAAACTTATCATATTCAAGGGATTTATACCGTGTTGACCCACTGGTGATATACAAACTATCTCCTCATAATAAGGTGAGCGAGCAACATTGAGTAGTAATTCCATTCGTATAGAAGAAGCGTGTAATCGTTGCAACCATTGCATCTCGACCATGCATGCGATTCCATTAGTTCATTCGTTGTGGATATTGAATGGGTGTGTAGGGATTGTCTTAATAAATCTCAAAATATTGATGTCAGTCTCCCCGATAATAAAGAGGCATCCCTGCATTATTGACATTACTAGAAAATTTACTGGTGGGCATCAATTCGGGTAGCAACTACAAGTGTGACCGGCGGACAAGGGCAATTTCTTAGACAACTTTTAAATCAATAGCAATTAGCAGCTTTCTTTAACCTGGCACAACATTCAAATAACCAATACCAGGGGGCAACTATTACTAGCAGCGATTTAATTTGCAAATTTTAACAATTTTTTTTGCTACTTGTTATTCGGCAAGTTCGGCATTTTTTCCTTAAAAATTGCCAAATGCGGTGATTGAAGTATTAAATAATAAACATTTTGAAAAAACCTAAACTACTGCACGATTGTTGTTCATGGTAATGCAAGGCAGTACTGTTCACGACAATGCGCAGTGATTGAGGTATTGAATAATTTAAAAAAAAAACCTAAACAACTGCATGATTACCATTGATGGCAATGCAGGAATTGCCTATGAATGGCAATGTGCTATGCATTGTTGTTGACAGCAATGCCAAGCCCTACTAAAAAAGTAAAATAACAAATAGTGTTTAAACCATAGTTGCAGGGAGGTTGTACATACTTTATTTCCGCCCTAGACTACGATTTCCAACCACAGTGACGAGTAATCCGGTGACGACAACTGATCTCCTTCTACCGCGACTGCAAACTCTTCGAATTTCGACTACAAACGCTGTAAAATTTGAGTGGTTATTGTAAAATGTGGTGCATTTTGTATTTTTTATAATAAAATTCATGCATTTAGGGATTTAAAAAATGTATTTATTTAGAATATGATCTTTTTTATTAGGAAATAGCCGAGAGACATCAAAAGTCTCCAACAAATGTCTTTGGGTATAGGAGATGTCTCTATACCCGTCTCTCGTACCCAAGACGCTCCTAGAGGGTGGGGGATGTGTCTCCTTGCAACTATGTCTTAAAGCATTTGTTAGTAGGGGTGGAATAGTGAATGTTATCCGTCTCTTTGGACTTCTCACCCTCTAACATGTTTCTCCATTGGAAAAGCTTTTAGAGCATGTAATGCCTTATAAGTCACCTTTGTCTCACAAGTCTTATATCAGTGTAGGATTAATCCAACTATAACCCAATCTTGTATTTGTGTTAAGTAATTGAAGGCTTTCTTGGACAATTTAATTATGCTATTAATTTTTGTGTTGTCTGCATTTTAAGTTATCTCAAGATGTCCTCCACGAGTATTCATTACTTTAGTGACATTTTTTTCTCGCAAATGGACAAGAGTACCCACTTAACACATAAGCACCTTCAAGCATTTGTTAGTAGGGAGGAGGAATGGTGAATATATTCTACTACTTTTGTCTCCTCACACTCTAGCCCCTTTCTGTCAGGATTAGGAGCACAATTGATTACCTTGTATAAGCAACTAAACACGAAATTAAACAAGAAGTAAAATGTAGCTAAAATTCAGAAACAACACAGAATATGAGAGACGACAATCTTGTATTAATACTCTTCCAGAAGAAAATATAATGAAGAAATCACACTCTTCCCACACCTCTTGGGCGTACCAGTAATTCTCCCTCAAGAGTTCTCTCTCTCAATTACAAACCACAACTCAACAATGAGTTGCACCCTCCACCAGCCAGTAACAATACTGCCAGTACCAAGTACTCAAAGTACTCCAAGTAGATCTCCTGATCTTGCACACCTGCAAATCAACTGATCTTACTTACCATGTAGATCTCCCCTGATCTTGCAACAACCTACAGATCAACCTGATCTTACAATTGGAAGGATATCTTCCTTGTCCTTGATTACAATATAGCCCCATGGGTCTCTTAAATAGATCCCATACAAACAATAATTAGACTTTTTAATTACAATAATTAGAAACGCAGACTCAAGACTAAAATTAGTCTTTTTACATGCAAACTAACTGTCCGTCTAAAATTAGACTAGTTCTGGAAGCGCATGCAAATGCACGCACACACAGGTTGCCGACGTCGGTTCCTGTCTGACCGATGTCGGCCGACACATAACCGATGTTGGTTACTGAGAACACTGAAGATGACCGATGTCAGTTGATCAGACCGACGTCAGTTGCTCTGCAACTCAGCAACCTCTTCCATTTGCATCAGTGAAGCTTTTAGCTCCACAACTTAACAATCTCTCACTTGGAGATAAACAGCTGCACCTGTACCTGTACCTGTACATCGTCTAATTTTGTTTTTTGGCTTGTATCCCTCTTCAAGTTCAGTCTTGAAGACCAACCACCACATATCCTGTGGTGCTACTCTTGTCATCCAAGTAACCTGCCATATCCGAATCTACATACCCATGTAGAGAAGTGCTTGACCCTGCATAGCATGTTAACCTGCTGCTGGTCCCTCTCAGATACCTGAGAATCCACTGAACTGCTTTTCAGTGCTCCTTTCTCGGATTGGCCACAAACTTGCTGACAACTCTCACTGTTTGGGCAATGTCAGGGCTAGTACACATGTACTCAACCTCATCATGTGATTTGGGACACTGTTCTGTGAATTGTCCATCCATAGGTGTGCTAATCGGTTTTGCATCTTGCATATTGAACCTCTCCACTACCTTATTCACATAATCATTCTGAGACAACATCAACCTGTGATTTTTCCTGTCTCTAGAAATACTCATGCCAAAGAATTTCTTTGCTGCTTTCAAATCTTTCATGGCACACCTCTGAACTAACTTTACCTTTAGCTCAGCAACTCCCTGCATGTGTGACCCCACCACATACAGTAACAGGATAATGTAGCTAATATTATCCAACTTGGTAAAGTAAACACAATGGTCACATTGACATTGACTAAAGCCATGCTTTGTCATACACCTGTCAAACCTTAAACACTATTGTCCTGCAGCTTGCTCAAGACCATATAACTTGGCCTTCTGTCTCACGTGTCCATTCTCTCATTTCTTTACCCTGAAAGTTCGTTCGTCTTTCAGTGCTTTCATCCTGGCTGGCAACTCTACCAAATCTTTCGTTTGGTTCTCTTCCAAGGAATCAATTTCCTCATTCATGCCATGCTCCCACTGTTTTCTGAATTCTACCTGCTCTGCCTCTTTAAAACTTCCTGGTTCTTGACCATTAGTGAGCAACAAGTAGTGTAAAGAAGGGGAATAACGAATTTGAGGCTTACTTACCCTTTCAGTCCTCTTCATGGGCGTTTGAGACTCCTTGACAGCGTGCTGTCCGCCCAAAATTCATTTTAACAGTGATCGATGTCGGTCACCTCTGGCCGACCTTGGTCTGCACCTGACCGATGTCATTGCCACCTGATCGTCGACGTCGGTTCCCTGACCGACGTCGGTGTCCACCTGTCCGACACCACCGACTCTGGTCTGCACATGACCGACGTCGGTACCTGCCTGTTCGACGTCGGTTCCACCTGATCGACGTCGGTAACTGTGTTTTCCTGTGAGTGATGACTTTTTACTTGCGAGCTCACTTTGGATCATAACCTTGTCCAAACTGCCCTGCTCAGAATTATTCAACCCCTTGAACTGATCTCTGTCCATCATCTTCTCCTTGAAAACCAAGGCTTTCTTGTTCTTGTCAAAAACATCAGATTTCTTCTTCCTGCAATAAACCCGATCCTTTTTTGTAGCATACCACTGTGATCCTCCAATAGAAGCTCCCTTCTTTGGTGACCCAGTTTCAAAAAACCTCATTTTCTTCTGTTGCTTACAGAAATCTCGATCTATGCTTTCCGAATCTGAACTTTTACTTTTTGACTCAAGAACATGCATCCCCTTCTTACTCATGTGACCAAGCCTACAAAGCCACATCTTCGCATCTACATCTAAAGTAGATAAACCAGAAGGAGAATCAGTAATACAAGTAGATAGATAAAGAGTACCTACTTTCTTACCTCTTTCTAAAACAAGTGCACTCTTGGAAACTTTCCAAGATTCCGCTGTGAGAGTTACTTTGCATCCCTCATCACCCAACTTTTCTACAGAAATCAAATTTCGCTTTAGGCCTGGGACATGCATGACCTCCTTCAACACCCATGTGTTGCCCGTCTGCAATTTCAGCTGCACTTTCCCTTTGCCAACCATTTGACACGGTTTACTATCCCCTAAATAAATCTTTCCAAAGTCTCCTTGGACATAATCATGAAAAAATTCTCTATTTGGGGTTGCATGGAAAGAGGCACCAGAATTTAAAACCCAAGATTCCACTTTATCCAAGGAACATACAAGAGCATCCTGTGCAACAATACCTGCAACATCTGCTTCTTCATTTCCTTCATGCTGATCTTCTACCAACCAACAATCTTTCTTTACATGCCCTTTCTTTTCACAATTCCAGTAGATTTTACTGCCATATCTGGATCTGGATCTCTTGCCTATCTTTGACTTTAATTTCCCTTGCTCGACCTTCTCTCTTTGCTTTCCCCTGCTTTCAACACTTAAAGCATTCCCTGATGATTCCCCTGTGCTTTTCTTGCGAATTTCTTCATTCAAGATTACACTAACAACATCATCAACTTTCAAGATTTTTGAAGCGGACGCAGTATTACTAACTCCCATTACCAAACTATCCCAACTTTCAGGTAAAGAGCATAAGATTAAGAGAGCCTTAATTTCATCATCAAAAGCTATATTGACTGAAATTAACTGGTTTACCAAACCATGGAAATCACTAAGATGACTATGTACCGATCCACCTTCCAGCATTTGCAAATTAAATAATTGCTTCATAAGAAATACCTTATTCGAAGTTGAGGGTTTTTCATATAAATTTGCCAAAGATTCCATTAACTCTACCGTTGTCTTAGCCTGTGATAAGTTGGAAATCACAGACGATGCCAGGCTCAACCTTATAGATCCCAGAGCCTTCCGATATAGATCCCAGAGCCTTCCGATCAAGAACATTCCATTCTTCATCTTTCATATCTGTGGACTTGCATGCAACCCCACCCAACGGTAAGTACAAATCTTTCTGATACAAATAATCTTCTATCTGCATCCTCTATAATTGATAATTCTTGCCATTGAATTTTTTTATTTTTAGTGTACTTTCTTCTGCCATTGCTATACTCTCACTCAATCAGAAACCCCTGAGAGTGACCTGTAATCAACAAACACTAACCTGCTCCGAACCAGGCTCTGATACCACTTGTCAGGATTAGGAGCACAATTGATTACCTTGTATAAGCAACTAAACACGGAATTAAATCAGAAGTAAAATGTAACTAGAATTCAGAAACAACACAGAATATGAGAGACAATACAATTTTGTATTAATACTCTTCCAGAAGGAAATACAATGAAGAAATCACACTCTTCCCACACCTCTTGGACGTACTAGTAATTCTCCCTCAAGAGTTCTCTCTCTCAATTACAAACCACAACTCAACAATGAGTTGCACCCTCCACCAATCAGTAACAATACTACCAGTACCAAGTACTCAAAGTACTCCAAGTAGATCTCCTGATCTTGCACACCTGCAAATCAACTGATCTTACTTACCATGTAGATCTCCCCTGATCTTGCAACACCCTGCAGATCAACCTGATCTTACAATTGGAAGGATCTCTTCCTTGTCCTTGATTACAATACAGCCCCATGGGTCTCTTAAATAGATCCCATACAAACAATAATTAGACTTCCTAATTACAATAATTAGAAACGCAGACTCAAGACTAAAATTAGTCTTTTTACATGCAAACTAACTGTCCGTCTAAAATTAGACCAGTTTTGAAAGCGCATGCAAACGCACGCACACACAAGTTGCCGACGTCGATTCCTGTCTGACCGATGTCGGCCGACACATAACCGATGTCGGTTACTGAGAACACTGAAGATGACCGATGTCGGTTGATCAGACCGACGTCGGTTGTTCTGCAACTCAACAACCTCCTCCATTTGCATCAGTGAAGCTTTTAGCTCCACAACTTAACACTATCTTTGTTGGCAAAGCTTATGAAGAATGCAATGTCTTATCTTACCCTTGTCTTACAAGTCTTACCAGTGTGGGAATAACCCAATTACAACCTAATTATGTATTTGTGTTAAGTAATCGAAGTTTTCCACACGGAATTTAGTGATATTATTAATTTGCATGGGATTTTAGCTGAGTCTGTTTTAAGTCATATCAAGATTACCTCCATGACTAGTCATTATCTTAATGGCATTTTTCCTCATATTTTGATAATAATCACAAGTCAGGGGGATCCACTTAATACACAAACACCTTAAAGCATTTGTTATTTGGGGGAGGAATGGTGAATGCCCAATGCTTCGAACTTATCACCCTCTAGTCTCTTTCCCTATTGGCTGAGTTTTTGGAGCATGTAATGCTGTACAAGTCACCCTTGTCTCACAATCCTTACCAGAGTGGGATTAACCCGATCATGTATTTGTGTTAAGTAATTGAAGGCTTCCATGGACAATTTAATCAAACTATTATTTTCTGTGGTATCTTACCTGGGCACACATTATATTGTCAAAACTAGACATGGTCTTCTGTGTGCCAGTAACATAGTATTCTGCATTAATCAAATAAAAAATAGCTTTGCTCCAGTTTTTATTGTATACACTATTACAAAAATCGGTGCCTAAAAGAGATTTCAACTATGGATGGTTTGAAAGTTAAATGTGTTTTTAATGAGGTGAGTCTTCTTTAAAAAAATTATGCTGTGTATTTTATATTTATAGGTATTGATACCTATATTTGTAACTAAAAGTAACTATCATTATTATTTAGATATTCGTTAGGTATTTAAAGGATGACTTCTAAGCAGAGCCAGAAAATGTTAAATGGCATGATCTTTTTTTGTAGGTGGTATGCACAGAAGGCCCAGACAGAGTTAGAGAACTCATGGCTATGGGTGCATCCTTTGATCAAGGGGAAGATGGCAGCTTACATCTTGCTAGAGAGGGTGGGCATTCTCATCATCGTATCGTTCATGCAGCAGACATGACGGGAAGAGAGATTGAGCGAGCTCTGTTGAAGGCTGTTGTTAGCAACCCTAACATAACCATGCTTGAACATCACTTTGCTATAGACTTGCTTACATCCCAGGTACTTAATTCTTTTATAGGACGACGTGATTCCTATTTTTCAAATGGTCTTCAGAAGAGCTAGAAGATGAAAATCTTTACTGTTTGCTTGCATCATTTTTGCAGGATGGGTTAAATATTTACTGTCATGGTGTAGATACACTGAACACAGAAACTGATGAGGTAATGATTTTTTTCTTTAACGTAAGACCGGAGCCAATAGGAAACTAACGATGACATAACATGCAAGCCTTTTTTCTTACTACTCTCCATGTCCTCTCGTATGTTGCTCTGAGTATCTTACAGTGGCACACAACTCTGTGCGAAAGATTTTCATTTTATTTAAACATTAGACATCAGGAATTGTTTGTGCCATTTGGTGAAAGTGAAACACACTACTTAATAAATCTTGGTTTACAACGTGGCACAGGTGGTCCGATTTATTTCAAAAGTAACTCTACTTGCATCTGGTGGGGCTGGACATATTTATCCGAGTACCACAAACCCTTGTGTACGTGAAAACTCTTAAGCACACTCATTGGTTGTTTCTACTGCACATAAAATGAAATTATTTATCCAATATGCTGATCTTTACACTTACAATAAATAAGAAACATATTGTGACTTTAATATGGATGGAAATACTCAATTTTAATTGATGTCTAAGGTGCTCAGGTCAAGCTCTATTATCTTGTAATTTGTCAGTGGAGGAAACCACAGTGGGGTTGCGAGGAAATTATGTGTTAAAAAGTATTTGAATATGCAGCGGCACACGTTGAGGGCGGGTGCGGGGGACCCTTCTGGTGGTCAAGGTTAGAACTCAGAGGATGTTAAGAAGCCTGCACATGCATTGTGCCCTGAGTGTCATCAGCTCAAACAAAAAAAGAAAAAAGAAAAGAAAAGACTCCATGCTTCTAAAAAATTTCCCTCTTTGAAAATTTTCTATCCCTCCCTCTTCTACAACCTCCCCCTGGTAAAGTTTAGGGTAGCCAAGCATAACACCCTTAATTTATTATTAGCTTTGCCAAGGGGTGGAAGTCCTTCTGGTAAGTCATTTGGGAAGGCATACTTCTTATTTGTTAACTAAGGCTTTGATCTTGATGTCTACCTGTAATGTAAGATCTTTATCAAAACATTCATGTGTTCTGAAGCCTTTGATGAATGCCGGATTCCTACCAAAGCACCTGAGATTTGTTTAATGACTTTCTGGGTTAGCAAAAATGTTTTTGATGGGTTAAGGAATCTCATGAATTTTGTGATTTCAAAATTCTGATTTGTCTTTGGCAGAAATATCCAGCTAGTATGATGGAAAATTTAAACACGATAAAAGTCAAATCAAACGTTGCAGTTTAAAAAGGCTTTTCGAATGTATAAATGAGCAGGCCCTGAATATTGGTGTAAAATATTTTAAATAGTGGATTTCCAGGAGGGGAAGAAATTACCTTATTTTTTATATTGCATTGCTTTGACATTTTATTTGTTGTTATTCTGTCACTATGATATTTGATATTAGTATTGTTGGAAGATCTCATGTCTATCTCATGCGGATCTACCCATATGATAAAAAATGTCTAGTAGTCATACTTAAATTTGAGATGTCAACATTTAAACAGGTTGCTACTGGCGATGGTATTGGTATGGCACACAGAGCACGTGCGGTGATTTCAAATATGGAGTAAGGACTATGCTGCTTAGTTCTGTAATCTGAAGTAATGCCTTGTTTATTCAACTGTAATTTTTTCTCGCTATTCTTCTGTTCTGCTTACACATATTCCACTGCTAATTACAGGTTTGTACAGTTTCATCCAACTGCATTAGCTGATGAAGGTCTACCCATTAAACCTTTTAAACGTGAAAATGCATTTTTAATATCAGAGGCTGTTCGTGGAGATGGTGGTATTCTTTATAACCAAGCTATGGAAAGATTCATGCCATTGTATGATGATAGAGCGGAACTTGCACCCAGGGATGTGGTGGCACGCAGTATTGATGACCAGTTAAAGACACGGAATGAGAAATTTGTTTTATTGGATATAAGCCACAAGCCTAAAGAGGAAATTTTGTCGCATTTTCCAAATATTGCTTCAGAGTGTCTGAGGCATGGCCTTGACATAACAAGAAGTCCTATACCAGTGGTGCCAGCTGCACATTACATGTGCGGTGGGGTGCAAGCTGGACTTCATGGAGAAACATGCATTGTTGGTCTGTATGTAGCTGGTGAAGTTGCCTGTACAGGACTTCATGGTGCAAACAGGCTTGCAAGCAACTCATTACTGGAAGCACTTGTCTTTGCACAAAGAGCTGTTGAACCATCACTGAATCACTTGGTTAGCTCAAATGTTCACATTAACGAATCAATTAAATGGCCTTTCCCTGTTGTACCTATTGGGCTCGGGGATTCACAACTTAATGAAATCAGGCAATTTACAGCATTAACAAGGACAAGGTTACAGAAGATCATGTGGGACTATGTTGGAATTGTTCGTTCTATGGACCGTCTTAAAACAGCTGAGAAGCATCTGGGAGAATTAGAGCTTGAATGGGAAGACCATCTGTTTCAACGAGGGTGGAGACCATGCATGGTAAGTCTTGAAGTATGTGAGATGCGGAATTTGTTTTCATGTGCCAATCTAGTAATCAGTAGTGCGCTAGCAAGACATGAAAGTAGGGGACTGCATTACATAGTGGACTTTCCTGACCTTGTGGAGAGCGAGAGGCTTCCCACAATTATATTCCCCAGTTCTCCATTGAAATCTACTTGGAGTACTCAGCTAGTTCACACACTCTTTGGGGACCCTATTTGTCAATGTGACAGTTCAAATGACGATAAGAATGGATCTCTTGTAGGACAAGCATATAATAATATGTAGACGTCTTAAGCATCACCATTTATGATATTTATCTTATAGATTGGATGTATGCATTCTTTTTGAGTGGTTACCAATGAAGGTAACGACTCTGTAATAATGTTCTTTTAAACCCATACATTTCTATTTAGAAATGTTTCTTGCAATGTTGCTGAGAAATGATTGAATAAATATAAAATTTTCTTTTGCAAACTGTCTTGTGACCAAGGAAGTGGGTCCCAAAAAACATGGACCTATGTACACATTGGCAACAGTGACACAGATATCAGCACCTCCAGAATTTGCTGGAGGGATATATTTCAATTATTCTGCAAAGGAGAATATGAAATACATAAAGAATGGTAGTTGCATACGATTTGATAATATGACATATGTCGAATTTGATGCATTTCAAAATCATTGCTGATCCAGTTAATGGATTACTGGGTTTGTTACATTTTATTCTCAAAGTAGAGGTTAGCATATGAGTTCTTATTGTTTTTTGCAGTGATTTGGCTTGCTAATGGTTTCTTGATTTCCTGTGTCCGTGGGTTTTAGATCAATGTTTTGGCTCAATCTACAGGAGCTTTGAACTTTAGAATGCAACCGCCATTTCAAATCAATTATCTGCTTAATATCATAATTCAGGAAGCTCTCCACAATATACATAAGATAAATTAAATGTTGAAAATGGGTAATAGAAAAAGCTTATTTTACCCACCCCCCCGTTTCTCTAAATTGTTTAAATTAGTGCCACTTAGGTGTACCTTGATAAGGAAATTTATGAATACCAAAATGCATTACAATTGACTAACTACATCTGTAATAAAAATAATGGTCAATTTTTGGCTTTGCATGGCAGATCACGTTTCTTGTTTTCATTTTTGACTATCACTTTGATTTTTGAGAAGTCCGGAACTTTTTGTTGCATGTTACAATATTTACCATGGCCAAAATACGTCTTGATTAAGAGGACTGCAAGAAGTCAATTTGTTATACTGGATATAGGTCATCTAAAGTATGGTTTTGTTACAAACTCGGTACATTTCCTCTTATCATATACCTAAAAGCTCACAAAATACAAATACAAACGCATGGCACCGAGACTGACAGTGAGCTACGTACAAAAAATAACAAGGCTTATTCATAAGTGAAATCTGTAGCATCAGGTGACCAAACTCTTAATTCCATGGTCAACATCTGGCCGTTATTTCTATTTTTGCTTAGATCCGTCATCTTTTTCTTTTTTCTTTCTTTTGAAGTTCAACACTATTTGATAGAGCCCTAATCTCTGCCTACAAAAAGACATGTAAAAGTTATGCATATTCAACTTGAGTTGTAGATAATGTCAGTTGGGTTGGGCTGTGGTTCAGTGGTGAAGATACTTGATTGTTGTATAGCTGGCCGGCATTCAATTCATGTGAATATTTTGGGTCACGTGGCGCACCTCCTATCGTAGTGAAATTGAGTTCTGGTTTAAATTAAATACGAACTAAACAAGTTACCACTTATTCACAATTTAAGTCTTCTAAATAAAGAAATCTTCTTTTTTATGATGCATTTAAAGGACAATAGGAATGGTTTGTGAAGAAAATGTAGTTTTATGCATTTGTGCATTAAGTGCCAAGGATACATCATTGTTGAACCTAAAAAGTGGCAGGGAAAAGAAATCATGTAGTAGACTAGTAATCAAACCTCTTCTCATTTTTGATATACAGAGAAATTTAGAACTTGTTACAATGATATTGATTTGAATGTTCATCCTTTTTCTTTCCAATTGTGATATTGACTATTGTAGATACACTGCTTTTATCACTTTTATGTCGAAATTATAAATCAGAGCGACTTTTTGTAATAATATATAAATTATATCAAAAATCATTAAAACATTCAAATTCATCTGCATGCTTGACATGCACATTCTGAAACATATTGGTGCATCCCTGATTGAGGTAATACATCGCAACAAATTATTACCTTCGTTTAATCCATAAAAAAATATTTTGTTGTTTTGCAAATGACGTTTGGAGTCAATTAAGTGGGGTAGTTATTTGATTTTCACCCTGACAAGTCACACAAAATCATTTTAGAATTGATCGCCAATTAAATCAAATCAAATGACTAATCTATCTTTAAGCAAGAAATCCATAGCTTTTGGGAAAATCCACACTTAAATAAATTAAGAAATTTAATTACGACATCATTTGACTAGTGGTTGATTAATTTTAATAAAAAATACCTAAATGTCAAACCCTGCAAATATCAACATTAATGCACACAAATATTAGAAATTGAATCCATGTTTCAATTAATGCAAACTCAACCCCAAATATTAATGACATTAACTCTCCAAATTGGATTGAACGTCAACCACACATCTTGATCATCATTCAACAGTGGAAATCAATTTAAAAAATCTACAAATTTATGTTAGCAACATGACATAGAAAGTTCAAAGGAATTTTATTCCCACCTTAATACTTTGTTGCCCAACATTAAATTCACCAAAGAAATTGAAATAGAGTAAACTATCTTTTTTAGATGTGCTCATTTTTGGAAAAGAGTACGGCTCCTTTGCTAGAAAGGTCTATAGAAAGGACACGCACAAACCTTTACCTACATGCCTCTTCTCATCATCACCCTCTTAAAAAAAACAAGGGTTCTCAAATCTTTGATCACTAGGGCTTTAAAATTTTGTTATAAGGATAACATTGATAAAAAAATTAAGCATCTAAAAAGGGTTTTTAAATTGAATGGGTACTCACGTAAGCAAATAGGTAAAACTATCAAGCAAGTGAAAGAGAATATCAATAGAACTAAAGGTAACGATTCTTTAGTAGAATGGCCAATAGCGTATTTGAAGGCATTTCTAATAAATTAGCTACAATTTTCAAGCACCATAATATTAACTCCACTTTCCTTTCTGTTAATAAGTTGCATATGACTTTAGGGTTTGCCAAGGCCCATAAGGACCCTAACCTTTGGACCAAAGTCTATGTTGTTGATTGCTCATGTGGTATCCCTTACATAGGGGAGATAGGAAGATCTGTTTGAACTAGAATTAAGGAATGTGAAACAAAAATTCATCTTGAAAGAAAAGAAAAATCAGCGTTTGCCGAACACTCTTTCAAGACAAACCATGCTATCAACATCGAGGAAGCTAGAGTCATTGTTGCAGAAGATCACTTCCAAAAGCGTAAGTTAAAGGAGGCCATTGAAATCTTGAAACATCCCAATAATTTAAATAGGAATGAGAGGTTAGGGATTACTCATGCGTGAAAGCCTATGGTTTAGAAGGGTTAGTGTTCCTTCTTTAACTTTCTTCAGTGCCGTCAATTAGGTGGTTCATTTCATTTGAGTTCTCTGCATATTTTTGTCTTGTTGTTATATAATGGTAGGTTTTCTTATGTTTTAAGTATTTTCTTACTTATTTCTTAGATTTTTTATTATTAGGTTATTAAAAGTGTTTATTTCTTATTTGTAATTTCTACTTGAATTTCCTCAATAAAATTTAAGTAATATTATTATTCTAATAATAATATTAATAAGTTTGTTTAATAATGTTAATATTAATAATAATATTATTAATTACATCAAAAATATTTATTTTAATAATAAAAATGACCACCACATAGATTTAATTAGTTCCAATAAACAAATCCATGCTATTAATGTAGGCATTAAGATACAATAATAATATTATTAACATTCATTACTATAATAATCATCTTGCAAAATCATTGTTTTAGTGCGGCTAACAAACATTTTTTTCTTTGTGTGTATTTTATTTTATTAGATTTTAGTTATTTTCTTACTAATTTCTTAGATTTTATATCTTTAGATTTTTAGTGTTTGTTTTTTATTTGTAATTTCAAATTTCAAATTTTAATTTCTTTTTTATTAATTATGTCATTACGATCTTTTTGGAGTTTATAAAATTAAGTTTCACAAATAATATAATGATAATTTAAACTTAAAGATATATAATTTAATAATAATTTTATATTTAATTATTTAAATACATTTACTCTTAATTGTAATTTTTCTATTATATGATTTTTAAAAAAAAAAAACTTTTTGTAACGTTTAATTTTTCTCTTTTTAGAAACTCCTTATCACAGTTATTTTTCTTCAGTGTTTAAAGGGTGTTAGGCTATACTGTTCCACATATGACTTCTTTCTCCTAATGAAAGATCATAGACGATGATCTGAAATGTTAAACATAAAAAATTATAACATAGTTTCTAAAAAAAACTATTTGTTACATTATAAATAAGTTTTTTTGTGCAAACTTACTTTGCCAAAATCTAGCAAAAGCTTCATATGTTCCTTCATTGTTTGAAACAAACATACATAGTGCAAGGGAAGGTGGTGTAGGAATGATGCTGTGACATTAACGCAAACTCCAAGATTTACATACATGCCAAACAAACATGTATGCCAGCAAGATAGAGAGATCTAAAGGGAAGGTGAATTGTATTGTTTGGCTTCTTTGTATTTGTTTAGCTTTTCTTCATCCTTACCCAATCCAAGGACATATGCTTGAGTTTTAGGTTTTTATCTACTTCAATTTCTATTTCATACCAACGAAAATACTAATTTTCTCATACTCGTGTGTTTACATATGACACGCCAAGTAGATCGACACACCCCACATTCCTCTTTAAAACATTATGTGATCCTCTAATTACAAAGTTAGATCAAATATTGAGCATAATTTCCCTTCTTTTCTTCTATTTTTTTTCATTTTTCCATCCCTTGCATATCAACGGGAGTGCATTGCATATCGATGGGAACGCTTCATGTAATCGATGATATCAACTTGTGTAACAACGATATCACTTCTCCCATGTTTCTATCTCTCTGTGTTTTTCAAGAAAATGATGAGAACACATTACATATCGATAGGAACACACTGCAAATCGATGGAAACACTTGGCTCTATACAAGGTGTCAAGCAATGAGATTGAAAAACTTAACGACACATTCAAACTATAGATTGATAGACTTGACCTACATTTCAGCGAGATCAACCTACAGAATGGTAGGGTTTCAAAGGTAATAGTCTCTCTTTTCTTTTTGCTTGTTCTTTTTAAAATCGGTGGGAGCACCCTATTTAACGATGATATCGCCCTGTAAATCGGTGATATCACCCTACTAATTGATGGAATTACCAGTTTTTTGTTCGTTATTTCTTCTGTCTACACAACGATGGAATTGGTCTGTTAAATTGTGGGATCACCTTGCTAAACGGTGAGATAGCT
The DNA here is from genome assembly GCA_037957365.1 of Torreya grandis. Lineage (NCBI taxonomy): Eukaryota > Viridiplantae > Streptophyta > Pinopsida > Cupressales > Taxaceae > Torreya > Torreya grandis. The sequence goes on from JARHVA010000800.1 coordinate 1,327,438, forward strand.
CTGTGTAATTTTATCGCGAACTAAACAAACAACTTTTCAACTTCCCACGTTTGCCAAAGATCAGAATTAAAAATATTAACTTGTTTATTGCAGATTCGCTTGACAAAGACATAATTTCTATTCAAATAAAGATTTTTTGAACACTTCTTTTGGTGTAATTAAAATGAACTAACACTTGTATTTAGTGTTCTAAAAAAATTGGTTTTTTTCATTGCTTGCATGTTTACTTTGTTTGTTTGTTTGTGAATAATCTATCATGCACATGCTCTCCCTTTGTCCCCTTGAGGGAGCCCAGGGGACCAAAAACATAGATTATTGTTGTCCCTTTACTTTTTGTTGACTGTGTAGGGTGGACTTTATCACCTTTTTTCAAGTTCGTAGGGCGTCACGACTGAGACTTATTTATCCAACGTACGTACTAACTTGTGTACATCTGAAGGGGCGTACAAATTGAGAACCCATTGTTTCAATAGCCTAAGCGATCATGTGTTTTAAGCATGCCATGACATGAAGAAATTCCATGCTCCAACACCCAAGGTTTCAACAACGACTTCAAAGTTCAAATTTTTGGTAGCACTTCACTAAGACCTTTACGACTGAAGTGGTCATTGAGGGGCTAGACCCTCTTGTGAAATACTCATTATTTGCTCTTATTCGTTAAATTTTAATTCCCACACACTGCAAGGTATTTTGGGGACCATTTAGAAAATGCATGTCAAAATTTTAGATTAAGACTTGTATCTTAAGTGTTCGAAGAGCACACAAATGTTGATTAATTCCTTGTTAGCCTAAATAATAAAAAACAAAGTATAACGATACACTAGAACTAAAAACTCTTGTCTAAGAACTAGTAGGAGCATAACATAGTAAATAAGATCACAAAATAGAGATAAAAACAACACAAGAAATTCACTTCCTTTGTCAAATTTGATGTATACTTGTTGGCATAAGAATGTTTGTGCTCAAATTATGACAATTAGAGTTTTCTAGCAATGCTTCTCCATGGTGGTAGCACTTCTCCAATGGTCACTTGTGGCTTGGTGTGAAGCTTGACATAAAATGGGCATTATAACATTGCTCTCAATGGCTTCTTGAAGGTATTCCAACAGAATAACCTTACACACAAAAATTTGTTGGCATATGGTGTCGCATTTGTATTTATAGCTCGAAGAACTAACTCTAACCCTAGAGAGGTTAGGTTAAATTCTAACTTTAGTTGAGTCTAAAATAACCTAGGTTGAGTTAGGCTAACCCTAAATTGGGTCAAAGCACTCATAAAATTTTGACACATCAGTTTTAGATATTTGTGAGGCATGATAACTCACTTCACATATTTGTGAAGTTGTGACTCATATTTTGGGGATATTTAGGAAATAATAAATCACTTTATTATTTCCTTTGACCTTTGACTTCATATTTGGGTATTTTTTGTTTGATAAATGAAATTCATTAATTTCATTTAAATTTTTTGTTTAGGCAAGTTAGTTAATATTTTCAATGTAATTACTCTTGCTTAGTATTTTTTGGCTTTTGGCAATTATTTTAAATGTTTTTTATTAATAGCTCGACAAGTTGAAATCGAACTAGGTTATTGATGCATACAGGGTAATACACCAAATAAATTAGTCTCATCATGTTTTTGGGCAATTAAATTCCTTACATGAAAGAATTTGGGCAATTCAAGTGATTTCTAAGCTTAAATTATGTCATTTGCTAGAAATTAACTTGAATCTCGATTTAGGCATGAAAGTGGCCAAAACTAAGTGTCTATAGTTTGCCTCTATTTGAGAAGATGTTACGAGACACAAGCATAATAATATCTTTTCAAAGAATGTAAAAATCATTAATTCGAATAGTCCATGCCCCAAAGGGCAGTCGATAAGCCCTTGATGCCCCCTCGAAGGAGTGAGCGACAAAATAGAGTCATCGAACATTCCCTCGAAATGAAGAAAATGACACGATCTAGTGGAAATGGGGGTGGAATTACTGAATTACCTAAAGGCAGTTATAAACAGTAATTATAGCAGAGTCACTAATTTGTCCAAAGGTAGTTATAATCAGTAACAAAGGTTGTGATATTAGTTTGCCAAAAGGCAATTATAAGCAGTGACACAGATATTTGCCCTTATAGGGTAGTGGGATGAACACTGATTTTATGAAATACAAAATATAGATTTGCCCAAATGCGGTTATAATCGGTGATGTAGGCATTTGCCTTGGTAGGGCGAATGAACGGGTAAAATAATGATTTTTTCAAAGGTGGTTATAATCATTAGCACGTGATGCAAATTAACGATTTGCCTATAGGTGATTATAATTATTAAATTGGTTGAAAAAGAATGATTTATCCAAAGACGGTTAGAATCATTCACACGTTTAAATCATGTGATTTAAAATGTGTTTGCCCCAGAAATGCAGAATATATCATTGATCGATTGTAAATTTTTTTGCCACAATGGGGCAAATTAGTAAGGATAGTGTATGTAAAAAAACCGTCAAACATATTTACGATGAGTTGGGAAAGGATAACAACACATTTCTAGTCTAAATGTGAGTTCAAAGATGCACGTTCAAACAAACATGAGATATAGGTAGAAAAATAATATTGTTAAATGGGTCTCAGGAGAGGCTAAAAAAGATGGCATGGTTACAACACGACTAATAAATAAGGCATGTAGGATCAAAAGGTATGCAAAACGGACCATGGATGTGAAAAATACACCTCTTGGAGCGTGCAAAATGAATTATAGGCCCTTGGGGGATACAAATTCAAAATTGTGGATATATATTTACCCCTAGGGTGAAAAGCAATTCATTTTTTCCCTAGCCTATTGTGATTTCTTAGCTCTAGTTTTTTGCAAATTTAGCTGAGAAAAATGGCTCGCAAAAGAGCTCAATGTTACGTTTTGAAGTGGGTGAGGGAGCACATGCGGCCACTACACGACGAGCCACCAATAAGTAACTTCAAATTTGTCATTTATATCACTTTTCATGTATTTATTACTTGATTTAGGTCAAAGAATGGTAAAATCATCATTTGCATTTTAAGGCAAATGATGGCTTCACCAAGGAAAATGATGAATTCGTACAAAGTTGTCATTCCTAGAAATGACAATAATGCTAAAAGTGGGTAGAAATCGACGAAATAGTGATTTTGCCCATTTTTAGGTGAAGTCGCTATTTTTATAAAAATGAAAATGGTGATAACATTAAAAAATGTGCAATATCCTTAAACGATGACTTTTCCCTTTAGAAAATGGCAGCTTCACCCTATAAGCCAAAAATAGTTGATTTGGGGGCCCAACAAGGGTCCAACCTCTTAGAAAGGGTCAATTAGGCTTAGTAGGCTAGGCTCAGGCTTAGATAGTTGTATATGATTAGGTTGATGCTAACTTTTATTTGATTGTAAGAGTGATTGGCTATCCTAACGTGTTGAGAATGATGTTCGCACTGTCTATGGACTCCTCAATTTTGGACATAAGATGTGGTTGGTTTCTTATAAGTGTTGGATCTTTATGATGTGGCACAAATGATAGTTATTTGAGTAGATCAATCATAATTGAGAATGTTAGATGAGTGTTGGCACAACAAGATGTTTACATTTTACTTGCCTACTTGAGAGGCTACTGTGACACTTGAGGATCCCTGGTGTATCCTCAAGTTATCGACATGCAGATGATGACTATTATAGACACCATTGGTACAACAGGTGGTTCTTGATGACTTGTGTAGTTATCAAGGTATACCCATGTTTTAGGGAAAGGTTGACGTAAACCTCATTGAGACATATATAGACATTTGGCTAGATGATTTACCTATTGGGGATCCATCACCACTAGTTCTCGTTGATATGGAGTTGGTTGTTCTCATGAGAATTTTCAGGGACATATTGATGCTTAATAAGAGTCGCTAATACTTCCATATGGGCCTTTGAGACATAGTGCAGAGCATGCTTGAGGAGTCCACACACTTTACTTAGGGGTCAATTATCTTGGCACAACTCTACAAAGACCTACATATGATAACATACTATGGTGGACAGAGCATCAGGGCTTGCACTCTTCTGATGGTCTAGGGATGGGAGCACATATCCATTAAGTAACTAGTAGGGATACGTATATTATGGGACTCATAGGATCCATTGGCATATGGTTGGGCTCAGACAGGAGTAGATAGGCATAGTCATAAGGGGTATCTCCCATTCTATCATTGAATGTTCAATGACCTAACACCATAATTTTTTATTTGGAGGCCTTACCTCACATACCAATTTCAGTGGTTTAGGAATGGATAGCACATGAATTTCATGACTACTAGATGCTTTCTAAATTGGAGACAATCCCATATCATTGAGTACCACCTTAATCAGGTACTCTGACAATTCAGATTTACACATGATGTACCTAAGGAGCCAAGATGGTTTACCCATGTTACATGGGAGATCAGTCAAGATACTCCTGTTATCCTGAGGAGCGAGGCTATAATGAGTTATATTAATGTACCATGGGCTACCTGGGCTTATGCAGGAGGAATAGCTGACGCAAGGGTCACTCCAGCCTACATACATTGGTGGGTATAGGTATGCCCTCTAAGGTTGATAGTTCCAGTTATGGTAGGGGATAAGTCCCCATGGATATTGAGGAGATAGAGGCCAAGACATCAAGTTGCAATGGCAACACCTAGCAGGATAGAGATGATGAGGTTGATGATGACAATGGATTTGATGGAGGAGATAGTGGGGGAGATGGAGATAGAGATGATGACCTAGATTTGATGGTGTTATATCCTAGCATGATAATTGTTACAATGGCTCGGGTTGGTTCAGGATAGATAGGGCCTTCGAGAACATAGTGGATCTAATTCAGGCAGGGCCTTCTAGCACAACTATAGTAGGTAGGGATGCACGCTTTCTAGAGTAGAAGATCATCACTTAGGTGAGAGAGATTGCATGTTTACAGTGGTAGTTGGCTGATTTATAGAGCACCTTAGATATGATAATGATGATATGACACAACTTTAGTTAAATATCTCTTGACTGAAGGTCAAGTTAGACAGGTTGGTATAAGTGCATGGCCAACTTACGATCGAGAGAGATCAAGCCATTAGAGAGATAGAAACTATTGACAAGCTTAGGCAAGAGTGAAATCTAGTTTGAGGAGCCATTAAGCATGTCGAGTTCTCATAGATGGTTGGTGAGTGCCTTTGGGCCAAGGATGGGGCTTCTTATTATCGTAGAGCTTATGAGATAACCATGCCCAGGGATCAACAGGTTCATACATTTGAGATATGGGATGCATCAAGGGTAGTCAATAGATTTGGTCGGTCTTAGACTAGGACTCATGTTATAGGTGCCTCAAGTTAGTTCATCCATCAACGATGACCACCACCACCACCAAGACCTTTAGGGCCATCCGGGCCACCTTCAACCATAGGTCCTATGGACACACAAAACCATAGTTGAGCATGTTAAGGAACAACAAGGATCAGGTACCAACAACTAAATCCTAGTTCTGATACCATTGTTAGGAAAACAAACATTCTTATATGTGCAAGTAAATAATAATTTGTAGAAATAAAACAAGCTATAGTAAAAACATAAACAGGGGAGACAAACCATAAAACTATATATACGTGGAAAATCCTTACAAAACTAGTAAGGGAAAAAATCATGGGGCAAAGGCAGCATCCAAACTTCATATTCCATCAACAAATCTCTCTTCTACAACATCAACTCCTCTTACCAAATTCTTTCTAGTGCTTACAAGCACTCAGGTGAACCAAGCTTTCAACCAAGCCTTGTAGGCTCCAACCTCCAAGCTACAACATGCAACTCCATCATGATGCTAACACCATAGCATCCAAGGTGAGCTCTAAAACATCAACCTCCATCTCCACGAGCTGAGCTAACAATCCTCTAAGCTCCAACTAGGTGAGCGAAGCTAACATAGCCTTTCAGGATCTAAGCTTTAACCTCAAGGATCTCCATGCTTCAACAAACTAGGTGAGCCATGCTTTCATCTGAGCCTTACAGGCTCTAACCACCTTATCATAATTGATGCTTACAACCCAATCATCTATACAAAGGAGAATTCAATGCTTTATAACATTTTACAACAATGAGAGAGAGAAGAGAGAGAGGGAGAAAACTTCATGGCTAATCCAAAATTTGTCACATTTGAGTAGGTGTATAGTGATCCATAGTGGTGTTGTCCCCATGTGCCAAAAATCATCAAAAATGACCTTCCACTTAAACAAGATCCAAGGCCACCTTCATGTGGCTCCAAACATTGTCCCCCACTCCATAAGTGAGGACAAACACTCAATAGTGTTCTTCTTGTCTTCATCTCCAAGGGTCAACAAAGTGGATGCTCCACTTTAGACAAGATCTAAGCCACTCCATGTAACTCCAAAAATTGCACCCCACTCACACATGTGAGGCCAATCTATAATAGTTCATTCTTGTCTTCTTATTCCATGTAACGACACAAGTCCAAAAGGTGTTACAATCACTTTTTGATTTTCTCCACACATGTGAATCATGGGTCCCCTTACAATTCAACCCACGACTGACCCTTTATCTTTTTCGACTGACCCTTTATCTTTTTCACCATGTGATAACCCACATGTGACTCACTAAAGATAAAATCTATGTCCTCTAGTGGAGTACAATGACCCACACCTATCACATCATCTTGATCACATCTTAGGACCCACTATGGGCCCACCTGCCACATCACCTTCCTACCACTTCACCTCTTGCATCATCTACCACATCCTATGCATGCCACACTTGCATTCCACATCACCAAGATGCCATGTCACCATGAATAGTGCCCATGAATAGTGACTTTGCACCCAAAAATCTCCCACTTGAAGTCATATACACAAGACTTTGCCATACTTGTATCTTCTACCAACTAGCTACTATCAATGCCCACTACTGCTCCACAACAAGCTTAGTAGAATTTTTTTGCACTACTAAAACTTCTATGCCTTAACCAACTTTGTCAACATCTAATCCTCCAAATTAAATTGAATTTACTTGAAGTGAATCTGCTTCACCATAGACCCATCCTTCTTTAGGATTCCATCATAGACCGCTCACTACTCTCACTGCTTTAAAGTATTTGGTATATTGCACACCATGGATATTTTGAGGCTTTTTCTACTCCAGATGAATACAATACACATGACATCCATGTCTTCTCCTCATCTATTCTAGGACACTCTAAAAGACAACTTACAACTTGAAAGAAGTGGGATACTAACTAGTTTTACCTTTCACATACCAAACCATTCTAGAACCTTCGCCACATATCTTCAAAGATATAGCCAGATCTTTCTTGATGTATGTCCACTATGCATCTCCATCCTTGGTTTGCTCCTCCAACCACCTTCATCTCATTCTAATCACCCAAGCCATCTCACTTTTGATCATGTTGGGGCCTATAACCAACATGCCATCTACACATAGTAGCAACCTTTGCTAAACTTTGGCTCTCCATGAAGGTACCATTGTACTCCATTTGCACATCTGCTTCAGCTTGTACAGTCTTCAATTTGTAAACCAACAAATATTTTATTCATTCTCATAGCCCTTTGTCTACTCCATCTCATCACGAGATCACCATGTAGGAATGATGCTTTTGCATCCTACTGCTCCAAATAACAAGTGCACACCACACTCTTGATAGCAGTTATCAACATGAGAGAATAACCATAGAATTCAATCACATGACTCCTCCATATGTAACATTAATCTACCCAACATGATCAACATATCACCCATCCATAGTTATTAGGAAGTCATCATGCTACTTAGTGCATCACTACACCTACTAAGTTTTTGAACCCCAAAGATACAATCAAGTTGCATCCTACTCTACAATGTGTCAAAAACACAACCTTCTCCTTTCATGGAACCTTAGGTCTCTTTTTATTTTCCATCCATCTTGCACTACTTCAAATAATAGGAGAGAAGAACACACAAAAGTCAATACCTAACTTTTGCATGTAACAAATTGATACCCACCATGCTCAACATGGTACCCATTCTCAGTTCTTGGGAAGTCATCATGCTACTCAGTGTATCATTACACCTACCATATTTTTGAGCTTTCAAACAAACAACATCTTGCTTTACTGCATGTCAATATAACACATGTATAGAGTTAATCCATGCATTGGTCCACTTGGTTACTCACATCAACTACATCACAACCCTCCTAGATACTTACTTTTGCTACACTACAACCACCGATCACTTCACTCAATGCATCACTGAGTCTCTGAAAGATTCAACACTAACCTTCTTCCATGGAACTTTGGGTCTCAACTTGTTCTTCTCCATCCATTAATTACTCCATCAAGTACAGATTCAAGTTTTTGGTACCTCCCCCTCTACATGGATTTTTGAAAATCTCGACCAACATGTTGTGGTAGTAGGATTTCATAATTTATATCCTCTTCTCTAGTCAAGAACCATAACAAGACACATGCCTTGCCATCACCCTCCATTTTCACCAATGGAGACTAGCTTGCTCCATCATAAGCTATACAATTGCTTCTTCAAACAAGAACTTTGTGTTGGTGTTGTTTCATCTAGTAAAGATTTTTAATCTTCTCCTCTATTCTCCATCTTCCACCAAGAGAGAATACCTACCATTCAAACTTTTCTTTTTAATTTCATATCTTAGTCTCTCCTCCTATAGCTCCCACTTACACAAAACTAGCTAACAACCATGGCTCTGATACCACTTGTTAGGGAACAATAAGGCTTAGGTACCAACACCACAAGCCTATCTCTGATACCACTGTTAAGAAAAAAAACATTCCTACATGTGCAAGTAAATAATAAATTGTGGAAATAAAACAAGCTACAATAAAAACATAAACATAAGAGACAAACCATAACACCAAATATATGTGGAAAACCCTTACAAAACCAAAAAGGAAAAAACCACAGGGTAAAGGCAACATCTAGACTTCATATTCCATTAAAAAATCTCTCTTCTACAATATCATATTCTCTCAACAACTCCTTTATAGTTATTAAAATCACTCAAGTGAACCAACCTTGCAACCAAGCCTTACAGGCTTCAACCTCCAAGATGTAGCATGTAAATCCATCATGATGCTAACACCATATCATCCAAGGTAAGCTCCAAAACATCAACCTCCATCTCCATGAGCTAAGCTAACAAGCCTAAAAGATCCAATCAGGTGAGCCAAACTAACATAACCTTTCAAGTTCTAACATCTAACCTCAAGGATCTCCATGCTTCAACAAACTAGATGAGCCATGCTCTCATTTAAGCCTTACAGGCTCTAACTACCTAAGCATGATTGATGCTTACAATCCAAGCATCTAGGTGAGATAAGCTTCCATACATTCCAATCTCCAACCTACAACAATGATCCAAGAGTGGATATCCCCCAATGGGTTCCTCAAAAATACAAAGGAGAATGTAATGCTTTATATCATTTTACAACAATGAGAGAGAGAAAAGAGAAAATGAGAAAACTTCATGGCTAATCCAAAATTTGCCACATTTGAGTGGGTTTATAGTGATCCATAGTGGTGGTTGGCCCCATGTACCAAAAGTCATAAAAAATGACTCTCCACTTAGACAAAATCCAAGGCCACCTTCATGTGGCTCTAAACATTGTCCCCCACTCCATAAGTGAGGATAAACACTCAATAGTGTTCTTCTTGTCTTCATCTCCAAGGGTCAACAAAGTGGATGCTCCAATTTAGACAAGATACAAGCCACTCCATGTAACTTCAATAATTGTACCCCACTCACATGTGAGGTTAATTTGTAATAGTAAGTCCTTGTTTTCTTATTCCATGTGACCACACAAGTTCAAAAGGTGTTACAATCACCTTTTAACTTTCTCCACACATGTGAATCATGGGTCCCCTTACAAATTTGACCCATGCATGACCCTTTATATTTTGTATTATCTGACAACCCATATGTGACTCAGTAAGTAAAAACCCATGTTCTTTAGTGGAGTACTATGCTCCATACCTGTCACATTGTAATAACCTCACTGGGAGCTAACTAGAAATACACAATTTTAAAAAACTAAACACATATTACAAATAGATTACACCACGAGAATCTAAGTAGTGATCATGCAAAATAATCTAAGTGTGATAACTATAAATAAGCACATGATATCTAACAATCACTGATCACTATCAACCTATGAAACACATCATAATACAAACATAAAAGTAATTACAAATAGCTAATCACTACTGGTACAATACATAACCGCTATTGTCAATCCACAGTAGATAGGTAATTACAATTATTCATGATAATGTTTCTAATAATAAGTACAATATAATACAATGGACATAAATAAGATACATGTCTCCTAAGAACATGAGTTCCCCAGACTCTCTATTATCTATGGCAATCTCAAGTATCATTTCAAGATTATTATTGTTGTGGGGAGGGAGAACATCATCCAAGCGCTTTTACACACCAATCATGGATCAACTATCCCCCACACTAATTCCATTAGGGAATGGCCCTTCCTTATCAAATGAGTAGATAATGATGATGCAAAAATCTAGAGAGATAAGCTAGTACCCATGTGAGGTATGATTTATAAAACTAAATATACGGTGTATCATAAAAAACTTGTTCTATTTCAAGATATCGTACAAACATATAAAATCATACTCATGAAATGATAATATCTCACTAAACATACTTTGGCCAAAATTTTCAAGAATAATAAGTAATAACGATCTATAGATCAGTTAAAATGCATACACACCACTTGAATAGATTGCCTTCATCTAGAGTTGTGATGCTAGTAAGCTAGTGAAGTCTATCTCACTCCTTACTTAGTATTAACAATGCAAGATTGGTTAATACAATATAACCAGAAGATTCATATAATTTACATCCTACTATAAATCATATCACATAACATTCTAAGCATAGGAGTAATAAAAAAGCATACATTTATTTTATCAAATGAATCTCACATTATTATCTATCCCATAATAAAATTAATGATTACAGTTTATATCATCCATATAAAATACACATTTTAGCTACAAATTCTAATTAACATAATTAGTTTGAAAATATACTACACCCTATAATAATCCATATTATCATAGTATAGTGTTCTAAAACATAACTACTAATTTTTCACAAACTATTATAATAAAGTAATCATAAATACATAAAAACATAAGTTTCTATTCAAACAACTAGATATAACAAAGCAAGTCACAATTCTCACAAAACACATAATATTTTATCTTAGCATTTGTTATACTCTCAAGAGTTTGTATATAAGCATACATAAAATCTTACTATCACAAAATATGCTATTCATAGAAATAACTAACATGCATACATTTAATCAGTCAAACGTAAGTGTGAGCCTAGACATAATAATTATAGTATGCACCACTTAAGTATAACATACATTTATACTGTAGTATTCTATGACATCCTATAATATCATAGTTCTTTGTTTATAAACACAACTACATAATTACAAATAACTAATCTTACATTCTAATAAACAATCGACCCAAAATCATAATTAATAATCCAACAAGTACAGAGTTATACCACCCAAGTATACCCTTTCTTCAAAATGTATACTACTATAACTTATAGGCACACATCATGATGCACTATTATATGCTATATATGAATAAACACTTGTACATATTAACACTCTTAATAATATATACCACTCACAAGTATTCAATGCTGAATATACATAAGCTAATAGTCAGTCATAGCCTTTGTAGAGAGTTAGATAACTCACAACTAATTTATACTTTGTATGAACATAATTCAACAATTTATTACTCTACTAGGTGATTGTTTTCACATGGTTATAGTTTCCAGTCCCTAATAAATTTACTTCTTAATTTAACCATTCCCTTGTTATAGGTATCTACGAGTGCTCCCTATAATAGGCATGATATGTAAGTACTCAAATAATATGTAATTACTATACCACCATTCATTTATATTTATTTATCAAGAACCCCCAATGATTATAAAAACACTTAGAACTTCCTTGTTCATGAAGTATAATGAAAATATTTATAGGATAAGGGACTCTTATAATGTAATTTTTCCTTCATAGTTTTTATCTCTATCAAGACAGATTTCCACATTCAAAATGTACATAGTTTTGTACACAAGTTTACAAGATAACATAATCTTTTGTATCTGGTTTGCATATGAAAAGATGACAATATAATAATTGGTCTATATGATACACAATAATTTCATCAAGTACACAAATATATGAATCACTCAATCTATGATGATATACTATTAAAAAGCTATGCAATGACCTTGCATCCTAATGCATTAATATACATAAGTTATCTATGCATATGCCCTTGTACATATTAGTACACCTACGACACATATTATACTAATCAATAATTCTCAAAAGGTTATATTATACTCAAATTTATAATACATATGTCCCACAAATATAATAACCATTAATGGAGTAATCAAGGCATATACCAACCCAATAATTACTAAGTCAATTTATTATATATAGACTAGTTATATTGCTCTCTCTCTCTCTATATATATATATATATCTTTCAACTCTGTGATAGGTTAAAGTTCTTAGACAATAAAGTTAATCTAATACCACATGTATCACAGCTCTAAGTATTTTATATTATTGTATACTTCATGATATTGTCCCTTAACTCGACGACAATAGATCATTATGTAGATTATGCATAATGCTTTTAGAAGCTAATATTTAAAGTTACGATAAATATATTTATGTATTTACACCATATTATTGGATCTATAAATACAATTCCATTATCCATGATCTATCCATATTATAAATAGCTCAAATACATCCTTATCATTAATAATCCAGTAAGTTTTTTAAGCTATTATAAGAATGGTTATAGATATGGATAAGCTATAACTACAAGTGATTGAATTATTCTTGATTATTTAATGATAACACTCTCAATGATACCACATTATTCGATGTGTTTGTGATCTATAATTTAATACCATATACAGTCAATATTATTTAATTATTTAATAGATCATTGTAGTAAAACAAGAATGACCAAGAATAATTACCAAATTTATTAATAGAAAACATGACCATATATTATAGTAAATCACTACATATTTAATAATAATTAGAGCACTCCTTATTTAATAAAAAATTACTGCATGTTAATACAATTTGCTTCAAGTTTATTCTTTTTTTTAATTACTACAATTATATGAATGCCATAACAAGTCACCATACTCATACCCACTCTGTGGGCAGAGTAAATCGCTGCATTTTCCATTGATACAAGTCATTATTCAACTAAAAAGCATCGACCTGGTTAATATAATTTTCTTATATTTATATCCTGGATTAGATATAATAACATATGCAAACACAACCAAGTGTAGTGATTTTAAATTTAATTCACCATTAATCCAATAGCTGGTTCCAAGTATAGTGATTTATATTAACATAGCTCGTATGTTAAACTGATTAATGTAGATATGTGATATACCTAGTATTATAAAGTGATTTTTTCTATGAATATAACTAGTGATGAATATAAATCATTGTATTTAACTTGGATGATATTATGAAAAGTCACTGCATAACTATATAAAGTTGTTGCATATCTATATAAGGTCGCTAATGTCTAGCTATGCATAGATACATAAATCTACCAAATTGGAAGTTAACTATTTTAACTCCAATTTAGATCACCATAGGCATAATTCTAAAACACATATACTTAATATTAAATTACCATAAGCGTAATAATGTTTAAAGAAATAGTAGTTAGCATGGAATTTTATAACATCATAGTTATATGCTCAACTCCTTATCTTTATGCAGATATGAAACAACACTAAATTTATGAGCCAAATCCTAATAATGATGCTTCCTATGTTTCTATGGTAGACAAACTACGTAAAAGTGGAATGATGTTTAAAGAATCGATGCCCATAAGCATCAGGGATTTATGCAAAACTAGGGAATTCATATTTTCTAGATTGTAATGAATGCTATGGAGGGGGAAAGAGAATTATTCCTCCACCACATTTATATTAGTATAATTTATGGTAAATGTAACTTATAACATACCAGTTTGTACGGGAATATAAACATGCTTAATATATATATATATATATATATATATATATATATATATATATATATATATATATATATATATATATATATATATATTGTTGGAATTTCCTATACAAAAACTCAATAATAGTACCAACATGATCAAGGAGTCAAAAAGGTACGATTTGGCAGAATTCCTTCTTCATTCCTCTTCCTTCCTCCACACCCTATATTCCTCTTTTTATTTTGCTGTCTCTTCCTGCCTATTACGCCATATATATCTATTATTCTTATTTTTTTCTCCAAGAGTATGACAACCTTTGTTTTAAGATTTATTTATTATCTAAGGAAAGAGGCATAGTTTTTTTCCTTTAAATATTTTTCATTATTTTATTTCTTTTATTTACTTTATGGATTTTCCCCTTTTTTATCTTTTTATCTTTATCTTTATTTATTTTTAGATAGATACGAATTTTGAGGGGATCCTACCCCTTTATTAATGTTAAAAAACCATTATAGAACCATGATCAAAACACCATGATCCAAAGGCAAATAAAAGAAACAACCAAAAGGCTAGAGGAAAGTAAACAACAAACCAAACTACAACCCAAGAAGCCAAAATAAAACCTTAGCTTGTGTGATAGTAATCTATAAGATCGACCGTCTTGTCTTTTTTACCTTTTTTCTTCTTTACTTCTTGCTATAATTCATGCTCAACATTTAAAATAACTAGTTAATTATCTAGATTTTGTATTTCTAAAGTTCTATTATCATGTAAATCTTTGTCTGAGTCTAAGTTTCAGATCATGTCCTCTTTTAACTCCCCCAACTAGCTACTTCATACGAGAAATCTAAATAGTTTCAGTCACTTATTTGTTGATCACTTTTTCATTAGAAACATTTTTTTTTCCTTTTTCTTGCTACCTTCCATTTCTATGTTAATTCGTATCTCTGGTTTCTCAAAAACATCTTTTTCCATTGGTGATGGGTTAGGCACATTCCATTTGTTTGACTTTGGATTTTTTCCCTTCTTTTTCATTACTTAAGAATGCCCCTGAGGACATGATGCATAAAGATGCCCTGGTGATTTGTAATTATGACATCTAAAAGCAGTATTCTCATAGTCAAGAATTTGAGTATGTTGAGTGTTACCATATTTTAAAATAATTTTATCAAGCACCCTTTTACTTAAATCTAACTCAACATAAAAATGGGCATAAGTGCATAAACTTGTATCACCTCACTCATTGTCATTTTTTAATAAAGTCCCTAAAGCATTAGCTATATGACTATGAGCATGCCAAATGTGTAAAGGCAAATTAGGCAAACAAATCCAAACTGACACCTTGGTGACTGAAAGAGTGAGAGGGTTAAAATCTGGAAACCAGGGCATGATGAACAAGCCCATAGTGTCTTAAAACCAAGGACCTTCTGAGAGGCATTTATGGTAATCTTGTTGCTCACAAAAATGGACAACAAAAAAACCCCTAGAACATAGAGAATTTCACACTGGCTTGTCCATATCTCATGAACCCATTTATATAAGGTTGATGTAGATAGCTAAATACCATTGAATCTGTAGATGACTATATCTCTCACTAGAGTATTAAAATACACATCCACCTCCTCATTTAAGATCTCCATAGAAGGGACATCCTTAGCTTGATTAATAATGTATACAGGGGGAGGAATTTATACCAGATTCGAGCTAGGGGTAGCATTTCTACCTGTATCTAGGGATGTTTTGACTATTTCCTTGAAAGACTTCATGGAAGAAGCTTGATTTAATCTCACAGCACCCCCCCAACCGCAAATTCATGATAATGGAGTCCTTGCAGATATGATAATAAGATAAAGGTAAAAATTCATGGAGCTCTTTTCCTTTATAAAATAGACTTTGCATAGTTATAGGGATCCTGATCAATTGCTATAAATGTCCTTTTAAATCCAAAACTAGATCAAAGATTTTTGCCCAAAGGTAAAGAGTATTACCTGATATAGATTTTATCATTAGTTGGATGCTATTCCTATCTTTAACATCTGCATCTGGGAAAGGCATTCATGTATTTTAATGGATGGATTCTAGCAAAGGGTGAGTGTTGTCCTCTGCATCATGATGGGTATCTAGTGAAATATGCAAGCTAGGTGAAATGGCCATTTTACAAGTTTTGGGATGGCCATATGTATTACCCTATATTATAATAGGGTAGGATTTTAGACTCCCCTTTAATGAGTTCATATGCCCTTCATAAAGGAGACTTTCCTTTTGATGGCCGTAATAATATATACTCCTCTCCAATCTTCTGTCCAACTCAGCATATGAAAAATCATGGATAATTTTGCTTCCATCTTCCTCAATCTCATCCTCTTGCCTATGTTTATATCCCTTTGTGGCCATGAAGAGCATCGTCATCATGTGTAGGACCTTCACAAAAGAGGCATCCTTAGGGTTCATGATTTTAGGGGTTACGATTTCCATGATCCTCTTATACTAGCTTTAATATGTTTGGAAATATTACAATGCCCAACCTTCTCCTATTTTACCATATTTATCTTTGTTTTTATTTCATCTTTATTTTTATTTTATTCCATTTTGTTTTTTTAATGAGAATTCATTTCCTTTTTTTGCGTTATACATTTTTTAGAATATATTCACTAATTAATAACAATAATATGACTCACTGATAAATCCATTAATCAATAAACTCAACTTTATTTTAATTACATAAATTATAAAACATTAATGGTTATAAACATGATTAGTACACAATCACATAAAATTAGTCCCAAATAAACATTAAGCTAAACTAACCATGTGTAAGCAATTTTAAATGTAGCAACATTAAACACACTATGCTAACCATTCTTATGCATCTAATATGTGTTAGTTATTGTCATGTGTGTAGGGTTCTAATCTAGCTTATTTGTCATCATTTGACATCTCTATCTACGTCACCCTCTCCGATGATTCTCTCCCTCTATCACGCTCTAAGGGATGAGTTCTCTTGTGCCAACCTCACAACAAACAGGTAGTTAGACCATAATAACATGATAAACTTACATCATAAAATATAGCTGAAATAACAAATTAACATGTTTGTAATATAAACATATAAACTACAACTAACTCATAACAATGTAAACATGTAACCTAAGAAATATCCTACTGTTCCATAACATCATATATCTCAAATCTTAGTTAAAAATAACCAAATCTAAATTTATCAACTATACATATCCATAGATAATCAAATAGTTTGCTTGGTGAGGAATCGAGATGTAACATCCTTCCCCCCTAAAGCTAGTCATCCTCTTAAATGACTCTTATTTTAACATAAGTTTTAAATTAAAAACATTATTTAGTAGAGAATTAACATAGTATAAAGTATCAAATCAAGCAAATAAATGCAAAATTCACCTGTGGATCTCATCATAGTTCTCCCAAGTAGTACCATTCTCAAAATATGAGTCCCACAAGACCCTAATTTGTGACATCTCCGTATTATGCAAACAAAGTTTATGAGTGTCACTTATTTTAACTGATTCTATTATGACAACTCTGAGATCCAGAACTGGCAAGATAAACTTATATATTATAGGACTAACCACTTCTAATACTTGAAAGGGTCTCACATATCTCACTAAAAGTTTCACTGACTTTCAAAAAGCACAAGAGATCATCATAAAATAAAAAAATAATTGTCTAGGGAGAGTTCCATAAAACCTTCAAGCCCCTCTACACATCTCTCTAACCTAGAGAGTGTTTTTCTCATTTTAGAGAAAAGTATTTAGGGAGTCTGGTAAGAATGATATATATATATATATATATATATATATATATATATATATATATATATATATATATACACACACTATTGCTACTCTGCATAGATATAGGTAAGTATAACATGTCAATACTACCACTACTCCACGTAGCTTTTGAACAAGTATGACAATGAATAAGAACTAAAAATACTACATTTCCAATGTATATTACATTTCAAAATTAAGAGACACCCATTCTGCAGTATACATGCATATTGCCATACAAATGAATTTGATAAGTCCATTTTCCAAATCCTAGATTCGACAAGCTCCTCTTATCGGATCCTAACTTAGTAAATTTAACAAGTCTATCTATCAAATCTTGGATTTAATAAGCTCCCCTTATTGGATCCAAATTTAATAACTATCGAGTCAATGTGAGACTAAGTGGGATCCACTCCCATCGCTTAGTACTAATGTTCCTAATTCACCACTAATCCCTTAGCTCTCCACAACCTAATGATCTCTAAAATGTGCACAAGGTTTAATGAATCACAATTCTATACTAACAGATCATAGAAAGCAATATTATATACTAAATAATTCTATATATATCAACATACATACTATAAAAATTATACAATCATTTCATATTTTTATTAAGTTGCTATTAGTTAAACTTGTCTAGTATCATATTTCATAGCTTAACCTATTCTTTTATATTCATAGTTAGAGAAAATGATGTTAAAACTATCATAATATATAAATGTCAAGAATCACACCATCCTTACAACCTTATAAAGAAACAAATGAGACAATGTCCCCTGGCTTACTTGGTTAGAACACAAGTTAAAAGTTTATCTCAACCCTTATAGACTAACAGGATGTTCCACATATCTTATACCCTACTCAATTCAGGCGGAAGGTACATAAATATCTCTTCAAAACAACATGCTTAAAAAAAGAGAATAATATCAATCTAATCAAGGTATATAATAACATAACAATTATAATCAACTTATAAACCTTAATCTAAAACCAATATAAATTCAAGGTTTGCCTCCTTGTGATTAAAGCTCCCAAGATTATATAAAGTAGCACTACAAATATAAATTTAAAAAGCCACCAATGGAAAGTAGATAACTAGCATTTCAACAACAAAAATCTTAAATATCCTCACATGGTTAAAAAGAAAACACTACAAGTCAAGTTGTCAAATCACTACTCACTTACCAATCTTGTATGAGTAGTATCATAACCTACTTACACAACTGAAAGGAAAAATACTAACCACAAAGATGTATCAATCCATCCAATCCTACAAATTTTATCACAACAAGAAGTAGAAGACATTATCCCGTGAACTCAAGGGAATATGATCAAAAAAATTTAGAAACAAGGTTTTCATTTTAAGGAAACATTAAATCAACATCAATAAAATATGAATCCTCTCAGTAGCTTATAATGATGTCAAAATAAGGTGAGAGAGTAACAACTCACCTTTTTGTTGGTTATGAGAGATGACACTTTTTCCTGAGTCCACATAAATAAATGGGGTGCCAATACATAAGCAAACTCCTAACACATAGGAATTCTCAACTAAAACATCAACACTCTACTACAAGAAAATTCCCACCACACTAGGTGGTACCAAACTAAAAATGGTCTTATAAAATTTCCCACTCCTAGGATTCGTGAATATAAGAAATAAAACTAATGCACATATACTTAAGTGAAAAACATCCCCTGATTTCTAAATACTCACAAAACACAAATGGTGAAGGTAAATTGATTACTAAGGTAGATATAATCATACTCAAGATGTTTGATCTAAGTGATTTAACTATGGTAGGAATCTCTTATTCATGACTCAAGAACTATGTTATGCACTTACCTACCCAAACATCTTATATAACCATCACCATTAAGACACTCGATAACTAACCCTTTAAAAACTCTAAGAGGGTACAAATGCTCCTAAGATACACAATCAATATACCATACACATTTCATTACTCTCTTTTCTAATAATCAAAAGGATACAAAAATGCTAATGGACTTATTAGGTCCTAGAGTTTGAGTCACAACTCTGATACCACATGTAACAACCCTACTAGGAGATAACTAAAAATACATAATTTTTTTTAATTAAAAACATATACTATAAATAGATTACACCACGAGAATATAAGCAGTGATCATACAAAATAATCTAGGTGTGATAACTATAAATAAGCAAGTGACATCTAATAGTCATTGTTCACTATCAACATATGAAACACATCATAATACAAACATAGAAAGTAATTACAAATAGCCAACCACTACTGGTATAATACACAACCATTGCTATCAATTCATAGTAAATAGGTAATTAAAAATCTTCATGGTAATGTTTTCAATACTAAATACAATATAATACAATGTACATAAATAAGATACATGGCTCTCTGGAGCATGAGTTCTCAGAACTATCCAATATCTGTGGTAATCTCAGGGGTCTATTAGTGTAGGTTTTTATTTTTTCCTATTATTTAATTAGAGAAATTATATATTTGTGCATACATGGAGTTTTCTTACATTTGTGGGATAGGCTAACTTATGTGGAGATGTGTGTCATAGTTGTGTCATAGGTGTCATAAGTAACTCTTTTGACCAGCTATTTCAAGTATGAGAGTTACTTCTCTATTCTTATCACCTTGTCACCACCTTTCATGGAGGAGTTACAGTCTATTCTTGGGGTGCTTTGACCACATTTTGTGGAGGAGTTACTTACATGCTCTCTTATATGTATTCTTCACTTTGGCCATATTATGTTAATGGAATATTGACTTTTCTCCAAATTGTCTATGCAATTGTCTCTTATTTGATTTCATTTACTTTAGCATTTTGTGGTATTCACTTGCTTCATCCCAGTGCAACCACGACTCGTGCATCCTCGTTATTCGGACCTTGGTGAATCCTTTGATATGGTATCAGAGCCACCCCGATAACTGATTGTCTATTTTGCTATTGCTTTCATTGAAATTTAGAGCTTTGTTAAGGCATTTTTTTATAAAATTAAAAAATTTCTGGGAGATATTGCTAGTTCTCCGTGCTCTTGTTCCTTCCATGGCTTGTTTGGTCTCTCCATATACATGTAGGCGGGATTTTGCAAGATTCAATAATCTTGTTTCTGTCAATCAGCTTGCATATTTTGTGTTTTAATCAAAATTGCAAGTTGTCACATGTATTTGCAATCTCTTGGTAGCTGATTCTACCTTTGCATGCCATTTTTTGGTTGCTGGGGTCATTTTTTTCCAGCTAAAGGCATCTATTTTACACTAGATCTGTATCTTCTATACATCAGCAAGAAAAATGCCTTCTGAGTTTTGTTCACAGCCCAGAAAAACCATCTGGGTATCTTTCATTTTTTGCATACATTCTGTATACTTTGCAAAAATGCACTCAGAAAGATACAGTAGGACCCCTCTCCATTGACAGTTGCAATTTTGAAGGCAATTTTCAAATGCTCCATTCTTGCTCATACGGACTCCTTTTCCCACGATTTTTTTTTTGATTTTGGCTATTTTTTCATGATCTATGCATTAGTGCAGACTTTTTTTTGATTTTGATGCTAAGATTTTTCAGAAATAACATATTCTCAGTCGTGACATTTCATAGTTCTCGTTTTGGGAACTTTGGAAGATCATAACTTTCACATAAGACCTCGTATCGAGATGATTATTTTTTTGAAAGTGCATGATTTTTTGAGTAGATCGTAGTGGTGCTATTTATTTCTTTGGATATTATGCCAAAATTGTATTTTTAGCATATGCTCTTCATGAGGGTTTTGTAATGCATTGAAATCAAGATTACTTAGTATTTATTGCTAGTGGCAATTTTAAACACACTAGTATAAAGTGCCAAATCATATTGTTTTTTGGGGGGGGGGGGTTTCTTTGATTGAACAATATTTGAGTTTTTTTAAAGCTTGTATATTTGATTATCGAAGATGAAGGGTGAGGCTCGGATTAGAAGGAGGTTAATTCCCCCTCAAAAAGACCTCATTTGGATTATTCGCTCCATGCTGAGTCCAACGAGTGGTTAGAAGGCCACTTTTTCTCTCAAAACAGACATTTTTTTAATGTTTTAGTGCTATTTTTTTGTAAAAATACTAGTTTATGAGAAATTGAATCTTTAATATCTTGCAAATGATAGCTCAGATTCGGGTGCCATTTTTTGAAAAAGTGTTTTTATTTCAATTTTTCTATAGTGTAGACTTGTTATTTGTTAAAAATGCACTAGGTTATAAAGTGCCTAAAATTTGGGTCTCCCGAGACGCATTTTCGACTGAGTCCAACGTCTTATTTGCTTAAAGTCTTGCACTGATTGCTCTAAGATGCATTCTCAGACTGAGCCCAATGTCTTTTGAGTGTGTAATTACATATTTGGGGGGGGGGATCAACATTTTTAGGGGGGGGTGATTGATTTTTAGCACTTGCAATCTTTGCTTTCATTCTCCTTTCTGCATAATTTCACAACTTGCAATCAACACAACTTCACCTAAATTTAGCTTAAAATAGATTATTTTCAACTTAAACTCCTAACACCCTTCAACTATCATGAATGGAAGGTTAAAATGTCAATCATTCTTAGAAGTAAAGGGTTGTATAGGATCACCATGGGTATTGAAGTAGAACCCAACATTGATGTTGAAAAGGTCAAGTGGTACAACCATAGTGATGAAGCCTCTAGATTATTGAGCTTGTTCCATGTCTCGAAAACTTCTTTTCCATTTACAAACCTCCAAGACTCCAAAAGACATATGGGACACCCTAGAAACCTTATTTGGGAAGCTTGATGAGATGAGAGGTCATGAGCTCAAAAATGAACTCATAAGTCTAAGTCCTAGCAACTTTGACACCCTACAAGACTTCTTCACTAAGTTTAAGGCCCTTAGATTTCAATTGAAAGAATGCGAGATAGAGAAAAAAGATGATCAACTCATACTTTATATTCCCACAAAGTTAGGTCCAAGCTATTTAGTCTTTGTCTCCACTTTCCATGCCACAAAAAGTGCCCTTGGCACTACATGGAAAATGCCTTCTTTGGATTCATTCATTTCCGAATTTACTAGGGAGAAAGATAAGCTAATTCAAATGGGCATAATGAAGTGTACTCAACCCCAAGATTTGATAGTTAGAAATGGTAAGGATAAGACTTCAACAAAGGAGAAGAAGAAAAAGAACAAGGACCAGGAGAAGAAGAAAAAAAACAACAATCCTGCCAAAAACGACACTGAGTCTTTCTCCTCCAATGCTAAACCTAAGAAGGAGAAGGTTAAGTGTGCCTATTGTAAGAAAGATAGGTCATGATGAATACAAATGCATGAAGAAACAAATATATCACCTAACTCATCTTCTAGAGAAGCACAACATAGGTGTTCCTAAGTCCATCAAGCAGAATTCATCTACCCAAGATTCTACCAAAGGCAAAAGGCAAGGGTAAGGAGAAAGAAAAGGGCAAGGCCCTTGTAGCAACTACAACTACTACAACATCATGGGTCATTGATTCGGGTGCTTCTCACCACATGGGCTCTTCACTAGTTGAGTTTTCATCTTTAGAGCCTTGTAGCATGACTTTAATTAGTTTGGGTGATAACACATCAGTTCCTGTTGCAGGTAGAGGGTCAATTGAAATAGGAGGAACATTCAATAATGTTCTAAGTGTTCCTTCTCTTTCAACCAATCTCCTATCAATGTACCAAATCACTCACATTGGTTGGGGCATGAGAGTTGAGTTTTCACCAGATTCAGTGGCTATCAGGGAGTTGCATAGTGATACTACAGTGGCAATGGGTAGGGCAGATCACCAAGCAAGGTTATACACCTTCTCACATTTTGCACTTGATTCTTCTCCAACAGCATTTTTGACTCATTTAGATGGAGTTATCAAATTATGGCATGAGTGGTTTGGCCACCTTAACTACCGCTACTTTGAACAACTTTGCAAAAATGACATGGTCATTGGTTTGCCTCGTGTCTAATTCTCAAAAGGACTTTGGGAGGGTGCTCTCTTGGGAAGCATCCTGAAGTAAATTTGACAAAGGCAAAGTTTGGAGGGCTTCACAACCTTTGGAGTTAGTCCATAGTGATGTATTGGGACCCTTTCCCAAACCATCTTTCATAAGGGCCAAGTACATCCTCACTTTCATTGATGATTTCTCTAGGTACACTTGGATATATTTTCCCAAACAAAAGTCTGAAGTGTTTGAAAATTTTTTAGACTTCAAGGCTCTTGTTGAGAAACAGATTGAGAAATCCATCAAGGTTCTTCAAACTGATAATGGAGGGGAGTATGTCAGCAACAAGTTTGAGCAATTTTTCACCACAAAGGGGATTGATTTGCAGCGCACAGTCACTTACAGTCCTTCATAGAATGGGGTTGCAGAACACAAAAATAAGTTCTTGAAAGAGATGGGTAGCTATATGATTCACTCCAAGTCCTTAGCACCACAGTACTGGGCCGAAGCCATCAATTGTGCTTGCTACATTCAAAACAAGGATCCTCACAAAGATTTGAAAGGGATAACACCCTTTGAAGCTTGGCATAAAAGGAAACCTGATGTTGAGCAACTTAGGGTTTTTGGATCCCCAACCATGGCCCACATACTGAAGAAGAAACATAGCTATAAAATATCAGTCCAAGCCTTGCATCTTTGTAGGATATTTAGATGGTATTAAGGGATATCGCCTTTTAGATTTAACCACTCATGAGTTGTTCATTAAAAGAAGTGTCCACTTTTAGGAGAGTCCTAGAGACTCAACACTTGGCACTTCTCTCTCATCAAATCTACTTCTTCATGATGATTCCTCAGATTTAGATCAATCACAATAGGTTCTTGAGCCAGAGACATCTTCTTCTTCTAGTTTAGACAATGAGGACAGTGATGCAGAGTCATCCACCTCTAGTCAGTCAGAGGATGAGGAGTTAGCACCTGACTCACCCACTTCTGAGCCACTTTGCGCCAGACATACACTTGAGAGCGCTAGCACTTGGGCAGGAGATCTTGTAGATGACAAACGTACTAGGGGGATTTTCAGAGAGATCCACATGCCTTCTTTGCCTCAGTTTCAGATCCATAAACTTTTTGAGAGGCATCGGGGGTACCTGAGTGGGATAGTCCTATGGAGGAAGAATATTCTTCCTTAATCAAAAATCACACTTGAGACTTGACTTCACTTCCTAAGGGAAGGAAGATGGTTCGATGTAGGTGGATATATCAGACCAAGTTTGCAGCAGATGGGTCAGTTGATAAGTACAATGTGCGATTGGTTGCCAAGGGTTTCTCACAGGTGGCAGGCATTAACTACTCAGAGACCTTTGCACCCATTGCAAAGATGACTTTTATCTGACTCACCTTGGCTATTACTACAACACATGGTTTGGATGTGCACCAGATGGATGTGAAGAGTGCCTTTCTTTATGGAGACCTAGAGGAGGAGATCTACATGGAGCAACCACCAAGATTTATTCAGGATTCTTCCTTAGTATGCAGACTTAGGAAATCTATCTATGGCCTCAAACAGGCCCCTCAAACATGGTACGCCAAGATGGATTCATTCCTTCTCACAACAGGTTTCACTAGGTGCCATTTTGATCCTAATGTCTAATTTTTGTGGCAGGATGACTTGCTCTTGATTTTGGTTCTTTATGTTGATGACCTTTTGATCACCAGGAGTTCTTCATCAGCTATTGCAGCAGTGAAGGCATCTCTCCAGGATAGATTTGACATGATAGACTTGGGTTTGTTACACTACTTCCTTGGCATCGAGATCTCATAGTCAGATTCAGGTATTTCTCTTGCATAGCGTAAGTATGCTCTTGACTTATTGGCTCGATTTCACATGGCTGATTGCAAGCCATCTTTGACTCCCTTTCTATCAAGAGTCAAGCTTGAGGCTGACTGTTATTCACCATTAGTTGATGCCACTCGGTATCGACAACTTGTTGGTAGTCTCATCTACTTGACTCACACCAGGCCCGACATATCATATATAGTGGGACTTGTCTCTAGATTTATGCAGGAACCTCACGAGCTACATTTGAAAGAAGCTAAGAGGATCTTGCATTACATATAGGGTTCACATAGATACAGGATTCATTATAGATTTGGCATAGAGGTTGACTTGGTTGGATATACAAATTCAGACTTGGCTGGCGATTCACAGACTCGCAAGTCCACTTTTGGTTACAGTTTCTCTCTAGGTTCTGGTCCTATCAGTTGGTCTAGCAAGAAGTAGAATGCTATTGCTATATCATCCACAGAGGCAGAGTACAGGGGAGCTGTTAATGCAGCTACTGAGGCTTTTTGGATTCAGGGGATTCTTTCTGAGTTTGGCATTCCTATTAGGTAGCCCACCATCATTTATTGTGGCAACCATAGTAACACTCAGATTTGTAGGAATCCAGTTCAGCACCAATGGACCAAGCACATAGAGATTCACATGCATTTCATTCAGGAGCTTATTCATAGTCAGGTCATTGACTTAATCTTTTGCCAGTCTTCAGAGTAGCTTGCAGACATCTTCACCAAACCTTTCACCAAGAGTAAGTTCATTCATCTATGAGCTCTTCTTGGGGTGCGGTCTACATTTGCAGTGACATCATCTTCAGGGGGGCCTTCTAGCCTTTTCATTCCTTTTATGTCTCTCTTTTGGGGGGGAGTTTTTTCTTACGGGTTTTCTCCTTTTCTCTATCTTATGGGAGATTGCATTTGTACATGGGTACCTCATCAGGCCTAGTTGCCGGGACCCATTTTATATTTCCACAATGCCCACCTAAGTTGCACTTATGGGGGGTATTAGTGTCGGTTTTTATTTTTCTCTATTATTTAATTAGGGAAATTATATATTTGTGCATACATGGAGTTTTCCTACATTTGTGGGATAGGCTAGCTTATGTGGAGATGTATCATAGATGTGTCATAGGTGTCATAAGAATGTCATAAGTAACTCCTTTGACTGACTATTCCAGGTATGGGAGTTACTTCTCTATTCTTAGCACCTTGTCACCACCTTTCATGGAGGAGTTACAGTCTATTCTTGGGGTGCTTTGACCACCTTTTGTGGAGGAGTTACTTACATGCTCTGCTATATGTATTCTTCACTTTGGCCATCTTATGTTAATGGAATATTGACTTTTCTCCAAATTGTCTATGCAATTGTCTTTTGTTTGATTTCATTTACTTTAGCATTTTGTGGTATTCACTTGCTTCATCCCGTGTAACCACGACTCGTGCATCCTCGTTATTCAGACCTTGGTGAATCCTCTGATAGGGTCATCTCAAGAGTAGTACTACTATAGGAGGGAGAGCATCATCCAAGAATTTTGCACACCAACCACAAACCAATAATCTCCCACACTAATCCCATCAGGGAATGGCCCTCCATTCATAGATGAGTAGATAGTGATGGCATGGGAATCCAGAGAAACAAGCTAGTACCCATGTGTTGCATGATTTATAAAACCAAACATGCAGTGTATTATAAAAGACCCATTCTATTACAAGATATCACACAAATAGGTAAATCATACTCATGAAATGATAATATATTAATAAAAATACTTTGGCCAAAGTTTTCAAGATTAATAAGTAATAATGATCTATAGATCAGTCAAAATGCATACACATCACTTGAACAAATTGCTTTTATCAAACATTGTGATGCTAGTAAGTCAGTGAAGTCCATCTCAATCCTTACTCAATATTAGCAATGAGAGATTGGTTAATAATATAACAAAAATATTCATATAATTTACATCTTACTAGCAATCATATCAAATAACATGCTAAGCATATGAATAATAAAACGACATACATTTTGTAATCATACTTCTTGTGACCCTACCCTCTTTATGATTACACATCAGTTCATATGTAGAATACCGACCCTAGTAATCCCACTTTGATACATATATCACCTAATTGGACCTCTCCTGCATCGTATTATTATTGTCTATACATCCTAAGTCCATCTTGGCCCTTTTGCATGCAAAATAGGCCCTCTAGGGAGCCCCCGAGGCCTTTTGGGAGCTTGTTGACTACCCTAGGCCCCTGTTTGACTTGGGCCATGAATTATGCAAAGGAAAACCATGGCATACACTACATGTTTCCTTTAAAAAATCCATGGCCTAGGTAGAATGCATGCAAAAGTGCCTGTTTGGACCCAAATGGTAAAAAATAGCTAGTTTTAGGTCTTTTGGTGGATTAGGGTTGGGATATATGCCTCATTATCATTAATTTAAGCCTATTTTCTTCTCTCTCCATAATCTCTCTTGATTATTCTTCCCTATATTGACTTTCCTGCCTTCTCAAATCTCTCTTGATTCATTCTTGGCACTCTTAAGCTTGATTGGTGACAAAGGATCCCATATGCTACTACACATTTACTTGGAGAATCCACTACTGCTCTTAGTTGTTATTGATTCCTTTTGGCTTGGTTCCAACTTTTGTATTTGGAATTTCACCTAATTTATGCACCTGGTTGGATCTCTTACACTATTGTAATTCTTCACTTCACCTCCTCCTTTGCTCTTGGCTTTTGGTTTGGACTTCAACTTGCACATAGCTTGGTATTCCTCCTACATTATTTATTAGCTTGGATTCTTGGCTGGTAGAACATTTGCACATCTTCTTTAAGCTTGATCTGAGGGAAATTTTATATGCAAAGTGAAATTATATTGTTTTGTGTAGTATATATGCTAGGGTTTGATTTGTTTTGGTGATTTAGCTATTTTGTGCATTGTTTAGAATATTTTTTAAAGTTTATGCATTCATATGTGGTTACAAGATATCTTCATTGATTGAAATATTCACCATTACATGTTATGATTAAATTGGAAATATTTATATTACATAGTAGGACTCTACATGCTCAAAATGAACTAGATAACTGTTGACCATTTTGGGTCCTGCAGGCCAAAAAGTCGGTCTCCTTCCTTCCCTGCTATCTTGAGCAGTCAGTCTTTGATGTATCCACCTTTCTGTAATTATGCTTTCCCCCTTTTTGAATAGGCCTATTTCTATAAAGAACCAAATGACTTGAGTCTTGTAGATGTCTCGAGTTGATCCACAATTTTTTTTTCTCACTTTGTGCAGTCAATTGCACAAGCCTTTTCGGTAAGGGAATGGGCCAGCTTCAAAGAGATATAAGTCTTTTAAAAATCTCTAAAGACAAAGTGCTCAAAGGGATTTCTTCGAACATTTTGTCTAAATAAATTCACAAGGAAAGAGACTAAAATTTGAAGGCACATTTCCAAAAAATTAGAAAAAAGTGGTTCAATGTCGGGGTTCAATGATATGAAATGAACTACACAGACCGACCAATAGTGACATGATCTTTCCACGAGCTTTGAACTTTGAACTTAGAAATATTGAAATATTAAACCATTGAACCATTGTAGGTTCAAGTGGTAGGTTCAAATAGTAGGTTTAATGATACATTAAATTCACAAGGGAATTGATGAACATGACTCCTTACAGAACATAGACTATTGAACTCCAAAAAAGGGTTCAGGTTCAATTGAAAGGTTCAAAGTCATAATTGAAAAAATTGAAATGGCCTAAGTAGTTCACAAAAAGGGAAACATAATTTATTCAGAGGGCACTTTGGTTAGGAAGGACCAAATCAAAATTTCCGAAGGGGCATTCTAAGACCCAAAGGGCCCTTGCAGAAGGCAGTGAGCAGATTCATCAAAGAGCGAAAGGCAAAGGATTCCTTCAGATTTTATGTCTAAAGGAAATACACGTCAAACAAAGGAAAAAGGATTTCTTCAGATATTTTGTCTAAAGGAAATCCAAGGGAAAATCCAAAGGCACAATTCCATTGAACATTTTGTCTGAAGGAATTGAGAACTGAAGGAGCCCGAAGGGTAGGTGCCCTTGTAATGGACTCTCGACGGACTAAGAAGGGAAATTTTCTAAGACCGAAGGGACACCTTCCCTTCGGGAAGGATCAAATGAAAAATCTTGAAGGAATTGGAAAGCCAAAAAAATGACGAAAGTAATGATAGGCCCGAAGACGTCAACTTCAGCATAGTAAACTAGCCGTTGGAGGTTCAAACGTCTAGTGATGGGCATGCAAACGTCAAATTTAAGGTAGCAAACTAGCCATTAGCTTTCAAATGGTGATGGATTTGCAGACATCAAATATATGATGGTGAAATATCCATTTGTTTTTTTACATAGTGATGGGCCCACATATGTCAATTTTGATGGGATGCATCAGCCATTGAGGAGAAGCCAAAGGACTAATGCCTTCAGACAAGCAGCTGAAAGAGCTCAAATCACTAAGAAAGGAGCTTAAGGAGCCTAGAAAAGATGAGAAGAATAGCCTAAGAGCTCAAAATTTCCATAAAGAGATAAGAAATAGCAAGAAAAGAGGAAACAAAATAGAGAATCCAGAACACGGCCACGCACACATATGCCAACATTTGGAATGTTCTAAAAGATGCACCCAATCAATTGCAGAAAAAAATAGATCAGCCCATGTGGCAAAAGAGAGTATCAATAGCAGACAGTCATATAAGTCTTAAATACATTTTAAGCACTAAAGTCAAGCCCTACAATATCTATAACATGGTTTTGTTAGGCTGTTTCTAGAAGGATGATATCAACATGAGCAATTTCCTCTTCCCTAGGCATTCAATGCAGTATGGGTTGCTTGTTCTGGAAGGCACCAAAAGTCTTTCTCTTTATGATATATATATTGTAACTTCTCAAGAAAAGAATAGATCTTTCAGCTTGTGTAGTGAAGCCCTACAAGATTTTACCTTGAATCAAGACATAGCATTTTTATCTCCATTTTGAGTTTGCACTTTTGCATATGTCTATGGTTTTGTCTTATGTTAAGTCATTTTATTTCATGCTTTCATAGAATGATTCCAGCATGTCTAGTGTATTGTGAGTTCTTCTTTTGCAAGTTAGACAGAAGTGTCCACATCAGAGTATAGGTGCATATGAACAGGCTGCCATAGTGTGTCTTAGAACACCTCTGGTAGTTCTTCCTCCCTGTATCTCCAGAGGACCCCTAACTCACTTATGAAAAAGAGTTAATCATATCAAATGAAGTGTTTATCATCTTGTTCTTAGTGTAAAGTGTATGTCAAATCTAAGTAGATCAACCATTTTGGTGTATCACTGCTTTAGTTTAGGTTCTATTTTCAGTAATCCTTCTCTCTTTTCATCCCCCCCCATTATTAGCAGTAGAAAATCTAGGACCACAGAGATGCATCAAACGAAGCTAGCCCTTATCTAGAGATTCTCCCCTCATTTTTGCTAGACCCACAGCAAGAGGGGAGTCTCCATTGTGTTGCATGGAAGATAGAATCTCAACCTCCTATCAAGGGTGCAATCCACAATGTCAACAGTTTTTGGCACGCCTAATGGGACTAGTTTTTATCCAAAAAGTTGAATAATTTTGGTGTGTTCTTCAACCAGCCAGCCTTTGGAGGCTTTTCATCAACACAAATGGTGACTCCAAGTTGAATCAGCTAGTTAAGCAGTCTTGGTGCCATAAAGAAATTGTATTTTGGTATGTATAATTCCATTGCTCAGAAGCATGGGCCTTGTGTTCCTCCATATAACTTTGATCAATCTCAGGTTGTTCATGGAATCACTTCAAGCAATAAGGATGCATATGGTTATGAGTTTTGCCCTTTGCAAGTTGGTGAAACATTGTGGGCTTTGCCTCTTCCTCCTCAGTTTGAGCGAGTCCTTGGCCAACCTGGCTATGATCCTTACCAGCCTTGTGTTGATCCTTATTAGGTCCAATATGACTAGTCTCAGCCCTATCATGAGCTATATCATTCTTATGCCCATTTTTCTCAATGTGTTACTTCTCCTACTCAACCTAATATTTTTGCCAATCAGCCCATTTCCACCTTCAAATAAGCACTGTTGAGGTATGAAAAGTATGTAGTGGAGCTTGACACTAGAAGGGGATGTGGCCAAGAAATTCTTGATCATTTCATCCATCAAGTGAGAAATGCATAAGATCTGGTTAAGAGTGAATGTACTCCTATTGAAAGAGCCAATTGGCAAAGGTTTACAAATGAGATGATGGATGTGAGTGGTTTGATTGCATCTTTTGAAGAGAATTTGAGTATTCATGAGAGGCAGCCTTACCAAGTATATCAACCTGCATACCCGTTGCCCCAAGTTTCATATCAGCCATACGCAACCCCTACTCATGAGCCAAGTCAAGCTTGTCAAAGTCCTTTTCCCAATCACGTTGAGGAGAATTTTGAAATAGTAAATCTTGTGTTTAAGGCCAATCCTGATAAGCATATTAAATTGGCAAATATTCACATGCAACAGTCTATGTTAGTAGTAAGGGAAGTGGAATCCAAACCCTCACTACCCTCTCACATCACAACCCCATCACCCTAAAAGGAGACTTCCAATCCTAAGATCATGAGCTGGAGTAAAGTAGTTGAGTCATGGAGCAACAAGGATGAGAAAGGCATTGTTCAAGAGTGTGAGGTACAAATGAGGCTAGTCCTTCTCAAGTCCCTCCCACCCTTTCTCAAGAAGCTTCTTTTACTCCATGGCAACCTTCATGCACTCCCCATTTCCATGATGATTCCTATGAGCTCCAAGAAAGACTCTTTCAATAAAATCTAGCTAAGCAAATTGAGGAATTAGAGGCAAAGATGAGATTGCTTAGTGAAAGAGAGATGGAAGTTTCAGACCTTAGAGAGGAGCCTATGCTAAAAGACACCCCTTCTACCAATCCTCAAGCTAATTTTGATATTGATGAAGTGTTGGTCAAGTGGAGAGAAGAAAATCAAGTGATTTTAGCCCAAGGTTTGCTTCCATTTTCTCATGAGCTTTCAAAAAGATCCCCTACTTTCCATTCCCAACCTAATTTTGACAATCCTTGTGTTCCACCTCCTTGCCTGGTAAATGAAGAATGCTTATCTTGTGTTGAGGAATCCATCTTTAAGGAAGCAAGTGAAGAGGAGTATGCTCAATTCATGATTGATCAGATAGACTTCATGAGTGTAGATGAGGAGGAGATCACCATAGGTACCCATTTTGATGAACAAGAAGACAAGTCACAAGCTTTTGCCTCTATCTCTGATGAGGAAGAGATGATTTTTGAGACTTTTCTCACTTTTCAAGATGTCATGAGGGAGCATGGACAGATTCTTGATCATGTTTTGAATGACTTGTTTGAAGTCATTGGGGCAGGTTACACTCTTCTTCAAGGAGGCTATGAGCTGGCTAAGGGTGGAGAAGGCAGCATTGGGACTCAAATAAGTATGCAAAGGGGATACAAGCTTTTAGATTTATCCTTTTAAGAGGTTGGTGAATCTAAAGATGATATTTTTGAAGTCATCAAGGAGGAATCTATTTTGAAAGAGGCAAGTGAAGAAGAAAGGATCTAATTTGTAGCTGATCAAGAAGCTCTCATGGATGACAATGAGGAGGAAATCATCATGGATGCTCCTTTTAAAGACATCATCAATAATGGAGAAGACACATGTCATGCATACATGTAGATGTTCCAGTAATATGAAGAGGAAAGTAAGCATGGGGAGCTCTCCCCTCCCTTGTTTGATGAAATTACTTGTTGCTTTGATGAGGAATATGACCATGCCATGGAAAGCGAGTTGGAGGAGAATCAAGAAGATGGCTTTGAACAACTAGAGACTCTGGTTTTTGAGCAAGAAAAGGAGAGGCTTGTCCATCTTGAGGAAAGATTTGAAGAAGAGACCCTTGAGCAAGAAGGTGATGTCCTATGGGATGAGCAATCAATTTGTGATCTCATTTTAGACATCACAACAATCACCCTTCTTCACAAAAGCAATGATGAAGTAAAGGATCAGTTTGACCGGGTTTTCAATGAAGCAGTAGGGGACAAGTCAGTCCATGATGCATATCAAGGGGGTTATGAGCTAGATGATCCCTATGGTGATAAGCTAACAACCATTGATTTCTTGATAAAACACTCTAGCATGAAGGACCAACATTGGACAAGCTTCTAAGAGCAAGATGAATACATATATGTTGGAAGCATGTTTGACCCTGATTCATTTGGATACAAGCCAATCAAGGTGGCAGACAAGAAGAGCAAGTCACCAAGCCTCCTTTCTATTTATCCACTTGTTTGGCACCATAAGTGTTCTTGCCATGAAGGAGACTTAAGAAGTTTTCCCTTTGGTCTAGGAGGGAGGCAAATGTACCTAGTTAGTTGTACATAATAGTTTGCTTTCAGTTATGTGTTTTCTTTTGTGTTTGAGCTAAAGCTTTGTTGGTTCATAGGTCTTTAGAATTTTGTTGCTAACCTTTTCAAGCTACATTCTAACTTTGTGCCCAATGGACTTTGAGGCTACCAGTCTTTCTAAGCATAACATGCATGCTTCCCTTGGGAATAACTAATTTGTTGACCATTTTGGGTCGTACAGGCCAAAAAGTCAGTCTCCTTCCTTCCCTGCTATCTTGTGCAGTAAGTCTTTGATGTATACACCTTTCTATAATTATGCTTTCCCCCTTTTTGAACAAGCCTATTTCTGTAAAGAACCAAATGACTTGAGTCTTGTAGACGTCTCAGGTTGATCTACAATTTTTTTTTCTTTTTTCTCACTTTGGGTAGTCAATTGCACAAGCCTTTTCGACAAGGGAATGGGCCAACTTCAAAGAGATATAAGTCTTTTACAAAGCTCTAAAGACGAAGTGCCCAAAGGGATTTCTTCAGACATTTTTTCCAAATAAATTCACAAGAAAAGAGACCAAAATTTGAAGGCACATTTCTAAAAAAATAGAAAAAATGTTTCAACATTGGGGTTCAATGATATGAAATGAACTACACAGACCAACCAATAGTCACATGATCTTTCCAAGAGCTTTGAACTTAGAAATATTGAAATATTGAACCGTTGAACCATTGTAGGTTCAAGTAGTAGGTTCAAATAGTAGGTTTAATGATACATTAAATTTAGAAGGGAATTGAGTGAACATGACTCATTATAGAGCTTAAAGTATTGAACTATTAAACTGTTGAACCATTAAACTCTGAAAAAGGGTTTAGGTTCAATCGAAAGGTTCAAATTCATAATTGAAAAACTTGAAATGGCCTAAGTAGTTCATAAAAAGGGCAATAGAATTTCTTTGGAAGGCACTTTGGTTGGGAAGGACCAAATCAAAAGTTTCGAAGGGGCATTCTAAGACCCAAAGGGCCTTTACAGAAGGCAGTGAGTAGATTCATCAAAGAGTGAAAGGCAAAGGATTCCTTCAGATTTTATGTCTGAAGGAAATCCATGGCAAACAAAGGATTTCTTTGAAAATTTTATCCGAAGAATATCCAAGGGAAAATCTAAAGGCACAATTACTGTAGACAAAATGTCTAAAGGAATTCCTTCAGATATTTTGTCTAAAGGAGTTGAGAATTGAAGGAGCCTAAAGGGCAGGTGCCCTTGCGGGGGACTCTCGACGGACCAAGAAGGGACCTTTTCCAAGAATGAAGGGACACCTTCCCTTCAGGAAGGATCAAATACAAAAGCTCAAAGGAATTAGAAAGCCAAAGAAATGACCAAGGTAATGACAAGCTTGAAGACATCAACTTCAGCATAGCGAACTAGCCATTGGAGGTTCAAACATCTGGTGATGGGTGCATGAATGTCAAATTTAAGGCAAAAAACTAACTTTTGGATTTCAAATGGCGATGGGCCTATGGATGTTAAATTTATGGTGGTGAAATAGCCATTTGTTTTTTTACATAGTGACGGGCCTGCAGATGTCAATTTTGATAGGATGCATCAGTCGTTGAGGAGAAGCCAAAGGACTAATGCCTTCAGACAAGTGACTGAAAGAGCTCAAATCACTAAGAAAGGAGCTTGAGGACCCCAAAAAAGATGAGAAGAATAGCTCGAGAGATAAAAATTGCCAAAAAGAGACAAGAAATAGCAAGGAAAGAGGGAACAAAATAGATAATCTAGAACATGACCATGCACACATATGACAACATTTGGAATGTTCTAAAAGATGCACCCAGTCAAGTGCACAAAAAAATAGATCAGCCTAGGTGGAAAAAGAGAGCATCGATAATAGACAGTCACATAAGTCTTAAAGAGGGGTGGCCTTATCATTCAAACAATCAAGTGACCCATGCTTTTGTAGTAGCATTTAATACGTTTTAAGCACTAAAGTCAAGCCCTTTTATATTTACAACATGGTTTTGTTAGGCCATTTCTAGAAGGATGATATCAACATGAGCGATTTCCTCTTCCCTAGGCATTCAACATAGCATGGGCTGCTTATTCTGGAAGGCTCCAAAAGTCTTTCTCTTTATGATATATATTGTAACCTCTCAAGAAAAGAATAGATCTCTCAGCTTGTATGGTGAAGCCCTACAGGATTTTACCTTGAATCAAGACATAACATTTTTACCTCCATTTTGAGTTTGTACTTTTGCATATGCCTATGGTTTTGTCTTGTGTTAAGTCATTTTCTTTCATGCTTTCATAGTATGATTCCAACATGTCTAGTGTATTATGAGTTCTTCTTTTGTAGGTTAGCCAGAAGTGTCCATAGTAGAGTATAGGTGCATGTGAACAGGCTGCCATAGTGTGTCTTAGAACACCTCTGGTAGTTCTTCCTCCCTGTATATCCAGAGGACCCCTAGCTCACTGATGCAGAAGAGTTTCTCGTATCAAATGAAGTGTATATCAACTTATTCTTGGTGTAAAGTGTATGTCAAAGCTAAGTAGATCAACCATTTTGGTGTATCACTGCTTTAGTTTAGGTTCTATTTTTAGTAATCCTTCTCTCTTTTCATCCCCCCCATTGTTAGCAATAGAAAATCTAGGACCACAGAGATGCATCAAAGGGAGCTAGCCCTTATCTAGAGATTCTCCCCTCAGTTTTTCTAGACCCAAAGTAAGAGGGGAGTCTCCATTGTGACGCATGAAAGATAGAAGCTAGGCCTCCTGTTAAGGGTGCAATCCACAACATCAATAATAACTTACTTAAATAGTCTCTCTCTCTCTCTCTCTCTCTCTCTCTCTTGCTAAACTAGAACATTACATTGTTAGAAAATAATAGTGTTGAATTTGAAAGATAACTCAAACCTAGAATAGGTATGCTCTTGAACCTCTTCTTGAAAACATATTTATTTCTTAAAATGTCTTTCATTTGGCTTGAAAGTGCCTTAGCATCTAGATTTACATTTTATTTGTTAGCTCTCTTTATTTGATATTGTTGTTTCCACAATTTATATGTAATCAATAGTCTAGGCTTAGTTACTTGATTTACTATGGTTGGATCCACTAGAGGTACTTACATAATTATGTTCTTATTCATGCTATCCCCAAACTATTTTACAAGTCTATCTATAACTTAATGCAAGCTAAAAAATTATATAGCCACTATAGATCTCCTGTAGCATATAAAAGCCTTGAGCCTTCTAGCCTCTTAGTGGTTTGCTTTAATATCCTACCAAACACTGGTGGTTCCATTCAGATTCTTGGAGATACATTATGGCACACCCGGTGGGACCTAACATATAGTTTCACATTGGCTCTATCCCATTTAAAGCTCTCTTAGCCAACTCTCTTTTGTTAGCTATCAAGCTTTACTTTCAGTAGTGTTTCATCTCTCACCTTGGTTTATTTCTCTTACTTTGGTTTTATGTTATCCTCCCTATTGGTTTTCTATTAGTTTGCCTTTTTTGTTATATTTCATGTTGATCTTACTTTATTGCATCCATGTTTGATCTTTCACCCTTGGGATTCCTATCTTGATGGATTCAGGGTCTCATCCTTGAGTTCACTCATGATCAAGCCACATTTGCAATGGAATGCCATAGACACCATAGGATGTAGAAGCTTCCCTCGACCCAACATGGTAGTCCATACCTTGTTGCATTCGAAAGGGAAAAATATTGGTAAGACTATAACCAATAGACTCAATCTCCTTTTCACTAGTCTAAGCTTCACTCATTTGAGGATATTTCATCTCAGCCTCATGCCACGTCTCATTCACCCATTTGAGGTGATGAGGATCCCCTTGCATGACTAGGACCTGATGAGCTAAGTGTAATCATTAATGATTATCATATATGCTTGTAGGTGAGTTAAGTGCATCCTTATCCCCCTAAGAGTTGACAACATGCTTCCTCTAAAAATAGAACTCATACCAGCTTAGTTTCAAGTGCCTCAACCAGTTCTCTTGTGATTTTCTTATCTCTTTCCTGACTGGAGACTCTAGAGAAAGAACATCCTCATATCAATTATATGAGTCATAGATATTCTAAATTGGTGAGGTATCCCCATCATGGGGGGTCCTCCCATCCTCCTAGTACTTCTTTTAGAGTTTTTGATGAGCATGCTATTTTTGATCACCACCTACAGACTAGAGACCCATGGGATGCATATCGAGAGCATCAACAACCACTAATTGACCCTCATATGATGGCACATGACCATCATCATAGAGATTTTGGTCATCATAACCATTTCCATGATCATGTCACATCTTCTCATCATCCTTATGGGGACTGTCACACTTCCCATGGCCATTTCCCACCTATGGTAGAGATGCTTTCCATCATGAGTGTCTTCCCTATTAGGAGTCGCCTCAACATCATCATCCCCATAGTCATGATCATGGTGATGCCTATGGGCATAGGAAGCATCATCACCATCATGATCCCCCTCTTGAAGTTCATTGCCAACCTACTATCAACTATGCTTATGAGGATCTTTGTCAAAATCCTCTAGCCTTGTAGGTGCATGCTATTTTCCTTCCTACTCTCATCTCTAAACTATTTAAGTTTAATGGGATGTGGGACTCCAGTCCTATGGAGCATATTATGATATTCATGATGGCATGTATGGATTAGGAATAGGATGAAGGCATTATGTTGAATCTCTTCACTTATTCTCTACGAACTAAAGCTCTTATCTAGTTTTAGAATCTAATTTTAGATTCTCTGTAGTTTCTAGCTCCTTCTAGATGAATTCCAAAAATATTTCGATATTTCTAGACCCTTTAACCTCAACATCCAATCGCTCACCTCCATGGTATATATAATGGTGTCTTAAAATACATCAATATGCTGATACAATAAGTACAATATCAAAACAATGTCACAATTGTGTCAAAAAGTCAAAATGCTAAGATCCTTGTGCTCTATTGGGTATGAAGCCACTATTCACAAGTCACTATTTATGTGCACTATTCATGATGACATGACATCTTGATGATGTGACAAGCAAGTGTGACATGCAGATGATGTGGCAACTGATGTAGGAGGTGAAGTGACAGGAAGGTGATGTGACAAGTGGACCCATGGTGGGTCTTAAGATGTGATCAAGATGACACACACACACACACACATATATATATTGAGACACCATTCTATATATATATATAATTTGAGATATATTGACATTCAATTTTGGGTCCTTCAAGGTTGATGTACATGTATATGATATTGTTGTGATATATATATGATATCATGTTTATATTTTTTATCTCATGTTTAACATTGATTAGCATTGTGGATGTTTAACATTTTTAATATTTATGCTCACGTATATTTTTTCATTTATTATTTATGTCATGTTTATGAGATGTGTTGTTGGTTATCATTTAATTATGTTATATGACTCATATGTATACTTATTTAGAGATGCATATCTAAATAAACACATATTTTTTTTATTACTCATGGATTCATAAAAAAAAATCACCATAACATTGATATGATAGTATTTATGTCTAATTTTTGATTTACATTGTGATATTATGCATGATAGTTATCGGCAACTAAAATGACATTATAAACCCTAAACATGAAACATTTAGTTTAAATGTAAATATAAACAACTTAAGAATAAGATAAATAATCAAATCTCAAGATGTAAATATAAAAAATAAACCAAATATATGACTAAAGATAAACATTTGTAACCAAAGTATATGATATGATAATCAATACTTAAGTGTAAACAAAATGTAATAATCTTACGAAAACTAAAGCACAAAAAGACAAAAGTAAAAAAATAAAAATAAACAATAACGAAACAAACAAATAAAAAAATAAACAAAACACAAACAAACAAAGCTATAAACAAAAAAATAAAATAAACAAACAAGAATAAACAACTAGAATAAATAAATAGACAAAAACAACAAAACAAATAATCAACCACAACACTAATAAATAAAAACAAACAAAATATAATAGAACACCAATAAACAAAACATTGATAAACAAATCAACAAATAACACGTGAATAAACATATAAAAAATAACTAAATGGACACAAACAACAATAACAACAAAACACCAATAAACAAACAAAATAACAAAACACATAAACAAAACATCAATAAACAAATAAACAAACATGGAAAAAAATAAACACAATAACAAAATAAATAATTACAAACAATAAATAATATAAACAAGACAAAACAAATAGAACATACAAAGTCATAGAAAATAAACAAACGAACAAATAAAACAAACAACAAAGCTATAAAAGTCAAGACAAAACAATCAAAATAACTAAACAATATAAAATACAACAAAGTACAATAATAAACAATTATAAATACAAAAAAGTAAACAAATGAAACTAAATAAACATCAATACACAAATAATGGTTAATCACAATGTTAGTACAAATACAATAAAAATTGTTCATTATGTGTAATGAAGATGTTACTCTTGATGACAGAGTGACCTCTAAACTAGATAACAATGACACAAGGAAACCAATAAAATAATAACTAGCACAAAATTGATCCTAGACTATAGGGAATAATGGCATAAATAAAATAATAAAGAGTTTCCCCTAGGCTATACGGAACAACCAAACAAAGAAAGTGGAGGGAATAGAAAAAAAAGAATGGGTAGCTGAGTTAACTCCAGATGCACTAGGTAAGTGGATGTCGCCTACATAATTTTACAGATGTAAGATTTAATGTGAACTTTAGACTAAATATAGTTATTCCAAGATATGGGATAGAAGAAAATGATGATAAAAAAATATGATTGAATTATAGAGGAAAATGGGAATGATCTCGCAAAATAGCGAGTGCATAGGAAAAGAGGGGGATGATGTTCAAAGTCATAAAATCATCAACACAAATAAATCATGCAAGTGAGAGAGTATGATTTAGGCTAAAATCACACTAAAAGAGATGAGTATGCACTAATAAAATAAATTGGTAATTCATAGTGTTTACTATATTTAAGACTTGGAATGAGAATGAGCTCACAAAACAACAAGAGTATTGGTTGAGGTTGCTTATAAAATAGAGTACGTAGCTAAGGCCACTAAGGATAGGGAAACTAAAGGACAAGTGGTTACTTATGAAATAGCTAGGAGTCTCAAAATCCATAAGGTAAATAAATAGTTAAAGAAAGGAAGGTGGCCGAGCTAACCCAAGATACCCCATGTATCTAAGTGTTGTCTTCTTAACCCATGCAGACTTTAGGATAATGCAGTTCTCCCAAAAATAGGAGGAAAATAGCCAAGGTGACCTAAAAATGAAGCTAAATAGATAAGATGACCCATCCCAAAAATATTTGATAGATTTATATCTTTCATAGAAATTCTAAGCCAATTTTTATGAGTTTATGATTTTTAAGATTTTATGGGTCCTTTACAAATGTTTAAGAGTTTTCTAAGCATCTCAACTCAATTGAGAATATTGAGACACATAATGGTCCAATTCCTAAAATAGTAAGAGTGTGGCTTAAACATGCTTGTAAAATAGTGAGAGCATGGCAAATGGGTGACTAAGATGACCTCAACATAAATCAAGTGCTACCTACATAGTCTCACAAGATCTCAAGTCATTGTAGTTCTGTCTACATAAAAAGACATCCGAATAAGTACCAATAAGTTTAGGTATAAGTAAATGATAAGCTAAATGGAAACAATGATGGCAAGGTGATACAAAAATGCATGGTAAAGGTGTTGTTCCTAATTTTCCTATAGGTGGTTATAATTAAGAAATAACAGTTAAGAGTTAGTGGTACTAATTTGCCCATAGGTAGTTATAATTACTAACATGAGGTAAGAACATAACAATAAATAAATGATGCAATTGCCAGGACCATCATCATATTAAATTTATTTACTACCATTCAAATATTGAATACTGAAAAAATTATTGGAACTGAATATGTCATCGACCACTAAATGTGTCTGAAGTACAAATGAATCATAACCAAGATCAAATGTGATAGGTGGGGTTAGGTAAAAAGAACTTGATAGAAAGGAGTTAATGGCATGGTAGAATGGTAAAGGATATAATACAAAAAATGGGTAGATGATCCTTGTAAATAATAATCTGAGTCCCTCAAATGTAAAAAAAATTGAGATGCATTATGTTCATTGGTTCATCAAGTTCATCTCCATCTAGCTTAGTGAGCTTGAATGTTCCAGAACCATAATTAGAAATAACTACATAGGTCCCTAACTAGTTTGGTTGGAACTTTCCTTTTTTCTTTGTCTTAGCATTGACATTTTTCTAATTTTCTTTTAACACTAGGTCATGAAGCTCAAATTC
The DNA here is from genome assembly GCA_037957365.1 of Torreya grandis. NCBI lineage: Eukaryota > Viridiplantae > Streptophyta > Pinopsida > Cupressales > Taxaceae > Torreya > Torreya grandis. The sequence goes on from JARHVA010000800.1 coordinate 1,369,917, forward strand.
ACAATACTTAACATACCTATTATATTGGCCTTTTGGTCTATTTTATTAAGCCTAAATATTATTCAAGGTGTCAATGTGCTTTTCATTAGTCAAGTCTAGCTCTTATAAGCAAGTTAATCTTTAGTCCTCATCATCGATGATATACTGTAATCAAATATGGAGAGAAGTCAACTCAACCTCAATAGGAAGAATGGCCTCAATACCACAAATAAGTGAATAAAGTGTAGTTCATGTTGGTGTTTCTATTCAAAATTCGCTTTTCAGATTATAAAGAGAGAAGAAACTAAAGAGATAATGGACAAGGCATGGGAAGTACCTGGATGTAGACTGCGCACCGAAAATCCAGACACTTGTGAGCACTCCTCTTTGGCTGTGGAGGAATGACACCTGCAAGAAAAAAGGAGACTTAGACAAGAAGATGTTAGATGGAGAGGCGGTGGGTTGCCAAGTAAAAGCTTGTTCCCAGAAGTATGAGAACTTCCTTAAGGGAGGTCAACCCACTATTTGATAAAGATAAATGACTGATAAAAAGACAGAATGCCAGCATACAGAAGTGACAAAGAAATTAGAAAGGAAAGAAAAGACCAAATGGTTACTTGAAGGAGTTGTTGGGCTGAAGACAGTCACTGAGGTCGTAAATGTCGCCGGCGTCAGTTAGCTGATCTGCCAGCGTCGGCTATCCTGCCGACGTCGGTTGGGGAAGTGACCGGCGTCGGTCGGGGTTGTGGCCTGTAATCGGGTCTGAGTTGGTTTCTGGACTGTGGACGGGTTTGGTTTGTGAACGGGGTCGAGACAGAGTTCGGGGACAAATTTGGATGGACTGGGGAGTGGTCTGGTTGGATGCCTTGTGCAAGGTCTTTGTTGACAGGGGGATGAGGAAGTTGTCTGGGATTAGATTAAAAGAGGGACAGTGAAGAGGTGGATACCCAGAGGACAGGACCTGAGAAGGCTTTGCAGCCTCTCAGGGGGAAGAACAGAGGGAGTAGAAGACAGTAGATAGGATAGATAACTGAAAACTAAAGAAAAGAAATAAAATGAAACACCAGATTGTGCTTACCTTTGGCTTGCTGACTGAAGAAAGGAGGAGCTGTTGTTGGAGCCATGGAAGACTTGTTGCAAGAAGAAATCCCTGATCCAGAGCCTTTGCACCTGTTGCTGCTGTTGCACAAGGTCCAGACGGAGGAGAGACAAATGCCAAAATGCCAAGAGAATTTTGTTTGCGAGCTCAAGGGTCCAGGGGCTGCAACGGACGCAGAAAGGGGTAATGAAGGCTGCCGATGCCGGCAGTTTTGCCGACGTCGGCCGAAGGGTCACCGACGTCGGCGGTCGCAGGATGGGGACAGAGGCTAAAAATAGCCTCTGCCCATTCTTGCACGCCGCTGGGCGAGGGGTTATAGGAAGAACGGTCACGAAGAAGCTTAAATGGGCGTGGGGGGAAGATAATGAAGAGATTTGGCCTAATAAATGCTAGGGGGAAGGTGGAGGGATTCAAGGGAGGATCCAAGGTGGCAAGGGTAGGGTGGAAAGGGGGCCACTTGATTAAAATATTTAGGTTATTTTAATCAAATGGAGGCCAAGGGTTAGGATAGGGGTTTGAGGTGGACAAGGGGGAGAACCAAGGTGCAGACACGTTTGCGGTGTCTACATTTGCCCCTTTTTGTCTTGTTGGTTGTTCTAGACGAACTGCAAGACAAAAATAGGAGTTGGTTGCCCCAGAAAAAGGATGAGGTGTTCCCCCCTCAAAGCGATAGTCGAGAGAAGGGAACCGAAGATCGAGTGTCAATTTGACAGAGAAATGGATAGAAGAGAGTGAGTGAAAACGCTGCCATAGTCGTGATTGCGCGTAGTCCACTTCATGAGAGGGTCAGGTCAAATTGTCGCATGTCGAGGGTCAAGGAGTGCCAAAATTGAAGTAACCGGGCCCTAGCATTTAGTCGTCTGCTGATCGGGTCACTCAATCTAAGCTGAAGCTCCAAATGGTCATCGTGTTCCAGGTATCCCAGGCTTAGGAAGTGCTCCCAGAAAACACGAAAAAGCCACAAGTAGTAGGGATCAACCGGCTTGCGATCCTATACTTGCGAAGGGTCAAAAATAGTCTGCGGACAATTCTGCTAACCAGCCGTGAGGTAGCACACACGCAAAAACAACCAAGGCAACATTGGCTTGGAAGTAGTCGAAGGTCGAAGGAGATACGCATGATCTCCAATGGTCATTGGTCAAGAGGATGGATGGACGAAAGGATGCGGCCGAGCTAACCCCAGAAGACCCCATGTCAACTGAGTGCTGCCTACATAGCCCCTGTCGTAGGGGCCTCAGGCTGATGTAGTTCTCCCTAAAAGGGAGGAAGGGTCAGAGGGATTGATTGGTCTTGGTCAAAGTCGCCGGAGTTGGTCGTGATAAGAGTCAAAGAAGAGAAGGTTTGTCCATCATAGAGACGAACAAATGGGGGTGGTCGAGCTAACCTCAGAGAATGTGGTATCTGAGTGCTGCCTACATAGCCCTGGTCATAGGGCCTCAGACCAATGTAGTTCGGACAAAAGGTCAAAATGGTCGATGATGAGTTTGGTCATGTGTCGAAATGACGAGGGTAAGATGATGCTATAGACGTCACAGGGGTCGAGAGGCTTTCATCCCTAGCAAGTTTCCATAGTCGCGATGGATGCATGCTAAAAATGAATAGAAGTCTATTTATGCTTCAGCAAGTATTGGTTTATGCTTAACATAAATTGGGTCGGGTCGGTAGTTTCCATGTGTATTGGTGTCCATGAAAACTATGTGAAATGGACTAGGATGGTGTCTGATGTCATGTTGAAAATGTCGAGGTTGGTTTGAAAAATGTTGAAGTTGGTTTGGTTTAAGGATGAGTCGACAATTGATGTGGTTAAAGTGTAGAGAAAAGGTGAAAGGCAAATTGCTCTTTCATTGACAAGGACCAGAAAGGAAGCATAGATAGGGGGTTATTAGAACCAAAGCCCCGTTCATGCATTACGTCGTTGACCAGTGTTGAGTTAGAGCGATAATCGAATCACTTAGACATTAAAGTGAGCTCGAAGTCGCTTGAGCAGGTGATAGGAGGAGGATAGGGTAACCCAGTTTAAGAGCAGGAATAACCTTGCCCCTTTTTATAGGAGACCCTGAGACAGCTACAAGCCAAGTCCATGACTCATTTTTTTTTTTTTTTTTTGGCGCAGACTGATCGATGCGGGAAGCCTACATAGAGATGTATTTTGATGTAGTGGTCAGTTGCGAAGCTGATCGATGCAGGAAGCTTCTAAGAAAGGTGTTGTTTGTAGCAAGATTTAGTCATAGCCATCCTTCGAGGGAGTGGTCTATATTTTTGCTTGATATGTGTTTGATAAGTTGGCCTAGCTGTCCTTCAAGGGATCAGTCTAGTAATACAGCAATGATAGTATAGCTGTCCTTCGAGGGATCAGTCTGTCTTTTTGATTTGACTTGATTTTGTGACCATGGATATGTTTTGACATCTTGATTTGTATTGTTTGATAGGAATTAGAGTCACGGACAAGGCTGTAGAAGTTCAAGGACGCCCCTTTTATTAGGACAAAGCATCCATGCATCATAAAAGGGTTGTAGAGGACTTGTTAAAGGGGAATAGGGTTGAAAGGGATGAGGATTAAGAGGACGAGGATTGCTCAGGGGACGAGCTCAAGTTACGTGTCAAGTAGACGAGTACTCGACTAACAGAAGAATGGTCGAAGATGCAAGACATAAGAAGGGGTTTAAGGTCTAATAAGACCCTGGGCCATGCTTGTATGTTATGATAAGGTCCAAGTCAATTAGGAGCAAACTTGCCCCAATTTGGCTCTTTCCAGATTGGTCAGGTGTTGATTAATGGATGTGAAGTTGGTTGACATTCTTGCTGGTTGGTTGAAAAAGGTTGAATGTTTGGTCGAGAGGTCTGGTTGATTGATATGTGGTTGAATTTTGGTTGAGATTGGTCGAATGATTGGTTGGGGGTTGGGTCGATGGATACTTGGCCGAGATGAGTGATTGATATGTGGTAGAGACTGGGTTAAACAGTTGGTCGAGATTTGGATGAAGGATGAATTCCCCCAGCGGGTAGGGAGAAGGTTTGAAGGATTGGTTAAGGTCGGTTGAGGTTTAGTGGTCAGATGGATGGTATTAATGTCGAATAAGGGGGTCAAAGGCGGCAAAGGGACCACAGGCTGGCGTGGAGATCCCGATTTAGGTGATGAGGTTGGAGAGGCATGAGTCGGGGTTGATGTTTTGTCGAAGAGGTGGTCAAGAGGATCCTTGGTGAGAAGGGTGTCCTTTCTCTGGTGTTGACGAATGACAGCTTTGAGAGCGTAACAACGCTCAGTGTCATGTCCCAGAATGTGATGATAGTGGTAGAACTTAGAGTTGTCGAACCAAGATGGTCTTGATCCGGGAGTTGATGAGTGAGGCAGTGTTGAAGGTTTGTTGATGATGTGGTCAAAAAGAGAGGTGTCATTCTCCAAACATTGGCGAATGGCAACCTTGAGGGCACAACAATGTTCCGTGTCGTGTCCAGGCGTGCGATGATACGCACAAACGCGAGTGTGGTCGAACCAAGGTGGTTTAGGTCTGAGAGATTGATATTGTCTAAGGGGCGGGAGGTCGAGGCGAGAGGACTGCAACAAGTGCCGTAAGAGCAAGGCATATGAACCTGCTAACGGGTCGGGATGTTTTATTGCAGTGAGGATTGGTGACGTTGGTTTGGGAGGCGAAGGAGGCATGGGTCGAGGGTTTGGATGAGATGTATGTCTGATGGGTTGAGAGAGTAATGGAGGCAAATTGCCTCTGTGAAGGATGGGAGTGGGAAGCACTCCTATTAAAGTGGACGGATGCGGGCCCAAGATTGAAGGTAATGACGAAGGTGGGGGAGGAGTCCTCCGATGTGGTCTAGTAGTCTTCGTTTGTTTGGGTCGAGGGCCACCGTTGTGCGAGGTGAAGTTAGATGTAGGTTTGGGTTTGGATGTGGATGGAGGTGAGCGAGATGTAGAAATCTCAGGCAAAGGGCAGGAGGAAACCGTGACTGGGTCTTCCTCAGTTGAAATGGGTGGAGAGACTGGTTCTCCTCTTGGTGGAGAAGAAATAAGAGAGGGCGGCTCCTCAAGTGGGCAGAGGGCATGGATGATCGTGCCTTCTACTTGTAGTTGAGGAGTAGGCAAGGTAGAGTCTTCGGATGGGGGTGGGCTTAATGACGTTGATGTGGTCAAAGCGCCTTCCAATACAAGAGAGGTAGATGGAGGACTAATAGGAGAAGAAGGTTCTTCATCCTTTAATGGAAGAGGTTGGTCAAGGACAAGAGGCAAGATAGTGCTAATCGTGTGAATGTCATGGTCTTGAGGGTCATTGGTCAAAGTCTGGACGTTGCTTTGAGTAGGCGGATGGTTCGGAAATGGGTGTTTGAAGATGTCGATATGTTGGTTAGGAGGGGCGTTCGGGTTATCTAAAACAAGATCCCCCTTGTCGATCATGTCTTGGACGATGTTTTTGAAGGTTCGGCAGTTGTCGATGTCATGGCCTTGGACGCGATGAAAGGGACAGAAGTCGGCCTCCCTATACCATGTAGGGATGGCTTTTGAAGGGTCGAATTGAGGTGGTCGGATTGGAGGGAGATTGAGGACCCCCTGCTTGAGAAGTTTTTCCAAAACGGAAGCGTATGGTTCTCCAAGTGGAGTGTAAGAATGCTGAATGTACCGTTGTTGGAATTGTTTGGTGATACTAGAAGATGTCGAAGGTTGAGATTGATTAGTTGACGTCGAGGATGGTGATCTAACGACCACAGTGTTGGCCACTCCTTTAGATTCGGAATTGGCAGAAGAAGAAGGTCTGGAAGAAGAATGGCCAGTGGTTTTTGCGTTGGTATTACGCAATTTGACCTTATCTTCTTCAAGGGCGCAGAGTTCGAGCTTTCGAGCCATGATGAAATCTTCATCAAAAGTGCGGAATGTCTGAATCCGCAAGGTAGAAGAGATGTGTCTGGCACATGCTCGAGAGAAGAGCTCGATGAGCTCAGGTTGAGGTAAAGGGAAGGAGAGCTGGTTGATCAGACCTCTCCAATGAGCGACAAAGTCGACAACAGATTCATCGTCAAATTGCCTGATGGAGTAAAGGTCTGTGATTGAGACTTGTTTGGTGATGTTGATCGAGAAATGGTCAAGAAATAGTTGGGCGAGTTGAATGAATGAAAAGATAGAGTGTCTAGTAAGAGAACTATACCAGTCAAGGGCAGGACCAGAAAGAGACATAGGAAACGTGCGTAAAAGCAACGCATCGTCATGAGCAATAAGATAACAGGCATGTCTAAATGCCCGTAGATGTTGTTGTGGGTCTTCCTTGTTTTGAAAGCGAGAAAACTTCAAAAGCTCCCACTGGCTAGGATATGGTCTGATTGGGACAGAAGGATGAATGGGTTCATTGCAGATCTGTTCGTATGAAAGAGTGTTGCGCGAGCTGAAAATAGAGGTCTCAAGACTGGTCATCTTGTCCATCAGCATTTTGATGATGTCTGCCGATGGATTGACGGGTTGCGCGCCCCCTAAGTTGTAGGGCACTTGGAAGAGGCTAAAAGAGGCGTGCGACATAGTTGGTTGTACAATGTACGGATGACTAATCACAGGGGCAGAGGTAGAGGCTAAAGGTGGTTGTGTTATGAAGGTCGAAGGTATAGGTTGACTGGGCACCGCAAAAGGTGGTTGAATGGTGGCACTGGTAGAAAGAGAGGTTAACACTCCTACATTTGTGGGCGCAAGAGTATGAGGGGTCGAGGCAATCAAGTTCTGATATGATGTAGAACTTGGTTGAATTGCAGGTAGTTGAGGGGGTAATGGAACCCCGATGGAGGTCGGTCTAAAAATAGACGGGGAGGCCAAACTTTGCATATTGGCCATGGTTGGGTTAATAGTTGAGGCGAAGGGCTGAGTCATAAAAGGTTGGGTGGCGAATGGTGTGGATGTCGTCGCCACGTCACCCGAAAGGTCTCGCGTTGGGTTTCTCGCGAGATAGTTTTGGAGGGCTGCGGTGTTGAGGTCCAAGAATCTCTTGAAATCTTGGTCCCCTTTAGGGATGATGGGAATTTGAGTCGGGGTCGGGGTCGGGGTTGGTCCTGTAGGAGTTCTTTCAGTTTCCGAGTGGAACTCCATGATAGGATTGGTTAGGGACGGGATAGGCGGAAGCGGTTGTTGGCTAAAGTGGTTAAGAAGAGAGTCCTGGTTCCAGAAACTGTGTTCTTGCAGTCTCAAAAAACCAGAATGGAGTTTTGACAGAGAAGAGACAGGTTTTAGGCTGCTGGTTTTGAAAAAAAAGGATAGTGACAGAGACCGACGTCGGTTGAAAAACTGATGTCGGTAATAAATATGGCCGACGTCGGTCAGATAACTGATGTCGGTAACAGAGGAAGCCGACGTCGGTGGAAGAACCGATGCCGGTAACAGGGGAAAGCCGACGTTGGTGGAAGAACCGATGCCGGTGACTGTGTTTTCTAGAGAACCAAAAGATTCTTGGAAAAACAAAGAAGAAAGCGTCCTCACTCACTCAAACAAACAGATGAGAAGAGAAGAACAGAGAGAGACAGACAAGCCTAAGCAATAAATCCTAGAAATTAACCTTAGAATTTGTGGCTTATGCCTTAGATGAATGTTTAGGGAGATTGGCTGAAAAATGGGTCCTAGAAGAAGGCAGTCTAAAGCTGGTTTCGGGTGTTGTTTTAGGTGCTCAAAGATCTGTGTTAGGGTCTGGTACGTGGCCTGGTGCTAAGGAGCAAGCTCCCCTCACTTCACGATTCCAGTGGTTAGCTGGTCTCGCTTAGCCAAGATATACCTCGCCTAGAGTTTATCCTCCGCCAGAGAACGGAGTGGGCTTCCCCCTTGGTGATGAAATCCAAGTGGGGTCACCGGGATGGGTAAGGTATCCGCTGGGGGATGAAATCCCAGTCGGGCCTTGTCTCAGGTAAGTTTTATGTTTGTTTTAGTGCATGTGGTTCAGTAGTGTAACATCAAGTGTCTATGATTTATTCAATATGCAGATTAAGTTACTAGATGTGGACTAATGCAAGCACAAGCAGAAATGAAAGTGCAATATGTTTTAATGCCCAAGTCAAAATGTGATGTTTGTTATGAAGACAAGTTTGAGAAAGGGTTGAGAGTATGATGTTTAGACTAGTCTAGAATGCAAGGAAGAAAGATTCGTTTTAGTCCTGCTTATAGTGTCATTTGGAATAGAAGAAAGAGACAAGAAGGAAGGAGCCTAAATGCACCTAAATGAATGAAAGGAAGAGGAACCCGAGGAAGAACCTAAGGTCCCACCGGGCGTGCCAGAGATGTTTCTATTCAAAATTCGCTTTTCAGATTATAAAGAGAGAAGAAACTAAAGAGATAATGGACAAGGCATGGGAAGTACCTGGATGTAGACTGCGCACCGAAAATCCAGACGCTTGTGAGCACTCCTCTTTGGCTGTGGAGGAATGACACCTGCAAGAAAAAAGGAGACTTGGACAAGAAGATGTTAGATGGAGAGGCGGTGGGTTGCCAAGTAAAAGCTTGTTCCCAGAAGTATGAGAACTTCCTTAAGGGAGGTCAACCCACTATTTGATAAAGATAAATGACTGATAAAAAGACAGAATGACAGCATACAGAAGTGACAAAGAAATTAGAAAGGAAAGAAAAGACCAAATGGTTACCTGAAGGATTTGTTGGGCTGAAGACAGTTGCCGAGGTCGTAAATGTCGCCGGCATCGATTAGCTGATCTGCCGGCGTCGGCTATCCTGCCGACGTCGGTTGGGGAAGTGACCGGCGTCGGTCAGGGTTGTGGCCTGTAGTCGGGTCTGAGTTGGTTTCTGGACTGTGGACGGGTCTGGTTTGTGAACGGGGTCGAGACGGAGTTCGGGGACAAATTTGGATGGACTGGGGAGTGGTCTGGTTGGATGCCTTGTGCAAGGTCTTTGTTGACAGGGGGATGAGGAAGTTGTCTGGGATTGGATTGAAAGAGGGACAGTGAAGAGGAGGATACCCAAAGGATAGGACCTGAGAAGGCTTTGTAGCCTCTCAGGGGGAAGAACAGAGGGAGTAGAAGACAGTAGATAGGATAGATAACTGAAAACTAAAGAAAAGAAATAAAATGAAACACCAGATTGTGCTTACCTTTGGCTTGCTGACTGAAGAAAGGAGGAGCTATTGTTGGAGCCACGGAAGACTTGTTTCAAGAAGAAATCCCTGATCTAGAGCCTTTGCACCTGTTGCTGCTGTTGCACGAGGTCCAGACGGAGGAGAGACAAATGCCAAAATGCCAAGAGAATTCTGTTTGCGAGCTCAAGGGTCCAGGGGCTGCAACAGACGTAGAAAGGGGTAATGAAGGCTGCCGACGCCGGCAGTTTTGCCGACGTCGGCCGAAGGGTCGCCGACGTCGGCGGTCGCAAGATGGGGACAGAGGCTAAAAATAGCCTCTGCCCATTCTTGCACGCCGTCGGGCGAGGGGTTATAGGAAGAACGGTCACGAAGAAGCTTAAATGGGCGTGGGGGGAAGATAATGAAGAGATTTGGCCTAATAAATGCTAGGGGGAAGGTGGAGGGATTCAAGGGAGGATCCAAGGTGGCAAGGGTAGGGTGGAAAGGGGGCCACTTGATTAAAATATTTAGGTTATTTTAATCAAATGGAGGCCAAGGGTTAGGATAGGGGTTTGAGGTGGACAAGGGGGAGAACCAAGGTGCAGACACGTTTGCGGTGTCTACAGTTGGAGTACAAATGTGGTATGGTATGATCATAAGACATTAAGTAGATGTAAGTGTCAATTATGACCAACATCATTGATAATCATCTTCAGAATATTGAGAATGATTTTATTAGAAGCCTTAGCTTGGTCATTACCTTGTGGGTAGTAGGTGATAGATAAATGTTATTTGATGTGATATTGGGTATAAAGTGCTTCCGCATATTTGTTTTTAATTTTTTTATCATTATAAGATATAATGTTAGAGGGGATGCCATAAAAACATATGAGGTGGTTGAATATGAACTTGGATATTTGCTTATCAGTTATGTGAGGGGATTGGCTTCCACCCACTTAATGAATCATTCAATAGCAGTTAGGACATGTTTATGGCCAACTAAGGAAGTGGGATTTATCTTCCTTATGGGTTTGAGTCCCACATTGAGAATGATCATGGTGTTGTCAATGATTTGATTATCTTGGCTAGAGCATGGATTGTATTGGCATACTTCTGACACTTGACACACCTCTTCACATATATAACTCTATCTAATTCCATGGTCAACCAGTAATAACCAGTACATAGTAACTTTTTGAATAATATTTTTCTACTAATGTGGGATCCACACACTCCTCTATGAACTTATCTCAAGGAAAATTTAGATTTTTCTGAAGGTAAACAATGAAACAGAGTTCCATCATAACTTCTACGATATAAGGTTTGTCTAAATAGGGTATAATGAGAGGCTATGTGGATAAATGATTTTTTTTTACATGATAATTTAGGAGGCATAATTTGGTCTTAAAGATATGCATATATGTTTGAGTACTAGGGAGATATGGGACCAATAATGTTGCAAACCATCTTGATGATTGATTATTCGTGTGCTGACAATAAGAGATGTTCAACAAGAAATTGATAATCCCTTACTCTATCCATGGTTTGAATCATGTATTAAATTATGGCCATGGCATTAAATGTTTAGTTATTAATTCAAGGTATTCTTTCAAATTGGATGTTAGCTATCTGTTTCTTGAGAGTATTGACCATATCTTTATAGGGTACTATCTTCTTGTCCTTGGTCCGTTACTAGTCTGTGACCTAATTTATGATTAACTAAGAATCACCATGTACTAGTAAATGTTAAATTTTCCACTATAATGTTTGATGAATCCTGTAATGAGTGCTTTGTGCTCAACCATATTATTAGTATAGGGAAATCCAATATGAAAGGAATTAGAAATAAGATCCCCTTGTGGCATAACAAACAATATGTTGATACATGATCCATGAGCTATGAATGATCCATCAAAGTGCATATTCCATTATTTTTCCTTAGGTAGTGATTCTACTTCTTTGATGATCATAATGGCCTCATCTAGAAATCCAAATGTAAAAGGTTTATTATTAGGAAGAGGATCCTCTACAAGATGATCTGTGAGTACTTACTCGTTAGGCCTTTTGATTGACATATTTAATTTCAAACTTACTCAATAACATGATCTAATTTACCATGTGGCCTTCTAAATCTGATTTACAAAGTAGATACTTGAATGGATCTAATTTGACAATAACAATGGTTTTGTTGTTCAACATGTAATGTCATAACTTTTAGGCTACGAACACCATTACTAAACAAAATTTTTCAATCAACATATAATTATGTCTATATGTGACTATTGTGCAGCTTAGATAATACAAAATATGTTGTTTACCTTATTCATCATGATATGCCAAAAGTGCCCCCACAACTTTTTCAATTACTGATAGGTCAAAAAGTAATGGTTTTTTTGGCATTGGTAGTAACAAAATAGGGAGGTTGACAAGATATTTTTTAAGATTATCAAATGCTTTATGGCACTCTTCATTTCATGAAAATATAACTCCCTTATTTAGTGAGTGTGTAAACAAATGGAATTTATCAGCCAACTATGAGATGAAGCGTCAGATGGACTGTATCTTGCCCTGTAAATTATAGAGCTACTTGAGAGTAGATGGTGGTGGAATTTTTGTAATTGCAAAATTTTTGACTAGATCAAATTTAATGCACCTATAAGAGAGAATGAAGCCTAAAATTTTCCCATAAGTTATGCCAAATACACACTTTTTATAATTAAGTTTGATGTTTTACTCATGAAGTCTTTCAAATATTCTTTGTAGTATGGCTGGATAATCAACATGGGTCTTTGATTTACCCTGGATGTCATCAACATAGTCTTCAATGATGTCATGCATTATATTATGGAAAATCACTATCATGGCTATTTGGTATGTGGCTCTAGCATTTTTGAATCCAAACAACATCATTTGATAAAAGAACATTCCCCATATAGTGGTGAATGTTTTCTTGTATTGGTCTTCAAGTGCAATTTTGATCTGATTATACCTTGAAAATCCATCCATAAGAGAAAACATTTCATAGTTAGCCATTGAGTCAACTATCATGTCAATATTAGGCAAAGGAAAGTCATCTTTAAAGAAAATTTTGTTGATATCTCTAAAATTAGTGCAGATTCTGATACCTTATATTTTCTTGCTCAGTGGCACAATGTTTGAAATCCATTCTGAATAGTCAATTGACTTGATACATTTCACATCTAAGAGTTTTTACAACTCTTTTTTGACTAGCATAATAATATAAGGATGTATCTTACACAGCTTCTATTTAATGGGCTTGACACCAGGCTGTACATCAAGATGGTGTAAAACCAAGGAAAGGTCCAAACCTAGTATGTCCAAATAATCCCATGTAAATATGTCAACAAACTCCTTCAAAAGGGCTATAAAAACTTCACGTTTCTCCTTAGTGAAGGATGCACCTAGTTTTATCCACTTTGGATCCTCTAGAGTCCCAACATTGACCTATGAATTATCCTCCACAATCAGTGTAGAACCATCATTTGAAATAGTTGGTAAGGAGTTAAATTGGTTAGAAATAGCAAAGTCCTCTAGTCAAATTGGTTCATTTAATTCTCCCAAGTAGGATGAATCAAAATCTCCTAAAACTGGTAAAGGCCATGAAAAAAATACCTTAGGGCACTCTTGAATAATATATGGAAAATATTTTCACTCAGTACTAATCTTTGATCAATAAATAGGCTTTAGACTATAGGTTTCCTCTGCTTCATGTTGGGTGAATATTTTGTCACCAGCTAACTGATGGGCAAAATATGTTATTTCAACCATAGCATAGGGAGATTGGTCAGCCAAGTGTGCAGGTTTACCACATCAAAAGGGGACAAATCTCTCCTCTCATCAAGGGGAGGTTCCCTATAAATATGAGGCACTATATACTATATATATAAGCAAAAAATAACACTCAGGGGTAGGACAACACCATCCATCTCTCTTTTTTTAGAGATGATGTTCACAGATAAAAGAGAAATCTTGGGTGATTATTGGAGGTACTTCTCTTTTTTCAGAAGTAATACTTAGTCAATAGTCAGATTCCTTCCTGGGTAGTAAAAGTAATTGGAACAGGGTGCAATAACCAACAGAATGAGGTGTAGCACAAAGTCTCCCCCTTAACTACCAAAGAGTGAAATACGAAGGACAATGAGGGCACAAAGTCATCCCAAGGCCCTTTACATAGAAAGAAATAAACAAACACACTAAAGGCAATTGCGACAGCACAAAGTCTTCCCACAGTTGGCTTCAAGACACCTTCCTGATTACTTCCACTAGTTCTACTTATTTCATTAAAATGGATAAGAACACATTCAAGAAACAGACATAAGAACAATCTCCTAAATGACACAAGCTATTACAACATAAAGTCTGAAAGTAACCTACTTTCTAATTCAAACAAAGAAATATGATTAACAAACTGAGCTCAAAGTCTCAGTAATCACCTCTCAATTTTGGCAGAGTTTTGCTTCTATAACCAAAAAGATCTCTTGTGCATAAAATAAGAGATTACAATATATAGAAACCAAGAAATGCTTGGTGCTTTGTTTCATGGAATGGCCCATGCTGCATTCAATGCCTTGAATGCATTTTTAGTTCAGTCAAAGAGGCCATGCTGGAATAGGGCATCTGCCTTAACTTTGGCATGTCAATTCATCTCAAAATATCTTCTCCTTATCATGGGTCGTCTGATCTTCCTCCCAATAGGTATGGATTTATCCCCTCACTTTTCTTCCAAGGGAGAAAAATAAGCCACACCCTTTAATGCTTGTGAGCTCAAATGTCTACTTGGTGGACTATTCCACCTACTAAAAATAACTCTTACGTAGATATTTCTAGTCCTTCCCTCTTTCTTGTTGCAATTTGAACTCTCGAACTATCTTTTCCCTTTCTACTGGCTCTTTTGGCTCCCTCTTTAGTTGGTCGCTGAGTTTGTTTTTAGCTTTTGTGCCACATTTGAAAATTAATGAATATTTCATTACCCTAAATTTGACATCTGCGGGGACGTCATTTGTTCATTGGTTCATCGGTTTGGGTGGCCTTCTCAGCTCCTTGGTTCCGTCACTTCCTTGGTTTATTCACTTTCCTGGTTCATTCGCTTGAAGCTTTCATTGAACCGTTGAACCCGTTGAACCATTGAACCATTTTGGTTCAAGGTTCAACGGGTCATCCTCTTTCTTAGAATCCTTTATTTTCTCTAAGTCTCTTGAGCTTTGAAATTCCTTCGGATTTATATCTTTGGGACCCCCTGAAGGGAAGGTGTCCCTTCGGGCCTTGAGAAAGGTCCATTTCTTGGTCACCGAGGGCCCCCCGCAAGGGTACCTACCCTTTTTACTGGCTCTTTCAGGCAACCTTCTTCTTCAAATCATGCAAAATCCATAGAATCAAGCATGCAGAGTTTGTAAAAACAAGCCTATGGAGTCCTTAGAAACATTCTTGTAGAGTCCGTAGAAATAAGCCTGTAGAGTTTATAGAAATAAGCTTGTAAAGTCTGTAGAATCATTCCTACAGAGTCTATAGAAATAGGCCTATGGAGTCCATAAAAATATTCTTGCAGAGTCTGGAGAATTATTCCTGTAGAGTTCATAGAAATAGGCCTGTGGAGTCCATAGAAATAGGCATGTAGAGTCCATAGAATCATTCCTTTGGCTTTATATCTTTGGGACATCCCAAAGGGAATGTGTCCCTTTGGGCCTTGAGAAAAGTCTATTTTTTGGTCGTTGAGAGCCCCCCGCAAGGATACTTGCCCTTTGGGGTCCTTCGGGCAGCCTTCTTCTTCAAATCCTTTAGACAAAAAGTTCGAAGGAATTCCTTCAGACATTTTTTCTGAAAGAAATCTTTTCTTTGCCTTAGCCACTTTCTAAAGGATATCTTTTTGTTCCCTTTTGTTCACTGCCCTCCACAAGGGCACTTGCCCTTTGGGCTTTAGGGGACTCCTTTGAACCGTTTGATTGAAGCAACTTTGGTTCAATGGTTCAATACTATGTTCCGCTCATTCAATTGACCGCTTGAACCAACCACTTTGAACCATTCGTTTGAACTCGTTGAACCTTAAACCTTTGCCGAAGCGCTTAAATTTTTAAGCTTACCGATGTCATTGAACCTTTAGAGGTGGGGTTCAATGGTTTAATGGTTCATTCCATTTGTTTGAAGCTTGTCGATGGACCTTTTGGTTAAACCTCGGCGTTGAACCTGTCTTGAAATTGCCTAAGGTATGAGAACTTGTTTCTTTGAGAGAGCTCGCCTGTTGAAGTCATTGAACCTATTGAACCTATGAGTCCCTTAGCTGAAAAAGATTGAATAATGAAGAATTTGAATACTCAGAACAATTTTTTGAGAAGAGAAGGGAGAATTTTGGCCTGTAGGACCAAAATAGTTCATATGTTGTCCCAAAAATGAGTGACAGATTTTGGGAACAACAATTGGCTCCAATTGGGGAAATTCCATTGATTGTAAAAAAATTTGAATGGAGTAGAATCCAGAATCTCCAGTGCCTTTAAGTATGCCATTAGGCTATGGAGTCATGCTACCCAAAAAAGAAAGGTGCCAAAAAGAAATGAAAATGAAAAGCACCAAACATAACTAAAGACTATACAAAAATTATACATATGTATAAGCTGATCTTATCTGATACTTCAAAGATTAAAGTGCTTCAAATGCTACCCATTATGAGACAATGAAAATGGAGTTCCATCCTGATAAACCAACAAGAAACCATTTTCTCCCCAGAATCAGTGATGGGCGAATGGAACTCTCCACCAAGAATCACATTTTTTGTGCACTACTTTTGGTTCTCTCTTCTTGCCCCATGACAAGACATGGTCTCCAATCTAAAAACCATAAATCCTTGCTCTATTGGAAAAGAGTTCCTTTTCCTGACTTTGGCGCACAGCAGTATGGTCCACTACCATAGCTTGTGGCTCTTTTGGTCTAGTGAAGCACATGACTTGATTGTCAACATCAAACACCTGCCAATGGTTAGCTTTATTAGGCACACTTGGTCAAAAGACCAGTTTGATAGTGTGCCTATTATCTTTGAAATCAGGGTGAAGAACCATGAAGGTTGCAAGGTCAGCCCTTTAATTTTTATGATTATGAGGCCTCTGGGCACTACAAAAATATTGAAAGCTTCAAAACTTTCAACTTTATCTCATACTAGATTGTGATAATGTCACAATATTTTGTTCTTAGTTTGATGTAGGTTCCTCACCTGAAAAACCACCAGTTCAACATCTCCTTTGGCATGAAGGAACTTGATGCCTCTGTCTTGAGCAGCCTTCAATCCAAGCAGTAGAGATTTGTACTCAGCAGTGTTGTTGGTGTTGCTGAATTACAACCTATATGAAGAAAGAAAAATATCTCCTTGATGAGATACTAGAATAATCCCAGCTCCAACACTGGTAGGAGAATTGCTGCCATCAAATTCCAGGATCCAAACATCATCATAAACTGCTCCTTTCTCAAATTTTCCTTCATTTGGAGGGGAGGGTCCTTCTGCACCTGTGCTGTGCTTTATTAATTCTTCTACTGTCTCACTTGAATCAATTCTTGGATTGCCACCTATAGGACTTTCATCTGCTGAAACATAAACATCCTCTGTAGACAGGAAAAAGTTACCCATTCTTGAAGACTCAAACAGAATTTGAGCTTTAGGTGCCGATGTCTGAGTGACAACATATTTTGCCTCCTTTTCAGGGAGCAGCCTCTTCATGACACCTTTGACAGGGATCCTCACCTCATACAAGTCCATACTCAATTCTCCTCCAACATCCTTGTAGAAATTTCATCCAAAAAGGATGCCGTATGAGGCTGGGACGTCAGCCACCAGGACTGCCATCTTGATCCTCTTGTCCAGGAATGCTACAAACACAAATTGGGCATCCTTGATTTTTCTTAATAGTGTCACTTATTTTTTATCCATGGAGAAACATCTCCCAAATGTCTTGGTTAGTGTGAGACCAAGGGATTTTACCACTTTGGTAGGCATGACATTGTCAGACGCACTTGAGTCTATGATTCAATTATTTAACTAGTGTTCATTTATCAGTAGGGAGAAATAAAATGGTTTTGTCCTCTTAAGAGCAGTAGGAGGAGTAATGATGAGATATTCTGGGTGGACATGGGAGTCACCTTTGGAACAGCTAGTCCTACAGGGATGGTTTTATTCCTTACACACTGAACCAACTTATCCAACTGCTCAGGGTTGGATTGTAGGAATTCAAATTCAGACATTTGAATTTTAGTTTTATTGACATGGTCAACTATGTCAAATGTCTAAAATGAATTAGGAATGGGGAAATGAAGTTCATCCTTTTGGTTTTTAGGGGGGGAAGGACTGATCTATGAAATTGAAGTTGAAGGTGCAGAAATGTTTGGGGTACTTACTTTTTTAGCAATCACTGGGTCCTTTGGCTGGAAGGGCAAATAACTTCCTTATTTGGCAATTGAAATTGTAGGCTGAGATCACTCTTTTAATTTTTTTTTATTAGCTTGTTGGGCTGACTGATTCTTGGACCAAGTGAACACAATGTATGATCCTTCAACTACTTTACCTTCACTTCTGGGTTCATCCTGGTAATTCAGGAAACTAATGTTGGAGTCACCAGCTGATTCTTCTTAGTTTGCTACAAAGAGATCAACATCATTTTCTTGATTAAACTTAGGTTGGAAAGAGAAATCATGTTCTATTTCCAGATATCCAACTGCTAAGTTGGCTGGTGCTACTTCAATGGCAAGTTTCCCCTGTGGGGGAGGAAGATGATTTGGCTACCCTTGATTCTTGGTAGCATTGCCTTGGTATGACTGATTGGGGAATGTCCTCCTTGGTACATCTCTGTATGAAGTGGAAAATGACATCCCTTATGCCATTTGTCTTTTCAAGGCTAGCATTTCATTTTCTAGCTTTTGCACCGTTTGATCAGTGGTGCCTGTAGATGGATATTCAAAAGATGAAGAAGATTTACCTCTGTTAGGATCTCTCCTTATATTTTCTACCAAGATAAACTCATCTTCCACCTCAGTGGCTAAATCTTGAGCAACATCAAGGTCTATATGGCTAGCATGTCTCAGTATAAAACTCACTTTAGGCAGCTAAGAATTGATGAAGAATCATTTGAGGTTCTCAGCTGTTGGCTAAGCAATTATAGGAATCCTATTCTTCAACTTGTCAAATTTGGCAATGAAGTCCCTCATAGGTTCATGAGGCTCCTTCTTCATCTATGTGAGCTGGGCCAGCAGGGCATGCACATCTTCTGCAAGCTTGAACCCTGCTTCAAATTTGGCTTTGAGAGTGTCCCAATCAGTCACTAACTAAGCCTACAGATGGTAGAACTAGTTTGTAGCAGTGCCTTGCAATGTTTCCACAAATAGCCTGACTGCCATGCCCTCATACTCCACGCCTATCACACCATAGGCTATGTTGAAGGCTGCAATATGTTTATTAGGATGAACTCTCCCATCACCAAAGAATTTTGAGAAATTATTCCTTGAACTACATGGTAGCTCATGTAGAGGTGAAGTAAGATTAAGTGGACCAAAAAAGTTACCCCATGGGCCTTGAACTACCATTGTATGGCTATGGAAAGGGGGAATAACAAATCTAGGTGGAGTATGTATAGGCAAAGCTCTACTAACAATAGAAAAAGAAGCTTTGCCTTGTATTGGTGACCTGATATTAGTAGGAGGAAGACTCCTAGTTCGTTGAACTTGAAGTTGTGGAGGAAACAAATCAAAATTACCCTGCTGCACCAACTCAAAAATAGGGTCAACAACACCTTAGGCTCTCTGGCTTCTTATATAGCATGGAGTTTCTATATTGTAGAATACAAATGGAAAATAACTAGCCCTGATTCAGCTTGAAGCTTGAGGCTTCAAACTACGCGCTCTTCCCCAGCAGAGTCACCAAAAATTGTTGGCATGGAGCTGGTAGAGATTTGACTTTTGAAATGAAACGCTTGATCTCCAGTGTCTCTGGTTTTACAACTCAGAGTATATAATGGAAATGGATAAGGCTATAATGATAATGGATAAGACAAATGTGATGCTTCAATTTGAAGCTTGAGGCTTCAAATTATGCAAAATTGCTGTGTCCCCAGTGGAGAAAATGGATATGGAAAATAACTGAAACTGCTCGTTCTTCCCCAGTGGAGTCGCCAAAAATTGTTGGGTGGAATATTTTGTCACCAACTAATTGATGTGAAAAATAGGTGATTTCAACCACAACATAGAGAGATTGGTCGGCCAAGTGTGTAGGTTTACCACATGAAAAGGGGACAAATCTCTCCTCTCATCAAGGGGAGGTTCCTTATAAATATGAGGCGCTATATACTATATATATAAGCAAAAAATAACACTTAGGGGTAGGAAAACACCATCCATCTCTCTTTTTTTAGAGATGATGTTCATAGACAAAGGATAAATCTTGGGTGATTGTTGGAGGTACTTCTCTTTTTTTAGTAGTAATACTCAGTCAACAGCTAGATTCCTTCTTGGGTAGTAAAAGTAACTAGAACAGGGCGCAATAACTAGCAAAATGAGGTGTAGCACAAAGTCTCCCCCTCAATTGCCAAAGAGTGAAATACGAAGGACAATGAGGGCACAAAGTCATCCCAAGGCCCTTTATATAGAAAGAAATAGACAAACACACTAAAAGCAATCATGGCAACACAAAGTCTTCCCATAGTTGGCTTCAGGACACCTTCCTGATTACTTACACTAGTTCTACTTATTTCATTAAAATGGACAAGAACACATTCAAGAAATAGACATAAGAACAATCTCCTAAATGACACAAGCTATTACAACACAAAGTTTGAAAGTAACCTGCTTTCTCATTCAAACAAAGAAATATGATTAACAAACTAAGCTCAAAGTCTCAGTAATCACCTCTCAATTTTGGCAGAGTTTTACTTCTATAACCAAAAAGATCTTTTTTGCATAAAATAGGAGATTATAATATATATCAGCCAAGAAAGGCTTGGTGCTTTGTTTCATGGAATGGCCCATGTTGCATTCAATACCTTGAATGCATTTTCAGTTCAGTCAAAGAGGCCATGCTGGAACAGGGCATCTGCCTTAACTTTGGCATGTCAATTCATCTCAAAATATCTTCTCCTTAGCATGGGTCATCTGATCTTTCTTCCAATAGGTACGTAATTTCCCTTCACTTTTCTTCCAAGGGAGAAAAATAGGCTGTGCCATTTAATGCTTGCAAGCTTAGATGTCTACTTGGTGGACTGTTCCACCTAGTGGAAATAACTCCTATGTAAATATTTCTGGTCCTTCCCTCTTTCTTGTTGCAATTTGAGCTCTCGAGCTATCTTTTCCCTTTTTGCTGGCTCTTTCAGCTCCCTCTTTAGCTGGTCACTAAGTTTGTTTTTAGGTTCTGCACCACATTTGAAAATTAATAGATATTTCATTACCATAAATTTTACGTCTGCGGAGATGTCATTTGTTCACTAGTTCATCGGTTCGGGTGGTCTTCTCAGCTCCTTAGTTCCATCGCTTCTTTGGTTCATTCAATTTCCTGGTTCATTCACTTGAAGCTTTCATTAAACTGTTGAACCCGTTGAACCTTTGAACCATTTTGGTTCAAGGTTCAATGGTTCATCCTCTTTCTTTGAAGCCTTTGTTTTCTCTAAGTCTCTCGAGCTTTGAAATTCCTTTGGCTTTATATCTTTGGGACCCCCCGAAGGGAAGGTGTCCCTTCGAGCCTTGAGAAAGGTCCATTACTTGGTCACCAAGGGCCCCTCGCAAGGGTGCCTGCCCTTTCTACTGGCTCTTTCGAGTGGCCTTCTTCTTCAAATCATACAGAGTCCATAGAAATAAGCCTACAAAATTCATAGAAACAAGCCTATAGAGTCTATAGAAACATTCCTATAGAGTATGTAGAAATAAGCCTACAGAGTCCATCGAATCATTCCTGCAGAGTCTATAAAAATAGGCCTGCAGAGTCCGTAGAAACATTCCTGTAGAGTCACTGTAATCATTCTTGCAGAGTCTGTAGAAATAGGCCTGTGGAGTCCATAGAAATAGGCCTACAGAGTCTGTAGAATCATTCCTACAGAGTATGTAGAAACTACCCTGCAGAGTCCATAGAATCATTCCTTCAACTTTATATCTTTGGGACCTCCTAAAGGGAAGGTGTCCCTTCGGGCCTTGAGAAAGGTCCATTTCTTGGTCACCGAGAGCCCCCCGCAAGGTTACCTGCCCTTTGGGGTCCTTCGGGCAGCCTTCTTCAAATCCTTCAGACAAAAAGTTTGAAGGAATTCCTTCAGACATTTTGTCTGAAGAAAATCTTTCCTTTGTCTTAGCTACTTTTCGAAGGATATCTTTTTGTTCCCTTTTGTTCACTACCCTCCACAAGGGCACTTGCCTTTTGGGATTTGGGGGACTACTTTGAATCATTCGATTGAACCTACTTTGGTTCAATGGTTCAATACTGTGTTCCACTCATTCAATTGATTGCTTAAACCAACCACTTTGAACCATTCATTTGAACTCATTGAACATTGAACCTTTGCTGAAGCACTTAACTTTTAAAGCTTGCCGATGTCATTGAAACTTTGAACCCATTGAACCTTTGGAGGCGGGGTTTAATGGTTCAATGGTTCATTCCATTTGTTTGAAGCTTTCTGATGGAACTTTTGGTTGAACCTCGGCGTTGAACCTATCTTGAAATTGCTTAAGTGTTGGGAACTTGTTTCTTTGAGAGAGCTCTCCTGTTGAAGTCGTTGAACCTACGAGTCCCTTAGCTAAAAAACTTGAATAATGAAGAATTTGAATACTCAGAATAATTTTTGAGAAGGGAAGGGAAAATTTTTGCCTGTAGGACCAAAATAGTTCATATGTTGTCCTAAAAATGAGTGACAGATTTTGGGAACAACACTTATAAGAAGAGGGGTGAACATCCCCATCTAATGACACTAGAAACTAGTTTTCACCAAGAGACTTGCCTTTCTCTTTACTTTTTCCTTGATTAAAAAGTATCTCAAAGAAGTTTTCACTTTTAGACCTCAATATTTTATTTTTAACCAAAGAAGTTTACCCATTTTTTGAATTAGATAGCAAGATCCAATCTAATAGAAAATCCTTGCTTGTGGTCTTTAAGAGGAATGTGATTCCTCAATCCCAAAAAATTGCATATGGCCTCATTATTTTTAAACTCATCTAATGACATTCTTGACTCTTGTTGGTCCTAGTCTATCAATTATGGATGGTAAAGGGTTAATGACAAATGTTGATAAATGGGGTTAACAATGCAAACGAGATGGGGTTAAACAAATTTGTAGTGGCAATGCCATCATAGATGCTATAATCATACCCTACATTGCTACTGATATTGGCTTCACTAGTTCATGGTGTTGGAACACGAATAAGGTATGTGGTGTGACCGTTAGGTGGTTTAAATCCAATACCATGGGTTCCCTTGTACTTGGTCATTGAGACTAGTTCAATCATGCCTTATTGATGTAGCCCCATGCCTTTGCCTTCATAATCTAGGTGATCCATAATTTGATTAGAGATAGGATACTTTTCACTTTGATATCAATTATCTAACTCATTAGTCTAAATCCATGAATGATATTCTACTAAGGGGTCCTATTCTAATCCATAGGCCGGTTTGAAAATAATGGGCTTGTTCAGTTGAGATTTTTCTTTGGTCTACCCTTCCATATATTAGTTTTGGCCTTAGGTCTCCCATAAGCTTTTGAATTTTTTGACAATATATCAATATGTAATAAATTATGGATACTATATTATCTGAGACTTTTGTTAGTTATAAATAAGTGGTTGGAAATATCTGGTGGAGGCATGGATTAAGTAGAGGCTAAGATGTCGGGGTCAATGTAATTAGCTTCTGGGCCTGATTCAATAGATTTTCTATTTTCAACTCTTTCTCCATCAAATTGTGACATAGGATTCATGCCAAATTGATAGTTATAGTTTTTATATTTGGCCTCAAGATGTTCACAATACTAATACGATTGAAGATTAGTTGGTATAGTCAGTTTCATTCTAGAATGTGGAGTTTTTATACACTGATACAACATAAAAGGTATGGCTTGGATGTCATGGATCTAGAGTCATCCCAATAACAAATCATTAGATAGTTTAAGGTCCAAAACATGGCATACAGTGTCATAGGTCAAAGACCCAATGACCACTAGAAAGCTAATAGTACATTGAGATTCCCATTCTTTGTTATCATATGCCTTGATAATGATGGTATCTAGCTACAAGTTGACTACTATATATCTAAGATGTTTGACTAATTTCAGAGACACAATGTTGAGACCTGAACCATTATCTACAATAACGTGTTTAAATATATGGTTCATTATACCAACTTCAATGTAAATGTATTATTATGTAGAGGGCCCATAGATGACATATCACTTTGGTCAAAGGTAAGACATTGGCTGAGGGCCAAGTGTCCTACCATGGCTTGGAATTTGTCTAGAGTGATGTCATTTGGCATGAGGGATTAGTTCAAGTACTCATTTAGAATATCTTTGTGAATGATTGATGTATGTAATAAATCCATGATGGATATATGCACAGGTGTATTCTTTAGATGTCCCATAATATCATATGCCTTCCTCTTGATTTTGTTATTTAATTTATTTTTAACAGGCATGGAATGCTGAATGGTCTCATTTATAGTATTTGGCTACAATCCCTTGATAGTGAAATTGGCTCATCGAGTTGCGATTGCAAATCTCAATTTGGTACTTGGTTTTGGTAGTTGGATGGATAGGTAATAAGACATGTAATGATAATTTTAGGGTGGTGTTAATCCTAGATGCTAACACACAGTTTGTAGAAGAATCACCAACATAAGGAGATTGATACAAATTTCTAAAAAGATAGGCATTATTGGGTGAGGATCTAGGTTTATTGGTAGATGGTTGAGGTTTAATGGTGATAGTTGAAACATGACTGCTTAAAATGTGTCTTACAACATTGTTATAGGTATATACAATGGCGTGATGGAATCCTTGGTTGGTTTAATGAGTTTGCCCTTGGTTTTGACCATTTTGCTATTATTATTGTGGTTGCCATTATTGATGTTAATTTTATGGTGGAGTTCTCTATCATTGTTATTGATGTTGTTATTGTTGCTAGTTGTTATTTTTATGTTGGGAAATGGATTCTAGTATATACCCAAGTTATGATTGGTTATAGGATCATGGGTGTCTCTTTCTATCTCTCCATTTTCCAACATATTGTCAATTAAATGTTTGAGTTAGATACACTATTGTATGGAATGACATCTGACATGATGGTAATCACAAAATTCATGTTATTTGTACCAATTAAGAAAAGGAATCCCTTTAGGAAAGGATTTTAGTATTGGATAAATTATCATATTTAGCTGAACCAATATTTGGAAAACAAATTCAATAGGCTCACCAAGGTCACTGAATTATCTAGCAATGGGCGGTCTTATCCTTAGAGGAGGGGCTTGCAATTAATTTTGATTATATGGATGTTGGTTTTGTGTAGGTCTTCATTGAATGTATGGGGAAGGTGGTTGATGAGTGGGTAGAGGTAAATGGACAACTAGTATTTACACCGTATGAACATGTCATGATTCAGTGAACCCATTGCTAACAACATTGTTGTTAAATTTATTGTGTTTTGGTCTAGTATTTTGATTAGGTTCAAATTAAGGTTTTTACCTTAGTTTTGGTTCTGGTTCTTCTAGATTTGATGATGATTCTATCTTTGATTAGAGGAAGACAAATTGATTATTCCTTTATTGACAAGGGCTTTCTCAATCTATATTCCCTTCTCTATAACCTCTTCAAATGTATGAACACATTACAATTTGAGATGGTAAGATATTTCGATGTGTAATCTCCTAGTAAATATTGTGGCCAACTATTTATCTAGTAGATTATGAGTAAATCAGCTTGCTAATGCTCTCCAACATTACAAGTATGTAGTGCAGATTTCACTAGTATTTTGTTTAGCTTGGCCCAAGTATACAATTATAATATTGTGATTGAGATTATATGAAAAATCTTGTATGAACTTCTCCAAAATATCATTGAAGTCAAGTACATTTTTTTTGGTAATTTCAATAGCCATTCCAAGGCTTGTCTGGATAGACTCCTTGGAAAGAGTAGAAGCAAGTATATGTCATTGTATACCACTAGATGGCATGCAACAAAGAATTATTTTAGATTCTTTTTAGGGTCACCTTTTTCCTTGTATTTATCAAATTTGGGTTGCTCATAAGCTAGCATAAATAGTATTTGTAGATATTCTATGTTTAATGGATAAGAGCATATTTCATCTAGTTTAACTTTATTTATTTATTTTCTGATTTGTACAGTTTGAATTGAATCCTTTATTTATTGCAACTCTTGGGAAAGGAAGTTGGATGGAGTGGCATACTATTGTTGGGGTTGCACGGTCAAAGGCATATTACCTTGACCAGGGTAGGCATATTATGGAATGTTATTCAAATTGGTTGGATGACTAAGTATATGTATATGTGTATTGGGATTATATTATGTATATAGAATATGTTGCTAAAGAAACATATTCTATTTTAAATTGGCTACATAGCGTTGGCTAGAGAATTATGTTTGGGGTAATGGCATTTGGCTCTATGAGATGTGTTGGTATTTTTGTGTTTGAGAGGGAACTTATAGCCTACTCATCAAACCCTATTGTATATAGGGAACATGCTATTGATTAGAATCCAATTTTTGGAGGTGTTGAAAGTTGGATCCTTTTTGCATATGTGATACCCATTGGGTGAAAGGTAATTGTTGTCAAGCACCTAGTACCTACATTACATAAAAACCTTATTGTTGGGTGAACACTTGTTGGATTGGCACTTGTTGTTGGTTAGGAAATTATTGGGAATATTATATTTATTGTTGTTGACAAACTAACACTTCCTTGAACAATACAAATATGTTTTTGGTTAGGCAACATTTATGATTATTAAGGTATATTGGTTTTTGCTTGTTGTAGTGGAGCATTTGTTGCCCCCTGTTGAGGTGGCTTAGTATTATTCACTTGTTGTGGTGGTAAGTTGGTCTATTTTTGGTTCATTGACCCTTGTTGCACACTTGAGGAAGTAGTTGATTGAGTAGTGAGGTTACTTCTTGATTTTGAGAAGTAGGCATACCTATCCCTTGTTGTTGCAGCATGGCATTGACTAGATGACTCTTCTATGTATTGATCGATAGTAAATTAGACCCACTTTGGTTTAAATTGGAATGCACTTGCATGTTATCCATAACTATTGGGTTTTTATTCTTTAATAATGTTTTAAGAACTAAAGTGTATCCCTAATGAGCTAGCATGCTGGCCCTTCATGCAAGACTATGGTCTTACGTGCTCACCTGAAGTGCATAGCAAGAGATCAGTTCCCATGGGTTATGTTACATAGTAATATATTAGTCATATTATTTTATTTAAAAATTATATTTGATTATAAATTACATAGAAAAAGAGATACACTACTTTTTTCCTTATATCATTAAGCTCAACAACTATAATTATGTAGATAAATTTCATGCATTTCAAAGATTGTTACTCAAAAAAAGTAAAAGTTTGCATAGATCTCATATTAAGTTACAACTACAAATACTCAATGCAAACCTACCACATATGCATAACTATGAATTAATTAGAACATGAACATTAGAACTAATTGTAATATATGTAACTCTATATTGTACTTTTGCAAAACAATATCCAAAATCTGTCACTTTATAATGCTTTTATATAGGGGTATTTATACTTATTTTTCCCTGACCAAGTAGTTACAAAATAAATGATATGAGTGATCAGCCAACAAAATCTCTATGAAATGAGAGTCATGGCAGTCTATTAACTGGTTTCTCTTAAGGACCCAAGCCTTTACACCCACTAAATACTTATTCTATGCTAGATCCTTGTTACCATGTGTCTCTCTCTTTATGGGCTAGTGTAAAACTCATGATGGATAAGTCTAGATGGCCCTCGAGAATCAACCCTTAACTATCTCTTTCTTCCCATGTACTCCCCAAGTATTTTGCTATTATTCTAAGTCCTATGCTCTCGAGTCCCTCATAGTTATATCTCATCTTTGATTGGGTTTTCTCATACTAGTGCTTCTATGCCCTTGTCTTTTCATGCCTCATTGATTTTGCACCAAAATACCAAAATACTTTGCTAAAATTTGGGGTCTAACATCACCCCACACTATGCTCTTAGTCCATCCTAGACTAAGTCTCAGTTGTGGCCTCTACCAAAAATTTAGGGCCTATTTGTTCAATCTACTTCTTGACATTATCCTAATATGATAATGTGTCAAGTAGCTTTATATGTGATACCCATTGGGTGAAAGGTAATTATTGTCAAGAAACTCGTACCTATAGTACATAAGAACCTTATTGTTGGGTGAACACTTGTTGGATTGGCACTTATTGTTGGTTAGGAAATTGTTGGGGGTTTTGTATTTATTGTTGTTGACGAACTTGTTCCCAAAATCTGTCACTCATTTTTGGGACAACATATGAACTATTTTGGTCCTGTAGGCCAAAATTCTCTTTTCCATTCTTGAAAAATTGTTTTGAGTATTTAAATTCTCCATTATTCAAGCTTTTTCAGCTAAGGAACTAGTAGGTTTGATATGTTTAATGAATTCAACAGGTGAAGTCTCTTAAAGAAACAAGTTCCTAACACTTAGGCAATTTCAAGGTTGGTTCAACGCCGAGGTTCAACCAAAAGGTCTATTGGCAAGCTTCAAACAAAGAAATGAACCATTGAACCATTGAACCCTGCCTTCAAAGGTTCAAAGGTTCAATAGGTTCAAAGGTTCAATGACATTAGCAAGCTTAAAGAGTTAAGCACTTCAGCAAAAGTTCAAAATTCAACCACTTCGGCAAGTTCAACAGCTTCAAAAGACTTAGAAGAAAAGAAGAAAGATTGAACCCATTGAACCGTTGAACCTTGAACCTAAATGGTTCAAAGGTTCAAGGTTCAACGAGTTCAAATGGATGGTTCAAAGCGGTTGGTTCAAGCGGTCAATTGAATGAATGGAACACAATATTGAACTGTTGAACCATTGAACCAAAGTCGGTTCAATCGGTCGGTTCAATCGAATGGTTCAAAGGAGTCACCCAAACCCTAAAGGGCAAGTGCCCTTACAGAGGGTAGTGAACAAAAGGGAACAAAAAGATATCCTTCAAAAAGTGGTTAAGGAAAAGTAAAGATTTCCTTCAGATAAGATGTCTGAAGGAATTCCTTCAAACATTTTGTTCAAAGGATTCGAAGAAGAAGACCACCCGAAGAACCCTGAAGGGCAGGTACCCTTGTGGGAGGGCTCTCAGCGACCAGGAAATGAACCTTTCTCAAGGTCCAAAGGGACACCTTCCCTTCGGGAGGTTCCAAAGATATAAAGCTGAAGGCCTATTTCTATAAACTCTATAGGCTAGTTTCTATAGACTCTATAGGAATGATTCTACAGACTCTGTAGGCTGGTTTCTACAGACTCTACAGGAATGATTCTATAGACTCCAAAGGAATGATTCTATGGACTCTGCAGGCTAGTTTCTATGAACTCTGTAGGAATGATTCTATGGACTCTAAAGGAATGTTTCTAAGGACTCTTCAGGCTTGATTCTATAAACTCCGCAAGATTTGAAGAAGAAGGCTGCCTGAAGGACTTTGAAGGGTAGGTACCCTTGCTAGGGGCTCTCAGCAATAAGAAATGGACCTTTCTCAAGTCCTGAAGGGACACCTTCCCTTTAGGAGGTTCCAAAGATATAAAACCAAAGGAATTTCAAAGCTTTGAAAGACTTATAGAAAACAAAGGCTTCTAAGAAAGACGATAAACCGTTGAACCTTGAACCAAAATGGTTCAAAGGTTCAATAGGTTCAACGGTTCAAAGAAAGCTCCAAGCAAAGGAAAGTGAATGAACCAGTGAACCAATGATGTCCCTGTGGATGTCAAATTTAGGGTAATGAAATATCCATTGATTTTTAAATGCAGCGAGGAACCTAAAAACAAACTCAGTGACCAGCTAAAGAGGGAGTCGAAAGAGCCAGCAGAAAGGGAAAAGATAGCTTGAGAGCTCAAATTGCAATAGGAAAGAGGGAAAGACTAGAAATATCTGTGTTGTCCCCAAAAAATATCACTCATTTTTGGGACAACCTATGGACTATTTTGGCCTTGCACAAACCAAAATTTCTCTCTTCCCTTCTCAAAATTTTTTCTGAGCTTTCAAATTCCTCATTTTTCAAGCTTTTTCAGTAAAGGGATTAGTAGGTTCAACAGGTTAAAAGGCTTCTATAGGCGAGTTCAATCAAAAGAACAAGTTTCTAACACTTAGTCATTTCAAAGATTGGTTCAGCGCCTCAGTTCAATCAAAAGAGTTCAATCGATAAATGATAAAGAACAAAGGCTTGAACCATTGAACTTTGAACCACTTTGGTTCAATGGTTCAACGGGTTCAACGACCAATTGGTTCAATGCGCTTGGTGCAAAATATTAAAAAGATAGCCAAATGACAAAGAATGAATCAATATAACCATTGAACCATTGAACCAAAGTTGGTTCAATCAATAGGTTCAAGGGGCTACCCCAAAGCCAAAGGAACAAGTGCCCTTGCGGAGGGCAGTGAGCAAAGGTAGACAAAAGCTGGAAATCCCTCGAGAAAATGGCTAAGTAAAAGAGGCCAAAAGAATACTTTTGGGAAGATTTTTCTCAAAAAAATGTTTAAGGCAAATTTCCTTCAGACTTTTTTCTGAAAGAATTCAATCGAAGAGAAAGTCTGAAGAAATGGAAAAGAACAAATGGCTAAGTAACAAAAACTTTCCTTCAGAAATTTTGTTCGAAAGAATTCTTTCAGGATTTTTGCCTAAAGGAAAAAGCCCAAAAGCCAAAAGCCCACCGGGGAAGTTGAAGCCTGAAATCTGCCCAAAAAATCTTGAAGGATAGGTACCCTTGCGGGGGGCACTTGACGACAGAGAAAGGACTGTTTTAAAAGCCTGAAGGGACACCTTCCTTTAAGGATGTTCCAAAGGCTAATCAAAGATGCAGAAAGGAACCTTCAAAGACTTAGACAAAAAGGGATTCAAAGGTTGAACTGAATGAACTGATTGAACCATTGAACCGTTGAACCAAAAGGTTCAACGAGTTCACAGGTTCAAAGGTTCAACCAAAGCTTAGAAAGATAAAGGAAGCAATGATTGAGCGAGACACATAATGAACCAATGAACCGATTGAACCTTGAACTGAAAGAGTTAAAAGTTCAATGGTTCATAGGTTCAAAGGTTCAAAGACGGCCTCAGTCAAGGAAAAAGCAACAAACAAGTGGTTCAATGGATGGTTCAACCAAGGAGCGGGGAAGTGATTGAACCAAGAAGTGATGGAACAAAAGAGACAGAATGAACCAATGAACCAATGAACTTTCATAGGTTCATGGGTTCAAGGTTCAACATGGTTCAAGTAGCTGGCGACCATTGACGGTCCCGTGGACATCAAATTTAAAGGGAATATCCATGGAAATTCAAATAAAGCACAAAATTTAAAGGAAGAATCAAGCGACTAACTGAAAAGAGAGCCTGAAGACTCAAATTACTACAGGGGAGAGAGGAGTGAGACCAAAGGACCAAAAATATTTTCAAAAGAGTTATTTCCAGTAGGTGGAATAGTGGATCAAATAGACTTAGACTTTTGAGCACACCAAATCAAGGATGCAAGCCCATTTTTCTTCCATAAAGTAATGGCGAATTGGACAGTTGCGTAGATATAAAAAAAAAGACTAGACAATCCATACTAAGAAGAGACATATTAGAAGAATGGCCACGCCATAGTTATGGTAATACACTATTCCTAGCATGGTCCCTCCAGACAAAATTGGAGGTGCATTAAAGATGTCAACTACAGCATGGGCCGTCCCATGGGAAAGAATGCCAAGCCTTGTGTAGTTGCTATAAGATTGTAATTTCTCTCATTAGTAAAGGAGACTTTTCATTTTTATAGAAGTGAAACTCTGCCCAGTTGAAAGAAGAATACTGAGACTTTGAGCTGAGATTGTAATTTCATTTCATTTTATCTTAATGAGAAAGCAAGTTGTTTGCAGACTTTGTGCTATTTTGGCTTGTATCATTTTAGGAGATTATTATTATGTCTGTCTTCTGAATGTATTCTTGTTTATTTAATTTGATAAGTAGAATTAGTGAAGGTAATAAGGGAGGTGTCCTGAAGCCAACTGTGGGAAGACTTTATGCTTTCACAATTATTTTCAGTGTGTGTTTTTCTTTTCTTTTTGTGTTGAGGATTATGGGATGACTTTGTGCCCCCATTATCCTTTGTGTTATACTCTTTGTGCAGTTGAGGTGGAAACTTTGTGTTCTATTTCATCTTATTGGTTATTGTGCCCTTTTGTCACCAGTTACTTTTACTACCTGAAAGAAAATCTTGCTGTTCCCTGCAAAAACACTTCTAAAAGAAGAGAAGTGCCTTTAGTGTTTCCACTAGGATTTTTTTCCTTTGTGTGTTAAAATCATCTCTAAAAGAAGAGAGATGGATGATGTATTCTACCCCTGAGTGTTATTTTCTACTTATTTATATATAGTATATAGCTCCTGGGTATTTATAGGGAACCTCCCCTTGATGAGAGGAGAGATTAGTCCCCTTTTGATGTGGTAAACCTACACATTTGGCCGACCAATCTTCTTGCTGTGGTTGATCAAACCTATTTTGTTTATCAATATGCTAATTGACAAAATATTCACCCAACAATCTACATAAGAGTTATTTCTATTAGGTGGAATAGTCCACCAAGTAGATATTTGAGCTCACAAGCATTAAAAGGTGTGGCCCATTTTTCTTCCTTGACAAGAAAGTGAGGGGACAGTTGCGTACCTATTGGGCCATTCCATGAAACAAAGCACCAAGCATTTCTTGGTTTCTATATATTGTAATCTCCTATTTTATTGCAAAGGAGATCTTTTTGGTTATAAAAGCAAAACTCTGCCAAAATTGAGAGGTGATTACTGAGACTTTGAGCTTAGTTTGTTAATCATATTTCTTTGTTTGAATGAGAAAGTAGGTTACTTTCAAACTTTGTGCTATAATAGCTTGTGTCATTTAGGAGATTGTTCTTATGTCTATTTCTTTAATGTGTTCTTGTCCATTTTAATAAAATAAGTAGAACTAGTGGAAGTAATCAGGAAGGTGTCCTGAAGCCAACTATGGGAAGACTTTGTGCCCTCATTGTCCTTCATATTTCACTCTTCGGCAGTTAATGGGGAGACTTTGTGCTTCACCTCATTCTACTAGTTATTGCATCTTATTCCAACTACTTTTACTACCCAAGAAGGAATTTGGCAGTTGACTGAGTATTACTTCTGAAAAAAGAGAAGTACCTCTAGCAATCACCTAGGATTTTTCCTTTGTCTGTGAACATCATCTCTAAAAAAAGAGAGATGGATGGTGTTGTCCTACCCCTAGTTGTCCTACCCCTGAGTGTTATTTTTTGCTTATATATATATATATTAGTATATAGTGCCTCATATTTATAGGGAACCTCCCCTTGATGAGAGGAGAGATTTTCCCCCTTTTTGATGTGGTAAACCTGCACACTTGGCTGACCAATCTCCCTATGTTGTGGTTGAAATAACCTATTTTTCCCATCAGTTAGTTGGTGACAAAATATTCACCCAACAATTTTTGGTGACTCCGCTGAGGACATAGCAATTTTGCACAATTTGAAGCCTCAAGCTTCAAATTGAAGCATCACCTATGTCTTATCTATTATCATTAGAGCCTTATCCATTTCCATTATATACTTTGAGTTTCAAGACTAGAGATGCTAGAGATTGAGCGTTTCATTTCAAAATTCAATTCTCTACCAGCTCCATGCTAATAGTTTTTTGGCGACTCCACTGGGGAAGAACGTGTAGTTTGAAGCCTCAAGCTCCAAGTTGAAGCATGGCCAATTCTATTTCATTTTTATTCTACAATCTGGCAACTCCACACTATACAAGAAGCCAGAGAGCCCAAGGTGTTGTTGACCCTATTTTTGAGTTGGTGTAGTAGGGCAATTTTGATTTGTTTCCTCCACAACTTCAAGTTCAAAGAACTAGGAGTCTTCCTCCTACCAATATCAGGTCACCAATACAAGGCAAAGCTTCTTTTTCTTCTTTTAGCAAATCTTTGCCTATACATACTCCACCCATATTTGTTATCCCCCCTTTCTATAATCAAATCATGGTGGTTCAAGGTACTTGGGGTAACTCTTTTGGCCCACTCAATCTAACTCCACCTCTACATGACCTACTTCACAGTTCCAAGAAGAATTTCCCCAAATTCTTTTGTCATGGGAGAGTTCATCTTAATGAACATATTACGACCTTCAGCATAGCCTGTGATGTGATAGGTGTGGAGTATGAGGACGTGGCAGTCAGGCTATTTGTAGAGACATTACAAGGTGTTGCTATAGAATGGTTCTATCATCTGCAAGCCCAGGATGTGACTGACTGGAACACCCTCAAAGCCAAATTCGAAGCCAAGTTCAAGCCTGTAAAAGATGCACATGCCCTGCTGGCCTAGCTCACATAGATGAGGAAGGAGCCTCATGAGCCTATGAGGGATTTCATAGAAAAGTTTGACAAGCTGAGGAATAAGATTCCTATAATTGCTCAGCCAACAATTGAGAATCTCAAATGCTTCTTCATCAAATCTCAATTTCCTGAAGTGAGTTTCTTATTGAGATGGGCTAGCCACATAGACCTTGCTACATCTCAAGATTTGGCCACTGAGGTGGAAGATGATCTCATCTTGGCAGGGAAAATAAGAAGAGATCATAACAGAGGCAAATCTTCTTCATCTTTTGAGAATTCATCTACAGGCACCACTAATCCAATGGTGCAAAATCTAGAAAATGAACTGCTAGCCTTGAAAAGACAAATGGCCCAAGGTATGTATGCTCTTTCTTATTGGGATATGCCAAGGAGGACATTTCACAACCAGTCATATCAAGGCAATGCTACCAAGAATCAAGGGCAACCAAATCATCTTCCTCCCCCACAGGGGAAACTTGCTATTGAGGTAGCTCCAACTAACTTAGTTGTTGGATATCTTGAAACTAAATCAAATTTCTCTTTCCAACCTGAGTTGAACCCAAAAGATGACACTGATCTCTTTGCAGTAGACCAAGAAGAATCAGTTGGTGACTCCAACATTAGTTTCCTAAATTACCAGGATGAACCCAAAAGTGAAGGTAAAGTATTTGAGGGATCATACGCTGTGTTCACTCAGTCTAAGAATCAGTCAAGCTAGTAAGCTAATAAAGGAGAATCAAAGGAGTGAGCTCAGCGTGCAGTTTTAATTTCCAAGCGAGGAACTTCTCTACCTTTCCAGCCAAAGGACCCAATGAGTAATAAAAAAGTAAGTACCTCAAGTACGCCTTCACCTTCCACTTCAATTTCATAGATCAATACACCCCCTAAAAATTAGAAGGATGAACTCCCTTCCTTTGTTCCTAGTCTATTTCAGTCATTTGACATAGTCGACCATGTCAAGAAGACCAAAATTCAAATGACTAAATTTAAATTCTTGCAATCTAATCCTGAGTAGTTGGATAGGTTAGTTCAATGTGTGAATAATCAAATTGCCCCTGTAGGAAAAGATGTTAAGAAGGTAATTCATGATCCCCCAAGGAACATGTCCATCCCAAACAATCTTGTCATTACTCCTCCTACTGCCCCTGAGAAAATAGAGCCTTTCTATGTTTCCCTGTTGATAAACGGTCACAAGTTGAGCAACTGTATCATTGATTCCAGAGCTTTAGACAACGTCATCCCTACCAAAGTGGCAGAATCTCTTGGTCTCACACTGACTAAGACATTTCAGAGATGCTTCTCCATAGAGAATAAACAAGTGCCACTATTGAGACAAATCAAGGATGCCCAATTTGCATTTGCAACATTCATGGATAAGAGAATTAAGATGACAGTCCTGGTGGCTGACGTCCCAGCCTCCTATGACATTATTCTTGGGCAAAATTTATATAAGGATGTTGGAGGAGAATTGAGCATGGACCTGTCTGAGACAAGGATCCCTGTCAAAGGCATCATGTAGAGGCTGCTCCCTAAGAAGGAGTTGAGGTACATTGTCACCCAACTGTTGGCCCTTGCAGCTCAAATTCTATTTGAGTCTTTAGGTAGGGGTAATTATTTTTTGTCCACTGAAGAAGTTCCTGTTATAGTAGATGAAAGTCCTATAGGTGGTGATCCAAAAATTGATTCAAATAAGACATCCGAAGAATTGGTAGGTTGTAGTATAGATAAAAAAGGATCTTCCCTCTCTAATGAAGAAAAATATGATAGAAGATTAGTTTCTGATGATGTTTGGATCTTGGAATTCGATGGCAGTAATTCTGATACCGGTGTGAGAGCAAGGATTGTTCTAATAACTCCTTAAGGATATATTTTTTCTTCTTCATATAAATTATAGTTCAGCTACACCAACAACACTGCTGAGTATGAATATCTACTACTTGGATTGAAGGCCGCTCAAGACAGAGGCATCAATCTCCTTCATGCCAAAGGAGATTTTAAATTGGTGGTTTATTAGGTGAGGAACCTACATCAAACCAAGAATAAAAGATTGCAACATTATCGTAATTTGGTATGGGATCAAATTGAAAGTTTTGAAGCTTTCAATATTTTTGTAGAGCCCAAAGAGCCTCATAAGCATGCAAAATCATTAGTTGTTCTTGCAACCTTCATGGTTCCTCACCCCAATTTCAAAGATAATAGGTACACTATCAAACTGGTCTTTTGACCAAGTGTGCTTGATAAAGCTAACCATTGGTAGGTGTTTGATGCTGACAATCAAGTCATGTGCTTCACTGGACTAGAAGAGCCACAAGCTATGGTAGTGGACCATACTACTGCATGCCAAAGTTAGGAAAAAGAACTCTTCACCAAGAGAGCAAGGATTTATGGTTTTTAGATTAGAGACCACGTCTTGCCATGGGGCAAGAAGAGAGAACCAAAAAGAGTGCACAGAAAATGTCATTCTTGGTGGAGAGTTTCATTCGCCCATCACCGATTCTGGGAAGAAAATGGTTTCTTGCTAGTTTATCAAGATGAAACATCATTTTCATTATCTCATAGTGGGCGGCATCTAAAGCACTTCAATCTTTGAAGTGTCAGATAAGATCAGCTTGTACATATGTATAATTTTTGTATAGTCTTTAGTTCTATTTGGTACTTTTCATTTTGTTTTCTTTTTTGCATCTTTATTTTTTGGGTAGAATGACTCCATAGCCCAATGGCATACTTGAAGGCACTGGAGATTCTGGTTTCTTCTCCCCTCAACTATTTCAAAATTTTAATTGAAGGAAGTTCCCCAACTAGAGCCAGTTGTTGTTCCCAAAATTTGTCACTCATTTTTTGGGACAACATATGAACTATTTTGGTCTAGTAGGCCAAAATTCTCTTTTCCCTTCTCAAAATTTTTTTATAAGTATTTAAATTCTCCATTATTCAAGCTTTTTCAGCTAAGGAACTAGCAGGTTTGACAGGTTTAATGACTTCAGGCAAGCTCTCTCAAAGAAACAAGTTCCCAACACTTAGGCAATTTCAAGGTTGGTTCATTGCCGAGGTTCAACCAAAAGGTCCATCGACCAGCTTCAAACAAAGGAATGAACCATTGAACCCCACCTTCAAAGGTTCAAAGGTTCAATGGGTTCAAAGGTTCAATGACATCGACAAGCTTAAAGAGTTAAGCGCTTCGACAAAAGTTCAAAGTTCACCGCTTCGGCAAGTTCAATGGCTTCAAAAGACTTAGAAGAAAAGAAAAAAGATTGAACCCATTGAACTGTTGAACCTTGAACCAAAATGGTTCAAAGGTTCAAGGTTCAATGAGTTTAAATGGATGGTTCAAAGTGGTTGGTTCAAGCAGTCAATTGAATAAGCAGAACACAATATTGAACCATTGAACTGTTGAACCAAAGTCAGTTCAATCGATCGGTTCAATCGAATGATTCAAAGGAGTCCCCCAAAGCCCAAAGGGCAAGTGCCCTTGTGGAGGGAAGTGAACAAAAGGGAACAAAAAGATATCCTTTAGAAAGCAGCTAAGGCAAAGTAAAGATTTCCTTCAGACAAGATGTTCGAAGGAATTCCTTCGGACATTTTATCTAAAGGATTTGAAGAAGAAGACCACCTGAAGGACCCCTATGGGTAGGTACCCTTGCAGGGAGGCTCTCGATGACCAGAAAATGGACCTTTCTCAAGGCCCAAAGGGACACCTTCCCTTTGGGAGGTTCCAAAGATATAAAGCCGAAGGCCTATTTTTATAGACTCTACAGGCTGGTTTCTATGGACTCTACAAGAATGATTCTACAGACTCTACAGGTTGGTTTCTATGGACTCTGTAGGAATGATTCTATAGACTCCAAAGGAATGATTCTATGGACTCTGTAGGCTGGTTTCTATGAACTCTATAGGAATGATTCTATGGACTTTGAAGAAATGTTTCTACGAACTCTATAGGCTTGATTCTACGGACTCTGTAGGATTTGAAGAAGAAGGCCACCTGAAGGACCTCGAAGGGTAGTTACCCTTGCCGAGGGCTCTCGGTGATAAAAAAATAGACCTTTCTCAAGGCCTGAAGGGACACCTTCCCTTCGGGGGGTTCCAAAGATATAAAGTTGAAGTAATTTCAAAGCTTTGAAAGACTTAGAGAAAACAAAGGCTTCTAAGAAAGACGATGAACCGTTGAACCTTGAACCAAAATGGTTCAAAGGTTCAACAGGTTCAACGGTTCAAAGAAATCTTCGAGCAAAGGAAAGTAATGAACTAGTGAACCAATGACGTCCCCGTGGATGTCAAATTTAGGGTAATGAAATATCCATTGATTTTTAAATGCAGTGAGGAACTTGAAAACAAACTCAGCGACCAGCTGAAGAGGGAGCTGAAAGAGCCAACAGAAAGGGAAAAGATAGCCTAAGAGCTCAAATTGCAACAGGAAAGAGGGAAAGACTAAAAATATCTATGTAGGAGTTATTTCTAGTAGGTGGAATAGTTCACCAATTAGATATTCGAGCTTACAAGCATTAAAAGGCATGGCCTATTTTTCTTCCTTGACAGGAAAGCAAGGGGATAGTTGCATACCTATTGGGAGAAATATCAGATGACCCATATAGAGGA
Organism: Torreya grandis; assembly: GCA_037957365.1. Classification (NCBI taxonomy): domain Eukaryota; kingdom Viridiplantae; phylum Streptophyta; class Pinopsida; order Cupressales; family Taxaceae; genus Torreya; species Torreya grandis. The sequence goes on from JARHVA010000800.1 coordinate 1,408,215, forward strand.
GAAGATATTTTGAGATGAATTGACATGCCACAGTTAAGGCAGATGCCCTATTCTAGCATGGCCTCTTTGATTGAACTAAAAATGTATTCAAGGCATTGAATGTAGCATGGGCCGTTCCATGAAACAAAGCACCAAGCCTTTCTTGGCTGCCATATATGGTAATCTCCTATTTTATGCAAAGGAGATATTTTTGGTTATAGAAGCAAAACTGTGCCAAAATTAAGAGGTGATTACTGAGACTTTGAGCTCAGTTTGTTAATCATATTTCTTTGTTTGAATGAGAAAGTAGCTTACTTTCAGACTTTGTGCTGTAATAGCTTATGTCATTTAGGAGATTATTCTTATGTCTGTTTCCTAAATGTGTTCTTGTCCATTTTAATGAAATAAGTAGAGCCAGTGGAAGTAATCAGGAAGCTGTCTTGAAGCCAACTGTGGGAAGACTTTGTGCTATCACAATTGCCTTTAGTGTGTTTGTCTATTTCATTCTATGTAAAGGGCCTTAGGATGACTTTGTGCTACACCTCATTCTACTAGTTATTGTACCCTGTTCCAGTTACTTTTACTACCCAGGAAGGAATCTGGCTGTTGATTGAATATTACTTCTGAAAAAAGAGAAGTACCTCCAGCAATCACCCAGGATTTCTCCTTTGTCTGTGAACATCATCTCTGAAAAAAGAGAGATGGATGGTGTTATCCTACCCCTGAGTGTTATTTTTTGATTATATATATAGTATATAACACCTCATATTTATAGGGAAGCTCCCTTTGATGAGAGGAGAGATTTTCCCCACTTTTGATGTGGTAAACCTACACACTTGGCTGACCAATCTCCCTATGTTGTGGTTGAAATAACCTATTTTTCCCATCAATTAGTTGGTGACAAGATATTCACCCAACATAACTAACACTTTCTTAAACAATATAAATATGTTTTTGGTTAGGCAACATTATGATTATTGAGGTATATTGGTTTTTTCTTGTTGTAGTGGAGCATTTGTTGCCCCCTGTTGAGGTGGCTTAGTATTATTCACTTATTGTGGTGGTAAGTTGGTCTATTGTTGGTTCATTGACCCTTGTTGCACACTTGAAGAAGTAGTTGGTTGAGTAGTGAGGTTTCTTCTTGATTTTGAGAATTAGGCATACCTATCCCTTGTTTTTGTAGTCTACTCATGGCGTTGATTGGATGACACTTCTATGTATTGATCGATAGTAAATTAGACCCACTTTGGTTTAAATTGGAATGCACTCACATGTTATCCATAACTATTAGGTTTTTATCCTTTAATAATTTTTCAAGAATTGAAGTGTATCCCCAATGAGCTAGCATGTTGGCCCTTCATGCAAGATTATGGTCTTACGTGCTCACCTGAAGTACATAGCAAGAGACCAGTTCCCATGGGTTATGTTACATAGTAATATATTAGTCATATTATTTGATTTAAAAATTATATTTGATTATAAATTACATAGAAAAAGAGATACACTACTTTGTTCTTTATATCATTAAGGTCAACAACTATAATTATGTAGATAAATGCCATGCATTTCAAAGATTGTTACTCAAAAAAAGTAAAAGTTTGCATAGATCTCATATTAAGTTGCAACTACAAGTACTCAACGCAAACCTACCACATATGCATAACTATCAATTAATTGGAACATGAACATCAGAACTAATTATAATATATGTAACTCTATGTTGTACTTTTACAAAACAATATCCAAAATCTGTCACTTTATAATGCTTTTATATAGGGGTATTTATACTTATTTTTCCTTGACTAAGTAGTTATAAAATAAATGATATGAGTGATCAGCTAACAAAATCTCTATGAAATGAGAGTCATGGCAGTCTATTAACTGGTTTCTGTTAAGGACCCAAGCCTTTTCACCCCCTAAACACTTATTCTATGCTAGATCCTTGCTACCATGTGTCTCTCTCTTTATGGGCTAGTGTAAAACTCATGATGGATAAGGTCTATATGGCCCTTGAGAATCGACCCTTAACTATCTCTTTTGCTTCCCATGTACTCCCCAAGTATTTTGATATTATTCTGAGTCCTATGCTCTCGAGTCCCTCATAGTTATATCTCATCTTTGATTGGGTTTTCTTGTATTGGTGCTTATGTGCTCTTGTATTTTCATGCCTCATTGATTTTGCACCAAAATACCAAAATACTTTGCTAAAATTTTGGGTCCAACATCACCCCACACTACGCTCTTAGTCCATCCCAAACTAAGTCTTAGTTGTGGCCTCTACCAAAAATTCAGGGCCTATTTGTTCAATCTACTTTTTGACATTATCCTAATATGATAATGTGTCAAGTAGCTTTATATGTGATACCAATTGGGTGAAAGGTAATTATTGTCAAGCACCTAGTACCTATAGTACATAAGAACCATATTGTTGGGTGAACACTTGTTGGATTGGCACTTATTTTTGGTTAGGAAATTGTTGGGGGTTTTGTATTTATTGTTGTGTATGAACTAACACTTTCTTAAATAATATAAATATGTTTTTGGTTAGGCAACATTTATGATTATCGAGGTATATTGGTTTTTGCTTGTTGTGGTGGTAAGTTGGTCTATTATTGGTTCATTGACTCTTGTTGCACACTTGAGGAAGTAGTTTGTTGAGTAGTGAGGTTACTTCTTGATTTTGAGAAGTAGGCATACCTATCCCTTGTTTTTGTAGTCTACTCATGGCGTTGATTGGATGACTCTTCTATGTATTGATCGATAGTAAAATAGACCCACTTCGGTTTAAATTGGAATGCACTTGCATGTTATCCATAACTATTAGGTTTTTATCCTTTAATAATGTTTCAAGAATTAAAGTGTATCCCTAATGAGCTAGCATGCTAGCCCTTCATGCAAGACTATGGTCTTACGTGCTCACCTGAAGTGCATAGCAAGAGACCAGTTCCCATGGGTTATGTTACATAGTAATATATTAGTCATATTATTTTATTTAAAAATTATATTTGATTATAAATTACATAGAAAAAGAGATACACTACTTTGTTCTTTATATCATTAAGCTCAACAACTATAATTATGTAGATAAATGCCATACATTTCAAAGATTGTTACTTAGAAAAAGTAAAAGTTTGCATAGATATGATATTAAGTTACAACTACAAGTAATCAATGCAAACCTACCACATATGCATAACTATCAATTAATTGGAACATGAACATTAGAACTAATTGTAATATATGTAACTCTATATTGTACTTTTGCAAAACAATATCCAAAATCTGTCACTTTATAATGCTTTTATATAGGGGTATTTATACTTATTTTTCCCTGACCAAGTAGTTACAAAATAAATGATATGAGTGATCAGCCAACAAAATCTCTATAAAATGAGAGTCATGGTAGTCTATTAACTGGTTTCTCTTAAGGACCCAAGCCTTTGCACCCCCTAAATACTTATTCTATGCTATATCCTTGATACCATGTGTCTCTTTCTTTATGGGCTAGAGTAAAACTCATGATGGATAAGGTCTAGATGGCCCTCAACAATCAAACCTTTACTATCTCTTGCTTCCCATGTACTCCCCAAGTATTTTTCCCCAAGTATTTTGTTATTATTCTGAGTCATATGATCTCGAGTCCCTCATAGTTATATCTCATCTTTGATTGGGTTTTCTCGTACTAGTGCTTCTGTGCCCTTGTCTTTTCATGCCTCATTGATTTTGCACCAAAATACTTAACTAAAATTTGGGGTCCAACATCACCCCACACTACGCTCTTAATCCATCCCAGACTAAGTCTCAGTTGTGGCCTCTACCAAAAATTTAGGGCCTATTTTTTTAATCTACTTCTTGACATTAATATGATAATGTGTCAAGTAGCTTTATAGTTATTTCTTCAATGTCCACTTTAGATTTCTTCATTTCCTCAGGTTGATTAGAATTCTCATTGACCTTTTTGACCAATTATTCTAGGGATGTGTTGGCATCCTTCTAAACTTTTTCCAATGTTGACACTTCACTGACAACCTATCCTTGAAGGGCTAGAAAACTAGCATTCATTTGTTATCAATGCACATATATTTTCTCTTCCATAGTTTCAACATCTTTGAATGCCTTCACGCACTTGGTGTGATCATTTATTAAGAGGAAAACATCTACCATTTATTGCCTTTGGGATTCCTATGCATGGAATGAGCCTCTAAGATTTTATTTAGTCATACCAATCTTTAAAAAATCCCATCCAAGATGGGGATGACTTCCCTAACTCTTTTGAGGGTATGCTTACACGCTTTTACCACCTTAGTAAATTTATCTACTAAACTAGTTCCTCATTCCTCAGTGCAGGTTGTTCTTTGTATCACTCCTAAGGTGATTCACTAAGGTCTCAAGTTTATTTATGGCATCCCTGTCTAGAGGCACTCCATCTACTAATCTTGGCTCTTGGCCCAAAATTGACTTGCACAAATTTAAAGTTTCGACTTTGGCCTTGGTGGCCTCCTTTATTTTTTATTTTAAAACAACCACTTCTTCCATGAGTACCTTCTGGGTGGCAACCTCTTTTTCATACATATTCACCACCTAGACATGTTTCTTCTCTATGTCATGTGCATCAGAGTCTGAAAGTATATTTTGGTGTGTAACTTCAAAATCCATCTTTAAAAATGTAACATTGGCTTGTAGAGGGGTGATGTTTTGGGGATCAACCCATAGTGGGGTTGGTAGTACTAGATCTTGAGGACCTAAGTGGAGGTTGTCTAAAGGGAACTCAAAATGGTGCTCTTCATTATACATGTCCAATAAGAAGGACATTTGCAACATTGTGTCAAGGGTTACATCTTGGCGGAGGAAATGTGGCCATAAGTATATCATCCTATCAGGGATACCCAGTTGATACTGAGTGCATAGATTGGTGGATGCATCAATTGAAGGTAGTTCTCCCTCAGACCCGATAGGCTCTTTTTCCTTATTCAGGTCACACTCTAAAATATTGACCTCTATATTGGTAGATAAATAAGTGATATCGATAGCCATTCCACTCATTTGTTGAACATCATCACCATCCCCCTCTTCACCAAATGGACCCCCATTTTCCAATGGTAATCTTCAAAGGTGGTCTCCTCTCGCACTAGGGAGGGTTGTCTTCTCAGAATCAGATTCCTCAAACTTTTCATTTTAGATTGTAGGTTCTTACTAATCTAGTTCTTTCTCTGGTCTTCTTTGTGGTATAGTCCCTAAGGGAAAAACCCTTAGGGGTAATGCCTATGAAGTTTTAGGAGGTGAAGCTAGGGGTGGAGGAATGCATGAAGGTAAAGGTTGGGGTGGAGCAACTTGTGGTGGTGAATTTTGGTCTTGGTGGAGAAGGTCTTAGTGGAGAAGGTCTAAGAGGAGAAGGTTTAGGTGATGAGGGTCTAGAAGGTAGTACTTAGGTAGTCCTTTACCATTTTGGAGGATGTTGTTATGAGCTTGTGCCAGCATTATGCCCGTCCTACTTCTTCTTCACTAGTTGAGGTACTAGTGGGAGATTTTCTCGTGTATGCTCTATGACCTTTGAACTCTTCTTCCTAGGCCATAAAATATAGAACATATTATGCCCCTATTCTCCCACCATTATTTGTTTGAACTTTATATCAATCTGGTCAGTCTCATATTTTTACCTGTAAACCTTCTTGCCTAGATAGATGTACATCTTTTGGAGAGTGTGAATCTCTAAGTTGATTATGTTTGCCTCTAAGGTGATAGGCTATGCATCATAAATTTGGTTCACTAAGTCGATGAAGTACCATGATAAAAAGGGATAGGGTAACTTCAACTGCATAGAGAGTTCTCTCAAAGGGACTATTTTGATACATGCCAAAGAGAAATGTTGCTTCGCAATGAACTGATCTTGCTCACTAGCTTTATATTTATTTTGTAGGTGGGGGTGATGTGTCCTAGGCACTTGAATGCCTTATAGTGATTAATAGGGGACTTGTACTTAGGTGGGTATGCCCACTTTAGTGTTCCCATGGTGTAATCAGGTACACTGATCTCATTAGACACCATCAATAACAAAAATACTCCCCATGGGAACCTATGATTGGGTATCTGATGGGTCTTCTTCACATCCTTAATGATTTTGTGGGTAAATTACACAGCCCAATTATACTTCAAGCCCTCAATAACTTGGTGGGATATGTAGTTGTGGGCCATATCTACCTCTTTTCAATGATCAATGTCACTAATCTTGGTCATTATGATGTGCATCACCACCTAGAGGGAAGGATCCTACAGGTTATTGATATGCATGGCATGGACCTATTTTTGGTACATTAGCATTGTGGTAGTCTTTCCAATCTCGTTAGAGTCCTCTAAGTCAAATGCTACATCCATTCTTGAACACTGCATGTTTAACACCTTACTTATCCTCTCAAGTGTAATTTTTATGCTGCACCCAATGAAGTAAATGTAGTCTTCATGGATGTGTGAGAGTAAAAACTTGATTACCTCCATGGGTTTTTCAAAGTATATAAGGTTGAATAATTGGAACAAATCTACATCATCCAAAGCATTAAAAATATTTAGGTCATACACTAATTAGTTTTTGGTGTTCTAGCACTCAATATGATAGTCATTTTGTAGCTCAACCTCATTCCCAGGTTGATGGTGACTGTAGTAAAAAATTATGCAAGAAGGTAACTTTGAGACATATTTTTATGCATGCAACACTATCTCTAGGTACTGTATTTCTTTGATCATCAATGGTGGGGGTGGAGATGATTGTGTCTTCTTTGATTGGCATGCTATACTAACCTCTTATCCTTTCATGCACTATGCTTATTCTTTGGGTGTCTCTTACCTAATTAGTACTACTCCCCCGCAAGTGATTCCTCTTCCTTTGGTATTGTTGGCAATGGATTAGTCCTTAAAGCCTTATTCTTAGGCCTCATCACCCTTTAAAGAGCTTGAAGGTTGAGGCATGGCCATCTAATGTTCCTAAAGGAATACGTGATTATTATGTTGATGACTTCAAATTTTCTTTCTTCACTGCCCTCTAATGGTGGACTTCTACCTCTGAAACATACAACTACCAGTTCTACCTATTATGGTCATGTTTCAAAGTTATCCTTGTGTTTTGACTACATAGTTTGATGCTTATCTCAATAATTATTTATAGATTTGTGATGATTGTTTACTCACTCTAGCTTTCTTCATTCTTTGGCTCTATAATTTTAGATGGAAGTAAAGGTAAAAAGTAAGAAATGAGCTTCCTTGTCCTTTTATAGGCTCAAGTGGGTTATCCCATATTTACTACCCCCTTTCCTTTCATCCATCACTTCTCATCATTAATTCATTTTTAATGGCCATTGTTCTTCGACCATCACTTCTTGCCATAAATGCACTTATCATAACAACTATTTTTTTCACATTAATGACACATCATGTCCTAGGATTTCTTTTGAAGTGGAAGACAGTTATATCTTGCACTTTTATTTGGAGTGGAAGACAATTGTTCTATTTATTTCAAAATTCTAAACTATTTGGCGAGAATACCATATCCTAGGGCTATGTAATTTTCATGCCTGAAATAACTTACGCACCTTGAATAACTTACACACCTTAAGTAACTTATGTGTGCATCTTTAATCATGAATACATATACCTTTTACCCCACACTAAAACTATGTCATGGCCCTCCATGAAAATACAAGTATAAAACTTAAGCTACTCTAAATTAAAGAAATATTGTATGCAATAAAGGTGCACTTTTATTGAAAGCAATAAATCCTAGACTAATGGCATATGCCTTATTGTTAAAAAATTTAAACTATTTAGAGGTAAAATATGGTTGTAGCCATCTTCCATTGTAATGCCTAGGGAAAAATTGGCTGTCCAACCTTTGTAATCAACAAGTGTCGGTAGGTTGAATGTTTTGAATTACAAAGGCACCATCTTAATGAATTCAATGTTTTTTAAAATGGAATGCGAAATTGGAGTTTTAGAGAAAGACTTTCATCCCAGGGGTAAATGTTTTATGCTTGATGTGTTGATTATGCCATGCTTTTTATTTATGCTTCTCCACATCCTGACTCTAATGAGTAAGGAAATAGGCTTCATCTAGATGTAACACAGCATTCAAGTGTGCCTTTAAGGATAAATCCTCATTTAATTATCCAACATGTGCAATATGAAGAGATGGTACCAAGAATTCAACTAGTAGGATTGCCTCTTTGCCATTTACTAAATTAAATGGTGTGTTCTTGTTCAAATGCTTATAGGTTATTCGATAAGCCCAAAGTACCACCAATACTCTATCATCCCAATCAATTTGACTAATATTAAAAAAAATTATCAGTTTTATGCCTAAGATTTTATTGAATGCTTCAATAATTTTACTGGCCTGGGGGTGATACGATGTTGTTTTGTGATGAGAAATCATGAACTCAATAAGTAAGATGTGAATATTTTTATTTAGGAAATGGGTATTGTGATCACTAGTAAAATTTAGTGGGAATCCAAACCAAGTTATGACTTGTTCCCAAATGAAGTGCATAGTAGTAGTAGCGATATAATCCCTCTTTGGCATAGTTTTATCCCATCATGTGAGATAATCAGTTGTTGTGATGATATACTGAGAACCTATTCATCATCTAACAAGATTAATGGGGCCAAAAAAATTAATGGCCCAATTTTCAAATAGTTATTGAGATAGAATTGGATGTAAAGGCATGACATCCCAGTGATTTGGTTTTCCTACATGCTAACAAATGTCACATTTCCTAACATATATCTCAGCATCTTGAAAAAAGGTAGGCCACCATAAATGAAATAGTAGAAGCTTGCATGTGATACCCTCTCCAACATAATGTCCACCTAAAATGCCTTAATGAACTTCTTGGATTACCTTAGAATATTCATGTTTCATGACATAGTGTCAAATAATTTCATCTTGGACAAGTTTGTAGAGGTCCCCTCCTATGACCTAAAAGGGTATGATGCAGACTATAAGTTGTTTCTTCGCTTGAGGAGTTAGATAGTTGAGTGTTGATCCAATAGTTAGAAAGGATGCAATATCTTTCAACTCCTTAAGTGCATGAGCAATATGAAATAATTTAACATTAGGAAAGTCATCTTCAATAGCATATGGTGGTTATCCTAAATCAATTCGAGAGAGGTGATCAGGGCCATAATTAATTTTTCCTGGTTTGACCATGGCATAAATTTGAAATTCTTGAAACAATACTATCTAGCTATAGATTCATCCATGCAACACATGTTTGTTTACTAGATACTTTAAAGCTTCATGATCTTTATAGAATAAAAAAGGAGTTGCCAATAAGTATTGTCAAATTTTTTGTAGAGCATAGACCATTGATAATGCTTTGCACTCTATGGTGGTGTAATTACACTCAACTAGAGTAAGTTTCCTACTAACAAAGTATATCGGGTGACCAAGGTGACCTTCACTTGGTCGTGCAAGGATTACACTAACTACCATTCTAGAAGCATCAATATGGACATAGAATGGGCTTGTCCATTCAGAGAATTAGAGGATTGGGGTGATAATTAGCTTATCCTTTAAGGCGTCAAAAGCTTCTTAGTAGAATCAAGTTCAGATGAAGTAGCCATTATGTTTTAAGAGTTCCTCTAGAAGTGCAACAATCTTTGCATATCAATGAATGAATTTCCTATAATAACCTATAAGTTTTAGAAAGGCATGAACTTCATACTGAGAATTCAGCATTGGGAGTCAAATAATGATAGATACTTTTATAGCATCTACCAAAAGTCCATCCTTATAAATAACATGTCCTAGAATAACACTAAAAGGTGTAGTAAAAAGACACTTCTTTAGATTTAGTGATATTATTAAGACTTGGTAATGCTTAAGTATGAGCCATAGATTAGATAAATGGTCCTTGACCAAGCCATCTACTATCCTATAAACCAAGTAGACTTGAAGAAACTTATGGATGAAATATTTAAAAGCTTCAATGGCTATGCATGAGAACATAGCTAGTGCATTCTTCAACCCAAAAGGCATGAAATTATATGTGAAGGATCCCTTTTCAGTGGCAAATGTAGTCTTAGGTTGATCCTCCTTGGTGATGTGGACCTGATGGAACCCAAAAAATCCATTTGTGAGAGTATATATTTCACACCGTGTGATGCCTTCAAGTATTTCCTCTATGAATGGTGTTGGGAAGGGATCAATGCTGCAAGATGTGTTAAGTATCTAGTAATCAATGAAAATTCTAATGCATCCATATTTATTTATACTTATCACCATGGGATTGACCCACTTAGATTCATTAATGGGGGTGATCAATATAGCATGCAACATACTATCAATTTCTACCTTTACACACACATGTAGATTCAGATTCATCTTATGTGGCCTTTTCCTTACTGGTCGAGCACCATCAACTAGTTTAATATGCATCTTATATAGAGATGGATGAAATCCTTTTATCTAATTATATATTTTTGTAAAGACATATTTTTATCATTTTAAAAATTTAAATATATTTGAATATTTTGTGTCAGTCTAGTAATTAAATACAATAGCTATTTTTGGTTCTTCCTCTGTGTCAATGTTATGCTGGATAGTTTGAATTGGTCCAAAGTAAGAGTGGTCTATATCAAGATCAGTGTCATGAAAAACACGTGTGCCATAGTTTTTAGAGACATCCAAATGATTCACCAAAGGGTTAAGTGGGTTGGACCCTTCACCTTATTCTACTTGAAATACTAGCTTTTGTTTACCTTGGTGTATCTCTTCATAGTGGTCCTAATCAAAGACTGGTTCTGGCATGAGAACAAGTTGTGTAGATGGTTCATTGAAGAGAACTGAACCTTATTCTAGGAAATTATAGATATATCTTAGGAGATATTCAATAGGACTAAGGTAAACAATAACTACTTTATGCATGGCCTAGAGAGTGAGGTGTAAATCCATTCTTAGAGAGGAATAAGATAGTGTCGAGTTCATGTTGTCCTTTAATAGATGACAAAACTTGGTGCCCATATGTCACTCTTCATGAACATACCATACTCTCACCTAGGCTCATAAAGTTCCATATAAATCATTTACCCATAAGTACTCTAGTAATTAAGACTCTTCAACTCTCCACATTGACTCACAAGCCTCTATATGGTGTTCAGGTGCTTTTACTCCACTATAGCTGATTGTTGCCTTGACTCAGTTGTCATGATGGAATTAGTGATGCAAATCAAAGCATACTTGATCCCACTAGAGAATTCACTAATTATGGGTTTGTCACCATCTTACAGTTATACCATCAAAGAGGTGAACCAAAGATCACACAAGATCATTATTAGAGTTATAAAATTATTCAAGGTACTAGATAAAGTCATGGAATTCCACTTATCTATGAAATCAAGGGGATGAATTGAGTCTTTCTAAAGGTGAATTTATCATTGGTTCCCTCATGACTTAGATGATAAGAAGGTAAATGAACTTGTGGCATTTATGATACTAGCACAGAACATTCTCCTGACTACCAATGGCACTACACATTCTTCTAGTGAGGTCATAGTCACCATGGGCCCAATAATTACAAGCATTTCTTTTAGTATCAAAAAAGGACTGAGTGTCCATCCATCATAGGATGCCATCAAGAGTAGGATCACATTACTCACCATCTAGTGAAATTATAGATGTGGTTAATATCTTCTTCCATATTAATAGGTTCTATGTATGGGGGCCCATGTGTTTGGTCTAGGGGAATAACGTTGTGTTGATCAACATTCTCAAAACTGATGTAGTGCTTTTTGAAACTTAAGTCTATGTTGTTTTCATAACACCAGGGTCACCATAATAGAGATGGGAAGTCATCAGCCTTTGCTAACTTGAGAACTTCAAAGTCAACTTTGAAAGGTACTCCAAGCATATCCATTATTGTATTTTTGAGGATGCCAATTGATAGAACATGAGTTTTATTAGCCATAAATACTACATGTGTTGAAAGTTATAATGCCAAACTAGCCATTTTGCATCATGAATCCTTAGTGAGGATGTTAACTTTAATACCAGTGTCAACTAAGATGTCCTAAATTACCCAACCATTAATGGCAACATTCAATAATATTTCTTTTTCCTCTGGAGGGCTAAGAGAAATAGGGGTATCTTGCCACTGAGCATGATTTAAATGATGATCCTCAATATGATGAGTCATTTAAGGTTGAGAATAAGTTGGTGCTTGGACCTAATTTTTAAGCCAAATGTTTAGTTATGGGACAATGTCTTCATACAACATACACTTACAAAGCTCTTGAAAATCATCTCATGCCACATTTTGAGGCCTTGTTGCCTTCTGCATATCAGCATGTTATGTTGCTTCTTAGTCCTTAAGAAATTGAATTTCTCCTTATAGTTATTTTACTAGCATCACAGTGTCCTAGAGCACATCTTTCTATTGAAGGGCATCAAGATACTTCCTTGCCTGAGGCTCTTCACACTTTACCTTCTCAATAGGAGTAAATGTAGACTGTGATTGTCCTCTACTACGCCTAGTGATATTCACCTGTTGGGCTATTGGGGTGCTTGAACATGCATGCTAGTGTGGTTTCTCAATGTGAATCATACCTACACACTGATGGTCCTTTTTACAAAAATCACATATTTTGAGATGATCATACTTCCTTAGTGACGTCAAATTTATGAAGGAATGTTGTTTTGAGATGATCATAGTTAATTACCGCTTGTTGAGGGTTGAACTTTATATACCACTTATGCACTGTCTCCAAAAGTTTATTCATGAATAATGTGGAATTTCACTCAAAATAAGTGATGCCTCACACCCTCCAAATAAGTTTACACTTATGGACATATTTTGTAGCATTCTCTATGCCTTGATATTTAGGTAGGCTAAGTGTCATTTCATAATATACTATTGGTAGCTAAGGTAGTTACACTGGTGGTTGCTGAAAACCCCTAGATCCTATCCCTTGAGAGGGAAGTCCACCACTTCCTCCCATGCCATGTCCTATTCCACCTCCAATGCCTCTAGTAGTAATGCCCATGCCATGGGGTATGGTAGCTAGTTGATTAATAAGATTTGGGCTTGTACTCTATCCACTATGAATGTCATGTCCTCTAGGCATCCCAATTTGAGCCATGAAATTCCCTTAGAGATGGAAAGAAAGTGTTAATTATGTATGAGTTATAATTGGCTCAGCTACAATATCCCTTAGAGGATCAGTTTTTGATTCCATGCTATCTATATCCTAATTATATATATATATATATATATACATATATATATATATATATATATATACATATATATACACACATATATATACATACACACACACACACACACACACACACACACACACACACACACACACACACACACACACACACATACATTATATATGTATATGTATATATATATATATATACATACACACACACACACACATATAATTTGTCTAATTGAAAAGCATGAATGCACACTATGGTTGGGGAGCTTGGTTGGATCAAACTTGGTTCTTTAGTTTCTACTATCTAACTAGTTTCTCCTTCATATGATAAAATTGGCATGGGGTATAGTTTGAAAGTGATGGGGTCCTCTTTCTACATTTCCACTTCCCTACGGATCCTAACAATACTTCTTGAGTTCTCTCAGTCCATTCTCATGCTACTTACTCCTATGATCCTTTGTTAAGCTTCATCATATTTTTGCTTCCACAATGCCCATTGACTAGCTACCATCTTGAACCTAAAATATTTTACTAACTCTTCTCTATTCCCCTTCCAAATATGTGGATCATGCAAAGATAGATTTATCTCTCCATTGGGATAGTTTCAAGCCCATAATCAATAAACAACTGCTTGATTTATACTGGAAAATGTCTAATATACTGACCACATGGTTCTTCAAGAAACTGATACTTAGCTTCTTCAGGACAAGAATAAGTGGTTACAACATTACAACATACTCCATAATGTAGCTATTCAACACTCCTCTCCACTAGATGTTAACAACTCGCATCCATGGTGTTCCTAGTCATGATAAAGCTCTTTATCATTCTAACGTCCAAGACTATCTTCTCCCAAAGTTTTTTGATCGACCTTGAGCATAAATAATTAGCCAAGTATGCAAATGAATTGGGATTTCAATAAAGAATGTTTCATATAATGCACTATAGAGATTTTTATCTACCCACTGACATGTGGAAACTCTTGGTTCAAGGTAAAGAACTAAAAAATTATCCGCAACCCATGTAATCCATCACTCAATATTCTCAAGGGTGATACGTTCAAGCATACTCTTTTACTGTGAAACAAGCACTAAAGGTCCCAATATTGGAACCAAAATGTTAGGTTTTATCATTTAATAATATTTAGGCATTGAAGAATAGCCCCAACAAGCTAGCATGTTGGCCCTTCATTCAAAACTGTGGTCTTACGTGCTCACCTGAAGCATGCAATAATAGACCGATTCTCATGGGTTATGTTGTGCAGTAACATATTAGTCATAGTATTTGAGTTCAAACTTATATTTTATTATAAGTTACATAGAAAAAGAGATACACTACTTTGGCCCTTATATCATTAAGCTCAACAACTATAATTACACAGATAAATGCCATGGAGTTCACAGATTGTTAGTCAAAAAAAGTAAAAGTTTGCATAGATCTTATATTAAGTTACAACTACAAGTACTCAACACAAACTTACCATAGATGCATAACTATCAATTAATTGGAATATGAACATTAGAACTAATTATAATATATGTCGCTATAAATTTTATTTTTGCAAAATGATATCCAAAATCTATCACTGTATAATGCTTTCATACAAGGGTATTTATACTTGTTTTTCCCTTACCAAGTAGTTACAAAATAAATTACATGAGTGATAAGCCAATGAAATCTCTATGAACTAAGAGTCGTGGCAGCCTATTAACTAGTTTCTTCTAAGGACCTAGGGCTTGTGCCCCTTATATACTTGTTCTGTACTAGATCCTTGCTACTATGTGTCTTCTATTTATGGATCAGTGCAAAACTCATGATGGATAAGGTTTGGATGGCCTTAGAGAATCACTCCTTAATCATCTCTTGTTTCTTATGTGCTCCCCAAGTCTTTTGCTATTATTCTAAGTCTTATGCTCTCGAGTCCCTCATATTTATATCTCATCTTTGATTATGTCTTCTCATGCTAGTGCTTCCATGCCCTTGTCCTTTCATGCCTCACTAGTTTCATGCCAAATACCAAAATACTTAACCAAAATTTGGGGTCCAACAACAACGTTTTAAGTGAGGTCTTTTATTTGAATGATAGTTTCTTCTATCAAAATGGGGACATTAAACATGTCAAAAACCAGGGTGATTTTGGCAAATGGGTCTATGTTTTAGTTTGCATAACTTGAAGCATCTATTTGTGTCTCTATTGATAGAGCTATATCAATAAGCAACATGTTAGGAATAACCCTTGCACTATGATTGCAAGCTAGGTTGAGATAATTTTGGTATATTTATTGTACCTATTCTATTTATTTTTCAGTATGACATTTCCTTCTTGCAAGCGTACTTTATCTCTATTATGGTATTTGGACTAAAGATTGACTATAACTAATTGATGCCTATTCGAACTGTTGGATTCAAGGTGCATTATTAGGGGTTCTTATCAAACTACTTAGACTTTCATGTGGGAAGTTTGGTGGAAACTTGTCTCTTATTTTGACAACTCTAACAAGAATTTCATCTTTGTTTTCTAATAAATGATGATCAAATAAGTGAAGATTATAGCTTGTCTGCATTGGTGCCATAACATAGTAGGGCTCTTTTTTTTGGATTTGTTCTATAGTTGGCATCATTTAAGCAAGGTACTATGTAGTTTACTCTCGTTCTTGACCTAGATAAGAAGATACAGTTACCAAATATAATGGAAATGGGTCATGTCTTTGATCAATGTATGGAATGTTATAAGATGGATAGGGATCCATCTCATAAGCTACATCATCATATGACTCTTGAAAAAAAGGGTTACTAATCATAAAGTTCTCATAGTTTAGATTATACATAGTCCTGCTACATGTGTAATGAGGCATGTTTGGATCTATGGCTAGGTCTCATGAAAAATAAAGAATCTAAAGGTAACAAACAACTAAAGTCTAAAATAAATAAACTTTGGCTCTGCAAGATAGGCCCAAAGGGTAAAACAACCAAACTAGGTAGAGGTAAAGATAAAACAAACTTGAAACCGGTCTAAGAAATGACATTGATTTTCCAAAAAGTGGTTATAATCAGTGGCAAAGGTAACACAAAAGCTCAAAACTCATCTATGGCTAAAGTACCGATTTGCCCAAAGATAATTGTAATCAGTGAAAAAATTATCTACATAAGGTAGAACAATTGTGAAATACAATCAAAGGATAACAATTATTTGCCCAAGGGTGGTTATAATCATTTAACGTGAAAAAAAAGGCTAGACTCAGAAATAAGAAACTCAAACAAGAACTTGAAAATAAAATAAACTAAAGCAATTGGCTTAGGTGACACTTAGTAACTGGCTCACTAAGACTCAATATTTGATTCACCAGTGACTATTTGAATAATGGAACTAGGACATTTTCAAACTTGGGACAACAAACTTCAAATAAAGCATGTGATAATAACTTGGCTCAAAAGGACACTAAAACAAATAACAAGACAAACAACAACCACTAGGTCTAAGCAAATGGGGTCTTTAGATTAAATAGAAAATCAACCCAAATAACACAATCTAAACACAAAAGATAGATAACCTAAGCCTAAATTAGACAAGGCTTTGACATAAACATGATTAGTTTAATATTTGCACTTTGAAAGGTTGAGTTTCAAATTTAATGCGACAAGATTCGAATGTTCTAAGTCAAAAAAGCTAGACCAAAATGGGTAGCGTAACCATGTATTTGAAACAAGAGTTATAATAATAATTTTGGAACTTGGTTAAAAAAATGACAAGTATTTTGAAATGATTTAGGCAGCATAATAATGATCTTTCAAACAAATGTTATAGCAATGGTTTTTGGACTTGAAAGTCCAAGGCAAATGTTTGAGACAAAATAGGTAGTGTAATGATGCCCCATTTAAATAAATGACAAAAATAGTTTTGGAATAAAATTCAAGGCAAAAAGTGAGACATAAAATGAGCATAGTAACACCTCCTAGGCTAAATGGGTGGGAAAATAGCATGATGTTTTTGGACTTACTTTGACTTGACAATACAAACAAATAATTTTAGACTAAAACACACATGTAAATAAAAGAAAATAGAAATAATATTAATGGCTCATCCTATCCCTAAAACTAACACAAATATGTGTAGCTTCTACCAAAGTTTCCATAGATATACATGTTTCTCTATATTTTTCATTAATTACATTCAGAAGAAAGAATAAACTAAGGGTTAAGGGTTATGGGTTTGACGTTATTCAGATTAAGTGCACACCGTATCCAAGTGTTGTGGGAGCTCCTCTTTGGCTGTGGAGGAAACACCTACAATAAGAAAAAGACTTAAATAAGAAAATGTTAGAAGAGGATATGGTGGACTGCCAAGCTACGCGCTCGGTCCTGGAAGCGTGAAGCTCCTTGAGGGATGACAATCCACTATTTAAAGAAAAGAGTGTTGTATAAAAAGAAATGATAAAAGACTTAAAGAAATGGAAAGGTAGAATGTTGTGTACCTATTCTTTGTAGTCTGTGAGTCTCAGAATGTTACAGAAAGCTATCCAAAGGTCTTGCCTGATTTATGGGCTGTTTGGATAGGTTTTTTGGTCCTGAATACAATCGCCGATGTCGGTGGGTAAAAGGTACCGATGTCGGTTGGATTGCCGATGTCAAAAGGGGTAGTGGGCCTTGGACAGGTTTTGGAATATTTTTGTGATGGACAAAAGAGTTTCTGGGAGTTAGGAAGTTTGTGCAGGGTTGCGGGAAGATGAATAAGGTCTGAAAAAGGGTTGAGGTAGAAGGTTGGTATGTAAAGGGGATGAGAATAAGAGGAAGGCCTTTCAGCCTCTCCACTGGAGAAGTTGGGGCTCTTAACAGTATTTACAAATATCAAATGGAAACCAATTAACAATGTGTTCTAAAATACTGAAATGAGAAGCAAAATACTTAGCTCTATTAGTTGAAGAACCAGAGGTGTCAGGATGCTTATTCTCATTGTGGCTAATGTTGAGGTCCTCGTACAGTGTTTCAATCCAATATTTGGAATGACTTGTGTAGAGCTTTGGTAGCCAGGAGGATGATAGTTGAGTTTTGATGCTTGAGATCAGAGTATGCGCGTCAATTTGCAAGAAGGCTGGGGGGAAACTCAATGTTAGAGTTAGACTTATGTAACCGACGTCGGTGATCCTGCCGGTGTCGACCGAGGGTTGACTGACATCAGTAGAGGGAGAATAGGTAAATGGGAGCTCTTGTCCCATTTCTCCATCCGCCGAGTGCCTTTTTCATTGGAGAACGATCAAAACATAGGCTTATGAGGCACAAGAGTTAGTTAGAGAGTGAGAAAAGGTCATGGGTAGTTAGGATTTGGAAGACCTAGTCTCAGGGTGACTCATAGGGTAAGAAATGGTCTTAGGGCGAGGTGTCTAGGTGAGTTGTCTAGGTGAGGTGTCCAAGGTGAAAGGGGTTCAAGTGTGGGTTAAGAGTGCTAACATTTAGAAATGGACCAAGGGGGGGTTGACACGATATTGGTGTCTACATTTGACCCTTTTTATCTTGTGGTTTGTCTTGACAAACTGCAAGACAAAAATAGATGTAGGTTGCCCCAAGTATGTGATGAGGTATTCCCCCCTCAAAGTGGGAGTTGAGAGAAGGGAATCTGAAATCAAGTGCTGATTTGATAGGCATTGGATGGGTAAGGTGAGGTTGGAGTGTAAATGTTGTAATAGTTGAGATTGCGCGTATGCCACTTCCCTTGATAGGCAGGTCAAATTGTCAGAGGCAAGGTCAAGGAGAACTAAAATTGAAGTAATCAGTCCCTAGCTTATTAGTGGTAGCTGATTGGGTTAAACGATCAAAGCTATAACTCCAATGGTCGAGGAGGACTAAAATCAAACTAACCAGTCCCCAGCTTATTAGTGGTAACTGATTGGGTTAGATCGATCAAAGCTGTAGCTCCAATGGTCAACGTGTTCCAAGTATCCAGGCTAGGAAGTGCTCCTGGAAAACATGAAAATGTCACAAATATTGGGGATCAACTTGGTTGTGATCTGACAATATGTGTGAGGGGTGCGTATAATTTGCTAACTATTCATGAGGTAGCATATGCAATCAAAACAACCAAGACAAAGTTGTCTCAAAAGTGGTCGTGGTCTGAGGAGATAGTCATGATCTCCAAGTTCATTTTTCAAGTCAGGCTGAGATATAAGTGATCTCAAGTGTTGTTGTGTGTTGTGGCTAGGGAGATGTATGTGATCTCCAATGTGCCCCATGAGACGTCTAGGTGACTTCTACAGTATCAGGGCTGGTTGTTTGGTCATGATTTTGGGTAGTTTTAGGTCAAATAGTTGGTCCATTGGGTAGACAGATGAATGAATGGCCGAGCTAACCTCAGAAGACCCCATGTCAACTGAGTGCTACGTACATAGCCCTTATTTTAAGGGCCTCAGGCCAATGTAGTTCTCCCCAAAAAGGGAAGAAGAATCAAAGAGGTTAATAGTTGGTTTGGTTATGTTAGTGTTTTTAGCATTTCCCATATGTTTAATGGTACATGCTTGAAATGATGAGTGTATAATGATGTTACAACCTTTTCCATATTGTGTGATGGTGTATACTGTAACATAGGTTATGTGGTTTTTCATCCTTAGCAATTTTCCATATTGGTGATGGTGTATGCTAAAAATGAAATGAGTTTATTTATGCTTCAACAGGTTTCCATATTGGTGATGGTATATGCTTGACATAAATTGTGTTTGGTTGATAGTTTTCATGTGTATTGTTTTCCATAGAAACTAATGTGAATGGGCTATGATAATTTACATAACACAAATGGGTATTTGCATTAAATAAATCATGATTTTATGTTAGTGGGTAGAAAATGTTTTGGTTGTGATGTTACTGGCATGTGACGAAGGTGTGTAAGAAGTGAAAGGCGCGTTTCTCTTTCATTGACAAGGACCATAATGATAGCATAGATAGGGTTTTTGCAAACAAAAGTTCCATTCATGCATTACATCGTTTGACCATTGGTTAGTGTTAGAGAAGTACCCTAATCACTTGACGTTAAGTGAGCTCAAAATCCCTTGGGTATTTTGGGGTAATAGGTGTGATTATGTGATATGTGAGGATAACATAACCCTTTTTTAGCAGGGATAACTTTGCCCCTTTTATAGGTGACCTTGAGAACAACTATAGGCAAGTCCATGACTTAATAGTTTGTTAGTCTTTTTTTTTTTTTTTAGACTGATCAATGCGGGAAGTCTACTTTGGGATGTTGTTTTGTTTTGTGGTCATGTGAAGCTAATCAATGCAGGAAGCTTTTGAGAGGGGGCTATTTTTGTAGCAAAATTT
The DNA here is from genome assembly GCA_037957365.1 of Torreya grandis. NCBI lineage: Eukaryota > Viridiplantae > Streptophyta > Pinopsida > Cupressales > Taxaceae > Torreya > Torreya grandis. The sequence goes on from JARHVA010000800.1 coordinate 1,428,708, forward strand.
GGGCATAGCCATCCTTTGAGGGATTGATCTATATTTTGCTTTGTATCTTTTGATTTCTTTGAATAGCTATCCTTCAAGGGAGCAGTCTACATTTATAGTTTATGACCTTTGAATATGTTGTTAGGCATCCCAATTTTATGTTTTTTTTGTTGATTGAAATGTTAGTCATGGACTAGACTATATAAGTTTAGGGGTTTCCCTTTTTATTAGGACAAAGCATTTACTACTTTAAAAAAAAAGGGTTAGCTATTTGTTATAGGGGAAAAGGGTTGAAAGGAATAGGAATGAGGATGAAGGGGGTTGCTCAAGGGACGAGCTCAAGTTAAACATCAAGTGAATGATTACTTGGTTAATAGTAGAATGGTCACAAATGTAAGGCATTAAGGGGCTCAGGTTCTAGGCAGCCTTCGAGAGAAGATAGACGATATGTCCCTGATCCATACTTATGTGTTATTATGTAAGGTCTGAGCCAATTAGGAGCAAACTTGCCTCATTTGCTTCTTTCCATATTGGTCACATATTGGTTTTCTTTAAGGATGAGATCTCTGATTTTGAAATCTCGCTCTTTTAGATTTTTGTTGTAGGCACGCTTGATGCGATCTTGGACGTGAAGTAGGTTATTATGTTGTTGGCATTTGATACAATGCCAAACATAGTCATTATAGTCTTGGTTAAGAGTGGGCCAATAATAGCCCACACAGAGGATGCGCTTTGCAATCGAGTTGCCATTAAAATGTCCCCCACAAATCCCATCATGGACTTGCTTGATGGCATGAGATGTCTCAGTGGTGGTTAGTCATCAGAGAAGGAAGCCGTTGAAGCCTCGTTTGTAGAGAAGACCCCCTAGCATGGTGTATTGAGCAGTACTCTTGATAAAATCCTGTCGTCTATTTTTAGAGAGGTTAGGAGGAATGATAGAATAAGTCAAGTAGTCAACAAGTTGTTTATACCAAACATCATGCATACTAGAGAGGTCAAGAGGAATTACCCCCGAAGGTGTTGGTTGAGATGTGCCCAAGATAGAAATCTTGGGTTTAGGTTGTGAAGAGGGCTTGGTGAATGGATATGTCTAAGGGGCAAAAACTTGCTCTTTTCCTTTATCCTTTAGAGTTTGGGACCTGGTGGCCACATTAATAATGTTGATCTCGAATAAAGGGGAGAAGGAGGTAGAGGGACCCTAATCTCGCGTTGGAATCTCGATTCAAGTGAGGAGGTTTGGGAGGCATGGGATGGTGTTTCTAGTTTGTCAAAAAGATGGTCAAGAGGATCCCCAATGAGAAGGGTGTCCTTTTCCAAGTGTTGGCGAATGACAACCTTAAGGGCACAATAATTCTCAGTATCATGCCCAGGTGTGTGATGATACCAATAGATTTGAGTGTCATCGAACCAAGATGGTTTTGATCTGAGAGGTTGGTATGGCTTGATGGGCGAGAGAACGATGCTAGACGATTGTAACAATCGACATAGCAACAAAGCATAGGAACCCACTAATGGGTATGCACTCATTATTGTAGTAGGGGTTGACAACTTCTGTTTAGGAGTTATAGGGGGAGTTTTTCGTACCACCTTTTTGGTTGGTGGTGTGGGCACACGCGTAGATGGCACTTTCTTGATGAGAAATGTCAAATTTCTTGGAGGAAATATATGTTTGATGGGTAGAGGGAGTAATGGAGGCAGTTTATTTTTGGGAGGTGTTGGAATCAGGAGCACTCTTATTAAAGTAGAAGGATGTGGACCCAAGATAGAGGAAAATGGTGAAGGTGGGGGAGGAGTTCTCCGACATGGTTTAGCACCCTTCTTTGGTATGATGCAAGGACCACTATTGTACGAGGCGAGGTGGGTGAGTGAGGTTTGATACAGGGTGAACACTAAGAGATTTAATCTATTTTGGCATGGTGGATGCCTGTGAGAGTTTGGGTTCAGACGTGGAAGGATGAGCTTCTGATAATTTAGAAGTGGAAGCCCGATCCTCATCAAAAATTTTGGGGTAAATTGTCACGAAAGGATTAGCAGTATAAGGCAAAGCGGGATGTGTAAGATAAGGAGCCTTAAGTCACTCCCATAGTGCCTCATGTTCTAGGTTCCTATAATGGAGAAATCCTAAGTTTTCTACCAATCGAGATAAGGGTTTAGATGACATTACGTGAGGTCGTACAGTCAGTCTTTTGGAGGATTTTGGCGATTGCGAGAGTGGAAATGTATTGGATGCAGGGATCGTAGGCCAAAGGTGAGAGAGAACCATCACCAGATCTTCCTTAGCTAAAGTGGAGGAGGTGGCGAGTTCTTCTCTCAGTGGAGAAGGGATTGGAGAATTTGGCTCTTTAAGAGGATAGAGTGCAAGGATGATCACACCTTCCACGTGTGGTCTAGGAGCGTGGAAAGTATGATCCTCCATTGGTAATTAGAAGGATGAGGGTGGGGCTACCGGTGTTGGTACCGTCAAAGCATCTTCCAATATGGGAGAGGTCAAAGTAGACTCTCTTACGTGTGAAAGGGGGGTGGATGGAGGACTATCCTCCATCGGTGGAGGACAAATAGGAGAGGAAGGCTCCTCTAAAGGGTGAAGTAAAGGGATTATGGCCCCTTCTACATGAGGGCGTGGGGTATGAATGGTAACTTCTTCCAATGGTAGAAGAAGAGGGATGGTGGGGGCAAGAGGAACATGTATATAAGATCTTCACGAGGTAGAAGAATGGGTAGAGGTGTTTGATGTCGTGGGGGTGATATGGGTAAAACGGGTCCATCCACGCGAGGAAGAGGGTGAGGCAAAAGAAGCTCTTCATTATGTGGGGGTGGTATGGGTAAAATAGGCTCTTCTACTCATGGTGGAGAAATGGGTTGACCAACCTCTTCAGATTGTGGGAGAGGTTGGATAGGAATGAAAGGAAAGACTGTGTTGACCATGCGTATGTTGTGTTCTTGAGGGTCATCGGCCATGGTCTAAACATTATTTTGACTTGGGGGATGGTTAGGAAATGGTTACCTAAAGACATCCATGTTTTGGTTGGCCAATGCATTAGGGTTATCCAAAACAAGGTCCCCTTTGTCTAACATGTCTTGAACAACATTTTTGAGGGTTTTGCAATTGTCTGTGTCATGACCCTTGACACGATGATAGTTACAAAAGTCATTTTCCCTATACCATGCAGGGATGGCTTGTGAGGGGTCAAATTGGACAAGTTGGATTTGAGGGAGGTTAAGGACTCCCTGCTTCACTAGTTTATCCAATACAGAAGCATATGATTCTCCTATTGGAGTGTATCGTCACTGTTCATACCGTTGTTGGAATTGTCTAGTGATGCTTTGCAAAGTGGAGGGTTCAAATTGGTTGGTTGTGGTAGAAGATGGTGATCTAAAGACCACAACATTCGCTGATCCCTTAGACTTGGAGTGGGAAGAGGAAGGTTTGGAAGAAGAAGGGTCATTGGATTTTGCATTGGTATTTTTGCTACGCAATTTGACCCTATCTTCTTCAACTGCGCAGAGTTCAAGCTTTTGGGCCATAGTGAAAGCTTCATCAAATGTGCGAAAAGTTTGAACCCATAGAGTGGATGAGATGTGCTTGGCACATGCTCTTGAAAAGAGCTCAATGAGCTCAGGTTGAGGTAATGAGAAGGAGAGTTGGTTGATCAAAACTCTCCAACAGGTGATGAAGTCAGCGATTGACTCATCCTCAAATTGTCTAATAGAATAAAGGTCTGTGATGGAAACCTTCTTGGTAATATTAATTGAGAAGTGATTGAGGAATAGCTAAGAAAGTTGAGTGAAGGTGAAGAGAGAATGATTGGTAATGGAGCTATACCAGTCAAGGGCGGTGCTAGAAAGTGACATAGGGAATGTGCGAAGTAATAATGCATCATCGTGCGCTATGAGGTAACAAGCGTGTCTAAACGCTCATAGATGTTGTTGTGGGTCCTCTTTACTCTGAAAGCAAGTAAATTTTGGGAGTTCCCACTGGCTAGGGTATGGTTGAATAGGAACTGAAGGGTGGATAGGTTCGTTGCAAATTTGTTCATACGAAAGAACACTCCTCGAACCTAAAATAGATGTCTCAAGGTTAGACATTTTATCCATCAACATCTTAATTAGATCGGTAGATGGATTGGCATGAGGGGCACCCCCTAAGTTATAAGGTACCTGGAAGGTGTTGGGAGGGGCGTATGACGTATTTGGTTGCATTTGTGTAGGTGCAACATACGGATAGTTTGTCATAGGGGCCAATGCCGAGGCCAAGGGGGCTTGTGCCGTGAAGTTGGAGGGCACAACTTGACTAGATGCCGCCAAGGGTGGTTGAATGGTGGTGACACTAGTTGAAAGATAAGTAGTCACTCTCGTATTTATAGGCGCAAGAGTGGATGGGATAGAGACAATCAAGTTCTAGAAAGGTGTCGAACTTGGTTGAATTGTTTACGATTGAGGGGGTATGGAAACCCCGATGAAGGTAGGGCCAGAAAGGATGGAAGGAGAGGCCAAATCTTGAACATTGGCCATGATTGGGTTACTGGTTGGGGTAGTGGCCTGAGTGACCATAGGTTGGGTAGCGGATGCTGTTGATATCATTGCCGCTTCAACTAAAGAAGTTGGGATCCCATAAATAGGATTACCTGAAGGATCTCGCGTTTGGCTTCTAGCGAGATAATGTGGGAGAGCCTTGACATTGTGGTCAAAGAATCTCTCAAAAGCTTGATCCCCTTCAGGAACAATAGGAGGTTGATCAGGTGTAGGTTGAATAGGAGTATGCTTAGTGTCTGAAGTATACTCCATTAGATGACTTGGCACGAAGGGCGAAGGTGGGAGTGGTTGTTGACTTGCGTGGTCAACAAGAGATTTGGCTTGACTACGTGTCAAAACCATCCAAAGCAAAAGGGGTTCAGGTTCTAAAAACTACGTGTTTTAGTTTTAGAAAACCATAATTTATGTTTAACAGTAAGAAATTTGAGTTTTAAGCTTGCTGTTTAGGAAGAAAATTTATTGACAGTGACCGATGTCAATTGTTTTAACTGATATCGGTTAGAAAATGTTGTTGACGCCAGTGGAAAAATTGATGTCAGTTTTTGTGTAATTCTAAAAACACAGAAAATTGATAGTTTTTGGAAGACAAAGATATTCTGAGTTGTTTTGAACTTCAGAATGATGTGACCTTACCAGCTCAAACAATCAAATAAAAATAATAGAATAGATGATTAGGCAAGCAACCTCTAAAATGTTAAATTCCTAGGAATGAGTTTTAAAGTCGTGGTGGCTTATGCCTTAATAGAATGTGTTGGGAGTTGGGCTTGTAGAACAGGTCCTAAAAAGGAAGTCTATGGCTGGTTTCGAGTTATGTTATGGTGCTCAAAATATATGTGTTAGGTTCAGTATGTGGCCTGGTGCTAGGGCTTGCTCCCTTCACTTCACGAACCCAGAGACAAGCTGGGCCGCTTAGCCAAAATATACCTTGCCTATAGTTTATACTCTGCCAGAGAACAGAGTGGGTCCTCCTCTTGGTAGTGAAGTCCAAGTAGGATCGCCAGGTGGGGTAAGGTATCTGCTAGGTGATGAAATCCTAGACGGGCCTTGTCTCAGGTAAGTTTATGTGTTTAATTTGAAATGATTGTGGTTTGGTTGTGTAACATTTGTGCGCTACGATTTATTCATAATGCTTTTAATTACTAAGTGGGCTAAGTATGCATCCAAGCAGGAATGAAATGCAATAGTTTTTACCCAAATTGAAATATGTTGTTCAAATGCACAAAAATGGAGAAGAGGTTAAGAGTATGAGTTTTTTCATTACTCTATGATGCATGCAAGAAGTTACAAGAAAAAGAAGAGATGTTATTTTTAACTTCTGCTAATGGTTTCTTTTTGGAAAAGATAGAAGAGGGGACGCAAGAAGAGAATATTTTCCTAATGCATCTATATGAAAATTTGATTCTTTAAAAGAAGAAGAATGAACCCAAGGAAAACTCCAAGGGTCCCACCAGGCGTGCCAGAATGTTTCTCTATATTTTTCGCTAATTACATTCAGAAGAAAGAAGAAACTAAGGGTTAAGGGTTGTGGGTTTGACGTTACCCAGATTAAGTGCGCATCGTATCCAAGCATTGTGGGAGCTCCTCTTTGGCTGTGGAGGAAACACCTGCAATAAGAAAGAGACTTAAATAAGAAAATGTTAGAAGAGGATATGGTGGACTGCCAAGCTACGCGCTCGGTCCCAAAAGCGTGAAGCTCCTTGAGGGTTGACAGTCCACTATTTAAAGAAAAGAGTGTTGTATAAAAATAAATGATAAAAGACTTAAAGAAATGGAAAGGTAGAATGTTGTGTACTTGTTCCCTATAGTCTGTGAGTCTTAGAATGTTATAAAAAGCTATCCAAAGGTCTTGTCTAGTTTATGGGCTGTTTGGATAGGTTTTCTGTTTTGCTGGTCCTGAATATAGTCGCTGACGTCGATGGGTCTGCCGAGGTCGGTGGGTAAAAGGTACCGACGTCGGTGGGTAAAAGGTACCGACGTCGGTTGGATTGTTGATGTCGAAAGGGGCAGTGGGCCTTGGATGGGTTTTGGAATATTTCTGTGATGGATAGAAGAGTTTTTGGGAGTTAGGAAGTTTGTGCAGGGTTGTGAGAAGATGAATAAGGTCTAAAAAAGGGTTGAGGTAAAAGGTTGGTATGTAAAGGGGATGAGAATAAGAGGAAGGCCTTTCAACCTCTCCACTGGAGAAGTCAGGGCTCTTAACAGTATTTAGAAATATTAAATGGAAACCAATTAACAATGTGTTCTAAAATACTAAAATGAGAAGCAAAATACTTAGCTCTATTAGTTGAAGAACCAGAGGTGTCAGGATGCTTATTCTCATTGTGGTTGATGTTGTCGTACAGTGTTTCAATCCAATCTTTGGAATGACTTGTGCAGAGCTTCGGTAGCCAGGATGATGATAGTTGAGTTCTGATGCTTGAGATCAGAGTGTGTGCGTCAATTTGCAAGAAGGTCGAGGGGCATCTCAATGTTAGAGCTGGACTTATGTAACCGACGTTGGTGATCCCGCCAGCGTCGGCCGAGGGTTGACCGACATCGACAGAGGGAGAATAGATAAAAGAGAGCTCTTGGCCCATTTCTCCATCTGCCAAGTGCCTTTTCCATTGGAGAACGGTCAAAACACGGGCTTATGAGGCACGAGAGTTAGTTAGAGAGTGAGAAAAGGTCATGGGTAGTTAGGATTTGGAAGACCTAGTCTCAGGGTGACTCATAGGGTAAGAAATGGTCTTAGGGCGAGGTGTCTAGGTGAGTTGTCCAAGGTGAAAGGGGTTCAAGTGTGGGTTAGGAGTGCTAACGTTTAGAAATGGACCAAGGGGGGGTTGACACGATATTGGAATCTACAATACCAATGCTTGTGAAGAATTAAGTTTTAATCTAAAAATTAAAAAATATGTATAGGTAGAGTTTTTATGCCCCTTCTGTCTTTCAAGCATTGGTACATGGCACAAACTTAGAGTTAAGAGCACTTGACATTTGAAAATAAATGCTATGGCAAGTGGGGTTGACTAAAATATATAAGTTTCAAGTACACTAAATGGTCCTAAATGTGGCTAACACAAAGGTGAAATAATGTCAATTGGATTCATACCTGTTAAATTACTATGAAAAAATCTATTCTTTTGCACAATGACTCTAGCTATGTACTCCTTAGTAGAGTCTAATGTTTAGCAAGACCTGACACAAGTTTTTGTTAGGATCATATAGGCAAGCCGCTTAACCCCTTGGCAATCTCAGTATCATGTGCCCAATTTATATACTCCACTATGAAATGGGGTTGGTATGATGTTGGGAGATGAAACCCCAATTCAACACACCCCTAAATAGCTTGTGAGGGAGAAATGAGCTCCCACCTACTAGCCAAATGCAAGAAAATAAAATGGAAAGACTTTAGAGGTTATTTATGAGTCACCAAAGTCACTCGGAGCTTGGGAGAGCATACACGATATTATTTCTGACAAGACCAAATAAACAAGGTAATAAACTAAGCACTTTTGGTCACCCGAGTTGCCTATAAGAGATGAGGGGATAGTATACATGTAATAGTTTCTAATTTACCACAAATAAATAAATCTAAACTATGAACTTTGAAACTAGCTAATAATAAAAAACAAACATAAAGTAAAAAAACTTTGAGAGCTCTAACTAAAATTTATGTTCCTTTTAATAGCACCAAATCAAGTGTGATTGAAATTTTAGCCCATTGGCCTTGTTTTCACTTTTATAAACTTTGAAAATGCTAAAAAATAAGTGTGATTAGGTTGATTTTAAGCATGAAATAAAAGTGTATGTGAGATCTAGAAGTGGCTAATCCTCTCTCTCTCTCCACCTTAGTTCTTGCAAAAATGTTAAGGGGTTTGCTTGTCTTTAGGCCAAAAAGTAATGAATAAACAACATTTCATTTTAAGTTCTTGTGTTTTTTGAAAACATAGAGCAAATCCGCCATTACACAGGGTAAAGCTACCATTTTTAGTAAAGTCAACGTTTAGCAAGGTAAAGCCACCGATTAGATCTAGAAAAGATTCCAATCACAATTGAAAAATAGGTGAAGGCACCAAAATCATGTGTAATTTTACCTTGTGAAGCTGTTGTTTAGTAGGGTTGAAGCCACTATTTCTATATAAATAAGATCACAAATAAAACCCGAGACTGGGGAAGCGACCGTTACACAGGGCAAAGCTGCTGATTACTCAAAAAATAGAATGACATTAATTTTAAGGCTAAAAATTTAAACTTGAAGAATTAAATGTATTTATTATAAAAACTAAAGCTAGCATATCATTCTCCTTGGCGATACGGGATGTGTCATCCCACCAGGTGTGTTATTATGTATTTTAGGTGTTTGAAGAACACAAAAATATTGTTTAGTTCTTTGTTAGTCCAAATTGTAAAAAATCAAATATAAAAATACACTAGAACCAAACACTCTTGCCTAAGAACTAGGGGAACATAACATAGTAAATAAGATCACAAAATAGAGATGAAAACAACACAAGTAATTTACTTCTTTTGTCGAATCTGATGTCTACTTTTTGACATAAGGTTGTTAATGTTTGGACTATGAAAATTAGAGTCTTATAACATTTCTTCTCCATGGTTTTAACACTTCTCCAATGGTCACTTGTGGCTTGGTGTGAAGCTTGGCATAAAATGGGCATTTTAACACTACTCTCAATGGCTACTTGAAGTTATTCTAGTAGAATAACCTTACACATAAAAGTTTGTTGGCATATGGTGTGGGCACTTGTATTTATATCTCAAAAAACTAACTCTAACTCTACGAAGGTTAGGTTAAATTCTAACTTTGGTTGAGTCTAAACTAACCTAGGATGAGTCAGGTTAACCCTGGGTTGGGTCAGAGCACTCATAAAATCTTCACACCTCAATTTAGATATTTGTGAGGTATGACAACTCACTTTAGATATTTGTGAGGTTGTGATTCATATTTTTTAAATACTTAAGAAATAATAAATCACTTTATTAACTCCTTTGACCTTTGACTTCATATTTGGTTAAAATTTTATTTTTTGATAAATAAAATTCACTAATTTAATTTAAATTTTTTGTTTAGGTAAGTTAATTAAGATTTTTAATGTAATTAATTTTGCTTAGTGCCTTTTGACTTTTGATAATTATTTTGAATATTTTTAATTAATAGCTTGACAGGCTAAAAGTGTCAAATTACTAGGTCGTAAATTGACTAAGATTGAAATCAAACTATGTTATTGGTGCATACAAGGTAATATGCCAAATAAAATAGCCTCACCATATTTATAGGTAATTAAATCCTTTACACAGATGAATTTGGGCAATTCAAGTGATTTCTAGGTTCAAATTGTATCGTTTGCTAGAAATTGACTTGAATGTTGGTTTCACCACGAAAGTGGCCAAAATTAAGTGTCTACAAGACCTTCAGTCTTAAATAATTTGTAGTGTAAGGGAAATCAATATTCATCAAGATTTCACGATGTACCACTTTGAAGTGAGGGTTAAGTGAAATTAATCTGTCGCCACTTCAAGTAAGTTAATTACATAGACTACACTTCGGTTATATACTCATTCTTACACTAAAGATAGGGCTTGTTTTGGATATGTGTTGTTGAATGTTTGTTGTCTTATACTTTTTTGGTGTGATACACTTTACACACCAATAAAATTGAAAATCACCTAAGTCTAAACACTATCATTATAAACTCACATGCTAAGGCATTACTCTACCCAATTTTTGGGTTATTTTTATCCCATCCTAAGTGTTACACTACCCAATTTTAACATCACTTTGTCCTTATTGTATCGTTATGCTATCTGTTTCAAATAAAATCTAAATCAAGTTCATTTGAACCAAAACCCATTTCTCATTCTAATCCAAATCATGTTCATTTTGAACCAAAAGTGTAATTTTAATTCAAAGTCAAATGAAGTCATCTTTCAAAATTTAAATGAATTCAACCTTAAAAAAGTCAAATGAAGTCAACTTTTAAAATTTAAACAAAGTCAATTAAGGTCAACTTTATCTTCAAGTCAACTTTGAAACTCAAAGTTTGAATCAAAGTCAAAAACAAACATTTTCAAGATTTTAGGATCAAATTTGGTTAAAGGACATGCAAAAAATCATCCTTGACCCTTCAAACATTTAACTTGAATATTTGGAAGACAATTCAAATTCAACATAATTCTAATTTGACATCTATTTTGACAAGTTTAACTCAAACTTTTTACTTTGACCAAAAAGTACAGTGAAAACACATCAAAATACAACCTGAATTCAAAACATTTCTCAAATATAATAGTCAACTTTAAATTGATAAGTAAATCTTTACGTATTTTTCAAATCACATCAATTCAAATATCCTATCTTGACTCAAGATGAAGATCATTAACTCAAACATACCTATATATACATGTTGTGGGGCTTCTTACAACACCTCTCTAGATGACGAGTGGTCTTACAATCCACTTGGATATTTCCAACACAATGAAAAGCCCGTATTTGAGGAAGAGGTACATCAACTTATATATGATAATGTGCCACTCAAAACAAAAAAAAGTGGATAGCTATGTTTGAATAGATAAGATACCTCCAGAATCAACTTTCACTCATGAACAAGCCTTTGTACACACTTCAGTCAAATTCTGGAATCATCAAACAAAGGGAAAGGGTAGCTTGAAAATGCCACCCAAAATAGCCAACTCATTATCACACAATTACAATAGACTATTCAACATCTAGATTTTTTGTTTGCCTCCCTCACTGATGTTTCCCTTAACAATTCCACACCTGTGGATTCAAATCCACCCATTGAGCAACAACAACAAGATCCCTTAGCTAATCCTCTATTTAGTGTGGATCTATTCAGGAGGCCCCCAAGAAAACACCTTTAGTGGATCCATTGCTACAATCTACTATCAATCCACCACAAGTATTCCCTAATCCACATTAAGCCCTTCCTAATTCACAATAGATCCCTTCTAGTTCCTAGCCTATTTCTTCTAGTTTATAATAGATCTCTTCTAGTTCTCAACTAATTGCTTCTAGTTCACAACAAGTTGCTTTGAACTCCCAACCAGTTTCCTTTAGTTCCCAACAAATTCCTTCTAATCCAAAAAAATAGGTTGCCAATAATCTCTCACAACAATAAATTATGACCAATCTATAACAAGTTTCCAATCCTCCACTGCAGCAAGTGGTGGTCAACTCATAACATCACATCCTAGTTAATCCATATTCCCATCCTTTTAATTAACAACAAATTCCAAATTTCTAACAAGAAGTCCCTTTGTGACAGGTCCCCACCCTTCAACAACAAATTCTTCCATATTGATAGTAAATCCCTCCAACCCAACAACATGTTGCTAATCTACTTCCCCATACTAGTTAGCAACAAGTACCTATCAACAATACAATGTTGGTTATAGGGTGAACAACCCTAGTAACTCATCCCAAAAGGTACCTATTCCAACATATTTTAATCATAATCCACCTATTTATCCAAATCAAGCTAATCCCCCTCTGAATATTCAGTAGAATACACTTTCTCCATCCAAGAATGCTCCCACTCTTCAAGAATTTAAGAAATAAACGACGTTGTTCTAGGACTCCAAGCAAGAAATCATGACAAAAAATACAAATTTGATGAAATATGCCCATACCCATTTGACATGAGTTCTCTTCATGTGCCTCTCATGTCCACTTCGAGGCGCCCAATTTCCACAAATACAAGGGAAAGAGGTGATCCTAGAGAGCATCTAAAGGAATTCCTTGTGGCTTGTCAAGAAGTAGCCTATAACAATATTTATCTACTTGGCTTGTTTCCATGCAGTTTGGGTGGACAACCATATTAGTAAATTAGTGTTAACGCATACATTATTTGTATAAGTGATAATGCATGAGAATAATGTTGTGTGTATGAGTGATTTGTGAAAAAAAATCATGTAGATAAGTTGTAAGAGAGAATAAAAGGGTGAGAGATATATGAGATAGAGATAAAGATATTATGGGGATGGCTTAATTGTTTTTTATAAGGATTGACTCCTTTGTAATAGGGATGAAAGTCCTTTATAAGCTAGCATCTCTCACTATATAAACATCTCGAATGTATTGAATCTTATGAAATAAGTAGAATTATTAGAGCATGTATTTTCAAAAGCAGGTTGGTGTAAAAGCATGTGAGAAGCTTTATGAGAAAAATGGTGTTTTGATAAGTACAAAGGGGCAGGTTCGTGATATATCTAATTGCCCCAATTAATTGGAGTAAAAAAAATATGTGTTGAGTGCCTGAGGTTTGAAAACAAAGCAAAGAAGAGTGGAGGAGTTTTAAGAATGCCAAACAACCTGTGTACATCCGTTCTTCATTTATGGCGCTATAATCTCTGCATTGTTTTGCACAGCTCAACATACTACGATTTCTTTTCATCTCGACATTCTGAACGCGTTGATTCATATTGTCTCTACGTGGAAGATATTGAGTTTTGCCATTTCAGCCCTGAGAATTGCCCCTGATATTTTCACGCATTCATCACATATGTCAACAAATTATTCATAGATATGTTCTGCTGGAGATATAACGCATCTGTTATCACATTGCATCTGATCTGCGGTATGCGCGAATTGATATTATTCTAGTATGATTGCTGTTCAGCTCCTAAAACATTTACTTCATGTCAGAAATATTTTGGGCTTGTCTTCATATGCCCTATTTCTGTAGTTTTTGTGTGGATTCTGTCTAATATGTGCTCAGATCTTCCATGCACCGTAGTCTTTATATAGCCTATATCCGTGCTAGTCTGTGTTTAATCTGTGTGCAATGTGCAACCTACCAATCATCATGGATCCTGTCAATAGTGTCAAACTTATCAGGGAGTGGCATTGTTTAATTATTTGATACGTAGTTTTATGTCATATTTTTTCACAAGTCTGTTATTATAGGTTTAGTAACGAGTCATACTGATTTGTGTTTATAAGATTGATATAGTTTGTCTTAGAATTAGTCAATTTGGTTAAGGTAATCTTCAAGTCTTTGCTTAATACAGGTCGTTTTTATGTTTGTATTCTTTATATGTTCAATTATCCAAAAGTGTCAATTAGATTGTTAAATCCAATTTTTATTAGATTTTGTTAAATTATTAGTTTTAATAATTGTTAGTTATTTGTGTCGTAATAGTTATTATTTGTGTCATCTTATTGTAAAAGAGTTAGAATTAAAAAAAACTAAAAAATATAAAATGTTTATCTTTATTATAACTGGATATGTTGTCACTTGTATACGATGTCTATATTATGGGGAATTTCTCTTTTGATAATTAATTGAGCCTCAAAGCTAAATATATTAAGTAGCAAACTTACAGGAGGATGGAGGTAATGGAGGTTAGATAACTTTCAACGTCTTTTCATCAGCCGCTAATGACGGGGCCACGAAATTGCATTAGTGGCACTAGTATGTATTAAACTGGCTAAAGCCAAGGATGATTCTCAGTGGCAGTGAATATCTTTTATGTTGTGTACAATTGAGTGGCAATGATTGTGTGCAGTGGCTAAATAAAAGACAAATGAGGACTTAGTCATTATTATTTTAGTTCTAGTATTTTTTGTAGTTCAATGCTTTCTTATTTTTCGTTGTGTTCAATAAACCCCTACTGTGGCATTTGTGAAATATGCATATTCCAAAGAATCACTCTTCAAGGGCAAAAAAAGATTTCAAGGTAAACTTGACATGGATGGTTTTCCAAATAGTTATGAGTTCTAGGAATATGGAGGATTCAAAATTTGGGAACCCAGGGAATAGGAACGATTGCATATAATTCGGCTTGCGACGACGCCTTCATAAGGGTAAAGAGACAACTTGATGGAGTTGTACCTAATCTAAGCAATGTTTTAAGGGAGCAACATTTGCAGGGTATGTTTGTCTTCTCCTTTGTTTGCACTAAGGGAGGAATGTTATGAAATTAGTGTTAGCACATACATTATTTGTATAAGTGATAATGTATGATAACAATGTTTTGTGTGTCTGAGAGTGATTTGTGAGAACAAATCACACAGATAAGTTGTAAGCGAAATAAAAGAGTGAGAGATATATGGGAAAGTTATAGATATATTATGGGGATGACTTAGTTATCTTTGATAAGGATGAAAGTCCTTTATAAGCTATTATCTCTCACTTTGTAAACATCATGAATGCATTGAATCTTAAGAAATAACAAGTGGAATGATTGTGTTGAATTTTAAGAGTATTGTTTTAATACTGATCAAATGTTAACAAAGCCTTAGAGTGGTTTCTTCATTTTCCAAAGGGGTCTATTATCACCTTTGATGACTTGTCTAATTTTTTTTTTGAAACACTTCTCTTATAACATAGAGCATGAGTTGACTATGATTGACTTATGCAATGCTAAACAATGCAGTGGAGAAAGTTTCCCTACTTACCTTCAATGATGGAGAAGTTTTACGTGTCGATTCCCACATAATCTTCTAGATAAATAACTTAAAAATATATTCAGTTCAAATATGAATTCATAGGTGACTCATAATTTGAGACTTCATTGTGCTAATACATTTGAAGAGATTATTGATAAAGGGGTGCAAATTTAAAAGACACTTATAAACAAAGGCATAATCAAAATTTATTCTCAGAATCAGATGCAAGATTAAGTTCCAGTGCAAACACATTCAAGTACATATGAGAAGTTCCAAAGCATTTAATAGAAATAAGAATGTAGTAAGTAATGAAGTAACATAATTTTTTTTTCTAATATGATATCATACAAATATGAAAAATATATCAACATATGAAATGACAATGTTTATCAAACATTACTTTGGCCAAAAATTTTCAATAATAAATGATCTTTACGATTAGTTAAATTCATACACACCACTTGATCAGATTACTCCTTATTTTGCATTGATGGTACTAATTAAGCCAATGAAATCCATCCACTGCTTAATTAATGATATGAATGCGGGATTTGATAAAATAAATAATAATATTAAAAATCAAAATATTCATTCTTAATATTTCATTTTAGCTAATCAAAATATGCTATATATAGAAATATCACAAACATATATTTAGTCCATCAAATAGAGTGAATAGAATCCAATCATCAAGTTTATTACCAATAATAAACAAACTACCAAAAATAGTGCTCAATATATCATTCCATCTAGGTAATGAGTATCTAGACCTCTAATTGCTTTATCCATTAAACAACTTATAATATTATTTGTCCATGAAATAATATTATAATTTTTGCTAATAAATTATTCATATTCCACATATAACAACAACCAGTCCATAACATACAATTATGTTTTATATTTAAACTCATAAATATAATGAATGCTTTATATTTAAACATTCAAATGCTTTTATAAACATCATATATAATCAAACATCTACTATTTACTGTTATAACAATTATAACACAATTGAATGTATAATTTATAAATTTATACTTTAAATGCATTCATACAGTACATTTCACATACTTCATTTATACAATTCACTACTAAGGTGACATCCACTATCTTCCACCTTAGAGTGTACTATATACAAGAAGTATACAGTTAAATTATAAATAAAGGCCCCATAACTTTTTTTATTAAACTAAATTTTTTTTGATTCCCATGATAAATAAATACTCATAATTTTCATAATTCAAACTCAGTTTTCATTTATCAAACAACACTAATCATTTAAAATCAAGGTAATCATTAATGCTTTGCCAATTGTATAATTGCAAATATAACTAAGCATAACCACTTTTACCATAATTGAGGTTTAACCAAATGCACTACGAATCAACCATTTTACTTCATAAATCAATGCTCAATGTAATCATCCAATCTTGACATTTCATACAAATTCAAACACTCATCCAAAGTCAGATATACTCTGTCATTTACATATATGTATATAAGTCCAGTTCAAATATAAAACTTCATATATAGTCAAATTTAAAATTAAAAAATAACACAGTCGAGTGTATTTATATACTCAGACTTAGTCGAATCACACTACGCAAAATGCATTATAGGTACCCATATAACCAATCTATCTACAGACTAAGCATGCCTCTCTTTCACAATTTATACATGTAAACAATACATAGTTATGTTCAATTCACATGTACTTATGTTATACATTCCACATTTCCTCAATTCATTTATACCTCCATCTATGATTTTGTTTATAACAACCATACATTCTTATACCCAAACTAGGTAGTCTTATAAATATAGTTGTACCCATATCATTATGATAAACTCAAACAATATTTAAATCAGTGTTTCAATCTATACACAAGGTTTGATAAAACACAAAACTTAGAAATGGGTGAAATTGCTTAAAGAATGTTTCAATCTATTTCCATTCAAACCCTAAACAAGTCTAATCCATCTCTGTTGTTTTCCTATGGCTAGTATCATAATCCATTATATACCAAACCCCTGTATTTTCAAAGATACATGTGTGTGTGTACTCTATCAAATTTATTTGAGTATATACATATATATTTATATTTATGTATATACTACATAGTCCATTTCAATACAAGAAAAACCCTCATATTAAAAGCCTGTTTAAAAGAAGAATAGGTTTACACATTCAAATATACATACTAACCTAGATATATTCCCTATCTCCAAATATGAATATATACTAACTAGTTTGAATCAAGCCACATTGTATATACACATAAATCAGAATAATCCTTTATGGCTAACTAATGCAATTCAAATTAGTAAGAAGAGATTAAGACAAAGTTTACAAAAGCCATAACAATAATGATCAAAACCCAAGACTCTACCTTAACCTACTCAAGTCACCCTGAGTGTATATAGGGTTCTGTGGAGGCCACGCCTTCCACATGGCCTTATATACACCCATATTTTCTCTATGATAAAAATAAAGAATACCCAGTGAATACAAATTCAAAAAACATTTCAATATAGTCCACACAATAATTTAAATACATAACCAACCTAGAAGTACGCTAATGAGCCGAGAAATATTCCTTCCTATTTTATTTCACTATCTCCTCCTTATAAATATATCCTATGTTCTCAAAAATATCTCCTCTTTGTATAGTGTCATCCATTTATCACAACCCCCTCTCTCTTATTTTTATTTCTTTTTTTTAACCCTCTCGCCATTTCCTTCTCCTTCATGCAAGGTACTCTAACTGACTGCTTAAATGCATGCTTAAATAACTCAATAAAACTATTTGTTATATTTACTGTTTACCACCATGCAGACACACAATGAACTCTATATTTTTCAAAAAATGTAGCTTTGCCAAAGTCAATGGATGATTAGTACCCTAATCATCTCGATCCTTCTTCCAAATCCCTAATTAATTATTTTAAATTCTTTTCAAAATTTGTATGATAACAAATAATCATCCACCAACTAACTTTAATCAAATAGTCCCTAACATTTATTCCATGCAAATCTTTAAATTAGCTAATGGTTGATGTATTCCCATGTGACGACCCTCGACCAAATAAAATAACACAATGATTATATTGCATGCTAATACCCCCTAGGTTATATTTTTATGTTAATATGGTATTCACTAACATATATAATATTACAATGATTTATTAAAATCAATTAATTATTAATAACAATGTATTCATATATATTTAAAATCAAACCTTAGGTTAGCATTTAATCAAATATAAAACATTTAAAAATAATGTTATTATCATAATAATAATCTTTAATTATTATTATCTAAATATGTAAATAATAATAAAATCTGTCTATACTTTTTAGTGATCACTACATATACAATTTTACTAAATTATTACGTCAAACAAATGCATCATATATGATAAGATAACACGTCCATTAAACTAATGAAATTGCTCAACGAATAACATGTTCATTAACAACATTCAAAATCATTCTAGAAAACATATTAACAAACACCTAAAAGAAAAGTACACAAAAACATGCTACACTATCCATATCAACCAATTTAATTACTAAACATGATATACTAAGTGGTGTGTGCAAGGGTTTCCAAATTTGTTCTTTGTAGACCCCTAACATCTTTATCTAACCATCCTCTCTGATGATACTCTCCCTCCATCATGATTTGAGGGAAGAATCTATCATGCATCCACCTTATGTCAATGAAGGTATTTAACCCATAATATTATTATATCCAAAAATAATGTTGTATAATATAATCAAACATGATCACAAAGTACACAATATAAAGCTACTTCTAAGTCATAGCATCTAATTATGTAAATTAACAAACACAAATTGTCCCATAATCAACATATGTCATCAAGCTTAACCGAATATTAGTTAATCAACTAATGAACTACCATAATCAACGAATTAAACAAGTTATTTAGCTTAGAGATAAATCGAGATATGACATCCTCCCCCCTAAAGCTGGTCATCATCCCAATGACATTTATTCAAATATAAGTTATGATTTTTAAAATATTGTTCAACAAAAAATAATATAATAAGTAAAAAATTAAGCAAACAAATGTGGAAATAGCTTTTAAAACTCATCATAGTCCTCCCAAGTAACACTATCCTCAGAGTATTGGTCTCACAAGATCTTTCATTGTGACATTTATCTATTATAAAAATGAAGTTTGCGAGTGTCAATTACCCTGATTGGTTCTACCATGACCACCTTGGGATCTAAAACCTGCAAAGCATTTCAATCCAACACATGTGAAGGATCAACTATATAATTTTTAAGATAAGACACATGGAAGACATGATGTAAAAAAGTTAAATCTAGTGGTAATGCAAGACTATATGTTATAGAGTTTACCACTTCTAAAACCTCAAAGGGTCCCACATATCTTAGTGAATGTTTTGTTGACTTCCAAAAATTAATCAAGATTTTATGAGGCTTAACCCATAGAAACACTTTATCACCTATAACAAATTTGTCTAGCTATTTTTTTCAAATCATCATAACTTTTTTATTTATCGTTGGCCTTGACCAACCTCTGCCTAATTGTCTTGACTTGTTCTTTCATTTCTAAAAGCATCTAAAGTCCAAAGACTACCTTGTCTTCCAACCTATCCCAACTGATTTGTGTTGTACACCTCCTTCTGTACAATGCTTCAAATGGAGACATCTTTAATGTTGATTGGTATGATTTATTATAAGCAAATTCAATCAATGGATGATATTCTTCCCACTTGTATTGCTAATCCATGCAATATATATGGAGAAGATCTTCTAAAATCTGATAAACTCGCTCTATCTATCCATCAATTTGTAAGTGATATGCAATGTTAAAGTTTAATTAAGTACCCAAACCTAAATTTAAAATCAACAAAAATCTAGAAGTCATCTTCAGATCATGATATAAAATAATCTTTTATGAAAAACTAAACAACTGATACACTTTATTTATGAATCTCTTCATAAGAGTAGGTGCATCATCAATCAAATTGCCTGATATGAAGTGAACTACCTTGGTTAGTTTATCAACTACCACCAAGATCATGTCATGTCTATTCCATGATAACAACAAACTTTGTATAAATTCCATATTGATTACCTACCACTTCCATCTTGTATGTGGTGTGGATACAAAAATTCTATCAGATGCATATATTCAGCTTTTATACGTTGACATTCTAGACAATGAGACACAAAATATGTTGCATCTCTCTTGATTCCTTTCTAGAAATAAAGTGATCTAAGCTCATCCATGAGCTTGGTTACTCTTGGTTATTCTGAATATGAGGCGTTATGCAAATCATTTAGCATTGTACTCCTCAAATTCTCTTTATTTGGTACATACATCTTACTGCTGTATCACAAAAGGCCATCATTCTCTACTATGAATCCCTTATACTTAGGATTCTGAACATTCTCATTTAATTATTTTCCTATCTCTTGGGGAGAATTTGATCTCTTGATCTATGAAAGTACTCCTAATAGTAGTCATAACTTCTATGTACTTTCTTCAGCTTAAAGCATCGACTACTCTATTCCCCTTACCTTTGATATAGTTCATATCAAAATCATAGTCAGACAAGAACTCTAACCATTGCCTTTGACAAGCATTTAGATTTGGTTAGGTGAATATGTACTTGAGTGCTAAGTTATTAGTCTTGAGTTTAAATAATTTTACCAATAGATAATGCCTCTAAACTTGCAAAGCATGCATAATTGTTGCAAGTTCTAGGTCACGAGGGGAATAATTCACCTTATAAGGCTTCACTTTCCTTAATTTATAGGCTACCACTGAACCATATTTCATAATAAATCCTCTAATTCCATTGTCAGATGCATCTATAACCACTTAGAATTGACCATTAAGATCAAGAACTCTTAGCACTAGTGCTAAAATAAATCTCATTTTCAATTCTTGAAAGGCTACCTCGCACTTATTTGATCAGATGAAACTCTAATTTTTTTGTTGAAGAGAGGTAATTGAATTAGTTATTTTAAAACAAAATTAGAATTAATTTTTTTTAATAGCCCACTAATCCCATAAAACTTCTTACCTCATACACAGTGTTTGGTGCCAACCACTCCATAATGGCTCTTATCTTTGCTAGATCTACTGAAATACCATCCTCTAAAATAATATGTCCTAAATACTACACTTTCTTTTATAAAAATTCACACTTAGACAACTTGTCATATAACTTATGATTTCATAAACACTGCAAAACCAATTCTAGATGCTACAAGTGCTCTTCTTCATCCTTGGAAAAATGAGGATGTAATCAAGAAAGACCAACACAAAGTGATCTAGGTAATTTATGAACACACTATTCATAATATTAATGAATGTTATTGGAGCATTCATCAATCCATATTGTAACACTGTAAACTTGTAGTGCCGATATCTAGTCTTGAACATTATTTTCAGAATATCCTC
The DNA here is from genome assembly GCA_037957365.1 of Torreya grandis. NCBI lineage: Eukaryota > Viridiplantae > Streptophyta > Pinopsida > Cupressales > Taxaceae > Torreya > Torreya grandis. The sequence goes on from JARHVA010000800.1 coordinate 1,450,099, forward strand.
TTTATGGATCCTCAACTAGTGATACCCTACTCTAATATCAATCTTAGAAAAGACTATGGCTCCTCACATTTGATCAAAGATATCATCAATATGTTGTAATAGATATATGTTATTGAGCATTACTTTATTCATCATCCTATATTTTATGCACAGGTGAAGAGTGTCAACCTTCTTAATGAAGACAATTGGAACACCCTATGGTGACACACTCAATCGAATCAAAACTTTCGATAAAAAATCCTCAAATTATGATTTTAACTCAACCATTTCAGTGGTTATCATTCTATATAGTGACTTAGACTATGTTTTTAATCTAGGTATGATATGAATTGAGAAATCAAACTCATGTGTAGATGGCAATCCTGGTAATTCTTTTGTAAACATGTCATGGAATTTCTAAAAAAAGATAATCTTAGATAGATGGTTCCTTAGATTATTCTATCTCATTTATCTTAATGATAAATGCCTGACATCCCTTCATTTCAGCTCTTTTTAACTTTCTTGAGTTGAATTGCAAAAAATTTCCTCAACTTCAACTCCCTTCTCTCACCTTGAAGTTGTATCTGATTTCCAAAATCATCTTGACACTCAACCTTCTTAATAAAATAGTGAACCTTGGATTTATGCTTTGAAAGCCAATTAAATCCTAGGATTATATCATATGATCCCAATTATACTACATAAAGATCTACTACTACAATAAATTTAGGTAATCTAATCTTTGCTTTGATTAGACACTTGCCAACCTTGACCTTTGACTCATTCCCATATTGTACTAACCATGAACTTGCCATTACTCTAGCCCTTCTAGATAATTTACTAATCACCCTAGGAATAATGAAATATTTTGTAGCTCTTGTATCAATTAATATAGAAAATAAATGATTGAACAAAATACCTGAGAGTATTATGGGTGAAGATTGGTACTTAGCTTGTCAATCATTAACAACTGCATGAATCCACTGTTGAAACATACCTTGTTGAGAACTTTAACCCTTGTTATTTGATTTTTCCTAAGGACATTCTCAAGAAAAGTGGTCACCTCCACAAATGAAGCAACCTCCAACCAGTCCTTTCTCCTAAGCCTGTTGGTTTCCTTTAAAACCACCCTTGAAACCATTACTAGGTTTCATGTTCCCTGAACCACAATTGAACTTGATGTTCTGATTCTTGAACTGACCTTTGGAATCTTTGCTCCTCTGTTTCCAGTTCTTTTTCCTTAGAGTTAGTTTAGAACTTCTAAATTTATTTTTTAACTTATCTCTGACTTGGATAAGAGATTTCAATTTCTATTCTTGTTTGACCACCTTCTCGAACACTTGATCCATGATAGATGGACCATGCACATCTACTTCATTGCCTAATCAAAGTTTTAATTCCATGATAAATTTATTAATTTTGAACCTCTCATCTGCCTAATATTGAGGTACATACTTAAAAAATTTGGTGAATTGCTTCTAGTATTCATTTACTAATAAATCCCCTTATTTAATAATTTAAAAATCTGTAAGCTTTTGGTTGAAGTATAGCTATGGAAGCCATTGTGACCTAAATAGTGTCACAAATTGTTCTCAAGTGGTGGTGGTTGAATCGAGGTTCATTTATAGTTTCTTATTTATCCACCAAGTCATTGCTTCACCAACAAGCTAATCATCTCTCCAAATTACTTTCATGACTTTAAAATAATTTCAAATTTTGAAATACTTACCCATTTCTATTAGCCACACTTCATCTCCATCCTCCAATACAGTTTCATCAAACTTGGGTGGATTCATCTTTTTCATGTTGCATGTTAACTCTTCACCTACTCAATATCTCGCATCCTATGGTACCTCGTCATACCTCTATTCTTTAATATGTTCCTAGTCATTAGGATGTTATTCAAGTTTTTTCTAAGCAATCTCCTCTTCATGGCCATGCACCTTTTTTTTAGGAATGTGATTCAGTCCCTAGTCTCTTGCATGGTTATGAGGATTTGATCCAACTTCGTAGCTTGCTTAACTATAAATTGATTTGGATCTATAAGGGGTTTGATATTCGAAGTACCCTCACCTCTTGATCTAGTGTATACCATTATTCTTCCTATATCAGGAGAATAAATTTGTGTTAGCAAACACATTAAGTCCCAAAGTTTGATCCTCAACTCTGACGTCACAATGTAAGAACCCCACTAAATTTTATCAGAATATTACAATTTTTTTTAAAATTAAATACATATATTCAACATATAGATTTCACCATGAGAAATCCTAACTAGTGATCTTTAACTAACTGCATTAATTTACTTAACTCTTAAAGGTTGTAGCTAATCCACTTAGCTAAGGATTACCATGAACATATATAAAAATCATGAATAATATTGAATAACCAAAATTATTGTATTTCAACATAAATGATATAGTACAAGTTCAATCAAAACTAATACAATATTACAACCTCTACTATAGAGAATTACAATTCATAGATATTACAGTTTTAATAATACATAAAATATCTCAAATGATAAAACATGATACAAATCTCCTCTGAGCAAAGTCTCCATGGCTCAAGTATCGATATGCAATCGCAAGTGTAGTCTCAAGTATAGTACTCCAGTTGCGAGGGAGAGCATCATTTGAACACTTTTTCACACCAACCACAAATCATAGATCTCTTGCATTATCTCCCAAATAAGGGGATTGTCCTTCCTTCATGGATGGGTAGATAATGATGGTATGAGAATCCAGAGTAACAAACCATAACCCGTGTGTTGAAGATATCTAATACATAATGTGTACCATAAACAAATCTATTATAATATGATATCGCATAAATATAAAAACTATATCAAATTATGGAATGACAATGTCTATCAAACATTACTTTAGTCAAAGTCTTTCAATAATAAATGATCTTTAGGATCAGTCAAATTCATACACACTACTTGATTAGATTACCCCTTATCTTGCATTGATGATGCTAATTAAATCAATGGAATCCATCCACTACTTAATTAGGGTCATGAATGCAAGATTTAGTAAAATAAATAATAATATTAAAAAACAAAAGATTCATTCTTAATATTTTATTTTAGCTAATCAAAATATGTTATATATATAAATATCATAAATATTCATTTTAGTTCATCAAATGAAGTGAATAAAATCTAAGCGTCAAGTTTATTATTAAAAAGAAACAAACTACCAAAAATAATTCTCAATATATCATACCATCCGAGTAATGAGTATCTAGATCCCCAGTTACTTTATGAATTAAACAACTTATAATATTATTTCTCCACAAAATAATATTATAATCATGGCTAATAAATTGTTTATATTCCACATATAACAACAACGAGTCCATAACATACAATTATGTTCTGTATTTAAACTCATAAATACAATGAATACTTTTAATTTAAACATTCAAATGCTTTTATAAACACCATATATAATCAAGAATTGAATATTTACTATTATAAAAATTATAACACAGTTGAATGTATAATTTAAAAATTTATAATTTATAATTTAATGCATTTGTACAGTACATTTTACATACTTCATTTATACAGTTCACTACTAAAGTGACATCCATTGTCTTCTACTTTAGAATGTATTGTATGTGTGAAGTATACAGTCAAATCATAAATAAAGGCCCCATAACCTTTTTTATTAAACTGAGGAAATTCTAATTCCTATGATAAATAAATACTGGAAATTTCCATAATTGAAACTCAGTTCTCATTTATCAAACAACACTAATCATTTAGAATCAAGAAAATCATTAATACTTTTCCAATTGTATAAGTGCAAATATAAATAAGCATATCCATTTTTACCATATTCAAGTTTTAACCAAACATAGTACCAATCAACCATTTTCCTTTATAAATCAATGCTCAATGTAATCATCCAATCTTGACATTTTATACAAATTCAAACACTCAGCCGAAGTAGACTATACTCTATTGTTTACACACACACACACACAAGTCCAGTTCAAATATAAAACTTCATATATAGTCACATTTAAAACAACAACAATAACATGGTCGAGTGTATTTATATACTCAAACTTGGTCGAATTACACTATGCAAAATGCATTATAGGTCCCTGTATACCCAATCTATCTATGGACTATGCACACATCTCTTTCATAGTTCAAATAATACATAGTCATGTTCAATTCACATGTACTTATACATTCCACATTCCATCAATTTATTTATACCTCCATCTATGATTTTTTTAATAACAACCATACATTCTTATACCCAAATCAGGTAGTCTTATAAATATGGTTGTACCTATATCATTATGATAAACTCAAACAATATTTAAATAGTTGTTTTAGTCTATACATAGGTTTTGATAAAACACAAAACTCAGAAATGGGTGAAATTGTTTAAAGAACATTTCAACCTATTTCAATTCAAACCCCAATCAAGTCCAATCCATCTCTATTGTTTTCCTATGGCTAGTATCTTAATTCACTATATACCAAACCCCTGTATTTCTAAAGATACACATGTATGTATGTGTGTATATATACCCTATCAAATTTATCTAAGTATATACATATATATCTATATTTATGTATATACTACATAATCCATTTTAATACAAGAAAAACCCTATTTAAAAGTTGAATAGATTTACACAATCAAATATACATACTAACCCAAGTTTATTCCCTATCTCTAAATATGAATATATATTACCTGGTTCAAATCAAACCACATTGTATATACACATAAATTAGAATAATCCTTTATGGATAAATATTGTTATTCGAATTAGCAAGAAGATATTAAGACAGAGTTTATAAAAGCCAAAAAAATTAATGGCCAAAACCCAAGACTCTACCTTAACATACTCAAGTCACCCTGAATGGATATAAGGTTATGTAGAGGCCACGCCTTCCACAGGGCTTTATATACACCCATATTTTCTCTATGATAAAAATAAAGGATACCTAATGACTAAAATTTGAAAGACATTTCAATATAGTCCACATAATAATTTAAATACATAGCCAACCAGGAAGTATGCTAATGAGTTGAGAAATATTCCTTCTTATTTTATTTCACTGTCTCCTCCTTTCTTATGAATATCTCCTATGTTCTCACAAATATCTCCTTTCTATGCATTGTCATTCATTCATCATAGCCCCCCTCTCTCTTCTTTTTATTTATTTATATTAACCCTCTTGCCATTTCCTTATCCTTCATGCATGGTACTCCAACTGACTACTTAAATGCATGCATAGATAACTCAACAAAACCATTTTTTATATTTATTGTTCGCCACCATGAAGACACACAATGAACTCCATATTTTTTCAAAAATGCAGTTTAGCCGAAGTCAACATATGATTAGTAACCTAATCATCTCGATCCTTCTTCCAAATCCCTAATTATTATTTTTTAAATTATTTTTAGAATATGCATGATAACAAACAATCATTAACCAACTAACTTTAATCAAATAGTCCCCAATGTTTATTCCATGCAAATATTCAAACTAGTTGATGGATGATGTATTCTAATGCAACGACCCTCGACCAAACAAAATAACACAACGATTATATTGCATGCTAATACCCCCTAGGTTATAGTTTTACATTAATATGTTTTTGACTAACATACATAGCATTACAATGATTTATAAAATCAATCAATTATTAATAACAATGTATTCATATATATTTAAAATCAAACCTTAGGTTAATAGTTAATCAAATATAAGACATTTAAAAATAACGTTATTATCATAATAATAATCTTTAATTATTATTATCCAAATATGTAAATAACAATAGAATCTGTTTATACTTTTTAATGATCACTACATATACAAATTTACTGAACTATTATGTCAAAAAAATGCATCATATATGATAAGATAACACATCCACTAAACTAATGAAATTACTCAATGAATAGCACGTTCATTAGCAACAATCAAAATCATTATAGAAAACATATTAATAAACACCTAAAATAAAAATACATAAAAACATGCTACGCTATCCATATCAACCAATTTAATTTCTAAACATGATATACTAAGTGGTGTGTGCAATGGTTTCTAGATTCATTCTCTGTCGACCCCCAACGTCTCCATCTAACCATCCTCTTCGATGATACTCTCCCTCCATCATGATCTGAGGGAAAAATCTATCCCATCCACCTCATGCTAATGAAGGTAGTTAGCCCATAACATCATTATATCCAAAAATAATATTATATACAAAATATAGAATATAAAAGTACTGCTAACTCATAACATCTAATCATATAAATTAAATAACAAAAATTATCCCATAATCAACATATATCATCAAGCTCAATCAAATATTAGTTAATCAACTAATTAACTACCATAATCCATGGATTAAACAAGTTATTTAGCTTAGAGAGAAATCAGGATGTGACAATATCTATAAAGATCCATTTTCAAAGCATAATTCTAATAATCAATGCCAACCTAGTAATCATAATAAAAATCAAGAGCAAAATCAAAATTAGGGAGATCATGATCAAGGTCAAGATTCTAAAACTAATCAGATTGGCTACCATGATGTCCCATATAAATATAAAAATATTGTAGGTTGTATTATTAGTAATCTTGTAGCTACTATTGAAATTAATTCTTGTCAACCTTTCAACACACTTTAGAGTATTTCCCCTTCTATTCTAGGAACTCCTTAATGAGCTCAGAATATGGCTCATTATTGACATGTTATTTCCTTCAATTCATCTCTTGAAGGATATTATCTTATGCAAATCTTAGATTGTTAGATAGCTATTACATGTAAAATAGATATTTGTCTTTTTTATATTAAACCAAAGACTAAACCTTTACTTTGTCATTAATGTCTAATACATAGCATGTTTTAGTGATCTTTGTTGTGAAGAATGCTCAAGAAGAAGACACAAGCGATGTATAATTAATGTTCTATTTTGATCTTCATCCAACAGGAAACTACAAACTCCACAGGGTTGTTTCTACGGACTCTGTAGGCTTGTTTCTACAAACTCTGCATGCTTGTTTCTACGGACTCCATAGGCTCGTTTCTACGGACTCCACAAGATCATTTATATGGACTCCATAGGTTCATTCCTTCTGACTCTATAGGGTCAATTCCAAAATTTTTGTAAGGACGAAGATAAAAATGGGAAGCTGACGACCAGATAGGATAAGAGAGAACTATTCTAGCTAGAATCAAATAAGGAAAACAACCACCTGTTATTTTGAAGGACTTGCTTTTGATAAATTTGAATGTAATTAAATTTTAGGACTATTATGGGATAGTATATTATTTTATTAGAATAATTGGATCTCTTGGAAATCTAATCTCCAATCTTTGGATGAATGGATCGACCAAGGAATCTTATTTCCTTGCATCTTATTTTGAGTTGATTGTATTAGTATAAAGTGTAAGACTTTCATCATTAAAAGAAGAATCAAGAGTCAAGAATTAGAAATTAGATATTATATAAAAGATTTGTACAAGCATACAGGTTTCAACCAGATTGTAATCATTTCATTGTTATGAATTAATACTTCAATTTTCAGCACTGATTAATTTTTGTCCTTGATTCCGAGAGGAGCAAGGACCCACTCTCCTTAGAACTAGGAACTGTGTACAGTATTTATGTTATGTTTTATTAATTCATTGTTATAATTAATTAGAATCTTTTTACTGTTTGCATTTATTCATAAAAACATCAAAACAAATTCATAGTTTAAAAAGCATTTTTTTATTTCATTTCTTTTTAAGTAAAGTGTGTTTTCTTTTATAGCAGATGTGTGAAGAAAATTTCCTTTCATAAGTAGGAGTGTGAATTTACTTTCCATGTAAATGTAAATAAGAGTGTGATTTTTATTTTTAAGCAAAAGAGTGGATTGATTTGATTTCTTTATTTTTCAATAAAAACGTGAATCATGTAGTTTAGGACACATTCCTTTCTTTAGTCAAAGTTAGAATAGGATCAGCAAGCACCCCCATAAGTAGACTTCTAGATCTTCCATCCCATACCTTAATGTAGATAGCTTTGGACTCCAGCTCTAGTTGATAGAACATCAATTGAATATTGATTAAATGAGGAGTTAGATGACACTCATCATTTTTGGCACCGTTGCTGGGGACCACAAGGTGTTAATAAGGTAATAATTATTTATCTAGATTGAAAAATAGAAAAATCATAAAAATTCCAAAATATTCAATAAATTGATGTACCATCCTAGAGATTCTAAAAGATGATTCATCTCAAAGTTTCCACTAAGAACACAAGTTGACACTCCAACATCTCTGAGTAGTGAACCAGAAGTTACAAGTGAAACCCATCTGCAAGAATCTTTTAAAACTTGGATAGAAACCAGGCCATTGCCACAAGCAAGCTCCATAGGATAAATTTCTCAGGATCAATCTCTTATAAGAAGACATTATTTAGAGATTGCCAAAGATTTAGAAGAAGTATTTCAAAGATCCATAGCTGAAGAAAATTTTGAGAACTTTGAACAACCCATAACTGATACCATAGATATTTAGTGGGAAGATCATCCCAGTTTTGAAATATCATTAGAAGAAGAAATGGCTCTCCAAAAAAATCAACAACTTGCACAACCTGGAAGGACTTTTTCCTTTCCTATTGTTGAATATCCTAATGATTAAACCCCCATTAAAAATATTTCACTAGCTAATTTGTCAAATTTTTGGGGATGATCTATAGAAGATCTTGATCAATTTCTGTTTGAGTTTAAGGTTCTATGTCAAACCTAAAGATGTAGAATTAAAACATGGGATGACATGGAAAAAAAATTCTTGAACAAATACCAAGATTACTGTCGATTACGAGAAATACAAGAGGATTTTTTCAAAATCAAATAGAATGAGGATGAATCTTTAGAGGATTATTTGGATAGATTCATGTTCACTCATAAAATAAGCAATTATCCACTCACTGAAGACGTTCAAAAATTGGTTTTCTTGAAAGGATTGGATGAAGACACTAGAGATGCCTTAAATCTAATGGGAGGTAGATATATAAATAAGTTGGATTTTGATCAAATTTCTGAGCTTTGTACCAATTACTCTCAAACAAAATTTGGAATTAAGAAAGAAAAGTTTGAGAAATCTAATGAAGTGGGTAAGTTAATGGAAGAATTTGCTAATCTAAAGACAGATATCCTAGTTACACTAAACATTACTTTGGATGGCCTTTAAGTTAAGGAAAATGCAATAGAACCTTTAACAATCTACTATCCTAAGTGTAGACAGAAACATGCCCTTAGAGACTGCCCCTAGATAGAACTAATGTTTCATCATGTGGGATCTGTGATGCAATAGATCATGATACCAAATTATTGCACCTTTCTACCTGTTTTAAAGAATCAAATGAAAACACAAGTCCAGTCCACTGAAGAAGTAAATTATATTTAGAGACAAAATTTTGGCAAAATTTTGCCTCACAAAACCAGGCTCAAAGATAGTTTAATGCAAGAAATCTAGTTAATCCATGGATGACACTATGGAATATTTCAGTTCCTTCACCATTTTGGAATCAACCCCAAATTCCATCAATTCAAAATCTATGGGAAAGACAAGATTGGATGCCAACACCTCCATGGATGGTGCCACAACCACAACAATAATGGGTAACACAACAATAATAGATACAATAGACATATCAATAATGGAATCAACAATGGAACCCACAGCCACAATTCAACCAACCAAGAAGACCACTTCAACAACAAACTATTATGCCACCCCTAGTTATTCAGCCATAAGGACAAATAAATCAGCCCTCAATGCATGCACAACCAATAGCAAATCCAAAAAATAAATAACCAACACCTATTTATGTTAATGAATAGGAAGAAACAATCAATGTTGGAGCTATTGAGTGTTTAGACATACATTTGAGATCAAGTAAAACTATACAAAAACCTCTAATTCTCCTTTTTGAGATACCTGATAAAAATGAAAAAATAGAATCATCTCAATTAAACATTGGAGAAGCCAAAATCAAAATGCACCCTAAAGTAAACAAAGGAAACATTACTACACCAATAGTTCCTTTTCCAGAAAGATTAAGAGAAATTGATATTAAACTAGAATCAAACTTGGTCCATGAGTTGTAAAAGATCAATATTGAGGTACCCCTTCTATACCCCTTCTACAAGCCATTAGGGATATACGTAAATTAAATAAGATCATCAAAAACCTTTGTATTAAGACATCTGGGAGGAATGCAAAATATATAGGAACCATTCATGTTGATGGAAAAGTTGTTGATTTATTAGCAGGAAAACTATTAGTTCTAAAATATGCAGATCTAGGAAGCCCAGTGATCACAGTCATAATCAGAGGTAAAGAAATTCCTAACATCTTGGTAGATTTGGGAGCATCAATCAATGCTATGACAACTGATACTTTCAATGCATTATCTTTAATGAAAATACAACCCACAACTACCATTCTTCAAATGGTGGACCAGTCTGTAACTAAACCAGAAGGGACTATAGAAAATGTTGAGGTGCCAATAGAGTTTTGAGAATATTCAGTAGATTTCATGGTCTTGCAACCTATAATAAAGAATCTAGGATATCCCATAGTCCTAAGTAAACCATGGTTGACTACTGTAGTAGCATTAATTGATTGTAGGTCAGGAGACATGACCATTTTTAATGGATTAAAATCCAAATGCATCTCCTTATATCCTCCTATAAAACTGTCAACAAATTGCATACAAGAACTTTGGGTGGATGAATCAGACAACACATTAAACAAAATTTCCTCCTTAGTCATGATCACAGTTAAAAAACACTTGGAAGAATTGAATGGATACATATACCTAGAATCTATAGACTATGCCATGCCAAAAGCTACAAAATCTGCTAGTCTGAAAGCTACGGACTCAACCAGTCCAGAAACTATGGACTGCCTTAGTTGAGGATTCTTGGGTTAGATAGAAAATTTTGAAACCTCCACTTATACTTATTCTAGTGCTTCCTCATCATATGATTATAGATTGATTCAGGAAAGTCTGTGGAAATTGGCAGAACAACAACAAATTCATTTCTTAGATGCATTCCATTATTCTTTAGCAAGACTGATTCCTCCTAGAAATTTTTTTGTTGATAATGTAACCATGTTTCATAAGCTACTTTCTCATCCATGTTCTCTGAACTCATTGATTAGTTAGTTTAATAAAATAGAATCCAACTACCTAGGTACAAAACCAATCATGGTATTATCTGGAAAGATTTTGAATATTAATAATTGGTTAACAAATGAAGAGGAAGATCAACTCTTTGAAGTATTGGAAAGACATACCAAGGCTTTTGCTTGAGATTATATTGACATGAAAGGAATTCATCCCAGCATATGTACTCATCACATTTACACATAATCTGTCAAATCGGTCAGACAACCACAAAGAAGAATAAACCCCTCATTAAAGAAAATAGTCAAAATAGAAATCTAAAAGTTGCTGGAAGTTGGGTTTATTTACCCCATCTCAAATAGCCAGTGGGTTTCACCTATGGTAATTATGCCTAAGAAAAAAAATTAAGGGTATGTGTAGATTATAGAGAACTGAACAAAGCAATATTAAGAGATTACTTTCCTTTACTTTTCATTGATCAAGTTCTTGATAACTTGGTAGGAAAGAGATATTTTTCTTTCTTGGATGGATTTAGTGGGTATAACCAGATAATGATAGCAAATAAAGATCAAGATAAAACCACATTTACCTACCCTTGGGGAACTTTTGCTTACTGAGTACTTCCATTTGGACTCTGGAATGCTCCAACAACCTTCCAAAGAGCAGTTCTGGCAATATTCTCTGACCTTACAAATGATTGTGTTGAGGTATATATAGATTATTTCACCATTTATGGTGGAACTTATGAAGAAGCTCTTACTAACTTGGAAAGAGTACTGATCAGATGTGAGGAACATCAATTATCTTTGAGCCATGAGAAATGTTTGTTGATGATGGATGAAGGAATAGTCCTGGGACACCATATTTCTAAAAAAGGCATTGAAGTTGATCCAAAAAAGTTGAAATAATTTTCAACTTATGCATCCCACAAATACAAACTGAAGTTAAGAGTTTTCTAGGACATGTTAGTTACTACAGACGCTTCATAGATAAGTTTAGCCAAATAGCTACCCCTTTTTTTGCTTTGCTTATAAAAGACAATATATTTGAATGGAGTGATAGTTACCAACAGGCCTTTGAGACCATACAAGCTAAAATTGTTACTACTCTAGTATTGAGAGGACCAAATTGGACTAAGCTATTCCATATATACATAGATGCTTCCAATACAATACTAGGAGCAGTCTTTGGACAAAAGGATGAAGAGGGTAATATGTATACTATATATTATATTAATAAAAACATGACACTTGCTTAAAAATATTACACCACAACTGAGAGGAAATTCCTAGCTGTAGTTTATGCAATTAACAAATTCAGACACTACATAACAAGCTATAAAGTATTTATCTATATAGACCATTAAAATATTAGATATCTTGCCAACAAACCAATTGTGGAAGGTAGAATTATTAGATGGTTGTTGCTCTTACAAGAATTTGATGTTACTATTATAGACAAACCAGGGAAGTCTAATGTGGTTGCTGATTTCTTGTAAAAAATGAACACTACAGGTGAAGAAGAACCAGTGGAAGATGACTTTCCAGACAAACAACTATTTGCAATTTCAGCAAAATCTCCATGGTTTGCTCATATAGCCAATTACCTCACCACAAGGAAGTTTCCTTTACAATTTTCATAAAAAGAAAAGAAACATTTAATCAAAGAAAGTTCTTATTTTAAATGGATTAATGGAATGTTATTTAAACTTAGACCTGACCATGTGTTTTGCAAGTGTGTGACAAATGGTGAAGCTTATGGTATCATCAGAGCTTGTCATGATGAACTGGGAGGAGGTCATTACTCAGTTTAAATAACTATACATAAAATCTTAGGAGCAGGATACTATTGGCCTCATCTTCATCAACAAGTAAAAAGATATGTCAGACACTGTGATGCTTGTCAGTGAATTGGACAACCTACTTTTTCAACACAGATGTCTCTGCACCCTCATCCTCAATTAGTTTTAGAACCATTTGAGAAATAGGGAATTGATTTTATAGGTCATGCAGATCTTTCTTCCAAAGGAAAATAATGTCTTTTAGTATGTACAGGCTATGTGACCAAGTGGACAGAAGTGGAAGCATTAACTCATGTTAGAGAAGAGATGGTAGTTGATTTCTTATATTTCAAAATCATGCAAAAATTTGGTACTCCAAGGGAAATAGTCTCAGATCAAGGACCGCAATTCATGTCAAACATGATAAAGCACTTCATGCAAGTATATCAAACTTAGCATAGAAAAACATCTCCATACCATCCACAGGTTAATGGGAAAGTTGAATTCACCAATAGAGAACTAGAAACCATTTTAACCAAGGTTGTTAATTCCAACAGAAAGGATTGGGTAGATAAGGTACCAGAAGTTGTTTGGGCCTATAATACTACTTGGAAAACAATAATTAGATTTTCACCTTAGGAATTGGTTTATGGTCAGAAGACTTTATTCTCTATTGAATTTGAATTACAAACTTTGAAAATAGTTGTAGAAGTAAGAATTAAATTAGAAGAAATATAGAAAGAAAGACTCCTGCAGTTTAATCAACTTGATGAAATGAGGATGGAAGCACTAAAAAGAATTGAATTGGTACAACATCAAAGAAAAATTTGGCATAATTCACAAATCAAGTAACAAAAGTTTCAGAAAGGAGATTGGGCACTGTTGTTTGATTCTAAATTTTAATAGTTTAAAGGAAAACTATAAACAAGGTGGTTGGGACTCAGATTGAGGAGGTCTATAAAAATAGTTCTGTTAAGCTAATACCTATTGATGACAGTAGAAGATCTCTATTAGTCAATGGACATAGATTGAAGCTCTATCAAAAATGTCTCAATAAAGACAAATTTATTCAAAAAGTAAAGGATCAAGTAGTTGTTCTAGAGAGCTCTGCTTCTTTTAGAGAACATGCTCGTTGATAATCCTTTAGTTTTCAACAGATAAAAAAATAAAAAAAAAAAAAAAAAAAATTAAGAGTGAAAATCTTTCCCAAGGACACTATTGATAATGCATGCCCAGAAAACCAGCTTGTTGGCTAGCTATGCATTGCAAAAAAGGGCTTTGGTTAGAAAACTAGCAATGGCTAGCCAAAGGGCAAAAACAAAATTTATAAAATTAAAAAATTAAAAAAAAAAAAAAAAAAAATCACATCATGTCACTATGATTGATTGTCTCCATGCAATAAACTAATCTATGCAAACTTATTTATGAAGGACACATGGTGAGCAAAGGATACATCTAAGGTTAAATTAAGTAAGACATATTTTATTTACCTATGTTTAGTTAACTAATTATCTTCAATTTGATTAAGACACTATTCTACGGAGATGACCCAAATTTGAATCTTCCAAAATAGAATGACACATGCCATAATGTAAAAGTATGTAATTGAACTACCAAAGGTGTATGGATAAGTGTGGAGCTTTGATATCATCAATTGAGTCATCAATTATGATAATGACGAGACATCATAAAAAGGGGGTTTAAATGAAGTAATGAATCATTGTCACTAGCAAAGTGACACATCATCATTTCACCTAATGTCTAATAATAGACAAAATGGTTGGCACACTCTGTAGAAACATGCGGTGCTTCACTGTATCAAGTCATCATACCAAACTATGGACTCATGCAGCTATAGTGTTTCATATAAACCATTTCATTTCTATAGACTTCAACAAAAGCTGGTCTACCAATATTTAGTGACTGTTGCCTACCGACTTTAACAAAATACTGGTCTACACCTTAATTAGAGTTAAAGGAACCAAGTTGACTGTAACTCCGCATAGAAATGGGATAGAAGATGAGATCAGAGCTAAAGAATGCATCAAAGTTTTATAAGGACAAAGCTTTTGTAGTAGTGTTTAGAGCCAATGGCTGGCTACCTTTCATTGAAAAGTTACAAGGTTTTAATGAAACAATGGTATGTGAATTCATCACTAATCTCACCCCTAAATTTTCAATTGTGAAAGGCATTATTATTTCTGTTACAACTCAGATTATAAGCCAAATTATACAAGTTCTAGAAGAAGGAATGAGAGCTACAGGCAGAATTTCATTTAGTGATTTAATTAGTCAGTTTAATGGTAATGAGCATATTAGAAGTTCATGTCTAGTATATTTCAAGGGAAAATCAAAAGGGATTAGTAGAAATTCACTTCCTGAACTCTAGAAATTTGTAGCCAAGTGGGTACTTAAATATCATTTGTGAAGGGCAACACAATCTTTTAGGGGGAGATTCCATAAACATATTAATACATCTTAAGCATGGGAGACAAAACCCTTAGTACAAAATTAACCTCCCATATTTCTTATATTATGCTCTACAAGTTATGTCTACAACCCCTAATGTTACTCTTAGGCATCATGGCTTTATTTGGTTCATTATCTAACATCACTTCCTTCAGCAAGGACAAGAAGTCTAGGAAAATTTTCAAAATAGTATAGCACAGTAAATTCCAAATCTGCCTGCATAAGAAACTCCAAATGTACCATAGGAGCACTCATCTCCACCTACTACATCAGCTGAGAAAAAAACACCAAGGAAAAAATCTCAGACTGTAGTCTCCACAAAAATCCCTTCTTCTTCTTCTTCTTGAAGAATCACAAGGTCTCAAAACTCTGAAGTTTCAAGGTCCCCACAAGAACCTTATGAATCTATAGTGCAACTAGTTCCTTTGTCAGGAAGAAGAAAATTGAGATGAAAGGTTGCTACAGAACTTGAAAAGACCAAGGGTTTGGTGGTTGAGAAGGAAAGCCAACCAAGTTTTGCTCAAAGAGTAACTAAAAGGAGAAGACTCATTTTAACAAAAGAAGATGAACAAGAAGCTGTAGATATTTTAGATAGTCTTAAAATAGTGTCTCATTCCACCATACATCAAAATATTCCTGCACCTACAGATATTGAAGAAATTATTTTTTAAAGGAACTCTCCAATCATAATGAAGGAGCCAAATCTAGAGTAAGAGCCACATACGGTAGAGGAATTAAGTATGGCAGAATAACCACCTATTCTAGTTGAAACTGCAATAGATAAAGGGAAAACTGTATGTACCAATGAGAAAGGCAAATCATCTAATCTAAATGATCCTGCTATGTAGTTAACTTTGTATCTCTCTCAAGCTCAAGATCTTGAACAACAATAAATAGCTAACATTGTTGACTTGATCAGGCAATTGCAGAATAAGGATCATATCAACTCATCTTTGGTGCAGAAATTAGATACAACATCTGCTAATCATGCAGTAGAAATTCATAGATTAGAGGAAATAATAAAGGAACAAGAAGCTAAATAAATAGATCTTTGGATATATGTAGTAAATCTAAAGAAGAAAAATAGGAGATTTCAGAGTTTGGTAAACTCTTCCGAAGCACCTGTTGTTGCACTTTCTCCTCCTAAGGTATTTGTTGACCATGGTTGTCAAACAAGTGATCCAATTATTCCTCTCTTGCAAATACTACATCAAATTGAAGAAGAATATTCTGTACTTAAATAGAAAAACAAAGATGCAACTTCTTCAAACAAATTCTTGGAAAATGAAAAGAAAGAATTAGAAGCTAAATTCCAAGAGTTAGAAGAAAATTTGTAGGATGCATGCAAATTAGAGGAAACTCTTTTAGCATGTAGGAATCCTTCTTCTGCATACAATTTGTTTTTATTTGAAATTTTTTATAAATGGTAGCTTTTGTAGATCTTCTATCATCTTCCTCATAAAATTTTGTAGCCAACAACATTTTCAAAAAAAAATTATAGTGCTGAACCTTATCAACAGGATTTGCTTTGTGAATTTTATTTGCATGACTTGATTCTAGGAGATCATGAACACAATAAGTTTTTGATAAATCTTCATGTAGGAGAAGTTCAATTGAGAGCATTACATTCTACATTCAAAAATCAAATAGCATGGAAAGGGAAATTTGAGGACTAAATAAATGATGTTAAGACTACAGGATTATGTGTCAGACCAACCTTTCCTATTCCCAGATTGATCAAATAGAATTTTAACTATGCTTTGTTAGACGATGAGGTTAAAACACATTATTTATAGGCTTTATATGATTATGCTATTTCTTTTGATTTGTTTTCAAGATAGATTTTTGATTCAGTGGTAGCTGTAAGTGTATACAGATGGGACCAACCTTCAGTGCCTCTTAAAAGGCGAGAGGTCATATCCCTAAATAACTTAAGATGGAGTATGAGGAGAGCATCCTCAATTCTAGAAATTTTAATAGAGGTAATCAACTCTGGGGGAGAGTAGAAATGGATTGGCATGAGATATAGACCCCCTTTATTGATCATACCTATTTCGAGATGGCAGAGTTGGGCTCCACAATCAGAGGAGCAATTCAGTATATGGAAACAAATGATTTAAACACATCAGGGATTTATCAGCAATTTAGACAAGCATATAACAAATAAATTTGATGAATATGATTTGAGTCAGAGTGTGGAAAGTAGAAGCCAGAGCTATGAATGCCAATAAATGTTTGCAATGGGACTTGCAAAAGGTAAAGCTTAGGGGAGATGATGAGCTCAGAATATGGCTCTTTATTGACATGTTATTTCCTTCAATTCATCTCTCGAAGGATATTATCTTATGCAAATCTTGGATTGTTAGATAGCTATTACATGGAAAATAGATATTTGTCTTGTTTATATTGAACCAAAGACTAAACCTTTACTTTGTCATTAATGTTTAATACATAGCATGTTTTAGTGATATTTGTTGTGAAAAATGCTTAGGAAGAAGACACATATGATGTATAATGAACGTTCTATTTTGATCTCCATCCAGTAGAACTACAAACTCTATAGGCTTGTTTTTACAAACTCTACAGGCTTATTTCTACAAACTCCACATGCTTGTTTCTACAAACTCCATTGGCTCATTTCTACAGACTCTGCAGGCTCATTTCTATAGACTCTACATGTACATTCCTCCTGACTCTGTAGGGTCAATTTTGAAAAATCTGTAAGGATGAAGCTACAAATGGGAAGCTGGTGGCCAGATAAGATAAGACAGAACTATTCTTGCTAGAATCAAATAAGGAAAATAAACACCTGCTATTTTGAAGGACTTGAATTTGATAAAATTGTATGTAATTAGATTTTAGGACTATTATGGGAGTATATTATTTCATCAGAATAATTGGATCTCTTGGAAATCCAATCTCCTATCTTTGGATGAATGGATCGACCAAGGAATCCTATTTCCTTGCATCTTATTTTGAGTTGATTGTATTATTATAAAGTGTAAGACTTTCATCATTGAAAGAAGGATCAAGAATCAAGAATTAGAAATTAGATATTATATAAAAGATTTGTATAAGCATATATGTTTCAACTAGATTGTAATCATTTCATTTTTATGATTTAATACTTCAGTTTCTAGCACTGATTAATTTTTGTTCTTGAGTCTGAGAGGAGCAAGGGCCCACTCTCCTTGGAACCAAGAACTATGTATGGTATTTATGTTATGTTTTATTAATTCATTATTATAATTAATTAGAATCTTTTTACTGTTTGCATTTATTCATAAAAACATCAAAATAAATTCATAGTTTAAAAAGCATTTTCTTATTTCATTTCTTTTCTAATCAAAGCGTGTTTTCTTTTACAGTAGATGTGTGAAGCAAATTTTCTTTCGTAAGTAGGAATGTGAATTTATTTTCTATGCAAACGTAAATAGGAGTGTGATTTTTATTTTCAAGAAAAAGAGTGGATTGATTTGATTTCTTTATTTTTCAATAAAAACATGAATCATGTAGTTTAGGACACATTCCTTTCTTTAGTCAAAGTTAAAATAGGATCAGCAAGCACCCCCATAAGTAGACTTCTAGATCTACCATCCCATACCTTAATGTAGATAGCTTTGGACACCAGCCCTGGTTGATAAGACATCAATTGAATATTGATTAAATGAGGAGTTAGATGACACGCGTCACTCCTTAATATCTTAATGGCCCCCTTCCATCTTGAAATAACATTAGTTTTCCTTGACGTCCATGGGTCACCATTCTAGGCCTTGCACCTCTGTCTAATTCAATTAGTCCTTTGCTAACTCAAAATTGCATTGTTGTAACTAGATATATGAAGGTTACAACTCAAGGTCTTTGTCCTCCTTAAAACAATAATACAGTTCAAAATACCTTGCCTTTGAAATTCAAATTACTTTCTTCCATTGAAAATTCATATGATTTTGTGGAATAATTACATAAAATTCTAACATAAATTTATATTCTATATCTTTTGCATACATTTGAAGTTCACAAATAAATATTATATGACTTTCTACATCAATCCAAGGTTACAAATGAAATTGAGCCTACCAAATTCTAAGCACTTATGGGGCATTTATTCCCTAGTCAACAATTAACATTTGACCAAAGTGACATGTCATCTATTGGCTCTTTACATAATAACACTCTTTACATTGAAGCCAACACTTCTTAACACAAGATTAAGTAGGCTCTCATAGATAACGGTTTAGTTCTAAATATAGCCTCATTGAAATGATACAACATTTGGGGGATACTTCAAAAAATTTGTAGCCAAACACCATTATTATCAAGGCATACAACAATGCATAAAGAGAATCATAGGACACTATTTGCTTACCTCTCTTTATTGGGCCTATCACCCATAATACCGTCTACCATGTCATAGACATTGAATTATATTACAATATTATTTTTGGACATCCTTGAATATATGAAGTACATGCGGTCTCTTCCAATTTACACTAATACCTAAAATTTCTCCATTTTGGATTACAGGTTATTATTCTCAGTGATTCACAATCATACCAATATTGTAAACATTTGGAAGTGGAGTATGGTTAATACAATTACTACCTAGCTTTGAGCATGCACCTAAAAAGGATAAGAATAAATCTCCTAAGTCTCCCATGTCTAATTAAATTGACCCAAATAACCTTGCATCCACTTTAACTGGTCTACCTCCCCAAATTTCTTCCCACTTCATTGTTAAAGATAAGGGTATTTGTACATACAACATCAAGGATACCTTTCGCGTTGCCAAATTTTCTAAATCTCCTAATTATCATGGTAGGTATAGGATGGAGTGACATCCAAAGACTAATTCTTGTGCTAAAGGACCTATTTTATTTGTCAAAAATAATTCATCAAATTAATAATAATCCACTAGCTCTGATGATTCCTAGTTATACAATGATGATGATTTTACCTGTTATTATCAGAGTACCAAATATCCTATTCCTAACAAGATTATGGGTCATCAAGATTACAAAGGAAAGGTTTGGGGATAAAATAAAAAGATATTCTCAAGCCTGTTTTGACAACTAAACACAAAGTTACTTGAGTTATTGGATACAAACTACCTAGGGGTGACCCCTTAGATCTCAATAGTGACATAACTTTAACATCTAATGAATATGATCCTAAAAATGATGCAAAATCATATTATAATATCTATGATGAGCTTGACAACATAAACCTCTTAGAAACCAATTTTTTTCTTACTATTACTTCCTCATCCAAGTCCCCTCTTATTCTCCATTACCCTAAACTAATTGATTGGGATCAATGAAATCACATCATAACATTAGATGACTTTCAAAATGAAGAAACACTCAAATTTCCTAGGCCTTAAAGATGGTCTGCCAATTAGAGACCAAAAGCAAGGCTTTGAGATCATATTGGACCTTACTACCTACTTTGGAGATCAGATGAATTTCCTTGGTCAAAATTAAAAGAAAAATCAAACATTGAGATCCTCTAGTGAAAACTCTCTAAGACACATTTGGACTAGGGAAAAAGTAAAGAAAAAGACAAGTCCTTTGGTGAAAACCTATCTCAGGCACTAATGGATGGGTAATTTCACCATCCTTCTTAGGAATTTAGAGTCCTACCAATCCACATCTCACATTTGGGTCATATATTAGTTCATAAGAGTAATAGATATTTAAACAATTGGTTTAAGATTTACCTGCAACATTTATTGAATGGTCATTACCTGACATTAGTGATTCAGATTCTTCTTACATGGGTGGGTATGATGGCCCACAATTAGATGAAGAATATAAATTCACTTCAGTGACAACTATATTAGAGGATGTCTCTACCTTGATCATATAAGAGACTAAGGTCAACATTAGTACAAAAAATGATCCCAAAATGATTAATCTTGGTGCATCCCTCACTATAGAGTAACACAAATTTATTATCATCATTCTTTAAGAATTCATTGACATATTTATATGGTCTTATGTTGATATACCTAGGTTGCATCCGTATTTGGTTATACACCATATTTTTATGCACTCAAATGCCAAGCCCATTAAATAAAATTTATGAAAAATGCATCCGTACATTATTATATTAGTCAAGAAAAAACTAGAGAAATTATTGGGGGCTGGATTCGTTCGACCAAATGTTTACTCATATTGGATATCCAACATTGTTCTACTCATCAAGAAACTTGAATGTATTAATCTATGCACAAACTTTAGAGATATCAATAAAGCATGTCCAAATGATGATTTTCTTTTACCCAACATAGACATGATTGTAGATTCAACATTGGGATACAAAATGTTATCCCTCATGGATGGTTTTTTAGGATACAATCAAATTAAAATTGTATTAGAGGATCAACATAAAATAACTTTTACGACTCCATGGAGAAAATTTTGTTACCAAGATATAGTATTTGGTTTAAAGAACACTGGTACCGCATATCAATATGCAATTATTATCATATTCCATGACATGATGCACAATTTTTTTGAAGACTATATTGATGAGATTCTAAGAAAATCAAGAACACATGCAGGACATCCATAAGTTCAAAATAATCTTTGAGAGACTTCGTGAATATAAAATTTACCAAAACCCACAAACATGTGTCTTTAGAGTCACATCAGGAAAATTGATAGGCTTCATTATTTCCCATAGAGGAATTGAAGTTGATCCATCCAAGGTTAAGGCCCACATAGAAATAACCCCCTTATAATTTGAAATAACTCCATGGTTTAAAGGGCAAAATTAAATCCATTTGTCACTTAATTTTATAGCTTGTTGATCATTTCCATCCTTTCACTTACCTCTTGAAGAAGGGCACCACTTTTCAATGGAATTATGACTATCAAGAAACATTTGAGTAGTTGAAAACCTATTTGGAAAACCTTCTAGTGTTGGCCCCACCAATGTTGGGAAATCCCCTATTGTTTTATATTTCAACAACTAAACATGCCTTGGGGACAATTTTGGCCCAACATGATGACCAAGGAAAGGAACACATAGTATACTATATGAGAAGAACACTGGTTGCTTATGAGCATAACTATACACCAATTGAGAAGGCATGTTTAACAATGATTTTTACATCCCAAAACTGCATCACTATATGTTGAACAACAAGACAATCATAATTACAAAGGTCAATCTTCTCAATTATATTATTTCTAAGGTAGCCTTGATAGGCATATGGCCAAATGTATTATGATCATAAGTGAATCCAACATAGAATACACTAATCAGAGGGCTATCAAAGGGAAACTACTTGCAAATCTACTTGCTCAGACACCTTTATCATACGTGCATCCTTTGAATATTCATTTTCCCAACGAGTCTATCTTCACTCTAGAAGAATCATGTCAATGGAATTTATGCTTTGATAGTTTATTGACAACTTGTGGTTCATGATATGGTATTTTATTCATTACATCACATGTAAGTCTCATTCCCAAGGCATTTCAGATTATTTTTTCATGTACCAATAATATTATCGAATATGAGACACTTGTTTCAGGGCTCTACCTCAGTGGAACATTATGTAGTGGGTCATTTATGGGGATTCCTGATTGATTATGTTGTTCCCAAAATCTGTCACTCATTTTTGGGACAACATTTGAACCATTTTGGTCCTGCAGGCCAAAATTCTTTCCTCCCTTCTCAAAAATTGTTTTGAGTATTCAAATTCTCCATTATTCAAGATTTTTTAGCTAACAGACTCCGCAAGCTGATTTTTACGGACTCTGCAGGCTGATTTCTACGGACTCCACAGGCTGATTTCTATGGACTCTACAGGCTGATTTCTACGGACTTTGCAGGCTAATTTCTATGAAATCTATAGGCTAATTTTTATGGACTTTATAGGCTGATTTATATGGAATATGTAGGCTTATTTCTATGGACTCCATAGGCTTATTTCTATGGACTCTGCAAGCTTATTTCTACGGACTCTACACGCTAATTTCTACGGACCCTACAGGAAGAAACAAGTTCCCAACACTTAGGCAATTTCAAGGTTGGTTCAATCGGTCAGTTTAATCAAAAGGTTCAAAGGAAGGTGTCCCAAAGCCCGAAGGACAAGTGCCCTTGTGTAGGGCAAATGGAACAAAAAAAAAATCTTTCGGAGGGGTTTCCCGCGGCAGAATTTTACAAGTGAAATCCTTTATACGAAATGTCTGAAGGAATTCCTTCAGACATATTGTCTGAAGGAATGATCAAAGGCCTGACAGAAAGCCCAAAGGACAAGTGCACTTGTGAAGGGCACTTAGGTGCCAAAAGGACCTTTGTGACTTTTCTAAAAGGCAATTTTGGAGATCAAATAGCCCTTGCGGAGGGCAGGTGATGAACAAAATGGACCATTGCAAAAGGCTGAAAGGGTAAGGTTTTCTTTAAAAAAGTGAACAAGGCAGAAAATTTGGAATTCCTTCAAATTTGTTCAAGGCAAAAGACAATATGAATTCTTTCAGACAAAAAGTCTGAAGGAATTCCTTCGGACTTTTGTTTGAAGGAATTTGCCTGAAAGAAAAAAGCCCGAGGGAATAAGCGAGAAAGATGAAGGATTTTAAGAAGGCCGCTTGAAGAACCCCAAAGGGCAAGTACCCTTGAAAAGGGCTCTCAATGACCAAAAAAATAACCTTTCTCAAGACCCCAAAGGGCAAGTACCCTTTGAAAGGATTCAAAGACTAAGCTCGGTCAAAGGAAAGTCGAAGGAATTGACCAAGGGGTGACAGGCCTGCGGATGTCAAAGTTGGGCACCATGAACTAACCGTTGGAATCCAGACATCTGGTGATGTCCCCAAAGCCATAAAAATCATGGCAATGAAATAACCATTGATCTTTAAAGTCTTGAGCACATACTTGAATGCATTCAAAGGCTTTAAGGCCAAAAGGAAGAACTGCTGAGAGAAGAGCCAAAAGAGATAGTAAAAAGGGAAAAGATAGCCTGAGAGCTCAAATTGTAGCAAGAAAGAGGGAAAGACCAAAAATATTTGCATAGGAGTTATTTCCAGTAGGTGGAATAGTCCACCAAGTAGACGTTTGAATTCACAAGCATTAAAAGGTGCAGCCTATTTTTTTTCCTTAGCAAGAAAGTGAGGGGATAATTGTGTACCTATTGGGAGGAAGATCAGATGACCCATGCTGAGGAGAAGATATTTTGAGATGAATTGACATGCCACAATTAAGGTAGATGCCCTGTTCCAGTATGGCCCCTTGACAAAACTAAAAATGCATTCAAGGCATTGAATGCAGCATGGGCCATTCCATGAAACAAAGCGCCAGGCCTTTCTGGATGGCTATATATTATAAATCTTTTCTTTTCACAAAAGAGATCTCTCTGATATAGAAGCAAAACTCTACCAAAATTGAAAGGTGATTACTAAGACTTTGAGCTCAAATTGTTGATCATATTTCTTTGTTTGAATGAGAAATCAGGTTACTTTCAGACTCTGTGCTGTAATAGCTTGTGTCATTTAGGAGATTGTTCTTATGTCTGTTTCTTGAATGTGTTATTGTCCTTTTTAATGAAATAATCAGAACTAGTGGAATTAATCAAGAAGGTGTCCTGAATCCAACTATGGGAAGACTTTATGCTGCCACAATTGTCTTTAATGTGTGTGTTTTTAGTTTCTTTCTATGTAAAGGGCCTTGGGATGACTTTGTGCCCTCATTATCCTTCATATTTCACTCTTTGGCAGTTGAGGTGGAGACTTTGTGCTACACTTCATCCTGCTAGTTACTGCACTCTTATTACTTATTACCTACCTAAAAGAACTCCAGTTGTTTACTGCAAGACCACTTCTAAAAGAAGAGAAGTGCCTTCAGTATTTTTACCTAGATTTCTTCTTTGTTTGTGAACATCATCTCTAAAAAAAGAGAGATGGATGGTGTTGTCCTACCCCTGAGTGTTATTTTTTGCATATATATATATATATATATATATATATATATATAGTATATAGCTCCCTCCTAGTTACAGGGAACCTCCCCTTGATGAGAGGAGAGATTTGTCCCCTTTTGATGTGGTAAACCTGCACATTTGGCTGAACGATCTCCCTATGTTGTGGTTGAAATGACCTATTTTGCCCATCAGTTAGCTGGTGACAAAATATTCACTCAACAAATTATTAATTAGGTTTCATACTAATATCAAACCAAATATGAGAAGCTCATGCCCTATAAAGTCATGATTGATAACCTCACACAAAACTTTGAATGTATCCAATTTCAGCAAATTCCAAGAGCTAATAATATATCAGTTGATGTTATGGAAAATATTGGATCATTAATAGAAATATCTTCCAATGTCTATGAATATCAATTTCTTATTGAAAATATTTTCATGTTAGTTTACAATCATCCCAACATAAAAATGGTATGTGATATTACTAGACCTGATTCCCCTTGGTACCAAGACATATACACCTACCTCTAAGACTACATTCTTCCCCTTGACCTGCCATGCAACCAACATCAGTCCTTCATTAATAATGTATCTTGTTACACTTTACTCAGTGGTATGCTCTATCATAAAAGCTATGATAGGATTTTACTTCATTTTTAAAACTCAAATGAATCCAAATTAGCACTTAAATATGTGCACAAAGGGAGTTATGGGGCCCATACAAGCGGAATGGTCCTTGCTAAGAAACTCTTTCAGAGAGGCTACGATTGGGCCACAATAGAATTAGATCAATAAATGCCTTGTTTTTCAACAACACAATGATTTAGTTCATGCTCTTTCATAAGCGCTTCAACCTATCACTTCTCCTTTGTTGTTTTTTTACATGGGACCTCAATCTCATGGGAAAGATAAACCCCACTTTTTAAGATGATCAAAAACATATCCTAACTACCATCAAGTATTTCACTAAGTGGGTTGAGACAATCTCTCTCACTTATGTGATCAGTAAGCAAATTTATAAATTCATTTTGAACCACCTCATTTACCGCTATGGCATTCCCTCTACCATTATATCTGATAATGGCAAGTCATTCAAGAACAAGGACATGAAATCTATTTGTACAAATTTCCATATCAAACACAGATGGTCAACTCCCTATTAACCTCAAGATAACAACCAAGCTGAGGTATCAAATAAGACTCTTGGCAAAATTCTTAAAAAGATTGTAAGCATATCTAGGTGTTATTGGCATTTAAAATGATTCCCTATCTTACGAACTTACTATACCAATATATGCATGCCTACAAGTGCAACATCTTAATCCCTAGTCTTTAGATCTGAAGTATTCTTCTTATTGAGATAGAGTTTCTATCTCTACATATTTTAACAGTAATGTGGGAAAAAGGACAAATTAAGTGAGATGATAAGTCTTAAAAATAATTGAGAGATATTTGGATTATGAAACAATAAGAAACCAAGTTTAGACATATTTTAACAAGTTATAATGTAAAAAACATCAAAGGATGATCCCAAAAAGATAATTAAGGAATTATAAAGTCTAAGTCTGCAGGTTAAAAAGTAGGTTGGAGGTCTCTAGGACCGTGTGGAGATTGTTTAAAGTTTGCAGGTTTCTGTATATCAATATGAATAACATATGAATAAAGAGGTTTTTTTAATGGTTTTGATGTAGTAAAAAGATTATTGAATGTGTAAGTGAATGATCTCTTTTTTTATTTGATTTTATTTGTATTTCTATAGTAATATTTGATGTTGTGGTACATAAAACACATAATCCTATGATGACAGTCTTAGAAATAGGGTCTTTTCTTTTAATTTAGGAGACTATTTTGAGAAAAAGAGTAATATTAAAAGGTAAAAGACAAGGAGAGGTATTTTTAGGATAATTTTGAGGATTTAAGGAGGTTTTTAAAGCATGAAAAAAAAAATATTTGTAAAAGGAGAGCTTGTTGACCTAAAACTATTAACTAGGGTTTAAGATATTAAAATTGTCATAACTTGAAAATTAATCTTTCAAATGTTGTGAAACTTTGAGGAAATATGTATTAGATTGCTTATGAAGTTTAAAAAATGAATTAAATGTTTTATGAATTCTGTATCCCAATTTATATGAAAAACTCAGACCTGTAATCCTTAAAGAAGGCCTAAAACCCCTATTTGCAACACTAAAAACCCCATATCTTGCAAACTAATAAGAAAATGATCTAAAGTTTTGTAGGAATATGTGTGATGAGTTATATGAAGTGTTAAAGGTATTTTTATATATTTTAAATACCTTTATAAAAAATTATTTCAAAAATATAGACTACAAACCTATAGGTGAGGGTTTTAGAAGGGTTTAAGCTCACTAAAAGTGGAATATTTTGAAAATGGATGATCAAAAAGTTCTAAAATTTAGTGGAGAGATGAAATATAATGTTTTTGAAGTATTTAAATTGGTTTCAAGTCTTGAAGATACCTACACAAAAATATATTCATAATTAATTTTTTTTATAGTCCTAAAGAAACCTTAAAACATGGCTAAAAGTATTATTTTCACCTTTTATTGAAATCTCAAGCATAAAGAAGTTTTAGAACTTGTTTATAATATTGTTAAATTGGTAAAATAATGTAAAAATTCATTTTATCACCTTAAATTTTGAGTTGTATATAATATCAATCCTAAACTCAAGACTACAAGTTCATTTTTGGTTCATTGATTAGTCAGAAAAAGACCATGAATCTTGTGTGATAGGTTGTCTAACACGAATAAATTTGAGAATTATATTTAATGTGTGAGGAGATAAATCTTTTGAAAAATATAATTAATAAGAGGGTGATAGGCCTAATGATCAGGGGTAAAAACATAATTTTAGAAGATTATTTTGTGTTTGTGCAAAAGAGTTAGACTTGAATAAAGAATGGATTAGTTAGTTGAGTCAGATGATATCTATAAGAATATTGAACCCTATTCAAACTAAAAAGAGTCTAATTCTTGAGTATAACCTTGTATGAATGAGTTTATGGGTCTAATTGTAAAGGCCTAAAATGATTGTTTTGTGTTTATCTACAAGAATCAAACTTAGAATTAAGAAGAGATTAGTTTATTGTCTAGAAAGGAACTTAAAGGAGTTAAAGATATTTTGAAAGTAAACATGGTATTGATTATGTTAATTAAAAAAAAAGGTAATAGAGCTATTAAGATTCTACAAGGTCCATTTGTAATATTTTGCAAGAATACATTAAAGAAGAAGGTGAAAATTTGTTGAATGTAATCTTTTGAAAGAATATAATGACCCTTGTAGATGAAAGGATGTGATAGTAAAGAAGGCTAAAAAGCCTAAAAATATAAAAATATATCTAGTGTAAGAGACATAGAAGAGGTCAACTTACATCAATTTGTATCTAAATTATTTTTGGTATGTCTTTATTTAGAACATTACATTTTACACTTAGGTCTTGATTTTTCATATCTTGATCTTGAATTGTTAGTCTTTGCATATGAACTCATCCTTACGCAAGTGAAAACAATGTTATCATGATTCATTTTATAATTATGATGCCTAATGTCATGTGAAAAAATAAAAATCAAGAGTTTGAAAGACTTATATAAAATGTCACGTGAAGAGAAAGCATTCCCTTGTAAGATGGCCAAATGTGCTCATATGCATAAATCATAACATAATCACATTTTTCATAATCAAAACAAAGCAAATGAATAATATGGATACATATAATCTAATCTTGTTATATATCTAACAAAAAGCATATTAAACTAGCCATGAACATTTTACATCATGATTAAATGCTAAAAACATCATCAAAATCAATCACATTGCTATCTTAGATCAAGTTCAACATCATCATGGAAATTAAACACAACAAAATTATAAAAAATAAATATACTTCTAAATTTACATCAAAGAGATAATCTACATCATAATTCCACATCAATTAACCAAAATTAATATCAAAATAATATCAGAATCCATATACATCATGTGATCAAAACCAAATATTTGTGTATATTTCAAAATAATGACTATATATCAAGATATTTACATCACATAATACAAAATGTAGAGATGCAATAAAAAAACAACTTTGACTCTATTCATCTTTAGGAGGACTCCTCTGTAATTTATCCTACTAAAAAATTTATCCTGTACCATGGGGTGGTGACTACTATGGTGGACCCATCATTATAGAATGTAGAGGAGGTTATGCAATAAATCTCTTTGTTTCACTAGTAGGGAATGACCTAGATGTATGAATCAATATCTAGCTCTGTGTATGCTCATGTAAGTTTAGATCCTTGATCCCTATCGATACTACTAACTCATATAAAATTTGATAATATTTAGCCTTGTCCTTGGCATGTATCATATCATCATTGGCCTACACCACATCAACTAGTGCTCTAGCCAACCCTTGATCTGCCATAATCTACTTCATTGTATCTTTTTCCCTAAGAAGCCTCTAAACATATGCCTAAGTCCTATATTTCTCCTTGATGACTATCACCAGTTTGACATCACTTAGGGTGAGCTAGCCCTAAATAGATGTCATCTAGGCAACCTACCCCCTCAACATGATAATATTTGTTTCTCTCTCTACAATAAGAACCTATTATCTGGTGGCCTCGCCCTGGGCCCCTAAAAAATATGTCTGGATCCAAACCACCTCCTCATCCAAACTAGAGATATTTATGACCCTAAAAACTATCTCTTTCTAATCTATCTGTAGTGGCTTGGTCAGCCTCTGATCTACTCAACTAAAATGGCCCTACCTAACCTGAAGCTTGTCTCATATCATGTCCTAGCCATCTAGCAAGGGTCACCTCTATATCTTATACATATGTATGTGCCTCATTTCCATTAGAACCAATACCCTCTCCCATTTCAATATCATGCTATGAGGATTCCTCACTACTGTTGTTGTTACTATTGCTAATAATTCTATTTGAGCCATAGTCATGATCATGGTAATAACCTATTGTAAAGGTACCTATTATAATGGTGTCTATATCTATAGGGCTGCTTGAACCAACCATTTACCCTATCCCTATCTAGGCACTGGCCTATCCCATCTTTGTGGATGTTGTCTCGACTGCTCACGCCTAGAGGTCTCAACATAGTCAACCTCACTAGTCTAAAATGAGTCCACTAAGTTGCATAAGTACTGGTAACCCATGCATCTACTATCCCTACCTCATAAACCCATGCAACTGGGTGTAAGGTTAAGAAATTCCCTATTGATACGATGCTTGGGATGGGAGGCCCCCACTCGTTAAACCCATTGCAAATGTGCAAAATAATTTGGCCCATCAATTATATGATGTTGATGCCCAAACTACCTCTAAATGTGATTAGATTTATATCACTATATTATGAAGTCATGATGACATGTAATGTAATAAGGAGTGGTCATATATCAGGTCACGTGGACATCCTTTTACTAGTCAAATTTAATATGCACATATGGGTGCCAGATAAATTATCTATTGGTAGAAATACACATTCCCTATGTGCCTCCTTTGGTCCCCTACTATCAAATACCAGTCATAGACCAATAGACCCTCTAACTGTTGTTGTCATATTTGACCAAATAGTCACTCAATCATGATGTGCTCACATGCCCATACCTAAAGCAATGTATAGGTCCCAATGCTCCTACCTTGATGATAGGCCATCATGTGTAAGTTTATATACAACTGGGACAATACTACTAGACCCTAGGAAAAACATGTGGTCAAATCAATCATGTCTCTAATCACTCCTATTAGGCCTATGTGAAAGATTTTTTTTTTTTTTTTTAAAGCGATAATACCACTAAAAATAACCATCAAATCATAACATCCATGTCAATCAATGGTTGTGTCATTGCTAAATCTCCATCTGTTAGGAAGGCTAGGTCCTCTTATGCATCTGTATCAACAAATCCACCCTCAGTAATGACATTAGTGACACTAATCAAGTCCTCCAACACTATCAGACATCCTTACTACATCCATTATATATCAATTCCTTGGATTAGAATGTAGAGTATCTGTAAAACATCCTCTTATAGCCTCCCTAGTACGTTAGTGAAAGGTACTCATCTTTGAGTGCTAGTGCTTGGCTATCACTGAAAGGTAGGCTCTATTCACTCAGATCATAGGCATCTGTGTAGCATGTCACAATCCCATTGTCTCCAAGAATGTGAAGGTCTCCTTCATCCATAGTCTTGGCTGCCATAAGACACATGAGCATCACTCATGAGCTATCAATATTAAGACTCACTCTTACTAGGCACAACCATGTCAACACATCTCATTAACAAGATCTATCTAAAATTTTCAACATTTGCTTAAGACTTAAAAAATAAACATTCACATTAGATAGAAATTCCCCTCAATTAGTCCATTTGACACTTGGATGATTCTACTAATTTTAACAATATCATTGTTTAGAATGGCATTCTCACCGTTTCCTATGGTGATATCACTATTTTACATAGTGTTATCACCATTTTCCCAGTGCTTTGGTCATTTTTTCATTATCATCATTTTTCAGTGCATTATCACCATTTCTTAAGAGAATATTGTCATTTTACAGGGCCTTATTATAGTTTTTCAACTCTTTGGTCATTCTCGCATTATCATCATTTCCTAGGGTGATTCCTTCATTTCACAGAACATTATCACTATTTTCATCACTTTCTCATTGTTTGGGTGAATTCCACCCAATTGTGCATTTTCATTATTTTCCCATTTCTAGCCCAATTTGACGATATCATCGATTTGGTCATGATATTGTCATTTTATTAGTGATGTCACCATTTATATGCACAACATCACCATTTTTAGGTGTTTTGAAAACAAGAGATTCGTTATTTTGCCTACTTTTAAAGATGCAATATATATATATATATATATATATATATATATATATATATATATATATATATATATATATATATATATATATATATATATACTGAATGCTTGCTCCCTATTGGTCATCTGTACTTGCAACCTACTCACCAAAGTGCATGTGTTGTGGAATGTGCACCATTTCACTCTAAGCTCTCATGCACAAATCCATAGCATAAAATTTCAAGAGGGGAGAGTGAAAATAAACCATTTTCATGCCCTAGTGGTCAGTTTATATCTTCAAATTTAAATTATTATCCCCCACCCTTCCCATTGCATCATTCTTCTTCCTTGAAGGCCTGTTTATGGCTCCTTTGTCTAATTTTTATCCCACTTTCTTCTAATTTCTCCATTTTTTTGCCTCTTTTGTTGTATAATATGTCATTTTCTTCATTTTGAGGGCCCATCCATCAAAAAAAAAATCGGTCAATTCTTTGAAGGGGCATCCTAGGCACTCAAACATTGTTTGGGGCATCATTGTGAACTCATTTTTGTAAAATTGAATAAGAATTAAAAAAACATAAGCACATCATTCTTCAAGCATTATAACATCATTTTAATGAATTTTTCATTCTTAAAATAATCATTTCTTAATTTATGTCTCGTAATACCCTTTCAAACAAAGGCAAAATGTAGACACTCCACTTTCATCACTTCCATGTAGAAATTACAAATCAAAATGACCTTTTAAAATAATGCATAAATTATATTATACTTAACTAAAATGTTCATATTTATCCGCACACTTGATGTACACATTTTTAAACATATTGGTGCATCTTTGATTGGGGCAATATACGATAAAAAATCATTACCTTTATCTAATTTATCCCAAGTCAAATTGTTGTTTTGCAATTGATGTTCTAGATCCAATTAAGTGGAACAGTTATTTGATTTTCAAATAATCAAGAATCACACAAAAACACTCTAGGATTGATTAACTAATTAAATAAAATTGAATGGCTAATCTATCTTTAAGCATAAAAACCATAGCTTTTACAGAAAACCACATTTAAATAAATCAAGAAATTTAATTAATCCACCACTTGACAAGTGGTGGATTAATTTTAATAAAAAATAGCTAAATGTCAAACCTTGAAAATATAAACATTAATGCACACAAATATCAAAAATTGAATCCATGCTTCAATCAATTCAAACTCAAGTCCAAATAATAATGGCATTAACTCTTCAAATTAGACATAACCTCAACCACACATCGTGATCATCATCTGATGGTCGAAATCAGTTTGAGAAATATATAAATAAAAGGGTTGTTTATCATTATAAACAAGTTTTTTTGTAAAAACTTACTCGACCAAAATCTAACAAAAGCTTCATCCATTCCTCTATTGCTTAAAATAAACATGCATAACTCAAGGGCGGGTGTCACAAGAATGACACTGCAACATTGATGTAAAATCCAAGCTCTACATCTAGGCCAAACAAACCTGTATGTCGGCAAGAGAGAGAAATTCAAAGGAAAGGTAAATTGTATTATTTGTCTTCATGCTTGTTTACCTTTTCCTTGTCCTTGCCCAATCTAAGGACATACACTTAGATTTTATGTTTTTATTTATTTTGATTTTGATTTCATACTAACGACAAAACTAACTCCCCCATACTCATGTTTACAATTATATTTTATCTTTGTGTAACGTTCAAATGATAATGTGTGCTTGGGAAGGTTTTATATAGCCTTGATATTGTTGTGAATGTTAATCTTGTCGATTAATGTTCCCAATTGTTTATGTCCCCACCTATCTTAAGGATAACTTGTATAAAACTACCTCATGTTAATGTGGAATTAACATATGTTTTATATTATTGGGATCCCATGTTGGACCAACATAGCTGTTGCACTTGATGACTTACAATGGTAATTCAAGAGGGATATTTACTGGGTCTTTGAATCATAAGTATAGGTGATGTTTTCCACTTTCTCAATAGTTTTGTTAACCAATCTAGTTGCTACCCACAAGTTGGATGTTAACATTACCTTTTCTATTATGCATGACAAAACTTTGGCCTCTAACTAGTCATCCTCAAATTTAATAGACATGTTTCTTTGAATTTGTTGATAGTACTTGTGATTGACATATTTAACAATCTAAGAATATATGCTTATTTTATAGTGTGATTTTGTTTGTTTATTGTGAACAAGTAGATTGATAGTGCAAATGTGTTATAATTATTTTGTAGTGTGATTGTATTGTTTGTCATGATCAAGTAGAATGATAACTCAAATGTGCTTTGTTCTTGAGAAATTAAGTTATGTTCAATATATTCTAATGTTGGTTCAATGCTTCTACCATTCTATATCTTTTTATGAAGTTACTTGGCTTTTAAGATTATATTTTTGGTGGAAATTGTTTCTTAAGTGATAATAATGATGAAGATTCACCAAAATACACTTTCATGTGTTTTTTGCAAAAAATAGTTTGTCCATGAAAATAGTAGGCATCCTAGGTTACCAACATAAATAATAGATCCACAATAAAATGGGATTTATTTTTTAGGAAATGCTTTTAGTAAACATGGGTCTATTTATAGCAAAAAAATTGTCTAATGAAAACTCTCAAAAAAAAATTGTTGAAAGAACTCTCATTAATGAAAAATTGAGTATTGGCTTATTTCTTGGAAAGTTGCCAACATGTGTGCCTCTAAAGTTCACATTTCATGAATAGGAATGGTAATTATTGTTTGTATAATTGATGCATGTATTTTGAAAGCTATAATACTTATTGGATCAAGGAACAAAGAAAACATTTCACTGGGTGTCTTAGTTGGATCTTGCATAGCTTCTTCTCATTTATGTTGACTACCTGCTTCTTTCTAAGTGAGATGAATTAGGATCTAGAGTCTTTTGCATCTCAAGCCATTAGAGATGAAGGATATTTTTGAAAAAAAGATAAGTCTTACAATGATCACTATGATCATCAATTGATTACAATGACCAAGCATTGTGAGCTTGGGTTTCCACACAACCAACCCACTATTGTATGGTGTGACAACTAAAGTGTCATTCACATTATCCACTATAGACACCTAAAATTAGCCACCAATAACCTTCAACAAAGCTTTAGACCAATTTCTAGCAAACATCACAATTTTGCCTAAAAATACTAAAACATGCTAAATGGTTTGAACTTATAATAAATAAGTGTTGATTTAGGCCAACGTATTCCTAAACAAGATAATGCATTTTATGGAATTGTTATTTCTTCCTACATCATTTTGAGCTAAAATGCTAAAAATGCAATTTGATGCTCTAAACCACTAAATTCCCCTAATTCAGAATCACATGATACATGCATATGTTATTTTGTGTCAATAACATCCTAAATGGGATATTGGTCTATATGCCACTAACATCGGCTTCTTATTCCACTTCAGTCAAATTTGGACCCAATAATATGACATTTAGACTATAGTTTGATATATTTGTGCACCATTTCCAAATAATTGCACTAAAAATGTTTAAATCTTACTTAGGCAAATTAAACCAAATTATGAGCTTAAGTAAGAATTCCATGGAACTTACTAAATATTTCTTTATTGGAAATTGGTTTCTAATATTTGCATCATCATGTGACATCATTTTTTTGAGATGGCTTCCATAGATCATAAATGCAACAAATATCTGATTAAGGCCTCCCATGCCTCATTAATGCTCCTTATTCTCAAATCATGATGAGAGTATTTATGGATTTTATTTACATAATTCAATTAATTCATGGCCACACATCTTCATCTTGAGATGAATGGTCATGATTGATCTAATCCCATTTGAAAATCTATAAATAGAAGGCCTCACACTCATAATTTTAAGCTCTCATAAGCCAAAGTTATAATGCACAAATAATTTCAAAATCTATTTTGATATAGTGTTATTATTCTAAAATATTGATTCAAGCTTCATAAGCCAAATCCACAAAGCCAAATGATGCCAAGAGGAAGTGGAGATAGCCAAAGCTCCATTGATGAAAACCTTTGAAGCAAAAGCCAAGAAATCCAATGAACAAATCCTTTGAAGCAATCAAGGAAGATGAGGAAAGTTTGTTATTTCTTTGCATTCTAGTTGTGTCTTCATTTGGTTTATTTACCAAGTTCCCCCTAAGATCTAGGCTTAAGGTGTTAGTTTATCAGTGTGATTTTGGATTTGATTTCATCTACTAACATGA
This sequence comes from Torreya grandis, assembly GCA_037957365.1. Classification (NCBI taxonomy): domain Eukaryota; kingdom Viridiplantae; phylum Streptophyta; class Pinopsida; order Cupressales; family Taxaceae; genus Torreya; species Torreya grandis. The sequence continues at coordinate 1,486,530 of JARHVA010000800.1, forward strand.
TACTAATCTCCCCTTATTAGATTTTTATGTTCACAAATAGCACATTCGATGGGACTCGACACATCTCACGTACAAAGAAGATCAATATGCAGGTCTTAAACTAAGATTTAGATGCTTGAAGTATTTTAAAATTGTTTTTCTAACTTTGTTTGGCTAGATTTCATTTTCATGGGTTTACATAGAGACCACCAATGGTCAAGTGTGACCATGAACAATTAGTTCTAACCACTGATGGTTGGGTTGCAAAGTAGAAACAGACATAAAACTTACATTTTGATTCTTTTTATCATACTTGTTCTTGATTTCTAGGATTGAAAAGCATTTAAACTCATCAACTAAACTTTTTTTTAGGTTTTCTTAATTTTTGGCCTAACATTTGTCTAATATAACATGTTTGTTTTTGAGGTTTTGCTTTCGAGTTCACAGGTCATCACTGACAGTCATTTTTAAATTAATGGTGATTCTACTCAACCATCAATGGTTACTGCTAATTGATCAGTGGTGGTTGCCTTAAAACTATCAATAGTTGTCTATGACTGTCGATGGTCACTATGTGTAATTTAATCCAAAACATGAGAGCTCAAATCCAAACTTCATTTGCTAACACTCAAAAGTGCTTCTAAGTAGGGGGTTACTCTCTTATTTTTGTAGTGTCAAGGCAAACATTAAATATCAATTTTCAAGATTAAATGGTTGTTAACCTTTAAATTTGGTGTTTAAAATAAAGTAGGTTAAATTCAAACATTTGAATTTTGGGTTTAAAATAAAATTGCATGATTTAGACTCACACATTTGAATTTGGATGCTTAAAAAGAATTAGGAACATTTCCTTTGGTGCTTTAAAACAAAAATTTGCTTGTTTATATTGAATGTTTTGTAGTTGTTCTTTAAAAAAATATTGCAACTTAAGGCCAAGGGTCCAAATAACATCACCAAACATTTCAATTCGGTGCTCTAAAATTGAACTCACTTCAAAGTTAAGTTTTATTTTGTTTAAGTCATTGCTTAGTTAGAATTTGTTTGAGAAAAAAAAGAATTAATGCGCGTATGCTCTCCCCCCATCCCTTATAGGGAACTTGTGGGATCAAAAGTACTATTTTAATTTCAAATTGTGCCTTAGTTCAAAGGCGTAAAAAGAATGTTGTCAAGGCTCTCCCCAAGACTTGCATGGTTTGGGTGATCTAAAAATAATTATAAAGCCTTTTTACTTAGTTTTTATTTCATGTATTTTAGATTATGAGGGGGATTTTATCATGTCCCATAAGTTATATAAGAAATATTTGACTTGAGGATTCATCTCCCAGCATCATCTTCAATCCCTCTCCATGGGGGGTTATACAAATCAAGATTACCCCACTAGGATGGTGGTTTGAGTGGTTAAACCATTTTCATTAGTAGGAGGTTAAACCTAGAACATATGATCGATATAAACATCGCACTACACTAAAAAAGTGATGGATGTAGTGGTTTTGAAATGGACTAGACATTTTCACAACAAATCGATTGACGTGGATTCAATTGACATGTTGCTTCTCTTATGTGTATGAGTAAAAATATGTACACATGGGATAAATCTAGACAATTGAAAACCAATTAGTTTTAGTCAACCCCACTTTGTTATATCTTGATAGGGTTTTAAGATAATATAATTAGTTTTTTTTTGTCATTTTATTGCTTGGTCTGTTAAAACTAAAACTTGCTTTTTAAACCATGTCTTGAATGAGTCTTGTGTCCACATTACGCCATTGTTTGAGGAGGCATTATGATATATATTTGACACCTTGATCTAACTTAGCAAACATTTGTTTCAAAATATTGAGTTAGGAACTTGATTCAGATGAATAACATTATGCTACCTAAATAATTTCAAGTTTTGTGCCTTAGAAGTCTTTGAAACATAAACATTGTTACACCTTTTGGAAGAGCTAATAACGTTACACTGCTCAAATTGTTTCAAAACACTGATCTTGTCTCGTATCCCAATCATCATTGTTTACAAAAATTACATGTTCCTTGTTGGATCTTTGTTTTAGCATTGTTATACCATTCAAATTTACCTATCTTGTTGTCATCAGAACCCTAGTTTACCTTAATTGAGTCTTTGGCTGACTTTTCCAAAGTTCAAATTCAAACATTGATTGATTTCTATTTAGGTCTTAACTCATGGGGTCGATACACATATATTTTTCTTTTGGGTTGTGTAACTTAGGTTAATCCATTACTCAAGTTTGAAAACTTTATTATTTGTTCCTTTGTTTGATCAAATTAGTCCATCTTTGAATGCCTTTTATTTAGTATTTTATACCAATCAGATCATGTTTTTATCTAGAATCAAGTGCATTATTTACACCAAAGTGTTTTAAGTTTGTTAGATTAAAAATCATTATGTTTTATTTTGAGTCTAACGTTTGATGCCAAGTTTGGCTAAAAGTCCTAGTAAAGCTTGTTTGAGCCTAGCTTTTGACTCTACATTTGGACAAAAGACCTAGAAACATTTTTTTCCCCTAGTTTATACCTATTTGGAACATCTTTGGACCTAGACTTTGGCATCTTGTTTTTAGTTCATCCACTTTACATTGTTTGTGTGAAACATTTAACGTTAGAAATTTGATGTTATACTATTTTTACCAAATCTTAGCATAAACAGTTTGGAGATACAACTCCACCTTTGACGAAGTTAGACCTAGTTGAACCTTTTTATCTTTTTAGACATAACTTAGTTTGGATAACTCTAACCCATCTTGTCATGAAATATTTTCCATTTGATTTGACCATGTCTCATTATACACGTAGTGGAGCCATGTATAATCTAGGATATGGGAACGTTAACACACAAGAGGATGTTGTTGAAGACCCTTATGGAGATGAAGTTTTTTGGGAGACTCATCCCTACCCACCTTTCAACACTCAAATAGGGTAACAAAGTCAAGATCCTTTGGCTGATTATTTAGTTAGCACACCTTCATACACAGAGCAAGACCAAGAATAGATAACTCAATATTTGGCTAGCATACCTTCGGTTGTAGAAAACATTAAAAAAAAACCATATTACGTAATCATGCCATCAGCGTATGATCCTAATAGAGTCATAGAGGTAGGGCATGACAATTTTCCACATCTACCAAGAGGACCTTATAACATGTTTTACAATTCAAAAAATGAACATGCCTCTTCTAGTAACCTTAATACCATTGTGTCGATGCCATTCAAGACCCATGTATATTTATCACATAACAAGGCCTCATGGAGGACCATTTCATTCAAATATAGATAGGGTACCATGCATATCAAAACCTATCACGTAATTTTAATCAAATGACCATGTCAAATACACCTTTTATTCAGTCACTCCCTTCAACAGTAATTTTATTTGAGTTCACAGGTCAATAAAATTAGGGTGTTGACCCACTTATGAAAAACACTTTGGTTGATAACATGTTCAATACCCCAACCATCGAGAAAGTGTCTTATGTTCCTACGTGGAATAGTGCACAAAATGTAGTGGACAATACGCAAGTAATGTCCAATCCAAACCAAAGTGGCACTAATGCACAAACACATAGTCAACAACAAAATGTGCCTTTGACTAGCACCACAAGTGGTTCTCAAACTCAAGGAGTAGGAGTTTATACACCCCAACCTCAACCAAATACTAGCTACTTCTTCTAGCACCCAATAATAAGGATTAAGTAGTCAGCCAACGACCAGTGCCATGCCACAATAGAATGTGATGAATCCTACTCATCCCCAATAGGTGATGAGTAGTATTCCACAATAGCAGGGACTATCCAATCCACCCATGCAATAGAGACAAAACATATTTCCACCTCAGTAGGGGGAAACCAATGTTCCACCTTGTCAGGTAATAATGAACATACCTCTGTCATTACAGACTAGCATGTTAATCCAAAACCAAATGATGTTTAACCAATAATGTACAAGTGGTAGTCAATGATAGACGTCAAATCTCTAACATGCATCCACTTCCCAATAGGTATTTTTGAAACAAAGAGGTTCTAATGTTTCTCAAGTGCCTATTAGGCAACATTTATCTTTCATCCAAAATGTAACACAAGTTCAAAGATAGGGTCTTGGGTCACAAGTCTCTCTCAATCAACTAGGTATGACTAGTCGACAACAGGTCCCCATTTAACCTCAAAAAACATAGTACGGCCATATACCTCCATCCTAACCATAGTACTCCCAACATCAGACCTACATACCCAACCTCAACTAAAATATCACACAACCACAAGTGCAATCTCAATAACTATACCCTAATCCACAGAACCATAATCTAACATTTCCCAATAAATGCCTCCATAATACCTTAGTCTAAGTAATCCACTTGTGACCACACATTCACCACCTCAATAGGCCAATGATCCCAATAGTATCCTCATACAGGAGCTATAAAAATGAAAGATGCAATTTCAGCCATCCAAACTAATAAACAAGTCAAAAAATTTAAGTTAGACGATGTGTGTTTTTACCCTTTCAACATGGAGTACTTATAGATACCATTTCCTCCAGGATAAAAGCCACCAAAGTTTGACAAATACAAGGGGAAAGGTAACCCCAAAGCCCATTTGATGAAATTATTTGTTGTGTGTCAACCAATGGTCTATAGTGACATCTATCTTCTATTGTTGGTTCCATGAAGCTTAGTAGGGAATGCATTGGAATGGTTCCTAAAGTTGCCTAAGAATTTAGTATTTGATTTTGACAATATTTTAGACAAGTTCATACAATACTTATCTTACAATCTCAAGCACGATATTTTGTTGGTAGACTTAACACAAGCCAAACAAAAAGTTTGTGAAAGATTCATAAGTTATTTTCAATGATGGAGAGCCCTTATAAGCTAATTCACCCACAGTCTACCAGATAAATAACTAGATGTTGTGTTTACCAAAAATCTACTAGTGAGATATCTTATAATTTGGAGTTGCAATGTGTTCACACATTTAAAGATATCATTGACAAAGGTTTACTGATTGAAATATCCCTCATTATCAAAGGGATCATTAAACTAACCTTTTCAAATCAAAGTCAAAACCAAAATTAGAACAATAGACAAAATTCACATCCAATCCAAATGTAAGCATCACAACCGACACAAGTGACTAATAATGATAGATCCAAGCAATTCAATCACAACAAGAATGTTGAAGTTAATGAAATGATGGAGTCACAACATGTCCAAACGATGGAATCACCATCTACTCAGCCTACACCACCTTTCCAGCTTACTCCTAACCAACAATCTTTTTAGCAGTCCTAACAAGCAAAATAACCTAAACCAACATAGAAAATACAACAAACACAACAAATACCTTTGCAAATCCCTCCTTCAAGATGAAATATTCTAACTCGACGTGCTTTTAGAAATCTTGGAGAGCCTATTGAGACTGTGTTTTGCAAACTTGTTGCAACTAATTTAATCATATGGCATGTTACAAAAGGGCCAATTCTTGAGGGTGTTGACATTCCAAATTGGTACATGCCAAATGAATTTTGTGAATATCATCAAGTCAACGGCCATAATTTTTTAAAATATGTGAAAAACAAACATGTGGTCAAGAATATGATTGAAAATAAAGAGGTATTATTGGATCGTGAAGCTTCTACCTCCAATTAGAACCTTGGCATCTATCAGAATCCATTTCCTTAGCATAACAACTAACAATAACAATAGTGGCTAGTGCAACATCAATAACAACAGTATCAACAACTAAGGTTGAACCAATAGAACCAACCACAAAACCAAAAATAGAACCAATAATAGAGCCAACAATGTCAAAACAATGGACAAACCCAAGGTCAGAATGGTAACAATCGATAGACCTACCATGCAATTGCACATTAATATAACATAGTTGTAGGCCATATTGCAAGAGGTTAAGTTAAAACCATTTCCATTAATCCTAGACCAAGTACCAGTCAGATAAGACTATTCTTAATCATACCCAATCAACCAAACCATTTTATAAATCCTTCCTTGACCTGGAACCACACACAGGTGAATTAGCAAGCTAGGATTTCTATGTTTGGACCTTATATTGATAACTTATTGTTACCCATGACCACATGCAAGTAGATCAACAACCAAGACTTATCCTATCTGGTCCCCCTCCACCATCACTTATTAAAAACAATTTTCCTGTATCAAATCCTGATTGTGCAATCACAACTCAATGATCAAAGATTACCATACCAGGCCCATAAACATTTGCCACTTCATCCATCATCCAACCAACTATTCTACCTTAGAACAAACCATTTACCACTATCCAAACAAAGACATTTGACATTGTGGAATAATTATAAAGATGCCAACACTAATCTTCATTTTAGATTTGTTGCATATGTCTACAATCTATAAAAACATCTTGATAGAGTTCCTTGGTCAATCCACAATTCCAAATGACATATCTCCTAACAAATTTCAAGCTTTGGTTGGATATCTAGCTCTAGCCTAACAAGTGACCTTCAATCAAAGTGATATGTCATCCCTTGGCCAACTGCACAATAATCTATTATACATCAAAGTCTATATAAAGAGGCACAAAGTGAAACATGTCCTCATAGACAATGGATCAAGTCTTAATATAGTGTCTCTAAAGTTTATCAAGCTTTTCGAGTGCACCTCAATAGATCTCTAAATAAAAATAATCACCATCAAAGCCTACGACAATGAAGAATGAGAATCACAAGGCACCATTAGCTTGCCAATTATCATTGGGCCCTTGACCCATGATACACTTGGCCATGTGTTAGATCTCTACTTGTCATATAACATGCTTTTGAAAAGACCTTGGTTACATGAAATTTGTGCAATCCCATCGACATTGCACTAGTGTATCAAGTTCTCCCATTTAGGGATGGAGGTTAATATTCCATGAGATTTGCATCCATATGAGCATTACAAACATCTTGAGGCTGAGTTCAAAAGCTACAATTACCATTTTAGCATGAATATAATCACCATGTAGGACAAAGGAAAAACCATACTTGTTGATTTACTAGAGGCCAGTTGCATTGAATCTAATACCCATGATTCCCTTTCCCACATGCCAACCCCTAAAATATTCAATCATTATACTATTTCAGATAATGGCCTAGGAGAATACTTGACCCATGATACCTTTCACATTACAAAACTTCCAAAGAACTCTGAGTCTTTTATAAGACTAAAATCCAAACCACTCATGCAATGGCAAAGAAAGAGAAAAGGCCAAATACACAGTCAAGCCCTTGTCACTTTCATACCAACCTCTAGCAAAGAAAAGGACCCTCTCAAAGGAGATTAATCATGGTTATTGTTGACTAAATTTGACGTTATAGATCAAATTTGGGAACCTATAGGTAAAAACTTGAGTTTTAAGTGTTTTTTGGGGTATAATATTATGTCATAGGATGTATTATGTCTTTTGATGTTATTCCATATCATATTAGCCTTGGTTAATTAGTATTTTAGTCTATTTATCATTTTGAGTCATTTTGGGGATCATAAATAGAGAATTTAATAGTTTTTACAACCTCTTTGAGAAATATGAATGTTCCAAGAGGTGATGACACATCTTATGTGTCCTAAGAGGTCTTAATCAGCTGACATAACTGAAAAGTGGTAGGTTCTTCATAAGAAAGGATAGTATTCTTGGGGAAAAAAAGAGTTTGACACTTGTATTGTTTGTGGAGAAGTGTGCCACATGGGAGAAGGTTTTAATATGACTCTTCAATATCCTTAGATCCATCTCAGTGCTTGACACACTTTGGAAGTGCTAAAAAAATCCCAAAACTATTTTGCTCCTTTTTCATCCTTCTAGACATACATAACTAGTCTTCAGGTTTGTACTTGGTACAGCTAGTAGAGGACGTTCCAAATAAAATGCCTTTGGAAAGTGAAATTAAACTAAAATAGATTCATTTCCATATTAATATTTCTAATAATGGTGGCCTTTTCTTTATGAACCATCCTCATGAAGTTGACTGGGTTTTTTTGCTTATTTTTTCATGCACCCTATAGGTTTGCTCCATTTTAGGAAATTTCATACAAACTAATTTCCAAGGTTGATTATATATGATTTTGTCTTCCTATTCTAATTCTCTCCATATTTTTTTTATCATTTCAAGTTGTTTTGATATGCTAATCATCTTAAGTTGCAGGATGAAACACTTTTCTGTGCAACAGATAGGTTTCCACCATTTTCAAGAGTTTCATGCTTTAATGGTGAATTAACTGAGTTTGATGGGTTCAAACTCATGTTTATGATGTTTTATTGATCTTATTTACTATTCAAACTCTTTCTCTTAGTATTCTCCATGAGAATGCAGTCATAGAACATCATATAATCGATCTACTATATGACTGTCATACCAGTCAGCTAGGGGCTTGAAAAGGAAAATCATGTTTAAATGAGTCTATTTTGGTTTGCTTTAAATAATCACAAGTTGAATGGATTTAATTTCAACATTTTAATAAGGTACATGATCATTAAAAATGAGACTCATCTTCACTGCCTAAGCACACTATCTGTTTGCTATAATTCAAACATTCACCTATAGGAGTCTTGGAGGATGATGTCATGCTATGATGGGAGCCTTTGTAGTGGTTTAAAGATTTCAAGGTGTGAGGAGTGCATTTGGGAGTTTTGAGATTGGTTCATAACTCATGAAAGGTTGCAAAGCATGCACACTGTCCAGTTTCTCCTTTACTACCTGTATACACTGAATGGTCACCTACAAGTAACCTAATAAAGAGCTAAATATCCATTTCAAGTATTGAAGCATGTGATGGAACCTTTTATTGAAATCCTATCATTGGTGTAGAATCATGGAAGACTCATTTGAGGTGTCAAGTTCGCAAATGATAGTGCAGAAACCTTCAAAGCATGAGATGATAATGTTTAGGCCCTTTATCCCTAAAAATGCAAAATAGAGTTCCTAGGGGTTTTCTTGATATCATATAACATGGTTGAGATGACCTTTGAAGAAACTAGATGAGTATACCTTGTATCCTTTAGCATAACCAAGTACCTTGCAAAATTTTAAGAACAAAGGGTTAGTGGAGAATGTTGATTGAGAGGCCTAAAGTTACCTATAAAGACACTAAACTCAGGCATTGATGTTTATAGGTTTTGATCCAAGGGAGACCTTTTTCATCCAATGTTGCACAATATACTATTCACCATATTTGAATGTTTCCAATGGTTGAAAGGAGTAATTGTGATCTAAAATCCACTTAAGCAGATGATACGTTGTATTTTGCTTCCTATACACACCTACAGTCTGCACAAATGCCTTGAGCACATTCATCTATAGCCAACATAAGGTTCAAGAAAAGAAGGTGCTTCTTTCTTGAAATATTTTAGTGTTAGTCATGTTTAGTAGTTTGGAAAGTGACTATAATCTTATTCAAAATTTTCAAGCATCTTAAGAGGCAAACATGATGATCTTTCAAATTCATCAACACCTACAAACCATCCACCTACAACTTACTTGTAGGTACCCATAGAGCTCTTAAGGTGAACTTGGAAAATCAAGATTATAAACACAAGAAACTACTATGAAAGGTTTATTATAGTCTCAAAGAATATCCAAAATATCATAACATGTTTTCGAATGCAAAATCTTCACCTACAAGGCTTGAGACTCCCACACAGTCAGTTGGAGGTGATTGAGATAGGCAATGAGATGAAGCATAACATCTACGTGTTTATTTTGCATGAGGTAAAGGAAATGAATAATGTAATACAATCATTGAAAAATCACCATGGAAACTTCAAGAGATATTCTAAACATTATTTCAAGGCCTAATTCAAACATCAACACCTATAGTTAACTGAAGATGACTAAGACAAGGCAATGAGCAATGAAGCTGATGCTTCTTAGGGTTGATGTAGTCCAAACATCAAGGAATGATTCCAATCATAGATAGATGACCATGATGCTTCAAAAAAGGCCTTAAAGCATTATTTCAATCTTGAATCATGCAAATAACACCTATAGGAGTCACTGTTGAGGAAACAACACAAAAATATAATTAGTTAAAAGCACAGTCCAAGATGAAAACATGGTTGGTAAAGGTTTATAAACATAGTGAAAACCTAGACAACGATAGTGACCACATTTTTGAAACCTTCATGACGTGTAAATAGGGGAGGAAATGGCTCAAGTGATGTAGTTAACAGTCCACATGGTCAAAATCCTACACATAGCATTTGCCTAGCAATCTGTTTTGGTTTTTTAGGCTTTTGGAAGGTCATATGAGATGACCAGGAACTAAAATTTTGTGAAAAAAGTACTTAAAATTTGAGGACAATTATAAAACATTAAATTTTTTTAGAGAATAGGGGAAGTACCCTCTATTTTGTGCATAAACTTGCAATTTTGGAAAAAGGAGATAAAAGGGTGGACAAGAAGTTATTTGGACCTTGAGGAGAGGTGTGTGGAGTTGAATTGCACCTATTACAAGATTAAAAATCTTGAATATAAGGAATAATCCCATCTTGGAGGTCTAAACTTATAAATTTGTAGACATGCTTACTGAGCATGGTGAGGCCTAGAGCCCAAATGAAAGGTTAGATTCATTTCTAATCTTAACTGGGCACTCTAATGGATTGAACCATGTTCCTATGGTAACATTAGATGTGTTCAAGCTTATGGAATGAAAATAATTCCAATTGTATGGCCTAGACCCTCAAAATTTTAGTCAAACCTACTTGGGCATGGTTAGGCCTAGAAGCCAAAAGGAGAATCATGGTCACTTCCACTTTGAGATGAGCCTTCTACCCTATTGAAACAGTTTTATATGATGGATAAATATGTGTTCAATCTCTTGAAGGGCAGATAAGTTGTAGGGTAATCCATATTTGGACCAAAGACAACTCAGATTGTGAAAAATGTGAAAACAAGTTCGATAGGATAGATTTGGAAGCTCACATTTGTCTTGATGATTTGCATGGAGGCCAAAGATGTTTAGAGGTGTTAGTAGGGGTCCTCAAAAACATTATTATGGAATTTGTTTTGAGGTTGAATGTAAGGTTTTTATGAACAAATCCTAAGAGGTCAAAATAGGCCTAAACCCTCTTATAACCTTGCCAGTGACCAATTTGAGGAAATGGAGTTGGAAAGCTAAGTTGATGGAATAGTTTGTCCATAACAAGGATTGGAGATTGTAGAAGAATCTTTCAGCGTCATCCCCACCCATTTTAGTTGTATGTAATTGTATGGACAAGATGCAAAATAGGGTACTTTTGACTATTTTGTGTGTTTTGTAGGTTCTAGGAGTCTGAAGATGAAACCAACTTTGGAAGAAGGATTAGGACTTGGGATAACCCCTCATGTCCATTTTATTATTCAAAACAACTCCTAGGTGTTCAAACAAACTACTTCATCTTAGTCAGTCAAGATTGGCGTAGTGACCAAGCTAGTGAGAAGGGTGAAAAACTTTAAGTGAGCTGATTTTAAGGTGTGCTTAATGCCTTTAAGGCCAAGAAGGGTCTTTCCAAGTGTCATCCACTTCCACCCATGGATTTTCATGTAAAAATGATGCTTTTTTTGAAGCCAAGTGTGCACGGTGCATGAAAGAAGAGTTTCTTAGAGTGCAGGGAGTGATAGCTCCTTTCCAGATGATTTTAGATGACCAGGCCTATAACCAATACATGGAGAGACATGTATGAAAGCCTTACCCTTCATTCCAATTATTATCCTTGTTTCTAATCAGTTTTGGGACATTCAAACAGGTCCAAATCATGAAGATAATTTTTTGAGCCAGAATGAGAACTTTTATGCCACTTTGCAAGAGTTTCATGACTTAGAGAGCCACTTGTTCCTTCTAACCTTACATGGTTCATACCACATCCTCTTCTCATGCACAAGTAATTGATTCTCTTAGCTTGACAAGTGTCCTTGTGACCCTTAGACTTCTCTCTTCTCCTCTCTCTCTCTCTCTCAAGTTTTATAATAACTAGCTATTTTGGCCATTGTAACTTATGCTCCACCTGAGTATGGAGAAGCCCTGCTCATTTGCATACTATTTGATGAATAACAATACTAATTTTTACCTCTTCATGACTATTCATAATGGTTTTTACTTTAATGTTGGATCTTGTTAGTGAAGACTATAGATTCCTTAGCATGTCTCATTCTTTCATCCTATTTGCAATTGGAAAGCTTCTTCTTGCAGGGCATGTGAAGTGTTCGAGGAAGTATCAAGGTTGAGTGAGTTAGTATATTTAGTATTATCATTCAAAGCCCCTTGTCTAGTCCTCATAGCCTAAACATTCATCCATAACCTCATAATGTAATATTGATGTGCGAAGATGTAGATTGGAGAAGTGTATGTTTGGTTAGTCTCTTGGTTTCATGTGTAACATGCAGTTGGTTGGTAATCATCAATCAATTTGGTGTATCACCTCCCTTAGAATAGTTTTTTTTAGTTTTCTCTCTCCCTTTTCTCCCCTAAAACTTTAGGTGTAGTAGTGATCTAAAGTGGTACATCAAGGGAGCTAACCCTATCTAGAGATTCACCTCATCCTTAAATTCACCCACAGCCTATAGGTGTTTTAATTGTACCACTTGGATGAGGAGAGCTGAGACATATCCTCAAAGGGTGAAAATCTAAGTAACAATAATTATATAATGACAAATTGGTTGATTGTTATAAGAATTTCAAATATCCCATTCCTAATCGGTTTATGGAAAACTAAGACTATGAAGGAGGAGGCCTCGAGCTAAATCGATAAGGAACACTTGAGCCAATTCCTATGACTAAGTAAAAAGGAACCTATAGACTTGGATTTAAACTGCTTGGGGGTGACCCCATGTATCTTATTCAAGTTCCATCGCTAACGATTAGTGATGATGATGCTGACAACAAAGCATAGTCTGATCATAACCAATTCGATGACTTATCCCAAATCAAACCTACTTGACCATAATGCCATTTTTACCTTTCAACCAATCATTCATCATAATCCACTACCATTATATTATCCCAAATTGATAGACTAGGACCAACAAGAATCCAATGCGTCAATTAATGAGTTTTAGAATGATGAAGCTTTTTGTGATTTTCTAGGCCTTAGAGATGATATTCCATTGGGAGATCATAAATTCAGATTCTCAATCAAATTGGTCTTGAAGCCTATTTTGGAGAGCAGGTGAACAACCTTGGCCAAAAGCAAATAAATAAAACATTGAGGTCCCAAAGTGAAAACCTCTTTAAGGCACTTTCTAACCAAGAAAAAAGAAAAGATAAAGGCCAGTCTAGTGGTGAAAACCTGTTTCAGGTGCCACTAGATGGGGGTGTTCAACCTTATTCAAATTTAGACGAGGAGACCACCAATGACGAACTTGTATATGGGTCTGAGTGTAGTTTTGAAAAAGAGCAAACTTTTGAACACATCATCCAGGTTCACAACAATGAAAAACCTATTTATGGATCTGAATTCAGTCTTGAAGAACAATAAGCCTTCGATCGAATCATACAAGAGTTTCAAATTGTTTTTGTTACATGTCCATATCTACCCTTGGGGGATTCTGATTCATCATGTGTAAGAGAACTTGAAGAGCCAGTCCTAATAGAGGACTTTGACATAGCCAAATAGTTCAAATCTTTGCCCACTATTCTTGAAGATGGTTCGACCTTTCTAGTGGAAGACACAACAAAGATAAATATAGGGTCACCAGATGACTCAAAGTGGATTAAATTAGGCACATCTCTCACTAAGAAGGAGCGTGAAGTCTTAACAACCCTATTGAGAGAATTTATAGATATATTTGCATGGGCATATTCTGACATCTCTAGTTAAAAGCTCGCCTTGGTTGTTCATCACCTTGTGGTACATCCTGATACCAAACTAGTGAAGCAAAAATTATGAAAAATGCATCATCGCATTGATGTATTAGTCAAGAAAGTGTTGGAGAAGCTCTTAGAAGTGATATGTATTAGACTGACTATTCTGAATTGATTTCCAATGTAGTGCTAGTTAGTAAAAAATTGAAAGGAATCAGAATATGTACTGATTTAGGGACATTAACAAAGTTTTCCCAAAGGATGACTTTCCATTACCAAACATTGACATGATAGTCGACTCCACAACAGGCTATGAGATGCTTTCACTAATAGACGGTTTCTCAGGGTACAATCAGATCAAAATAGCACTAGAAGACCAACACAAAAAGACATGGGGAACATTTGGTTATGAGGTTATGTCGTTTGGCCTTAAAAATAGAGGGGCCACCTATCAAAGAGACATGACAGTATATTTCATGATATGATGCATGACATTGTTGAGGATTATGTCGACGACATATTAGACAAATCAAAGATTAGAGTTGATCATCCAACAACATTGAGGAGGATATTTGAGCAACTATGTGAATATAAAGTTAGACTCAAACCCCCAAAATGTGTTTTTGGCCTTACTTTTGACAAATTGTTGGGATTCAGTGTGTCTCATAGGGGCATAAAAGTCGATCCAACCCAAGTACGAGCCATAATAGAGATGTCACCACCGACCCATCTGAAATAATGTTGTAATTTACAGAGCAAGATCCAATCCATGAGACGCTTCATATCTCAATTGGTCGACAAGTGCCATCCATTTACACACCTAATAAAGAAAGGTATGACATTTCTTTGGGATGATGATTGTCAAAAAACTTTTCAATAGCTAAAGGACTATTTTGCAAATCCACCAGTTTTGTTACCACCTGTGCCGAGAAAACTGTTCTTGATATATCAACAACAAATCAAGCCCTGGGGCCACTTCTAGCTCAACACAATGACAATGAAAAAGAGCATGCAGTGTACTATTTAAGCCGTACATTCATCACGTATGAACACAATTATACGCCCATAGAAAAAGCATGTTTAGCCATGGTCTTTACAGCTCAAAATTTGCGACAATACATGCTGAAAAATAAGACCATGGGCATTTCAAAAGTAGATCTGCTCAAGTATCTATTATCTAAAACAATGCTACAAGGTCACATTTCCAAATGGATCATGCTTCTCAGTGAGTTTGAGACAGAATATGTGAACCAGAAAGCCATCAAGGGACAAGTTCTTGCAGATTAGCTCATTAAAGCTCCCTTTATAGATATAGAGCCACTCACGTTTCAATTTCTTGATGAATCCATAATGACCATCATTGGAATGCCTCTTAAGGAGCAGCAGTAGAAGCTGTATTTTGATGGTTCATTCACAACACATGGATCAGGGGTAGGCATGTTGTTTATCACTCCACAAGGGGATTTAAACTCTAAGTCATTCAGAATCAACTTTTCTTGTACCAATAACATGGCCCAATATGAAGCACTCATGGCAGGGCTTCGATAGGGAGTACAATAGAACATACATCATCTAAAATTTTATGGTGATTCATAATTAATCATCAATTAGGTCACAGACCACTTTCAAACAAAAAATGACAAGTTGGTTCCCTACAAGGTTGTGGTTGACACTCTAAAGCAATAGATTGTTGACATTCAATTTGAACATATACCAAGGGCAAGAAATAGAACAACAGATGAAATGGATACCATTGGGTCACTCATTCGACATATAGAGATGACAAAAGACTACCAATTTCTTGTTAAAAATCTCACAGTGTCAACACATGAACCTTCAACTGTCGCAATGATCTATGATATTATTGGTCCTAGCTCTACTTGGTATTCAAACTTGTACACTTACCTCCATGACTAAATTTTTACACCAGACTTATCTCGAAAACAAACCAAAGCCTTCATCCACAATGCCCAACGTTATACCTTACTCAGACCAAACCTATACCGTTGTAGCTTTGATGGAACTCTACTTCATTGTTTATCTTCGGTATAATCTTTACTAGCATTACGGAAAGTTCATGAAAGGTATTTGGAGCCCACATCAGTGGGGTAGTCTTGTCCAAAAATCTCCTTTGTACTAGTTATTATTGGTCAATGATGGATGCAGATGCAACTGCATATGTCAAGAGATGTGATAAATGTCAACGACATGCTAATCTGATTCATGTCCCAGCGAAGACTTTGAAACCAATGTTGAAACCATGGTTATTTTCTATATGGGGCCTCGATCTCATTGGGAAGATAAACCCCACCTCATCAGATGACCATAAACACATTCTCACTGCCACAAAATATTTCACTAAGTGGGTTGAAGCTATACCCCTCACGTGATTGGAAAGCAGATTTTCAAATTCATATTCAACTATCTTATTTATCGTTACGGTATCTCTTCTAACATTATATCTGATAATGGAGGCTCATTCAAGAACAAAGATGTCAAAAAATATGTACCGAATACAACATTACACAATATTTATCCACAGCATATTACCCTCAAGGTAATGGCCAGTTCAAAGCATCAAACAAAACCATTATCAACATTCTCAAAAATATTGTCAATGATGCCAGTCGTGATTGGCACTTTCATATATTTCGTGCCCTCTGGACCTATCATACCAATCACTGCACCCCAACATGAGCCACTCCATACTCACTTGTTTATGGTACTAAAGTCATTCTTCCTATTGAGGTGAAGTTACCATCATTACGCATCTCTTTAAAACATGTTTTGGATGATGAAGACTATCGAGTAGCTCACCTGCAAGAACTAGAGTTACTTGATGAGAAATGCATGGATGCAGTGAACCACTTGCATGCATATCAGAACCGACTCTGTGGCCAATAAAATCGACGTATGAAACATAGAACATTTAAGCTTGGTGATCTTGTCCTCAAAGAGAACCAAAAGAACACCACGACTGAAAAGAAGCATAAAGGCAAATTCAAACCCAACTAGGTAGGTCCTTTCATCATTATTGCAGACTATGGCACTGAAGCATATAGACTCGCCATACCAGATGGAGATGAACTTGATGAGCTAATGAACATTATACACCTCAAGCAGTACTACGCTTGAGTGATATGATGTATTATCTATGAGGACCATTTCATGTTGTACTATATTATTGACTTTCCCCTTTGTACTATGCCATTCTACCATTCTATCACTTTGTCATTTCGTCATTCCATTCTACCATAAATTTTCTATCAACCACCCTATTTTGACACTCCCTACCTAGATCGTTTGACCTTGGTTCATCCATTGGTTCCACTTTCACGACGAATAATCAGATCAGTTTCAGTAATTGTTTCAACAATTTCAGATAAAGGCAATATTTTGGAGCAGTATGACAGAAGTTTTGATAGTTGCATCCTTCATTTGTTGTTTCCTTCTTATCATGTTTTGTTTATATGAGCCTGATATATCTACCTACATGGGCAAATTAGTGTTTCACTAGTCTTGCTACTAATTATAACCACCTATGAGCAAATTAATATCATTGATCTATGTCGTTTCCTAGTTCTAACAATTTATAGGCAAACCAGAGGTAACATTTATTTATTGGGCCTTGACATACCAACTTGTCATTCCTATGTCGTACTGTGTCATTATGCCAACTGTACCTGTTTTGTTTGAATTGGATGCTACACTAGTCAGATTCCTCTTCTATAAGGTGGAACTATTGTGACTTAGGGCAATTTTAGGACTATGTGGGTTGTGTTTGATTCGTGTTGAGGTCATCTCATTCCCTTATTTTTCTTTTATTCTCCCATCTCGTTTGTTTGTTAAGTTGTCGCCTATTTTTTAGGGCAATGTTCATTGCATTATTTGCTTTTGTTTGTTTATTATTTGTGTCCCTGTTTGCTTTTAGTATTTTTTCCTTGATTTAGTCTATGTGTGTTTATTGGATGATTCCTTAAACACTATTCTTGAATCAATCCATATTCATACGTCAACAGTGTCATCATGGTCTTTATCATTGGTGCATTGTTTACCTTTGAGTATTAGATCCCGAGAGTTAGTCCTTGTGCATATTTCGACCAAATCTTTATACTGTTCTATCATGATGCCTACCATCACGTGCTATAGCAAAAATCAACTTCAAGAAGTCCACCATCAATGACAGTGTCAACATCTCCTCAGCGCCAGCACCAGTAACAATTTCGAGCCAATCCAAATCATAACCCAAACATAGTAATTAAATAACGAAAGAATTTCAACCTTTGTTAGTTCGAACGAGCATCACCCTACTAGCAAGTTGTCCCAATTCATCTTTATCTTCTATCTCAAGTTACCATCATCATATTTCCAATCATAAGCGATCGATCATGTTTGCCATAATCGAGGCCCAATGATTATAACTACCTATGGGCAAATCATTGTATATCGTCCCACCTGCATTCTCAATGATTATAACCACTTTTAAGCAAATCATTTTGTTGTCATCAATTATAATCATTTGCTTTTTTTTGTCCATATAGGGCATGTTTTATCTTGTTTGTCCTAACTATGACATCTTCATCTTCTCAATGATTATAACCGCCTTTGGGCAAATTATTGTGTTATCATACCATGTTGCCACTATCGGGGTACAATGCTTATAACTGTCTTTGGACAAACCATTATACACCATCCCACTTGCATTCTCAATGCTTTTGACCAACTTTGACCAAATCATTGTGTTATCATCCCATCATTTCATTTATTTGGTCCCCTCGTCTTGCTTCTTTCTTTTGAAGGACTATTTGTCAACCCTTTTGCCCACTGTTCCCTCGAGGGGCATACACAATTCATTCATTGCCATTGAAGTTGTAAAGTATGCATGACCTTTTCTTTCTTTGAGAAGACGTTACTGTGCATATAGCTTGTAATGCCTTCCAAAACATGGGCAAACTGTAGACACCTAAAAGTAGCCACTGATAACCTCCAATCAAGCTTCCAACCAATTTCTAGCAAACATCACAATTTGACTTAAGAACACTAAAACACACTAAATGGTTCAAACTTGTCATATACAAGTGCCAATTTAGGCCAAAGTATTCCTAAAGAAGGTAATGCATTTTATGAAATTGTTAGTTCTTTTCGAATCATTTCGAGTTAAAATGCCAAAAACACAATTTAACGCTCTAAACCATTAAATTCCCCTAATTTAGAAGCACATGACACATGCATGTGTTATTTTATGTCGACAACGCCCTGAATGGGATATAGGTATGCAACTAACATTGGCTTCTAATTCCACTCTAATCAAATTTCGACGCAATAATGACATTTAGACCAGTTTGATTAATTTGTGCACCAATTTTCAAAAAATTACACTAAAAATATTTAAATCTTACCTAGACAAATTAAACCAAATTATGAGTTTAAGTAAAAATTTCATGAAACTTATTGAATATTTCTTTATTAAAAATTGGTTTCTAATATTTGCATCATTATGTGACATCATTTTTTGAGGTGGCTTCCATATGTCATAAATGCAACAAATATCTGATTAAGCCCTCTCATGTCTCATTAATGCCCCTTATTTCCAAATCATGATGAGAGTATTTATGGATTTTATTTACATAATTATATTAATTCATGGCCACACATATTTATTTTGAGATGAACGGTCATAGTTGATCCAAGTCCATTTGAAAAATATATAAATAAAATGCCTCACACTCAAAATTTTAAGCTCTCATAAACCAAAGTTATAATGCACAAAAATTTTCAAAAGCTATTTTGATTAAGTGTTATTATGCCAAAATATTGAGTCAAGCTTCACAAGTCAAAGACACAAAGCCAAATGATGCCAAAAGGAGGTGGAGATAGCCAAAGCTCCATTGATGACGACCTTTGAAGCGCAAGTTGAACAAGCCAACGAACAAATCCTTTGAAGCAATCAAGGAAAGTGAAGAAAGTTTGTTATTTCTTTGCATTTTAGTTGTGTCTTCATTTGGTTTATTCACCAAGCTCCCCCCCTAAGATATATATTTAAGGTGTTAGTTTATTAGTGTGTTTTTGGATTTGATTTCATCTACTAACACGATACTAATCTCCCCTTGTTGGATTCCTATGTTCACATCCACAACTCAAGTAAAGAACAATGGACCAAACACGATGAGATCCATATGCATCATGTACAACTTTTCAAAATCAAGGCATTGACTTGATAAATTTTCTTGTAGTAAAGATCAAGTTGCAAATATCTTCAAAAAGTCTTTAACTGAGGCTTAAGCATTTTCATTTAAGATTTTTATTAGGAATGAAGTTGTTATTAAAAGGGTCTAGTATGTAATTCCACCTCCCTTCCCCTCTTTCCCAAGTCAATCTTATCCATAGATTCCACTATTCAATTATCTCCTCTTGAATCATTTTGATTTATCTTGTAAACATCTAGATAAGTTCTCTTGAATTTATATTTAAATGTAAGTTTCACTTGACCTACATAATCTTGGGTGGAATGATTAGTAATGTCAATACCACCTCCAAGATTTTGTTATACCCAAAATCATGTGGGCCCAATATGAATAACTTGTTCTATTGTTCATCATGTAATGGGCCATGATGCCGGTTGTGACAAAGATGGACCAATAAGAATCAAAAAACCAATTTCTTAGTGTATTATAGCATAAGTCAAGATAAGAAAAACCAATAGTTTCCCTCGTAGAAGAATTTGCATTGATGGAGTTACTGAAGTATATTTATGACAACATCTTCTCTACATTCACACTATCACAAGAATGTGAACTTGGCTCGAGGTCATGTGTGCGAGCATTTCCTTTAAGTACATGTCTCTCTAATAAATCCATCATATTCACCACATAATGAAATTGTTTCTTGTGATAATGTCCAAATGGCTTTTAAAGAGCATGATTTCTTAAGAAACATTTTTAGAGTCCTAAGAAATAGACCAAATGGGTCAAGAAACAAATAAGGCAGGGGAATTTGTTTTGTCCCCATCAAAAACATGATATTAGCCATAAAATTGTCTATTAACATAACTTGAAGCCATGGTTACAATTAACAAATATTTTTAATTGAAATAAATAATTATATGAAAAAATACAATGCAATATATTTGGGGTAGCTAAATAGTTCAAAAAAACGTTTCGTGGGAAAATACTTTTATATAAAATACATGTTTGGCCAAATGTTGTGAAAATTCGTGAAATGCAAGTAATTTAATGACTATACCAAAAAATATTTCACATTTAGTAATATTAAAAATTAACCCTCTGAGATTTCCACAGTAAAACATTTTCTCTTTGTTCATATCTAGCATCAACTGTGTTAACACTTCTATTTCCAGCATTTCAGGTTTAACTTCTAGACCCCTCTTACAAAAACAAAGAGGGGTCCAGAAGTCGGAAATAAAAATTTCAACACAATAGATTCCAGATAAAAGCAAAGGGAAATATAGTTTTTTTTCCCAACATTTGATCATAGGCCAAAACTTTATCAAATGATCTTGCCTAGGAGTATTACATAATATGGAATGATTCAATATAAACTTTCTACTATAATCAGAATTGTCTTCTTACGGTGTTCTGCTTTTCAGTGCCATTCAAAGATCCCACTATTTTACACTGTCGACTCTGGCTATTTAATATAATGCAGAGCAACATTGAAAAGATTGTGTATGAAGAACTGTACAACATCCAAATGTCATGATCGAAAAATAGACATCAAATCAATGTTTAGAATGAAATTTCACAATTTGACAATGATTAAACTTTAACATACTCCAAGTGATCATAGACTCGCCTATTAAACATTTTGTATTTTTAGTGTGTTATGCAAGTTATTCAGCATAATGTTCGATAATCGAACTTTGTAAATGACAAGGATGAAAGAGCTAAATCACCAGTTAGTTTCTTGAAAAGATGCAAACAAAAACAAAAGAACCTAGCAAATTATGTACATCTTGAAAGAAGCAAATTTGCATTAAAAGTTTGTGCATCAACTAACCACCAGCATTAAAACTTGAATCAACTTGGCCCTCCCATCCAGAAAAATGTATAAGAAAGGTTTTTCAGAGTGCTCTCAAAATAGTCTAATAGTGGCTGCATCAGTCACTCAGCATTATGTTGCCGAATTTGGGCTATGCATGCTAAGAAGATGTATGAGATGCTTGTGAAACATGAAAAATTGTGAAAAAAAGGCTAAACATGATAAAGTTATTAGTTATGGGATAAATTCAGTCGTAGGCTCCAAGATTTAGAATTGTTTTATAGAATAGGTTTACAAGGTTATATGCCAGCATGGAAATAAGTTTCGATAGAACTTAGTTGGAAGCTCATAAAAGCAAACTTTATAAGGTCCAATATCCCTTCCATGATTCTTTACACGGTTAGATGGTAAGATTATACAATGAGGAACAGATGAAACACCCACTCTTGGTTTGAAAGAGGGGGGCTGTGCTTCAACCAGAAACCTTTTAGGACTTTTATGGAAAACACAGTGTGAGACCATATGGCATATTTCATAAAGTAAGCGCATGGAAGACTACAACACTTGGAAAAATTCCCACATTTAACACTGATTAATGTTCAAGGACAACTTATTTCCAAGAAATAGATTGCAGTGTGACCTTTTCGAATTTACATATTAATAAGACAGAGCCATTGTCCAGGGAAGATCACTATGTGAAACATCATTTAAGGGACGCAATTAAAATTGACCAACATAAGAATAATATCAACATAGATGATGGTTGGA
The DNA here is from genome assembly GCA_037957365.1 of Torreya grandis. Taxonomy (NCBI): domain Eukaryota; kingdom Viridiplantae; phylum Streptophyta; class Pinopsida; order Cupressales; family Taxaceae; genus Torreya; species Torreya grandis. The sequence goes on from JARHVA010000800.1 coordinate 1,509,097, forward strand.
AATTGAGCAAAACATGGGGACCTATCATCCGTAGCATTAATAAAAATAAGATTGGTCATGACAATGAAAATATGAATGATTGCTATAAAATGGCCAATATGTCATCCTATATTACAAGAACACCACTGTAATTGGCACATACAGAAGAGAACAATCCAGATACCCATTAGATGATCGAGCATGAAGAGGGGTCTAGAAGATAGATCCGAAACATCAGAAATAAAATAGGATATAGCACAGTTGATTCCAGATATAGGTATGAAATTGATGAAATTTGTTACCCTTAATATTATCTCTAACTCAAATGTATCTTGCTTACACGGCCAATTAGGTGGGCTGAGAATCTCACATCTTTCAGAATCAACCCCAATTTGTGCAGGCTGGGAGGGAAAAAACTATGAATTGGATTGCTCAATTCTGAAAGCTATATACAATGAATGAAAATATGCAAGGATAGAGAGGAAATAAATGCATTAGATCCAGGCTTCAATACTATTTTTATCACATCTACATTTGGTTGTTAAACTTAATATTAGTGTAGCGCTTCAAATTTTAATGCAGGTAACTATAATAAACAGTAGTAATACAGCTTTAATACATGATGCAGGTAACTGTAACAAACTATAATAATACTCCAAGAAAGAGAAACTATACTAGTCTCCAAAAGAGCTCTTTGGATCCATTTATTAACTGAAGGAAACAGTGATATTTCACCTGCTTTAATAATATTGCAAAAGTTAAAACAAGTTTGTTTTGAACTGTTTGGTATTAACTATCTAAGCATTATCACTTCCAGAAGTTTAAGGTCAAAACAAAAGACCGGAATATCATCCAATACATCAGTTATTCAAACAATACGCTCAATAAACTTAAAATAACTATTACTGAGGGCTCAAACTATGCCTACACCATTCAAATTACATCACGAGCAACAAATGACTTAAATTGCCTTCTAAATTGGCATGGATTTTGCTTACTGATCAGCTTAAAATGTGTGTTTGGCCCTGAGGGGGTGCCCACATGTGTGCGTGTGTGAGAGAGAGCGAGCATGTGCATTTGTATAAGCATCTGGATTATATATTAACACACTTGAAAACTCTCTATTCCTTAAGAGCTCCAAGATGAAAGAAATGAACTTCCATCTGCATGTAATTATGATGTGGTGGGCACCATCTATAAATACAGAAATAGAACACTCCATGCTAATAACTAGTCTTGATAGCCTGCCCTGAAGCGCTACTTCAAACAGCAGAAATTATTTACAGCAAGTTACAGTGAGTAACCAAGTTTTGGGTTTTGCTCTAGAAATAGCACAATAATGAAAACACAAAATCCATAGTGGTTAGTTGACCCAAAGAGCTTCGATTGCTTGAATTCAAATTTTCAGCAGTCTAAACCAAGCAGATTTTTGAGCTGAAAAATCAAAATGTGCAGAGATGAATGAAAGCCTAAAGATAAACCTAACTGAATAACTGCAAAATGATCAGAGAAAATCTGAGAACATAGTAAAAGCCCATAAAATATTGACTGACAGATTCAGAGATCAAGTACAAAATAAGTTTGTGACTATATGTTGGCAAGGAATGCAGAATTTTCTGAAACTTCAAAAAAAATTACATCATGTCTCCCAAAATTCCGTGTGAGGAGATAATAGGGAAACACATACTGCAATGGTAATATTGTCTATCTATCTACAAATGTTGTGAATTCTCGGTTATGTAAGGTCGGGAAGACATCTTGGTAAAATAGGGTTGCAGGCTGTTTGGGAGTTAGATACTAAATCTCTTGAGATTAATTGTGTGCAACGGAAGGTTGCTCAACGCTGAATCTTATCACTGGAAAATGGAAGTGTGCCGAATTTCTCAAGATAAGTCTGCTAAACATCAGGAAAGTTCAGTCCTACTGCAAAATTATCTAATGGGGAAAGAGCCTAGAGGGTGAGAAGCCCAAAGCAGTGTGTTAAGTGGGTCCCCTTGCCTTGTAATTCTTAGCAAAAATACATGAGGAAAAACCGTCATTAGGGTAATGACAACCCATGGAGGTCATCTTGAGATGACTGAAACACACAATTAAAATTCCACAAAAAATAATAATATGAATATCTTTAGTACTTTTATCCACATGCCTTTCAAAGATCATCCAAAATGTTGAAAAAACAACACTCCAGATCTTCTTGAAATCAATTAGTGTCAGAACTTAGGATCATTGAAATGAGTTTTGAAATTAAAACCTGGACTTCAAATATCAACTGATACTCGGAAGATTAACTTAAATACACTAACAAAAAATTGAAAACTCGGGAGGCTCATATTTAGTTTAAACAGTGGAAGAAAACAAAAATAAATACTTGGTTAGACTATGCAAAACGAGGAAACTTATAATCAACAAAAGTTCAATTGAGCAATCTTGCCTATTCAATAACGCATTTAGAATTTATTCCTTTCCTGTATACCAAACTTGATGAAAAATTTCTTTTGGCTACAACTTAACAGGTCAGCCAGACTACATTGGATGTCCTTCTGTTTCAGTTGCTTGTGCCGGAACTCTATTCTCTTCTTCAAACCATATCGGAAGAAATCAGGATACTCTGCCACTTCCTCAATCCTTCTCCCCATAATCTCCACCAAGAAGCTGATCTTGGGCTGCAGTGATGTCTTAATGCTTTTAGTCAAAACAGGAGGAAACCCAGAAATAATCCTACTTGTCTGACTGCTGCTAAAGCCCGACATCCTCAAAAAATCCACATTAGGCCTCAAAACTCTCTCCACATCCCTACATAAAATCTCAGGGAAATGAACTGCGATTCCCCTCAAATCCTCATTGTTGAGACCCAATTTACTCAAGAATTCCAATGTGGGTTTAAGCCTGCCTTCCACACTGTACCCCATAACATGTGGGCTCCTAACCAGGACTTTACCAAGGTCACCACCATCCTTACTCAATCCTAAGCCAAGAAAGAACTCTACTACAGGTTGAAGCTTTCTCTCAATGCTATAGCTCATTAATCTGGGGTTAACCAAAACTAACCTACCAACCTGCTTCTCTCTCACTCCCACAGTCTGGAAAAATGCAATCAATGGGCAGAGTTTCTCTTCAACACTGTGAGAAAGTATATGTGGGAACCTCATTATAGCCAATGCAATCTCATTGGGTTTAGTCCCCAAGGTTGTAAGGCATTGAACCATGGGTTGAACTTTCTCATATAAACCTAAAATCAGGAGTTTGGGACATTTACATACCACTGAGGGCAGTTTCCTGGGTGGTATACCAATCTCTTGTAGATAATTCCAGTTGGGCTTTGCCCTTTCCTCCACATTGGTGAGTTCAAGCTTTCTACACTTTGTTATCATCTTGGATATTGTGGTATCATCTAATCCTTTTTCCTTAAGAAATTCAACTACATTCTGATTTTTAATACTGCACACTGCCATTTAGCATGCAATGTAGGTGTCACTTAACAGTACCCTTTTTTGTTTATGTTATTAAATCTGAAACTGAACCAAGTATTGAATGCAACATATTGGCAATCATAAAATATTATTTCAGTGAAACTCACCTCTGGTATGTATCTGAACACCCCTGTTTTATTGGACCCAATTCAGATTTCAGATAGACCAGCCCTGAGCCCCATCAAAGAAACATTCGGATAAAATTTCCCAAGACAGAATTGCGATCAACCACGAAAACACAAGCGGATAAGACTCTTCAAAATGAGAGTTCCATCGACCTAGCTTAAAGTGGACTTCTTATAATTATAGAAGGGAAATCTTTACTTATGAAGAGTGAATTTATTTGAAGTGAGAGTGGAGGTCTGAGTGGTCTTGTAAGTTGAAAGTTAAATTGGAGAGTTTAATGAAGGTGTCTAGTGGATTTTAAAAGGATTTTATTTTAATTTTTAATTTTTTATGTTTGGTATAAAGTTTTTGAAAAATAAATAGAAAAGTTTATTTTATATTTTTATTGATCATGTAGATATTAAAATTTGGTATTTGACAATTGACAATATCAATCTTAACTTACATTTTTTCTATAACACTTATCCCACATGAATTATGCATCTCCAAACAATGTTCACTCGTCATTTCTCTACACCTCTATAATAGTTATAACCTAGATCCACTTTAAGTTACTATCAATGGCAAACAAGAACATTCAAGTTTGTGTTAAATTAGTGAAATATCCTACCCATACATTTCCAGCATGCCATGTCAGCGTTTCTATCTTCCAGACAGTAACGTCAGACTCATATAATAATGTCAACATTATTGTCTTGAATTTGATTTTACCGTCCTTCATTGAGCAAAGACTATTTTGCAAACCCTTCCCATAGGTCGGCCCATTCACCTATTGTGTCAATGGCACAAAAAATTGCTCAAATGAGCACATATAAATACAAATCAAGGTCAAACATATATATACATATATATATATATACATATATACATATATCTATATATCTATACATATATACATATATATATACATATATATATATATATATATATATATACATACATATATATATATATGTATATATATGTGTATATGTATATATATATGTATATATGTATATATATATATATATATATATATATATATATATGTATATATGTATATATGTATATATATATATATATATATATATGTATATATATATATATATATATATATATATATATATATATATATATATATTGCACATTGAGAAAATCCACCCCATTCTTCTCAAATTGCAAATCAATCACTAAGAGCAGTGTTCAAAAAAGTTTGAAACACACCGAGCTAGGTCAAGTGCTAATATTGTCAAAAATCAAAGCTAGATTTCTAGGTGCATCCATATAGTGAAAGAGCACAATTGCACATTCAAACTAAGGGGAAAAACTACGTGTAGCTTGACTTCCCTCTTCAAAGTATTATATATGTAAGCAACAGTCAATCATCAATGATGGTGATTGCGATTAGCTTAGCTTAATTACACTTCCTCACTTTTTACATGTTTCATCAATCATAGGTGGACCTAGGATTTCAAGGAGAAGATAGCTAATTATGGAGTTGTGTGTGTAGTCAAGCGTCACAGATTGCACATATAGAGATATAACAGACATGCATGTCACATTGTACGATCATAGAGAGACAAATCTACCTAGGACAATAACATTCACCTCAGTGATTATCGCCGACATTTTTATCCAGCCCTGATGATACTAATCATATGCACATAGATATAGAGTTTTGTTGTACTCAACATACCCCCATTCTTTTTTGGAATAGGGACCCACCATGCCTTGTAAAAGTCCAAGCCTTTTTTTGAGGTCTTTATTCTAAGAGCTATTATGCATCGCATCTAAATTTTGCCATCTAAAAAATACAAGCGAATGTGTTTTCACTTCAGACTAACTTATTAATTTATTTTGAAAGTTTTACATCTACATAGGTTTTTGGAACATGTGCAATTTGGTCTTCAGAACTTTTATTTGTAGGTTTGGCTCTTCGAAAATCTTGCATTTCAACCTTCATTATTTGGTCTTTAGAGGTTTTATTCAAAGAAATTGTTTGGTATTTTTGTTCGGTTCAATTTGATCGGTAAAAGTGTTTGAGAATCAGTTATTCAACAAGTTACCAGCGATGTATTTAGTCTTCAGTGTTTTTATGTACAGGTTCTATTTGTAGTTCCTCATTCCTCAAAAATCTAGTACTTTGGCATTTACTGGGCAAATTTTACACTTCACTATTTTGTCTTCAGCTATTATCTTCAAGATTTACGTTCAGGATTTTACCCTTTGGGAAATTATTTCAGAACTTGCTTGTCAAAATTTATTGTCGACATTTTGATTTTTGGGATTTTTATCTTTGTCAAAAGTGTTTGATCTTTCTTATTGGTACTTTTGTATGGCATTTCGATGCGGATGAGTTTGGTCTTCATGATTTTTGTTTGGAGAAAGTGCACAAAAGGTTATCATTAGGTATTGCTCACAAAATGAGTTCACTCGTCAAAATTTATATTTAGAGTTTGAGTTTGAAATTTCCAATTCGTGATAATTAGTCAGTTTGGTACCAACACAAACCCTGATTCCCAACAACCGAAAGCCTACTTGGTGTAGCCAATAAAGCAAAAGAAGAAGACTTAATGACACTTGTCAAAATACAATGACATGGTATACCCACCAAATAAAGTGGCAAGGTTTGAATTGCACAAGTAAAGTGAGTTCATAGATGTTGGGCATTAATGATGCACGAACTTGAATTGAATTTTAAAGCTATATCATTGACTTGGGATCATCAATGTGCTCATTGATCACAACCAAACTTTAAACTAAATTATTACTTTATAAACAAGCCCTAACAACCTATATGTTAATCGTAAAAGCAAATCCATTAAAGTTGAGATATCAAAGTCCAGGAACTAGTCTTTGAGCAAACCAATCAATTAACAGTGGCCTCTTCGTCTAGAGCTAATGTGGCCTCCAACCACATGATGGATTTAATAATCCATACTACACTCAAATTGTCTCACAAATACATAATCCTTTCAACAAATCCTTTCATATTCTTATTAATCATTAAATGAATACATCAACACAAAGGAGATTCAACAAGTTATCCTTCTAACTCATACAAACTTGGCATTCATAAGCCAAGGAGGTTTTACAAGCTTATCTCCAAGCTTCTCTCTGCCACTAGCCTAACTAATAAGCAAAGGAATACATCATTTTATAGATTTTACAAGGAAGAATGAGAGAGAAACCAAAATCCACGCCCTACATTCCACATGGATAAAAAAGGACAAGAGAAAAAAATTAATGCCCAAGAAAACCATGCCACATTCTCCGCTTGGGGTCATTATGACTACGAGACAAGCATCCTTAAAAATTAGTGCCACCTTCACATGTGAAACACTATTGAAGAATAGTGAAAGCCAAGTCACATGTGTAAGGTCAAAAAAAGAGAGCATCTTATTTAAACAAGCTGGGTCACCACCATGTGCTTCCATAGAAATGCGCCCCCACTCCACATGTGTGAGAAGATCCTCCATGCCACATCACTTTCCTAAATCATCTGCAACATCACCATAAATAGTACTAGTGAATAGTGTATTGTGAAAAATGCTTTCCCATTACATTATTCTCCTTTGATTGAAAACAACTCAACTCATATGAGTTATCTTGATTGTATCTTTGCCATTTATTCTGAAAAAAGAGAAAAACGCACCACTCTATTTTTGGGTGATGTAAGATTGTTTGAACCCTGGTATGATACTGCATCAGACACCCGAGGTAGGTAATGTGATCTTGTGATCACATAGATGAGGTAAGTGGTAAAACCACTCTTTTGATCATGAAGAGTAATGACCATGGCATCCCCTTCTAATATACCACATGCACCCAGATAATTGTCTTTTTCTTTCTCCACTTCCAACATCTACATATTAGCTTTTCCAAAACTGTACTTTAGGACCACAAACCATCTTCCTTTACCAAAAACACATCCATATCCCAATGGATTTACATGTGGGATCCAACCCACCATTAGAAACTGACCTCCTCCTCCAATATGCTCTATCATGTGTCTCACAATTCCATGTGAGATCTAGTGCACCACATACCATACACCTCCACATAAATCTCACCTAGCTTTCTTCACAACTCATCCAACCACTTGTTGGATCATCCACCACAATATCACAACCCACATCATCACTCATTACTTGCATCTCTTCTCTCATGGCTACATCAACATTCATCTTTTCCTCCACATGTGCACTTTCTTGCACAAAAATCTCATCCAAATCTTCTATAAAACAAACTTACAACTCCACTTGGTTGCACTCTCCATCTACTTGCAACACCTCATGGTTGAAATCTCTCTATTTCTAGACTTTTTTCATGTGCATTTACTTGCACATCCACCAAGATCTCCATGTGTGCACTCACTTGCACCACATCCTCTTCATCCAAAGATTCCTCCAAAGAAGCTTGCAACTCTATATGGCTGCAATTTTTATCTACCTCTACATCATCCTCATGCATCTCTTCTTGGATGTCTCCTTCTTTCACCTCTATTTGTAACCCCACATGGCTGCAACCTTCATTCTCTTTTAACTCTTCAAGGCAATTTTATTCACTCTTTGCCACTCTATATGGTTTCAACTTTCTTCCATCTTCAACTCAAAATCAACTTTAGGTTCTACACATAGAAGCCTCTCCTCCTTGTTGTCTTCAAAGACAACTTGCTCATTGGTAAACACATGCACCTCCATGATACTTCTCAAAGTAGTCTTGGTATTCTCATATAACAACTCCATTCTCACATTGCCTTCCATGACAATTTTCTTCTTCGTCTTCTCTTCTCTCTTATGCAACTCTCCATGGTTGCATTTTTTATCCTTCCACATGGTTATCTCTTTCTTCAATGCAACCACCTATGATTTTATGGAGTTTACCATCTCCCACACCTAATCTTCCTCTTCTTCATTCTCATAGTCTTCAAATCTCTCTAGCAGTAGTTGCAACAACCTATCCTAGCTTCTTCTCCCACTCTCTCTCTAGTGGTATTCTTCCATTCTTCTTCTCCATTTCTTCAAAACTTAAAAAATAAATAAACAAGAATGTACTCTAGCATCTCCTCCTCCTAACAAGATTCAAACTTGCTCTGATACCAGTTGATGTGGCCTCCAACCACATTATGGATTCAACAATCCATACTGCACTCAAATTCTCTCATAAAAGACATAATCCTTTCAACAAATCCTCTCATATTCTCATTAATCATCAAATGAATACATCAACACATAAAGGAGCTTCAATAAGCTATCCTTCTAACTTATACAAAATTGGCATTCACAATCTAAGGAAGCTTTACAAGTTTATCCCTAAGCTTCTCTCTATCACTAGCCTAACTAATGACTAAAGGAATACATGATTTTATATATTTTACAAGGAAGAATGAGAGAGAAACCAAAATCTACGCCCCACATCCCACATGGATGAATGAGGATAAGAGAATAAAAGTAATCCCCAAGAAAACCATGCCACATTCTCCACTTTGGGTCATTATGACTAAGAGATAAGCATCTTTGAAAATTGGTGCCACCTTCACATATGAAACACCATTAAAGAATAGTGAAAGACAAGTCAAATGTGCAAAGTCAAAAAGAAGAGCATCTTCTTTAGACAATTTTGTTCACCACCATATGCCTCCATGTGACTCCATAAAAATACACCCCCACTCCACATGTGTGATAAAATTCTCTATGCCACATCACTTTCCTACATCATCTGCCACATCACCATGAATAGTACTCATGAATAGTACTAGTGAATAGTGTCTCATGAATAGTGTTTTCCCACTACATCAAGAGAATTCATAGGAGTTTTGACACCATCTCAATTCTTAATCAAGGACTCCACCTAGTACACTAATACTATTTTTGACTTGACCATTTTCAACAATCAATACACTAATTATTCGGCTCTGTGGGATGCCATTGATGAAGTTGATGCCCACACTCATGAGGAGAGCTTAACACCAACACAAAGGCAATTGGTTGTAAACCTAATTCCTCTCAAATGATAAGGGTTACACTTCATGATAGCCAAGCTCAAAGTGATGCCATGCATAAGCCTGATGTGGGATCTCTTCTTTGTTAGCAAGGTAACGGGGGACACCTATTTACACCATTTGGAGCATAAGACCATCATGGCATGTATCTTGAGAGATGCATTTTAAAGGTATTTATATTTTCCAATTGTAGATATTACTTATGATTTGCACAGGGTGGTAAGATGGAAAGAGAAAAATTCAATCAACAAAACACTGAGCAAGTGGCTTATCCTTGGGGAGATTATCATCCCAAAAGAGGACCACGTACCTATAACCAAGTTTTAGATTGGGGTTCACATTAGGATATCCATCCTAAATAGGCTTTATGGTTTTCTAATCATTCATTTTCTTCACTTGGAATGGGTTCCACTTTTAGACATGATGATGACCTCAGACTTAAATTTTGCCTTAGGGGAGATAATTAGCATCAGACTGTGGGAACAAGTTTTACATAAGTATAAACAGTCTACTAGTGGCCATTTTTATATGATGTCATATCTTTTAGATGCTATGATGGGAATAATATGCATACACTATGGGTCACTCTGTATCCTAGCTCCATACTGCATCAAAAATTGCTTTTGTGATTATTATTAGTTTGTGCATATATATACATTTACCAAAAACATCACTCACATTACAAAGGATGTGTACCCCTAGGTATGGCATGCCATTCATGAATCCCCATTGACCAATGTATACAAAAGCATCATAGATACATTGGCACCACGGGGTGACTATTAGTTATATCCAGATGACACAATGATTATGGTCATTGGTAACAAGGTCAACCTCTTATGTCTTCCCAAGTACATGCTAGATAAGCTGGCAGAACAAGAAATAACATTTAAGCTATGGTGGAGTGTAGATGAGGATTTTTAAAAAAAAAGTACATTATATGACTCTCATATGATGATAGGCTAAATGTGCTACAAAATTCGAAGGCACTTTGAAGAAATGGGAAAAATGAGGGGGCACTATTCATTGCCCACCTTGCCTTACAAGGATTGGGATCCTCGTGGTAAAATTCAAAAGCATATCAAGGGCTTTAGTATTCCATACCAACATGAGCCCTATGATCATGAGTTTATGTTCTTGAATTCTAAGGATGATGCCCAAGTCTTAGAAAGGGCACAAATGGTAGGATTGAGGGAAGAACATCTAAAAATCAATCAAGGAGAGCCTTTGATATCAATTACAAATGCATAACTTAAGCTCTCACCCCCAGATAAATGGGTTGCTTTAGAATTCTAGATGAACAGGCCTCCATAGCCATAAGAAGAACAAGGATAATCTTCTCAAGAATCTCCCCCAACATTGAAAGCTATCAAGAAGGATCCCAGTACAACTAAAGTGGAACTTGGAGGAGCTCAGGGATATCCAATTTTCCTTGAATCCTTAGATTCAGAGGGTCTAGACCATCTAACTACTCCACCCATGAAAGAACCTAAAAGTGTAGAGGTTTCATCTGCACCAACTTAAGAGGCATCCCCTATAACTAAAAAGGTTTCAATTTGTTATAAAAGGAAACCAAGGGCTCACCCCCTTCCAAAGAACCTAGATGTTGAGGAACAACTAGTAGAAGCACCTTCAGGTCAGTAACAAGCTACTGAAGGGAAATCTATGGATGAATAAAGGGAGCTAGATGAAGAAGAGGAGTTGTAAAGAGAAAAATCCTTTAGCCTTTAGGACAATAAAGGAAAGACACCTCTAGGTGGAAATCAATCAGGTGCGGAGGCAACTTATTTTATTTCACCTACTCTAGACTTCTCTTTTGTTTCCCTTTTCGCATATAGCTCATTTGATTTAGTTTCTCTTGATTCAAGTGCCCAACCATCCTTAGTTACTCCCAATGTAGAGTATGTCTCCTATATCCTTGTTGTCTCCACTTTCCCAATTATTTCCACTCCACCATTTGTATTCTCATCCTCAATTTCCTCCACTACTTCTATAGTTACTTTTGCCACTACCCTAGCACCCCTAAAACTAAAAGAAGATCTTATAAGAAAGTCAGGGGAGCATTGTCAAGTTCCCAACTTCATGTGTCATCAACTCAGATAAACATGACAATGCCTTCCTCCAACTCTTCTCAATGCACCACTATGACATCTTTAGATAAAGTTGGAAAGAAGAAACCAATATACACAATCCACCCACTGCCTCAATATGGGGGTGTGGATTGATCTAAGATCATATGGACTTCCCTTTCTGACCTAGTACTTGAAGAGGCTTTAAAACAATCATCATAAGATACATTGGTTGAGACTACAACCAAGGACACTCAACCAACATACACAACCCAATTGGTCATCCCATAGTGGGCAGTTGATCTAAGGTCAAAGGCTTCTCATAAGCCAAATCTCACAATCACAGAGTTGCCCATAGTAAGCTCTATATTTGATAAATCTACAAGGAGTGTCTAAAGGGTAAGGAAGAGAAATTGGAATATGATACTAGAAGAGGGATTATTTTAGAAGAGAGATAATATTTTTTTACCTTATCCAAGAGAAGGAACAAGAAATTAAGGTAGTCCCAATGCATAAAGGAATTCAAGTCCTATTTTGAGATGCATAAGGATGCCTTGCTGGAACTGCATGATGGAATATAAATGGCCAAGCAAAAACTTGAGCAAGAATTGGAGCAAATAAAGGAACAACAATGAATGATTCATGTTCCTCCAAAAATTGAGATTGAATTCCAGAATGTTGTAGCCAGGTTATATAATATTATTGAGGCTATTACTAAAATTAGAGCAGAACTGACCCCTCATTTGGTTGAAACTCATATTTTTTTTAATTCTATAAAAGAAGATGAATAGGGTGCATAGACCTCCATTATTGAATATGGATATTATATGACACCAATATGACATTGGGCACAAGCATTTTCATGTTTTGGAAGCAAAGAAGAAAACTAGCACTTCAACTTCCAGTTTAGTTATAGCATCCACTTCGATGCCTCCAATAGTCAACAGTGCCATGCAAACACCTAGTCAACTTGAGTTGAAGGTTAATTTTGTATGTATACATGAAAAAGTATTAATTATTGTACTCATAGTTTACTTATATTTAACACTTAAATGTAAAAATTGTCTAGACTATTTATAAGCATGTGCACATTGCATCACATTGTATAGGCCAAGTTATTTTTTAGACATAGTGGCAGTTAACTATGAGCATGTATACATGCAGTTGTGAGAATAAAATTATAACTAAAGTTATAATTTTTCAATGTAACTATGAATTTTCATGAACTTGTAAGATGAGGCGATCCCTCCCCAAGTCTATTTATACATGGAGAACCCTCATTCCAAAGGGTTGGATGTTTTTATCAATACATGAAGAAATCAATTTTGATTGTCATGCAACTGTGTTGGTGTTCTTTCCTTCCATCTATGTGCCATTAAAGTTTTGTTTTATTGGTTGTGTTAACTCAATAATTTAAAGTGTGTAGAAGCTACAGATAATTCTAATTTTTATCATTGATATATGTTAATACTAGATGTGCAAAAGCTATTAAAAGGTAGCAATTTTCATTGATTTAAATATTTGGTTAAAATTGTGTTAACATTTTGAGGTGTGCAAGACTATTTTCTTTCTACTTTAGTCATCTAGGTGTGTGCTACAACTGCCCTAGATACAATCTTGGTCTGAGCTATAATCTCCTAAATAAGGGTGTGCGACAACAACTCTAAAAGGAACAACCTTCAGTTGAGATCATTGAGTTTGCTATGCTTTATTCCCAAACCCTTTAACTACGTTTTCCTATAAGTGTGAAATATTTATAAGCAACAAACATTAGATCTAGAAACATTTATCCGCAACAAAAACCAACCTAGGAGGGGAAATTTGAGACCATAGAACTTTATTTTCTACTCTACCCTTCCATCTTTTTTATTTTATTTAGAGATCTACCTATTTTATATTGGTATCCACCCATCTATCCACCCACTTAGGTTTGATTTCTTCCAAGATTCATTTCACTATGAGAACCACCTAACTAATAACCTGCATGCTCAACTCACTATTCCACCACTTATTTGTTTAACCCATAACTGTAACTCATGCCCTAGAGTGGAGTTTACCTCCATTGAGTTCCTAAAACATTACCTCATTAAATTATGGGGTGTGTATAAAACTCATGTCAATAAAAAAAGCTAGTAATAGAAGGAGGGTCGTGTGCCTTTCTAATAGAAGAAGTTAATCCTTAAATTTGAGTTATATTAGAGACACCTAAAAGAGTGACTAGGTTTGGGGCCTAGGTTAGTCTATTAGTTTCACATTTGATAAATCATATAAGGCCTAGATCTACACCAGTTATCCTTGTAGTACCTCGAGCTAGAACACCTTCCCTAGTAAGGAATACCCTACCTATTAATCCTCTTGTGGCTCAACAACTACCTTGGTTGGTTGGATCTACTATTGCCATCCTAAGGGATGTGTATGATTTACCAAGGAATCTAAAAAAGTATCTACCTTCTTTCTCCCGTTCAGGTGGAAGAATAGTTTAAGATCACATCAAGTCTTTCAAGGTTGCTTTGAAGTTAATGAATGTCATTAATAAAGATGTTGCATGCAGGCTTTTCCATTTAACGTTACATGATGCTACTTATGATTGGTACCTCAATCTATACAAGAAATCCATTACTTCTTGGAATGAGTGTCAAACCACTTTTATTGCCCAATTTGGGTAGGTCACTAGTCTTAGTTTACTGTACTAGTACTTTACTAGCATGAAAAAGGAGCTCGGTGAACCAATCTGGGCTTTCAATGCAAAATTTCAAAAGATGTACACCTTGTTGAGCCCATCATACAAACCAAAACAAGTTTTGGAATTGGAGATGTACAATAATGCTTTGGACCCAATTAATGCAATATTTTTATGAAGAGTTGTTATTGCCAACACTCTAACATTAGCATATGAAAAGGCCATCAACATTGATAGATAACTCAATCTTCATGTGATAGGCACCCCAAGCATCAATGCTGGTCTCCCAACTTTGAATCAAATTCCACATGTGAAGCAGAATGTTTCTACATTCAACCAAATCAGTTTTATACACACCCTCCTTTGACATAGACATCAAATCATAATTATATTTACCTAAACAATCATGCAAAAATTAATGGTCATCATCAGAACCAATGTTTAGTTCCATCTAATACTGCAATTTCCTAAGGCATGAATTCCACCAAAGCAGAGCTAGATTCCATACAAAGAATGGTCCAAAAATTAAGTAATGATTTCTTGGGCATGCAGAGGAAAATATGTAATTCTAAGGGCCAAAATAATAATCATAATTTTAGGTTTTAGAGATATGATAGACCTTTCAATAGGTCTAAAAATAATTCAAAGCAGTCTAACAAGATTTCAAAAATCAATAAAGTGGAAACAACTTTACCCAATTGGTGCAGAGTTCACAATACATCTTAGCATGGGGAATTTGATTATATTGAATTTTGTGTGGATTTTGAGATATTTCAAAGGGAAATAGTGAGGTAGGATTTGATGAGTAACCCAACAAAATTCCACCATGAATTTGGCTCTTTAAACACCACTATGTTTTTTGAAACTCATGAGCTTCCTTTCCTAAGTGAAGATGATAACACACTAGAAGATAATATTGATGACATCCATTCCTTCCAATAATATCAAAAAGGTAGCTATAATATGAGGAATAAGTAGCCCTTCATGATGTTTAATCATCTAAATAATATGACTATTCCACCTAATCCAAAGGATGATAATAATACACCTCCCCCAAAAAGGAATGATCAGCCCCAAAATAAGGAGGATATAACATTGTTGAAGACATGAAGAAAATAAAATAAAATATCACTCTTCATGAATTGGCCCAAATTATTGAACATAAACAACTCCTGTGGAGATATATCATAGGGAAATCCTCTATAGAGAAGACAAAGGTAGCCAACACAAACATTATATACAAAAACAAGCTTGAGGTTCCTCTTTTCTTGATGACTATCAGGGCATTCAACAAAAATATTCGTAATTGTTTAGTTGATTATAGAGCTTTGGATAATATGATGCCTACTTCCATTTGTCAAAATCTTGGCTTAATTCCAAGTCCATCAAAGAGAATGGTCTCATAGCTAGATAAAATAATGGTACTTGTGGTTAGAGAGCTAACTAATGTGCACATTTAGGTAGCATCTAAACCACAAGTACATATGACTATTGATATACTTTTGGTGGACATTCCTAAAGGGTATCAACTACTGCTGAGTAGAGACTAGCCAAAGAAGCTCAATGGATACCTTTCAATAGACTTTTATCGCATTTGGCTACCATGGAGAGGCCTTCTAAACTAGATTCAGATTGATTAAGAGCCTAGAATGAAGCATCCCATCATGGAATACAATGTTAGGAATGAATAGCTAAGTTATGAATCTCGTAGGCTTGGAATTTATACCTTCACCACATAGTATGAAGAGAAAAAACCTAAAGACCAAGGACCTTCCCAACTTTGGACTCTCTATTTTGAAAGTGAAAGATCAAAGTAGGGATCAGGCATTGGTATCAAATTGGTCGATCCACATGGCAATAAGTTCTTAGTAACATACAAGATATATTTCCATTGTACCAACAATAGGGTAGAATATGAATCATTAATTTTTGGATTGTAGTTTGGCCTCAAAAATAATGTTAAGTAGCTATTGATATATGGATATTCAAAGTTGGTGATCAATCAAGTCAAGAACAAATACCAATGCAAACTATCATATATGAAAAGATACAAGCACAAAGCTTAGGATTTGATTTAATCCTTTGAGGACTTCAATATAGTGGTTGTCCCTAGAGAGAAAAATCAAGCTACATATTTATTGGTTGCTTCAAATGCCAATTTATCACCTCTAAAAAAATCCAAGGTATAGAGGTTCTCCATTGATATAGTACCTTATCATTTTGTTCCTAAAAACATGGAGAATTTTAAAGTCTTTGATGATGACCAATAAATCCTCTAGTTATTGACTAACTTAGGCAATTTGAGTCTCAAACCATTGATGACAAAGAAATTAGTTATCTGTGATAGGAAGAGTCAGATGAGGAAGGTGTCATCTAGCTTAAAGAAAACCATATCCCACTTGGAATGGTTTATTCAAAGAGGACATTTTATATGGATCCCCTAGCAAAATAAAAAAGGCAACCTAAATTTAGCGAATTTGAGTTTAAAAGGGATAATTTAGGGGATGAAATTTCTCCATGCTATGTTAACATTGGCCTTAGATGCAATCCAAAGGAAAGGAAATGGGTGAAGGATTTACTCACTCAGTACATAGATGTAATTGTATGGATGTATGAAGACCTGAAGGTTTATAACCCAAGGGTCATCACCCATACAATCCCACTAAAACCAAACCACAAGACATTTAGGCAAAGACAAAGGACTATAAATCCTATCTTGAAGCCTCTTATTAAAAAAGAAGTGAAAATGTTGTTAAGTGTAAAAATAGTTTATATGATCAAACATTCCACCTGGATGGCCAATTTGGTTCTAGTTAGGAATAAGAATGGGGAAATTAGACTATGTAGTGATTTAAAAAACTTGAATAAGGCATCTGAGAAAGATAATTATTCGTTACCTTTTTTTGACAAGGTTATTCAAATAGTGACTTTGAAATGATGTCCTTATTGAATGGATTTTTAGGTTATAACCAGTTGTTGGTTGAATCAAAAGATAGAATAAAGACTGCATTTACCATAAAGTGGGGTACCTATCATAAAAGAGGATGCTATTTGGCCTAATTAACATAGGAGATACCTTTCAATGAGTAATGGATCATGCATTATAATGGATAATAGGTAAGTGCATAATCATCTACATGGATGATCTCACTATTTTCTCTAAGAACAAAACCAATCACATAGTTCATCTACAATCAATATCTAAGAGATGCAGAAGGTTTGACATCTCACTAAACCCAAAAAAGATTATATTTGGTGTTACTAAGGGCAAACTCATGGGGCACATTATTACCAAAAAGGGATCACCATTAATACAGATAGAATCTAGGGGATTTTGAAGATCACATTCCCAAAAAACAAGAAGGATCTCAAGTCTTTCATTGGGAAAATAAATTTAGTGAGGAAGTTTATCTCAAGTTTTGTAGAAATTGCTAGACCTTTGAATGCAATGCTCTAGTAGGATGCTAAGGTGGAATAGACACTCGAGGATCAAAAATATTTTACAGACATCAAATATGTTATATCTCAGGCCCCAATACTGATCAACCCAAATTTCACTAAGGACTCCTACTTATATCCATTTGCTTTAGAACATACAATCAATATTGTGATGACTCAAAATAAAGATGAAATTGAGTATCCTATTTCATTTATGAGCACAAATCTGAAGGATGCAGAGCTTAAGTATTCCTTGATTGATAAGAAAATATTTTCCCTTGTAAAAGTGGTAAATATTTTAGCATTACATCCTGAGGAATAAGACCATCACTATTGTGCCCAACCCTATTGTCAACCTCAATTTGGTGCAGAATGAATTGGGAGAGCATAGAGGCAAATGGATGGAAAAGTTATAAGAGTTTGATAAAGAGATCAAAACTAATAGGATTGTTAGAGGTCAAGGCATCATTCAGCTTATGACTAACCTTAACCCATGCATTATCATTGAAAAGGTTTGTGAAACCCAAGTATCCAAAGGAGATTGGTATACTGACGTAATTCAATATTTACTAATAGGTACATGTTCCCCAAGATTCACTAGATAACAAAGGAGATATTCAAGGCTCAAAGCTACCCACTACATGATAAAAAAGGAGAATCTTTATAGAAGGAATTATGAAGGCATCTACCTAAGATGCATATCAAAAGAAGAAGCTTAAGGAATCTTGGAAAATATGCACCAGAAGATAGGTAGTGGTCATCCATTTGGAAATAACATAGACCACAAAATCCTTAGAATGGGTTATTTTTGGCCAACTATCTTCTAGGACACCCATGCTCATATAAGAACATGAGACAAATGCCAAGTTTTGGAAAAAAAAGAGGTACATGTAATAATGCCATTGAAACTTGTTATTAAGGGAAGAGCATTCTCCCAATGGGGGTTGGAATTAATTGGTGTTATTAACCCAAGTTATTTATTAGGCCATAAATTTGTGCTCACTACCATAGATTAATACACCACATGGACTAAAGCAATAGTCACCAAAAATTTTAGAGTGCACGATGTAATCAACTTCCTAGAGGATCACATCACAACTAGATTTGGTACTCCCATTTCTCTAGTTCGTGACAATGAGCCATCATTCCAATTAGTTGAATTCACTGAATGGGACCATGATAACCAAATCACCATCCAGTCATCTTCTAACCATTACCCTCAGGGAAATGGGTTGGTCGAGTTAATAAATAAGAACTTGGTTGATGCTATAAAGAAATCAATGATAGATAAACCTAGAGATTGACATAATATACTAAAGTATGCCTTATGGCTAGACTAAATGAGATATAAATAGGCCCTTAAGGTCTCTCTTTATTTTTTGATATATGGATGACAACCAATATTCCCAATCATGCTCAAGTTTCCAACCTATTAATTCATGTAGGAATACATGAAGCCAAATGACAAAGTGGAATATCAATTACTGGATATAATAGAGATGGAAGATTCAAGGACTAAAGCCTTGTAAACTTTCATTAAACATCAGGTTGTAGTCAAAAGGTGGTTTAACAGAAGATCAAAATTTAAAGCATTCATAATATCTGACCTAGTGCTTTTATGGGATAAAACCCATGAAAAAAAAGGACAACATGACAAGTTTACCCCACTATGGATTAAAACCTTATCATATTTCAAAGATCTTGGGTAATAATTCTTTCTATTTGAGGGACCTCCAAGGTAATGAATTAGCATATTTAGTCAATAGGTAGTTTTTGAAGCATTATGTTATGATTGTACCATCTGGAAGTATCTCAGAGTGATAACAAAGGTTCAATAGAGGTAGGAGTAGATTAGTTTTCTTACTTTTGTTAAATTAGTTTCCCTACTTTCTAGATTAGCTATTGTTTTTATTTTCTTTGACATCTAATTGACTTTTCCTAGTATCACCAAGTTAACATCCAATCCATTGATATTTTAAGGGTCCAAAAGAGAAAGCGAATGTGGAAAGAGAATAAAAAAGTGTACGCAATTTGGGTATGTTTGTAAGATTTACACCCTTGTGTCTGGGATCTCCAAAATTTAGGTATGCAATGGGGAGTTATTCATGATTATATCATAATTGAATACTTAAAGATACTCTCAGTATTCCAAGAAATTTTATAAAGTTTTCTCACTCCCTTGGATTAAACACACTCATACTAATACTTGTTTAAGGTAATAAACATTGATGCGGATATAGTTGGTAGTGACGTCTTGGTAAAACAAGTTTTTCACCTACACAATCTCATAGTGGTTTCTACTCTCTTTCTTCCATTTATATTCAAAAAGAAAAGAAAAAGAAAAGAACCAATGCATTCTAACAAGAGCGATCTTTTAAAATCCAAAAAGAATCTAAAAGGGATCAAAGGCTAACATGATGAAATAAGGTCAATGTACCTTACATCATGCCAAAATATGAGGGAAGAAGGGAGGAGGAACCAAAAGTTTCCGTGTCATGGTTATAGATGCCTGGATGGAAGTAGAGCAATGCTTGAGTTTCCCTCACTTAATATGATTGAAAGAAACCAAAATGAAACCTACAACTACTCCAAATCTTTGCTAAAATCCTCATAAAAAGGGAAAAAATATCACTTTATCACACATAGATCTAGGGTATGAGTAAGGCAAGTATGTTGTATGGTGTAGCTGTGAGTCTCTTTTATATCTATGATTCAAGTATTTTCTTGTGATATGGTTCATGTTTGATTTGAAATTTCTGATCAAAATTTATGGGTTGTCAAATACTCAGGAGTATTCCCCTTATAAGTCACCATTTGTTATACTCAACATACCCCCATTCTTGTTTGGAATAGGGACCCATTATGCCTTGTAAAAGTCCAAGCCTTTTTTTGAGGTCTTCATTCTAAGAGCTATTACATATTGCATCTAAATGTTACCATTTGGAAAATACAAGTGGATGTGTTTTTGATCCATAAATTGGCACTAATTTTCATGTCAAAAAATTTACCTTGGATTTTAGTTGTTAAAATTACTCAATTTCCTAAAAGCACTCAAGGAAACAAAACTAAATTTGACTAAATATGCATTCACTAGTGATTAATAAACAAGATTAATCAAACTACAAAAAAATAATGCACAAATAGAATCAAATCATGACAAGCATGTGATAACATAGTTTGATAATGCCTACATCTTCAGGTTCACTTATAGTACGAACTGATCCATTTCTTTGAAAAGTGAGTACATGGCCAACCCTCATGATTGTCAAATGGATACTCTAAGAATTACACACAACTCAAACAATAAAGCTTTAAAAAGTCCCAATAAATCCATGAATAGACCTTTCACCTTATTTTTGTGCAAATGAAATCTCACAATTCTGTGGATTTCCACCAAATGTCTCAAACATGGACTTATAAAATGGTCTTATAAAAATCATCATAGGGATTTCAACATACCATTGAAATCATCTCAGAGTCTAAGACATTTTCCTAATTTATATTGAAGTATGAAAATCTCTCCAAGTCTTTCAAAACTTAGGATATATGCATACTAGTCTCTATATTGGCCATCGCACAATTTTCAAAGCTTCACTTTGAGGCATCAAACGACCTCAAATCTAGACACTCAACATATGGTTGGAGTCATCTCTGGCTCTAGCTCTTCGGCTCTTGGCTCTTCAACTCTGCCTCTTCAGATCTTGGCTCTTTGGCTCTGGCTCTACCATGAGAGATTTTAAACCTTGGAATGAATTCTAAATAACCTCTCACCCCTTTATATACTTGTGGGAGGTCCACTTTTTTTGATTGGAATGATTATCCACAATCTATTTTAATAAATTTCATAATTATCCCATACCCAATTTTTATGGGATTTTAAATTATCCATCACATTTAAAAATATGGGGTGATAATTATTACCCAATATATGATGGAATATGTTTATCTATAAATATTAAAGACTTCAGTCAAACCATATTGCCATGTCACTTTATTGCCATATCATCGAGTTTTGACCATAACTTTGACTGGTCATAACTTTCGCATATGAACTCCATTTTTTGAATTGTAAAATGTGATAAAAAGCTTATGACAAGATCTAAATCATGGAACTAGATTTGAAATATTATATGATGGTAATTTTTTTAGTTTGACCAGCTTTGACCACTTGTTGACTAGCTTTGATTGGAACTTTGACCAACTACACAAGGAACATACGAGCTCTATTTTTGAAGTTACGTATACCATTGGAAAGCTCTCAATGAGCTCTACATTGTTACAATGATCAACATACAATTTTATGACTTCTATTTTAGAGTGAATGTGGATCCTCCTGGATCAATCTTCCCTATTAAGAGGGCTTTTGGTCCACCAAAAGTTGGTACCCAACTTGATCCTTTGAAATGCCAGTCAGTTTTGAGGAATTCTGATGGGTCTTTATCAGTCTATTCAGGTTTCAAAACTATAGTTACAATGCTTGAAAAAATTGATTGATCACATCTTCCACAAATCCTCTATTGTTGCATGACCATCAATAGCCCTTACATAGAACTAGGATGTGATGACTTTCTCTACTGCACGGCTTCATAAAAATCTCTACATAGATAAGCCTAGTGATCTCCTCTGTTACTGCTAAATGGTCTTCTATAATATATCAAGTACATAATCCAAATCATAACATAGAGATCATAATGAAAATATATGATTCATAAATCAAAAATGTAAAAGGCCCTAAAATAAGGGATGAGTTATACTAAATCCTACAACTACCAATAAGGTCACAATATATCAAACTATCTACCCACTGTCACATCCTTTAAGTGGTAAACTGCCAAACACTCACCAATACAACTACAAGACAAGTTTGTCAATGTAAAAAAAATACAATATTGGTTGTGACCATATCATAATACATTTTCTCAATGGGTCTTATCATGCATCCAATCATAAATATGCCATAAATACATGCATTCCAAAATAGCAGTTATTCTGAAACAAGTACTGTAAGAAAGCTAAATCCTACCCAACAACCTGTGCAACTATTATCAAATCTCCCAAGCTGATCAATGAGTTAAATTCATTAATAATTCAATAGGAAACCCATAAAGCTAACACTCAAGATTCCAAAAATAGAGCTTTCTAAAACATAAGTGTGAGAATTAAAAACTTTACATGATGAACCTGTCTTGAAGTGTTCCCACAATAGTAGCTCCAAAATACATATATTAACGTATGGGTAAATGTCATTTGTCAACATACAAAAGGAATCCCAATAATGCTTGAAACATTAATCCACCAATCATGAAAACATGAAATTAAGAAATTGTTTACTAACCCTCTTTATCAGATTCTCTTGTTTAGGGTGTTTAATTTCCTTTGTGGATTTACTGACATTTACATGGGTTGATTGAATAAAAACTCCATTAATTACCTTATCAACAGATTTATAAACCATCTTCTTCTTACCATTACCAAGATGGTGGGATGGTTGAAGTTTCCAACACTTCTCAACCCGATTTCCACTTACGTGACAATGAGTGCAAACATCCCTCTTCTTAGGTGAGGTCACCCTTTTACCATTTCTTTCTTTGCTAGTACGAGAATGGTCTTTAACACCTTCAAGTTACTTCAAAAAAGCTTATCTTTTCCAACAATATGCGGCACAATCATTATTCAATCCATAAAATGTATAAGGAAAAGAATGCAACATCTTTTGAATATCAAAAAAAAATTTCTTAAGTGGCAAAAATGAATCAAAAGTCTTAGAATTCACATTCCTATTGGTGTTTTTTATAGTGTAAGATCGAGGAGGTGGAATCTCAATACCTTTTTTA
This sequence comes from Torreya grandis, assembly GCA_037957365.1. Taxonomy (NCBI): domain Eukaryota; kingdom Viridiplantae; phylum Streptophyta; class Pinopsida; order Cupressales; family Taxaceae; genus Torreya; species Torreya grandis. Next base: position 1,532,676 of record JARHVA010000800.1, read on the forward strand.
CTTGATTTCTTACACTGTTCATCATTCCTTTGTAGGGAGGAATTCTGCTCTGCTAGTGGCCTCAAATCTTCGCTATCAAAAGCTTGTCCTCTTTCAATGATAGAGGAATTCTCTCCAACATCCACTTTATCACTAGCATAACCCAATCCTACATGGTGAGATCTATGCTCTACCTGTATTGGGTTAGCAATACCTTACCCATTCTTACCAAGGCCCCTTCCATCAAATCCCATTTTTTATAACAATTTAGATCCAATTCCCTTAGTGTGTTTTTCAAAACTACCAAAAGTAACATCTAAAACATCTAAAATTGAAGGGAAGAAATTGACAGATGAACAACTTATAGTGCATTCATCAGTCATAGTGCTTGCATCTACAATGGAAGATAATCGATAAAGACAGTGTTTCTCTTCATCCTGCATCTGTGCCAAGAGCTCATCCTTGGCTTGTAGCTTTGATTTTAAGTGGGCAATCTCCCCTTCCAAGGAGTAAAAATGAGCTCTCAGAAAAGCATTCTCTTCTTGGATCTATTAGTTAATTGCTTCAAGCTCATTAAGCCTCTCTTATTTCAAGTCTTTGCCCATTATTTCCTGTTTCCTGCAAACAACCTAATTCCACAAACTATACACTACAAATGGAATATCAACAAGCCAAAAAGTCTATAATAATATTAGAAACTAGACTAAAAATAATTGATATCGAATCCACATAATCAGAAGCTAACCCAACACACTAACTTCTCTGATACCAAACCTAATCCATAAATTGGCACTAATATCCATGTTAAAAAGTTTACCTTGGATCTTAATTGTCAAATTACTCAATTTCCCAAAAACACTTAAGGAAACAAAATTGAATTTGAATAAATATGCATTCAAGAGTGATTAATAAACAAGATTAATCAAAATGCAAAAAAAGAATGCAAAAATAGAATCAACTCATGATAAGCATGTGATAATAGAGTTCAAAAATACCTACATCTATGAGTTCACTTATAGTATGAACTGATCCATTTCCTTGAAAAGTGAGTACATGGCCAACCCTCATGATTTTTAAATGGATACTTTAAGAATTGCACACAACTCAAACAATAGAGCTTCAAAAAGTCCCAATAAACCCATGAACAAACCTTCCACCTTACTATCATGCAAATGAAATCTCACAATTCTATGCTTTTCCACTAAAGGTCTCAAAATAGACTTATAAAATAGTCTTACAAAAATTGTCATAGGGATTTCAACATATCATTGAAATCATCTCGAAGTCTAGGACATTTTCCTACTTTATACCGAAGTCAGAAAAGCTCTCTAAGTCCTTCAAAACTTAGGATATATGTAGAATGGTATTTATATTAGCCATTACACATTCTGCAAAGCTTCACTTTGATGTATCAAATGACTTCAAACACAGACACTTGGCATATGGCTGAAGTCTTCTCTAGCTCTGACTCTTCGGCTCTTGGCTCTTTGGCTCTGCCTCTACCATGAGAGATTTGAAACCTTGTAATGAATTTAAATTCTAATTATAATTCCCAATGATTTCCAAATAGCCTCTCACCCCTTTATATACTTTTGGGAAGTCCACTTTTTCTGATTGGGATGAATATCCACAATCTATTTTGATAAATTTCATAATTATCCCATACCTGATTTTTATGGGATTTTAAATTATCCATCACATTTAAAAATATTGGGTGATAATTATTCCCAAATATATGATGGAATATGTTTATCTCCAAATATTAAATACTTGGGTCGAACCATATTGCCATGTCACTTTATTGCCACATCATCAAGTTTGACCATAACTTTGACTGGTCATAACTTTCTCATACAGAATCTATTTTTCAAATACTAAAATGTGACAAAAATATTATGAAAAGATATAAGTAATGAAAATAGATTTGAAATATTACATGATGGTCAATTTTTCAAGTTTGGCTATCTTTGACCACTTATTGACTAGTTTTGACTGGAACTTTGACCAACTACACAAGGAACATATGAACTCTATTTTTAAAGTTCCACATACCATTGGAAAGCTCTTGATGAGATATACATTGTGCTAATGATAAATTTTAAATTTTATGACTCATATTTTAGAGTGAATGTGGATCCTCCTAGATCAATTTTACACTTTGAAATAACTTATTAATTTCTTTTGGAAGTTTTACATCTGCACAAGTTTTTTGGAACATGTGAAATTTAGTCTTCAAAATTTGGTATTTATAACTTTTGTTCATAGATTTGGATCTTTGGAAATCTTGCATTTTAGCCTTCACTATTTGGTATTCAAAGGTTTTTTCAGTGAATTTGTTTAAGATTTTTGATCAGTTCAATTTGATCCTTGGTAAAAGTGTTCAGGGATATGTTCTTTGGCAATTTGTCAAGTATGTATTTAGTCTTCAGAGTTTTTGTTTACATGTTCTATTTTTAGTTCCTCATTCCTCAAAAATTTGGTACTTTAGCATTTACTAAGTGGATTTTACACTTCACTATTAGGTCTTTTGATTTTGTTTTTGAGATTTGTGTTTAGGAGTTTACCCTTCAAGAAATTGTTTCATAACTTGTTTGTCAGAATTTGTGGTCGATAGTTTGATTTTTGGGATTTTTGTCTTGAAAAAAGTGTTTTGTCTTTATTGTCAATACTTTTGTATGGAAATTTGGTGTAGATGAGTTTGGTCTTGATATTTTTGTTTGGAGAAAGTGCACAAAAGGTTATCATTTAGTATTTCCTATAGAATGAGTTTTTTCATTAGAATTTATGTTCAAAGTTTGTGTTTGTAATCCCTAATTCACAAGATTTGGTTTATTTAATATCAATTCAAACCTTGATTCTTGACTACTGAAAGCCTACTTAGCATAGCCAATAAAACAAAATAAGAAGACTTAACGACACTTATCAAAATATAATGATGCGACATACTCACCAAATAAAGTGGTAAGGGTTGAATTTCACACGTAAAACAAGTTCATATATGTTGGACATTAGTGGTACATGAACTAGAATTGAATGATAAAGCTATATCAATAACTTTGGACCATTAGCATGCTCATTGATCATAAATGAAATTCAACCTAAATTACTTCTTTGTAAACAATCCCTAGAAACCTACATGTTAATCATAAAAGTAAATCTAGTAAAGTTGATCTATCAAAATTCAAGAACTAGTCTTTGAGCAAACCAATCAATTAATAATGGCCTCTTCATCCAGAGCATCTAGAGAAAATTTTCCACCATTAATGTTCTCAATCAAGGACTCCATCAAGTATATTGATACTATTTTTAACTCCACCATTTTTAATGATCAATACACTAAGTATTCGGCTCTATGGGATGCCATTGACACAATTGACACCCACATTCATGAGGAGAGATTAACACCAACATGAAGGTAATTGGATGTAGACCCAATTAATCTCAAGTGAAAAGGGACACACTTCACAAAATCCAAATCTGAAGTGATGCCATGCATAGACCTATTACAATATATCTTCTTTACTAGAAAGGTAACAGGGCACACCTACTTGCACCATTTGGATCACAAGACCATTATGGCCTGCATTTCAAGAGATGTATTTCAAAGGTATTTATATTTTCTAGTTGTAGATGCTAATTATGATTTACATAGGGTGGTAGGATGGAAACAAAATAATTTAATCAATAAAACATTGAGTAAGTGGATTATCTTTGGGAAGATTATCATCCCAAAAGAGAAGGACCATGTACCTATCACCAAGTTCAGGATGGGGGTTCACATTAGGATGGCCATCCTAAATAGGGTTTATGGTTTTATAAGCATCTATTTTATTCACCTAGAATGGGTTCTACTTTTAGACATGATGATGACCTCATACTTAACTTTTGCCTTGGGGGAGATAATTAGCGTAGGCTATGGAACAGGTTTTACACAATGATAAATGGTCTATTGGTGGCTATTTTTATATAATATCATAATTCTTAGACACTATGATGGGAAAAATATACATGCATTATGGGTCACTTTGGAGCCCTACTCCAGACTACATCAAAAATCACATTTGTGATTATTATTATTCATTCTACACATTGAGCAAGAACATCAATCACATTACAAAGGATGTATACCCCTAGGTATGGTAGATCATTCATGAAGCCCCATTGCCTGGGATATCCAAAACCATTAAAAATGCATTGACACCATGGGGTGACTATTGGTTATATCCAGACTACATAATGATTATGGTCACTGGTAACAAGGTCAACCATTTACATCTTCCCAAATACATGCTAGATAAGTTGGCAAAATAAGAAATAACATATAAGCTATGGTAGAGTGTAGAGGATGATTTAATAAAAAATAAGATGAGTACATTTTATGGATCTCATCTGATGATGGGTCAAATGTGTTACACAATCTCAAGGCACTTTGGAGATGTTGGCAAAATGAGGGGGCACTATTCATTGACCACCTTGCCTCACAGGGATTAGGATCCTCATGGTAGAATTCAAAATAATATCAAGGGCTTCATTATTCCATACCAATATGAGCCCTATGATCATGAATTTTTGTTCTTCAATACTAAGGATGATGCCCAAGTCTTATAAAGGGCATAAATGGCAAGATTGAGGGAAGAATATCTAAAAATCATTCAAGGAAAGCCCTCAATCTCAATTGTAGATGTATAATTTAGCTTCTACCCCTAGGTAGATGGGATATTTAATATTTTTGGATCAATAGGCCTCCAAAACCATCAAAAAAATAAGGAGATCCTTCTCAAGAAGCTCCCCCAACATTGAAATTCATCAAGAAGGAGCTTGGTATAATTGAATCTAAACTTGGAGGAGCTTAAGGAGATCTAATTTGCCTTGACTCCTCAAATTTAGAGGGCTTATACCATTCAACTATTCTACCCATGCAATAACCTAAAAGTGTGTAAGATTCATGTGCACCAACTCAAGAGGCCTCCCCTACAGCTGGAAAGGTTACTATTTATTATAAAAGGAAACCAAGGGCTCGTCCCCTTTTAAGGAACAAAGATGTTGAGGAATAACCAACAAGAGCACCTTCAGCTCAATAACATACAACCAAAGGGAATTCTATGCATGAATAAAAGGAGTTGGATGAAGAGGATGAGTTACAAAGAGTAAAAGCCTTTAGCCTCAAAGACAATAAAAGAATGACACCTCTAGGTGGTAATCAATCATGTGAGGAGGCAACTTCTTTAATTTCACCTATTCTAATATTCTCTTTTATTTCCCTTTTTGTAGTTGGATCTTTTGATTCATTTCCTCTCAATTCTAGTTCATAACCATCCCTAGTTACTCCCAAAGAAGAGGATGTCTCCTCTAACCCTGTTATCTCCACTTTCCCAACTTTTTCCACTCCATCAATTATATTCAAAACCTCAATTTTCTCCACTACTTCTATAATTACTTCTGTGATTACCCCAATAGCCCCTAAAACTAAAATAAAGGCTTATAAGAAAGTTAGGGGAGCATTAGTAAGCTCCCAAATTCATGTGTCATCAACTCAGATAGACCTAGCAATGCCTTCTTCCAACTCTTCTCAATGTACCACTATGACGTCTTCAAAGAAAGATGGAAAGAAGAAACCAATATACACAGTACACCCACTACCTCAATATGGGGGTATGGATTGGTCTAAGATCACATGGGATTCCATTCCTACCTAATACTTGAAGAGGATTTAAAATAATCATTAGAAGATACATTGGTTGAGACTACAACTGAGGATAGTCAACCAATGAACCTAGCCCAATTGGTCATCCCAAAGTAGGCAACTAATCTAAGGTCAAAGGCTTCTCAAAATCCAAATCTCACAATCATAGAGCTGCCCACAATAAGTTATACATTTTATAAATCTACATGGAGTGTCCAAAGGGTAAGGAATAGAAAATTGGAAGATGATACTAGAAGAGGGATCATTTTGGAAGAGAGACAAGATGTTTTTACCTTGTCCAAGAGAAGGAATAGGAAATTGGGGTAGTCCCCATACATAAAGGAATTCAAATCCTATTTTGAGACACCTAAGGATGCCTTGATGGAAATTCATGATGGAACACAAATGGATAGGTAAGAGCTTGAGTAGGAATTAGAGAAAATATAAGAGCAACAATGAATGGCTCATTTTCCTCTAGAAATTAAGATTGAGGTCTAGAATTTTGCATCTAGGTTGCAAAATGTTCTTGAGGCCATTGTTGTAAAGAGGGAAAAGTTGACCCTAATTTGGTTGAAACTCACAAATTATTTAATAATTTAAAACAAGATAATGATAAATTGAAATTCCTATTCTTTATACAACTAATAAGGTATACATCCACCTTGATTTGATGACACTATTAGAGGCTTTAAATATTCTCAACTTGGTGGTCATCAAAGATCAAGAGGCTAGAGAATGGATAATGGTAGCTGAGGAAGTAATGCCGAAGTATGCAAAACATGAAACTCTCATTTTGCAGATCTTAGAAGAATTAAAGCTCTCATAAGCAAGAGACTTGGTGGGTAGGCTCATAAGTAGATTTAATTTTGGTCAACTTCTTCAGTAGAATTTCTCCAACTTCAAATAAAGTCTTTAGGGACTTTCATTGGAAGAGATTGAGGTTGAGCTGAATTTTGCAAGGAAAAAGGTGATGGAGGTCGAGATTTTTAGAATAAACTTTAGAAATATAAAAACTAAACATGCAAGGCTTCGAGAACAAGTGAACATAGTGCATAAACCTCCATTATTGAATATGGATATTATTTGGCACTAGTATGGCATCAGGCACACATTTTCAATTTTTGTAAGTGAATAAAAAATCTAGTGCTTCAAATTTTATTTTAATTTCAACATCCACTTCGACACCTCCAACAATCAACATTTCCATGTAAACACCTAGTCAGCCTTGAGTTAAAGGATAATTTTTTATGTATACATGCAAAATGTACTAATTCTTATACTCATAGTTTACTTATATTTATCAATTGAATGTAAAAATTTCTTGGACTATCTATGATCATGCACACATTGCATCACATTGTACATGCTAATTTATTTTTTAGACATAGTGGTAGTTAATTATGAGCATATAGACATGCAGTTTTGAGACTAAAATTAGAATTGAGGTTCTAATTGTGCAATATAACTATGATTTTTCATGAACTTGGAGGATGAGGTGACCCCTACCTAAGTCTATTTATACATGTAAAACCCTCATTCCAAAGGGTTGGAAGTTTTTATCAATATAGGAAGAAATCAGTTTCAATTGTCATGCAATTATGTTGGTGCTCTTTCCTTCCATCTCTATGCTATTAAGGTTTTATTTTCTTGCTTATGTTAACTCAATACTTTGATGTTTGTAGAAGTTATAGATAATTTTGATTGTTATCATTGATATATGTTAATACTAAATGTGCGAAAGCTATTGAAAGTTAATAGTTTTAATGGATCTAAATAGTTGGTTAAAATTGTGGTAATATTTTGAGGTGTGCAGGAGTGTTTCATTTCTAGTATAGTCATCTAAGTGTGTGTTACATCTACCTTAGATACCTTCTTGGTCCAAGCTGTAATCTCCTAAATAAGGGTGTGCAACAACTCTAAAAGAAAAAATCTTCAGTTGAGATCATTGAGTTTTCTATGCTTTATTCTCAGACCCTTTAACTATATTTACCTATAAGTGTGAAATAGCTAGAAGCAATAATCATTAGTTCTATAAATATTTTTACACAATAGAAACCAACCTAGGAGGGGAACCTTGATACCATAGAACCTTATTTTCTGCTCTACCATTCCCTCTTTTGGAGTTTATTTGAAGATCTACCCATTTTAGATTAGTATCCATCCATCAATCCACCCACTTAGATTTGATTTCTTTCAGGATTCATTTCACTACGATAACCACCCAATTAATAACTTGCATGCTTAGCCCATGATTCCACCACTCAATTATTTAATCCATATCTACAACTCATGCACTAAAGTGGAGTTTACCTCCACTGACATCCATAAACATTAGAGGTCACCTCATTAAATTTTTTGGTGTGTATAAAACCCACATCAACAAGTTTTAGTTCTAGATGAGTCATAAATGTGTTTCTAGTCTAACTGTCAGAACACACTTATAGTCAATCAATCAAGTAATAAAGGTAACTATCTTGATATCCTTAGTACTTTCCATAAATAGTAAATTATATTATCATATCAGTCTAAATCAATTACATTTAAATTTATGCTTGATTACCATCTATTATACTTTTAATTAATTATACAAGTTTAGCCTATTATGATTCGCATTAATCTAAAAATAGGATAAACATACTTAACACATTAATCTAAAAATAGGGTAAACATACTTAACGCATTAATCTAAAAATAGGGTAAACATACTTAAATTTAATGTTTGGTAAACATATTTGTGATTTATATATTTCAAATTGATAATATTTAGATGCATTTGGGGGCCGATGCAAGACACATATACTCCATTCTAAAGGACATATTTAGTTGAGCATGACACTAGTTCATGCACACATATACATTATTTCAAATTCAATTGGGCATGATGTTTGTTCATGTATGCACCTAAATTCATTCGATCTATTTAACATCACTAATATTCCTATTAGTTGACACTAACACTACTTATCTAATTTATCCCCTCTTATTTCATGTTAACATCATCCCTAATTTTAATATCTAAAAACCCCCTTCATTCCTCTTCATTTATTAACTATAGTTTTATCCCACTTCTTCATTAATTCCCCTAATCATTTTTTATATTATCCTAGTCCCCACTTATCTATTATTTGAGAATTTCAAATTCCCATGACCCACCTACACTAGCCTACTCCTAGGCTCTCCTACACCCTTAGTCCCTAATCATCCACCTAATCTCTATCTAATCCCCTATCTAAGCCTAGTTAATCCCTAAGAGAATTCTCAAATTAGAGGATTCTATAATCCTCTCTATTCTTACCCTCCCTTTATAGAAGCCTCTAAATCTAGAGGCTTCCAAGGAATTTTAAATTCCTTAAATAATCCTCAACCATAAATTCTAATGGCTCAAGATTGAATCTTAGCCATTGATCCTTCCCTCCACATTATATTTAAACAAATCCAATCCTCCATGGATGATAACTAGAAATCAAATGAGAGTCTAAGGTAATCAATCCAATCCTCTTATTTTCATATTTTGTTTAATCATGATTTATAGCATTTAGATTTAGGATTATAATGCTGATTTGAATTATGAATTCATCTATTGCATTTAGTTCTAATTGCTCTAGATCTTACTTAGATAGTTTGATGTTTGAGTAGATTTAGATTAATTGCATGATCTAATTCATTGTGCTCAAATTTCTACTACATTTTGGCAACCATGGTGGGACATTACTCCCTAAACTAAAATTTTAGATTTCTATAAGTGACTTCAAGGATTATACGATAAACTAGACATGAATTGAAGACCAAATTTTGAATTTTTATCACGCACAAGAGAATTGTGATTTTGAATTGGTATTGACAATATTGTAGTTGTAGTATTGTAGGAAGAATCATGATATTGTCTAACTGCTAACTTTAATGGCCAATAATTTTTAGATTTTGTAGGTTTTTGACTTTTGACAAAATCACAACTTTGATAGTTATAGTTTTGCCCTACTAATTATGATTTTGTAGATTGAGTTTAGTTTTGTGAAAAACTAGTAGTCAGGGTCATATATCTATTCAATCTTTTTCTAACCCATTTTGAAAGCTAATAAACATTATATTTTGTTGTTTGGAAGCGCGTTATCACCTGTGTATAGGACAAATAATGATAATATAGTATTTGGAGTATTCATATCCTGAAGATAATGTCACAACTTTTAAAACTGTGACTTTGCCCTAGTAATAGTGATCTTTCATTAGGAGTTATGGTTTTGCCAAACTTGGGGAAGGAGGATTAGTCACACTTTGGACCATTTGGGCATAACCTACAATATTGTGACTTCTCAATCTATGGCTTTATCCTAATGACTATGATATTTCCATTAAGAGTTATGGTTTTGTCTTTCCTATTCAAATTGGTAAAAGTCTAGCTTATTAGGTTCTAATTTTCTAGTAAGGATTGCTTAGTATTTCATAGACAATCATAAAACATCTTCAAATTAAGCTAAGACTATATTTTCACCCTGACCATTTTAGAATTTAGTCATTTTGGTCTAAATTATGTGCTTATAGAAGATACTTATAGGTTTTTTATTTATTTGTATGGGGAAACAAGCACATGAAGGAGAATAAAGAAAATATCAAGCACCTCACCATTAACCTATTTTTCTTCCCACTATAATACTACAAGTCTCGAACTTGAAATTTTGACATGAGATTAGTGTTTTTGTAGATTTTAGTCACAGTCTTGTGTTTAGATAGGAAATAGGATAGTTTAATAAATCTCCTTGATTTTCTTAGCTAAACTTTGATCATATATTATAACTGTAATTTCATTATTTGGTCTATTCCACCTATATATCATTTAATAAATTTTGTTCATAACATAACCTTAAAAATTGTAAGCTATCATAAGTGGTTAAGAAACATTTCTAGTGATCTGTATATTTATAATTCTGTAAAAAAAACTAGTTATCTCAGTAAATATCTATCATCCTTTGACATATTTCATAATTTTTCCATTCTATACAAAATTACAAATTATGAATTTTTGTAAGTAGTGATTTTACTATGTTAAGTTGAAGTTTTGCCTAACTATCACAGTTTTATAGGTTGACTATCATGGTCAATTAACTGTTGCAAGATCATAACTCAAGATTTGTGATTGTATTTTAAAGTAGCAATTTTGTAGTCTCTGGTTGCGATATTGCACTGTTTATTTACAATTTTGTAGGGAGTCACTATTTTGTAAAAATTAAACTACTAACCCCCTTTGGTGCAGGTCCCCTCAAGACTAAGGCATCCCATTTTGATTTTTGACCTTTGTGATTGTAGGAAGGGTGCCCAAAACATAATATTTTTTATTGTATATACTTGTTTATTGTGTGTGTGGTTTTACTTGTGTATATACTCATTTTTCACTTGATTGTATATACTTTTTCCTCTCACATGTAGGTAATTAATTAGTAAATCAATCATGTTGTGATTGCCTGTTTGTTATCCCACGTGAGTCTAGGATAACACATGATGTGGAATTCATCCCCACACATAGTCTTAAAAAATAGGGGTCGGTGACCTGGATTTCATCACCATGCACTTGACCAAACTTTATGTTATGATGGAGTATAAAAATTAGGGGAGCTATTGTTCAATGTCTAAGCAAAATTATCCATAAAGGGTTCCATGGAGTGAGGGGAGGTTAAGCTCCAATATGTAGGGTGATTAGATGACATCCTATATGGACTTGAGCCCAACTGTACCTTTGAATATATAGGGAATGCACCTATAAACCCTTGTGTAAAATTGGATTAAGAGATTTCAACTATAACAAGTGTACTATTGTCAGAGTTAGTTCAAATCCTAAGTAGCCATCGTGTACAAATGGGGTTGAGAGGGTTTGAGAGATTTTGTAATGGGTCACTAGCCTATAGCCTCACCCATGAAGACATTTAATGGTACATGCATCAAATTACACACTCTTATTAGTTAACTAATTTAGGATTCATGATTGTGTATGTTGTGTTAGACCAATGCTATTCATGAGCCAAGTCAACGTTTTACCCAAACCTAGACATGTCTAACTGGGTATTTTGCATACATCATCTTATATATACTTGCCTCCTCATTTTGTCATCTTGTACATCCTTATCATCATCCTCCTATACATATTATCTTTGTATATCCTTTTCATTGTCCTTGATCATACCCCACCACTTACATATCCTAATCCCATCTTTCCATATACACCTTGTCCTAAGTCCATTCTATCCATAATCAACCATTTGTCTTGACCTTGACCTCACCTAGTCACCTCATCCCCCATCTATTTTAACCTTGTCCTATCTTATCTAGTTAGCTCTTTAAGTCACACCCATCTCCAAACCATTTACATCTCATTTACATTACCCCTTATCATTTCATCATCACCTAGATATACTTGATCTTGTTTTAATCCCTTTATCCTTATAACCTTCATCACATAATCCTATCCCATCTTATCTTGAGAAAATAAATCTAAGATTTTGAGTTAGTCATCTTGTTAACTATTCATATCATCTTATTACTCTATTCCACTATCACTCACCATATGGTCAGATATCATACCTAATTAGTATCCTACTAGAATCCTATCACTTTGTTGGTTTCAATCTAACAAACCCATCATCATCAATATAATCTTTTCATCTTGTCTATTCATAACTAGCACCCATCCAATCACCCCCTTTGCTAGTTTAAATCTAGGCAGTCATCAAATCCCCAATCCTTTTTCTAGCTTACAAAGTAGGCATTGCATATAGGTCATTATCAACTATTACACTATCAATCTAAAGTCTAATCTTAGTATTTTATCCATTCCTCTATCTCATCCTCATCATTACCTATAATACTAGCTCAGTCCTTTAGACCTACTTTGTTGAATAAAATATAACTAATCCATAGTCTACCTCTGCATAGACCCCCTTCATCATCCATATTTTATTATCCATCCCCATGACTTTGGACCTGGTTCTCATAGACCAATACATCTTGGCCAATAAGCATGAAGTTATTTTATAAGCTCTATAAATGGGTGTTCACCTACCTTCTGACTTTGATCCCATTCAACCCAAACCAACATCTCACATCCTTCACCATCCACAATCCCCTAGCTCATCAGGGTCAACCTCATCATTTAGTAATATATCTTCCCTACTCAATAAATACATCTCAGATAATAAATATGAATTCCTCTTATATCTATTGAAAATGGGTGCCTACCTTCCTAATGACATCGAGCCCAAAATCCTAAAGCCACCTTCTAAGTAATTCCCCCATCAAACCTCATCCCCATCTCATTCCATTACACCATCCACTTGTCCTCATCCTAGTCATGGCCTTCTTAGTTCATAAATTTCTTTGTTTATTAAGTATCTTGATGAAAACCCACATGTAGTCTTCTTGAGGCTCCTTAAGCTGGGTTTCTAATTTACTAAAGGCCTTAATCCCATTTAACTCACCTTACCCCTAGTCTATACACATCCATAGTTAACTCCATCCACTAGTCATAGCCAATCATTTACCCCTTATTACACTAGCAAAGGGAATCCTATCCTAGCCACCTCATCTACAACCAATCCATCCATCCAGTCATGTTAATAACCATATGATCTAACATCTAATGCTTCTAAAACTAGGTCACAAAGTGAAGTGGGTCCTTGTACTCCTCTTCCTATATCCATGGAAGCCATTTTCCAGTAACTAGTCACTGCTAACATGATGGTCTATCCACCCATATGACATCTTGATACCACCAAGCTTAAGCCATATAAGTATAAAGCTATTCAATATTGTGCATATCATCAAATTTGGGGGCATACCATTAAATGATGTTAAAATTTCCAAGACTATATCCAAGATGTTATTGACCATGGTGATATAGCCATTGAGGATGAACTAGATAAGTCTATATCCCTGGGTGAATAAAAAGAGGAACGTCAAGATTCCATTCTTTATCATGATCAAGCCCTTCCCTCAAGGTCAAGATACCACACCCATCTTTCATGATCCCACCATCTTTTAAAAATCCTCTATAAAAGACAAGTCTATTCCCCATGAACCTAGTCCTCATGAACCCTTCCATGGGCCTATCTTTGTTGAATACATTGTTCCTCCATCATCTTCGTCTCACCCATCATATTAGAAACCCCATCTTGAGAGGTCAATCATGGAAAATGAATCTTCTACTAGAAACATTACATCTTATACATCAAAGTTAGCATCAAAATCAACACAAGTCTTATTTACATCAAGATCATGTTCAACACTAATATCTAAATCAGATTCCTTATAAAAATATCATCCCTCATCGATATTATAGGAGATGTTGATAATGCCTATCTTTTTGAGGATACCTCTAATCCAGATACCTCCAATAAATCACTAGGCATACCTTTGGATCTAAATCAAGGTGATGACATCATATCAGAGTTTTTACACACTCTATTTGTCAAAGATAGTCAAAAGAGACCTGATCCTACCTTGGATACATATATTATAACTAGTCTTAGTGATCCTTTTGAGATTATTGAGGACACTTTCTCTAACATTGAGGCTAGGGATCCTAGTGACCTTTATGAGGAATATGATGCATATTATCACCTCAATCCATCACATAACATTAATCATCCACCTCACCTCCATAATCCCTGTATACCACCCCATGAAGGGAATGAATGGGAACATGCATCATTGGATTCTCCTTTGCATTCAACATCATGTGCCATAAATACAAAGGTCTAAGACCATGTTCTAAAATTATTAAATCATGATGAAATCATATTTTATCCCATAAGTTAAAGTCATAAAAAGTCAAATCATTGGCCTAATAAAAAAATGTCTTCTCTGAGTGAAGCCTAAAATCAAGCACTAGGGTAATGTCAAATTCAAATTCAAAATCATCTATCCATCTCCCCTAGTGAAGCTCAAAATATGGCACTAGGGGGAAATCAAACTCAAACCCAATCAATAAATAAAACTAATGTCAAAAGTAATAATCATATGGTCAACAATAATCTTAATGTTTAGATCAAATAATCAACAAATCAAAAGGTCTTGGATCTCTTAATCTCATGGCACCAATCTAAAAAATACCCTTCATCATATATAATGGTGTATGAAACTATCAGACCCCATTTTTGCTCCCCATATCATCATATCATTAGTCATGATCATATCCCTCCTTCACATCCTATCTGCCATCATCACAATCATGACATACTCCCATCCATACCATATCTCACATCCCTAGGTAGTATTTTACCTCATAGGGGTTAAAAAGACACCTGGTTGAGACATTCAGAGGATGTTAAATTAATATTTAATAAAGGCTACCAATAATTTAATACATTTAGCAATAATGACATGATCCTAACATCATATATCTCTAGAATAAGTATTGGTTGAAGATCCAGATAACATTGATAATCATGCATCTCACCCTTTACCAATAAATTGAGATTCCATCAAAAAATTGAAAAATAAAAAAAATTTAAAAATAAAAAAAATGAAAAAAATAAAAAAATAAAATGAAACAAAAATCATTCATCCAATGGTGAAAACTAGTCTTCTGGTGCCTTGGTCAAGTACCATGATGAAAACTAGTTTCTAGCGTCAAGGTAGAATAATCAATTGTCCACCTAGTACCTCAATACTTATGGGAAAATACATTAATATCCCTTATTAGTCCCCTCCATGCCATCCCATTCATATCATATCCCTTGATCTATTTCTCCTACTCATTTGCCATCATATTATGTCCATCCTTTATTCTAGTCTTAGCCTTCATAAGGGAATAAAAGGTGTTTGGTGAACTATCCTAAAATCATAATAGCATATCCTCCAATGGACACTCAAGAAACTAAACATTTGGTTCCTTCATGATGTGGTCACTGGCAATCCCTAGTCCCTTCTTCCTTGGTCCTCATCCCATCACCCTAATCCTTTTGTTATCCAATTCATCATTCAATCCATCCTCATCTAGGTTTTTAGGCTTGGTGTTACCTTTACTAGTAACCTAGTTTGTATAGTGTACATACATATTCCAAAAATCCTAAAGGTAAAATATTCCAAAAAATGTAAAAATCATAAAATTTGAAAAAGCCAAAAATAACCTAGGGTGTCTTGTCTTATGCTTAATCCCCTAGTTGTAGATATCTCCATGCCATTCATCTTTCATCACATCTAATACCCATCCCATATATTGTTGTCCATATCACCATCCCAAACAAACATCATCTTCCATCTATCTCATATTCTCCCATTCATCATCCTTGGACACTATATTTAGTCTTGAAACCCAATTCTAATGGTTACCCATATTTCCATATCTTCAATATCCTCCTTTTGACTAGGTATCATCAACATATAGACCCTTGTAAAAGACTTTAATCTAGAACCCATCACTTATATATCATTTCCTATTCATACCTAGCACCCATCCAATCACTATTTTGCTAGTGTGAAAGGTATTTGATCCCACCATCCCCTTCTATTCTTGATAGATTAGAGACTTACAAGGTTTTATATTTTGGTAATCTTTGGTCATCCTAATATTCACATCTCTTTAAATATAATATCACCACATTTCTAAATCATCCTCCTTTGACCACTTTTAGATTTGATTTCTAGGTTAAAGGAGTATCTAAAACCTCATCCCCAATCATCACCCCTCATCATTTTTCCACCCTCATTATCCAAGTCCTAATATTAATCATGATCAACCTATCCAAATCCAAGTCTATGATAATCCCACCATCACATCATGATCATTATAGTCCAGCTTATCACCTCATCAATCATCTCGATGTCTCTAATCTAGGCCATTAGATAAGATATTATGACACTAAATGTAGATATTTGTGTATGTTACTTGTACGCTCTATGTTGTTTAACTTGTTTACAACATGTATATATCTTATTTATCTTATGTTTTATTTGCATCATGTCTCTTTTTGTCTCTTGAGAAATGAATGAGGATGCTATGAGGTAACCCAAACTATAATAGTGCTTATAAATGCTCTCTATGATGCAAAGTTTGCTATTTGCTGATGCACTTTGTCACAATGTCCTTTTGATCATACTTATATCATGGGGAAAGCTTCCAAGTGATATATTTAATGGATTGATTATATTATGATGATCCTCATGACAACTATTATGGCTTGATCACTTATTCATCTCATTATCCTTATTTCCATCACTAATCTAATCCTCTTGATCCATTTGACTAACCTCCAATATTTTATCCTCATCTCATCCTTTGAGTAATATACTTTAATCTTTAACATCATCCTATGATCACTAATCATCATCATCATCATCATCATCATCATCATCATCATCATCATCATCATCATCATCATCTTCTTCTTCTTCTTCTTCTTCTTCTATCACCGAGTCAAAACTACATTGTCCTCAGGTCTTTCTAGACCATGTAGGCCACACTTGGCCACTTTTTAGTGCCCAAGGATAGATCGACCACTATCTCTTCTTTCCTCATCATCTATCATCACATCTCTCTAATATTTCATCATCTTCAAGTCTTGCATCAATCTGATATTTGAGCTATAATATTAATAATTCATTAATCAGTCTATTGATCAATCATCATCCTTGCAATCATTTACTTAATCTTTTCATCAATTACTAACACCTAACGATTGGGCCCGATAAATCACAACATCCATATTTTATTCCATCAATGACTGATTGGTTAATTTTATCAATTATCTCTCCCTTGCATGTGTCCTTACTATGAGCATTATTACTAATAATCATATTGTGGCTCATTTATTAGATGTAATGCATTCTAGTTCTTCTCCTTTGGTCACTCAATCATATCATTTTGTATCATCACCTTCATCATATCAATCAACTTTAGCTTTGAACTATACTTATCACTAATATTATCCAATACTTGAATATCTTGGCATATAGTTCTCCCTTACCTACATCCTTGCTTGGGATAAATGTAAAATTTACAGCCTTTCAATCTTATCATCATCATGTTATAATTGATTCCCTCGTGGGATGTGTCGATAACCATGACACAATCATCTAGTCCCTATGCATGTGTCTTTTTTAGGTGCATCATCAATATGTAGCTCATTGATCAAGTCAAATTCATCTTCTTCATTATTTATCTCAACATATCACATCCCATCCCCTTATCTATCCATCATACCCCACCCATCATTTCTTATTTTGAGTGGGCATCTATCTCATTATTCCTCACATGTCCCCTCAAGGGGGAATCATATCCACTAACATCATATCTACTAACATTCATCCATGACATGATTTTTTTTAAATACCATTATTCCTTCCACTTCACTCCACTCACAATACCCTTTCAAAGAGGGGGAAAATATATGCACCTAAATTCACTCACTCCATTTAATGTCACTAATATTCCTATTAGTCAACACTAATGTCACTTATTTAATTTATCCCCTTTTATCCCATGTTAATATTATCCCTAATCTTAATCTAAAATCCCCCTTCATTCCTCTTCATTTAATAACTATAATCTTGCCCCACTTCTTCATTAATTCCCTTAATCATCTCTTATCTTATCCTAATCCCCACTTATCTATTATTTGGGTATTTTATATTCCCATGACCCACCTACCCACATACACTAGTGTACTCCTAGGCTCTCCTACACCCCTAGTCACTAATTATCCACCTAATCCCTATCTATTCCCTTATCTAATCCTAGTTAATTCCTGAGAGGATTATAGAATTAGAGGATTCTAGAATCCTCTCTATTTTTACCCTCCCTTTCTAGAAGCTCTACATATAGAGGCTTCTAAGGAATTTTAAATTCCTTAAATAATTCTCAACCATAGATTCTAATGGGTCAAGATTGAATCTTAGCCATTGATCTTTCCCTCCACATTCTATGTAAACAAACCCAAACCTCTATGGAAACCAACTAGAAATTGAAGGAGAGTTTTCATGTCAATCTAATACTTCAATCACAAACATCCATCTAACATCATTGATCAAGCAACCACCATGTCAAAATTTTGAGTCTAAGGTAATCAATCCAATTATCTTATTTTCATATTCTATTTAATCATGATTTAGAGTACTTAGCTTTAGGATTATAATGCTGATTTGAATTGTGAATTCATCTATTGCATTTAGTTCTAATGGATCTACATCTTTTTTAGGTAGTTTGATGTTTGAGTAGATTTATATTAATTGCATGATCTAATTCATTATGCTCAAATTTATACTACAATTCATGCACACAATGATAGATTATAGTTAGCACTAATTTAGTGGGGCATGATGTTGGTGCATGCACATTTACACATTTATAGTATTTTGAAATGCCTTCAAGTGTGGAGAAAAAATGAATCTATAAGACCATCTACGATGGTTGATTAATGATTTTGAGTTAATATACATTAATTTTTAGCAATGCTTAATGGCCATGGAATTACCTAGAGTGAACCCATTGTGTGGCTCTAACTTTATCATCTTGGGGTTACAAGATTAGTGCTAGAATAATTACATATGGATTGGGGATTTTGTCTTCCTATCCATGAACCTTGCCTTAGTAAAAATTTCAAATTGGGAATTGATCACCCTCAATTTCACCATGTTATCCATGTGCTTTAGCAAGGAAGACAAGGAAATACTATCTTCAATAAGTTACAAAACAACACAGTTTACACACATATAGGGGTACTCTTTCTTTGATTTTTTAAATTTAAAGTTTTAAGTATAGTTCAAATTTCAAAGTTTATTTTATGGATATTCACTAATACATTCTCATTATAGGTTTTGATTGGAACAACGTGAAAATTTGGAGACTTCTCCCAAAGACAAAGAAGGCTTCTTTTACCTACTCCATAGAAAATACATTTTTCATGCTTACCTCAACCTACTCATTGATTGTTACAAAAGCTACTTGAGTATAACCTTTTATCTCTCCCCCCAACACTAGTGGTTGATATAAGCAAACCTTTACCTATTGGATATGATCAAAATGCTTATTTCCACTATCACCAATATGCTAGACATTCTAAAAACATATTATTCAAGTCAAGGGATAATATATAAGATCTTATCGATGAAAACACTATTGAATTAGTCCCACCCACAGAGGATGTTGAACCAAAAATAAATGATAATTATAGATATATCCAATTAATTTACCCAAAATGTAAGCACAATGATAAAATTGACTTATCTAGAATGAAATAAGAGTTGTCATAGGTCAGGATGGCTAGAATAGGCTTGAAGATCTATCAAGAATATTTCATTTTGGGATTAGTCTTGAAAATTGGCTTTAGACAATAGCGTAGTTGAGAGGATAGTAGTGCTACAATGCTAGTGTCTAAGTTTTAGTGATAGTGTTCTTATATGGAGACTCTACTTGAGACTTCCAATGATGTTGTGGGATAGTTTTAGGGACTTGTAGGTGAGTTTTGAGCTTAATATTATTCATTTGTGTTAATTATTTTCCAAATATTCTCCAAACCCTAATGAACACATGCACACATGAAATAAGAACAAGATCAAATGCACAAAGAAGAGAAAAATTAGGTTATGAGATGTTATGATCATTTGATGTATAAAAATTATTGTCCTAACCACTTTCTACATTAATCCCAATGATAAGGGTCTTAGATCGCATGTAGTTCTCCCTTAAGTAATGAGCATAATAAACACACTTAATATGCTAGAAAGGCTTTTGCTTAGGCCCTTCTTTGATCAAGTATGCAAGTCTATGTATGATTATTGAGTAATATACAGTGTGTTGAGCTATACTATTGACTAATTTTATGTAATTATGTGCTAAAGTAGTAAGTGTTATATGTGAAATGCCTTGTGAGGCTCTGTATATAGAAAGAAATTTGATTTGAATGTAAGAACCTTGTTTACTAGTCGACAAGACATAAAAGAAAGATAAAATCATAAGAGAAGGCTCAAGAAAGGGTTAAGACATAAAAAATATTAAAAAAGTGACCATTAGACACTAGTGTTGAACTTGACACTAACACACTGTGCTAGTGTCTTAGACCATGCTAGTGTTTTGGTATCACAAAAATGAACAAAGACTATGCAAAATAGGCTAGGGGATCCCTGGGACTAGGATGGGATGATATAGGACTAGTGAGGGTACAACAAACTTTATAAACAAGTCATAAGAAAGATACAAATACCCAAAGTGACCACATAAATAAGATGCACATTCATCACTAAGACCTCATGAAAGAGAAACATAAGACATAATACTTATGGTTTCTTGACCAAATTAGGGTGTGTACACTTGACCTATTTTATTATAGTAATGCAATGAAGTGGAAGTGCTATAGTAAAAGGAAAAATAAAATGCATACTTACACTTACTTATGTGATCAATCTATGTGGGGGATGGATGTGCTCTAGGCTTAGCCCACTTCTTGGCTAGAGAAGTGGATAAGAGCTAGAATGTTGGTTGTGAAGAGGAAATCCAAAATGTGGATTCCCCTATACTTATCTAAGAAGTATCAATAAATGTGGAGAAACAAGCCCTACTTACCCCCACTCTAATGTGAAAACTGAATATGAGAAGTATCTATAAATGTGGAAAAATAAGCCCTACTTTCCCCACTCTAGTGTGTAAACTAAATCTAAGAATTAACCTGATCAAAAGTCAAGATGGTCACTTGGCCTTTGTAATCTAGATCTATTAACAAACTATGGATCAATCACTATAGATGGCTATAGGCCCCAACCTAGTTAAATCCTAGGGATATCTTGATGAAAATATGAGTGTATATTTGATAATCTACACAGATCATGGTATAATATGACATCCCATTTGTATAACCTAGTGGAATAATATGAGATCAAAGACATGTGCTCTACATCATGCCCCCAAACTTGATATCTAAGGAATGTAACTATGTGACTTGTGTATAAAACTATATCTATATAGGGATGATGTACCATGCATGTGCCATCATAGTCATAATATGATTCTAGAACCATGCTGAAATCCTATGTAAAGTCTAATAATGTGAACCAATATCTGACAAGATCTTAGAACACTATAAATTTGATTTAACCTATGTTTGAATATTTGAGCAAACCTACATATTTGAATATCTGAGTCACTTTAAACCAATTTGAGTCAATCTATGTGTTTGAACCAATCTATGCATCCAAACTAATCTAAGTCAATCTATGAATTTAATCCATTCTACGCATCTGAACCAACCTAAGTTGATTTATGTATCTAAACCAATCTATGCATCTAAACCAATCTAAGTCAATATATATATCTAAATTAGTCTAAGACAATCTATGTGTTTGAATCACTATATATCTATGTATCTAAATCACTATATATCTGGGTATTTGAATCACTATAAATAGTGTAAGTATGTCCCCTTTTAGTGAGAGAGCTGAGACTATGATAAGGGTGTTTAAAAGTGATATCGATAATCATGTTAGTGATAGTTAGTATTGCTCATATGAACTTATGATTAATTATTTTGATGTTTGTAATATAATTGTTTTGGAAATCATGACTAATATAGGTTTGTGGTCTATAGTGGGTTGTTAAGTAAACATAGGTTTTATCATTTTATGGAATCAATTTGATTGGAATAATAGTGTGACCTGATCGATGTGGTGGATATCATGATTAAGTCCCATGCACAATAAATGGATAAAAAATTAGAGCTATGGTTCCTAAGATATCACATTTAGAAAAATCTAGTATTAGTTGGTGAATCAGTGCAAAAGGTCAGCCTTAAGCAGGTGGCATTTTTAAAATATGGATTAAATAGGTTGGTTAATTCATTTGAAAAATCCTTTGAATCATTTGACTTGAGACAAATTATTGTTCTAAGCTTAGAAACATGCTGAGGAGATGAAAAGCAATCATGACCCACTATGACGAGGTCAAGGTGCTTAATTGGGTTGGGGAGGAGGTTAATCTAGTAAAGAACTTATATTTTTCCCTATTTTTGACATATTTATTTCCTTTTCATCATTTTAGTGAAAATTTAGTAGTTTAGGGCCTTGTTATAGAGAACCATGCTAGTGTCCTCAGTTTGGTGTTAGCGTCCAGGGTGCATCATTAGTGTCTACTAGAGCTAATTTCACTAGTTTTGCTTATTTTTTGTGCCCAATGACTATTATTTCATGTTTGTTTATGTAATCACCTAAAATAAACTTGATTATTAAGAGTGATACTTGAGACCACCTATCCATAGATTATCCCAAGACATATCTTAGGGCCTATTTTCACACTTACCCAACCTTCATGCAGGTCATAAGCATCCCTAAACATCCCTAAAGTAGTCCCATACCCTCATCTTGACATCTTGGCCTTTAGTTCCTCAGGTTCTTCCACCTAGACACTAATACTATAATAGGGATAATAACACAACAAGGTGCTAGTTTTCTAATTTTGGTGCTATTGTTCTTTCCCTCCTTTTTCTTCTAACAAATATATTTTCAAATCTAAGACCACCTAAGATCGACCTAGACCTATTTTAAGATACTCAAAATCACTATAATAATATATATACATAAATTTTATCCCTATAACTAGTAGATGGAAATCAAATTCAAATTACATAAAAAAACTTAGAAAAAGTTGTGCACAATCAAGGTTATAAATCCTTATTCTTCCCTACTTCTACATATAACCATCTATAACATTCCTAAACACACATTACTTAGGTTTTCAATCTCAAGCACATTCAAATCACTCAAGTCAACATTAATACTAGGTTTAATTATACTTAAACTAACACTTAGGTGGGGATAACTACATCAGGATTGATCCCTCTTCAGAGTATTGGTATGTAGGTAACTCTCATCACACTGGGGTGTTGAGGATGTCCAACCTACCCTACTAACAATGCACTTTACTACTTGTGTCAATCAAATACCCTAATAATATGGTGTATTAAGGTTTTCACATAAAATAAATAAAAACAAGTCATCTACAAATATCAATAACTCATGCACATAGGAATAAGCTTTACAGACCCATACATAGGTGTACCCAAAAGCTTAGAAAAATTATGTATAGAGGACACTACTACCAAAATATAAATCTAACACTACATGGTGATATTGTATAATTAGGGTGCTATTATATAGGAAGATTTTTGACACCTAGATTTTCTTTGTGAGTCTTAGACCATCCTCTATCTTAGTTTATAGCATCCAGATCTCTTGTTTCAGTCATTTTCTAGCTAAGTACTTATTTACATTATTTATTGCTATTTTAGAAAGGTCAAATTAAGTCAATTATATTATAGATCAGTGGTTATATTTATTGATTATATCTACCTTAATTTACTATACTTAACCCCTTTAACAACATAGGATTTACAAACACTAAGTCCTAAAAGGTTATAACATTTGGTGAACTTGACTTACTTTTAATACGAATCCAACCCTTACCCTAGATGCTACTAGGGTTTCTATCCTTAATTTTCCTATTTTCATTGGTTATGTTAAGATTTTTATAATTCATACATTTTATTTTAGAAGCCTTATTTCGCTTTGTTTACTATATGCCATCTAAAAAAGTTATCTCTTTTCCCATAATAAGAAGTGATAGGCTTAGTGGAAATATTACTGAGCATACTTAGATTCTTTCCATTCGAGCTTATACCATGGACAAAGGACCAGTTACAACTCCCATCATTGATCCTTCATACCTTGATTATGTGGAATTCATTGATAATACATCTGAAGATGAGCAATATAATCAAGATCATGATGATATACAAGATGGGAATTGGGACACTCTCCCCCCACTTAATAATGAAAATCTTTTAGTCAATAAGAATGAGATTATACAAAGCTTTGGATATAGACTTAGGCAACAACCTCATGATCATGCACAAATTTTACAAGTCATAATGTAAATAAAGAACAAATCAAATAATGTTTAATATTATAATCCCCTAGATAAAAACATTGTTACACCTACTTTTGGGCCAAATTAGCTTGTACAATAACCTTTTTTAAGTGGACAACCTTCAGTGATAAGATCTCATATGCTTAAGTAGCACAACTAAAACAAAAATATGATGAGCCTATTATTGAATATGTCTTGAAATATAAAACCATACTAGAAAATATGACTAGCTCCATGGTAGATAGAGATTTCCATGACATATTAAAATAATGCCTACTACTAGCATTGCATGAAGCTATCTTGTTCAATAAGTTTCTAGCCTTCACATATTTATGCCACATAGTGAAATAAAGGGAAGTCAAGTTTCTATCTATGGGTAAACTAAAATATATAATTAAATCCAAATAAACTACTAAGAGTCCTAGTAAGTCTCCATAAAAATTAAGGGTCATTGAAAACAAGAGTGATTCAAAAGCCACAGTTAACACAACTTTAGAGCCATCTCCTCACCTAGTTTTATTGGCTCCTCCACAAAGAGTTTTCACTAACCTTATAGAATTTCTAGCATGTGTTTTAAAATAGATCCTATAACGCAATGCTATATCTCTCCTTATCATCAAAGAGGTTGATACAACATGTCCTTTTCTAAAAATCTATGATTCCAATGCATTCTACGGATATCATAGGGCACTAGTCCATACTATAAACTGATGCATGATCTTGAAACATAAGATACAAGATTTGATATAGGCCAACATATTTAATGTGGGAACACCTATAGAGACACCTAAAGTTCAACATATGGAAGCTAAGGCATTGAAAATATTCCTAGATCTATTTCCAAAGCATACAACTACTGAGGTAGAGGGCACTTCAAGTGTTCACTATACATATTAGGCACATCCACCACTAGCATCATATCACACTACTACAAAGGATGGACACCCCTTAAAAATTATCATTGGTGTGTATCATACTATAGTACTAATTAGACCACTCATGAATTCTCTTAGACCAAGAGATTATCAATGATGATTTAGATTTATATGCATTTTTTTGTAAGAGCTTACATTGATCACCATCATATATAGAGTGTTATGGTTGACAATGGGTCAAATATTAACATGTGCACTATCATACTTATAAAATATTTGAGGTATTTAGAGCATGGTATTTCTCCTACCAAAATAGTTATTCATGGTTTCAATGGTCATGTTTAGAGCTCTCTTGGGGAGATTATACTTCCACTATAGGTTCAACTAACACATGTGGCCATTATATTCTTAGTAGTACATGTTATCCAATTTCAACCCTGCAGGTCAAAATAGGACCCCTATAGGAAAATTATTGAACCTTAGGTAATTTAGGAGGTCCTAGTTGAGTCTAAAATACCTTATTAGCATTTATTAAGATAAATATGGAAAGATTAAGGTTAGTCTCTTTTATGTATTTTGATCTATTTGAGTCTCCTAAGTTAAAAATGGTCATTTGTGGTGCCTTAGAAAATTTTAAAAAGGTAAAGTGAGGTCAATAGGGATATTAAAATATGTCATGGTATGGTACAAAAAGTTTCAATTCAAGAAAAGATAGTTATGGGCAAAAAATGTCAATTTTAAAGGCTTCCCAAGCAAGTACAACATGACAGGAGAGAGAATATGTAGATAAATTAGGTTTTAATAATTATTAGGTGTTTTTAGGTCTATAAAAATTATTATATAATAGTTATAATGTTAGAGTAAGTTAAAAACATCATATCTCTCCTATCTACTCCTTCACAAGCTCACATAGGCAAAATTGAAGTGGATGGTATGACCAAGACATGGAAGGTGGGAGCATAAAAATTTGGGAATTTATTTTAACCTTATTAAAATTAAAACTTTAAGCATTGGTTATCAGATTCATCCCCTTATAATTATGAACAATCACTAAGAATTTAAGGGTTTAAAATTAGCTAGTCAACCATGACAGGGGTCTTTCTTGAGCTTTCCAAGTAGAATGGTGGAATATTTTTTCAAGGAAAAAGTTTGTATGGGTCTTAAAAAATCCTATAAGATATATTTAATTATTTTTAAATATTTCCATGAAAGTAAAATTTTGAAGAGACAATCATAGCTCCATTCACATTTATAGACTATGTGTTCTGTGTGTCTGCATAATAGTGATTTTATAGTTGCATAGTTTATACTAATAAGAGTGGATTATATTCAAGGATAATAATTTTTTTTTAATCCCCTTAGAGCATGGTTGGTCAGATTATCCATTAAAGTTTTGTATTGAAGATATCTCAAGGGTGACAGTCTAATTTGAGGCTAAATATTAAACACCATAGCCACTTATATTTTCTCAGAGTAAGATACGAGTATGCACACTTTGATCATGTCACCCCCAGTATCTAGATGAGATCTTTCATCTCATTCTCAAACCATATTTAGGTATAGGGTGACAAATATTTATGTCTCAAACATGAGGATGCATTGATTCAATGTCTATTCTTAAGAATATTTTGACATGGATTAAGATGGGTTGCAGGTGAAGGTGTGAAGTGGAAGTAAAAAAAAAAATTGGAACGAATAACCTTAAAATGCAATGTGATTTATAAATCATAGTTGATCATGTAGGCAACTATAGCTTGAGGTCATAATGGACCTATATCCTCACTATCATCTATAGACATAATGCACATTAAATACATATGTCTTAGAGGTTAGAGGTGCCAATAATTTGTGAGAAATCCAAGTTGCCTATTCTGAGATCTGTAATAGGTCTCCATTACCTTGAGGGCCCATAACATATTATACTAATTGAAGAAGAGGGATAAGTATTCAAAACCATGAGACCATTACCTATAGCCAAACCTAGATAGAAAGGTACAAAAATGAGAATACCACAGAGGCTTGAGACATTGAAAAAGTGGAAAGAGCTTCAATAAATGAGAATTTTGGGTCTAACCACAAGATGGATCTCATAACTACTTGTTGAGGTGATGAGACATATTTAGATCTCAACCTAGGATCAAATACTTGAGATCAATGCTCATAGATTAGAAGAAAGGTACAAGGTACAAAGTTGAATAAAGTTGCATAATGGGAAGGTTTACCTTAGTTTATTTGAAAAAGGATCCCACTCTTATAGTTTAAAGAAGCTAAAATGAACATGGAACATTACAAGTAGAACCTATAGTGCATTGATGGCAAAGAAACAATTGCATGGTCTTAAGGCAAAAATAAGTCTATTCAGGTGTGAGATGGTCCTATTGAACTCATGATAAACTAAAAGTGTGAAAAATAGTGCTCAAACATGCATCATCACCTAAAAAAATCTCTTGACTTCCATAATGAGCACCTACAATTTGACTCAAGAGACAGACTAGCCTTAAGCTAATGAAAGATGTAGGTTTGGTTGGTAGGCAAAGGTATAAGATGGAGATGATAATGTAGAAATCACTCTCTAAGTGATAGTATCACACTTCCATGTGATTACTATAGGCAAGGATGAATAGAGTAAGGTTGGGCAAAGGTTATTATGCCCTATTGAATCTAGGAATGCACATACAGTCCTTTGTATGGATGGTATGTGAGATGTC
The DNA here is from genome assembly GCA_037957365.1 of Torreya grandis. NCBI lineage: Eukaryota > Viridiplantae > Streptophyta > Pinopsida > Cupressales > Taxaceae > Torreya > Torreya grandis. The sequence continues at coordinate 1,560,816 of JARHVA010000800.1, forward strand.
TGTATGAATGATGAAGTGACTACCTCAAGCCCAAGAAAGTATACATAGATATTCTAAAAGGTGAGTAAATAAATCACATAATCATCCTCCAAATCAATGAATCTCATGTGAAGGTAGGTACACAATCAATACTACCATTAGGCCAACTAACCTGAGACACCCCATAAGCAATGCAAATTGTAAACCTAGTGCATTGATGGTAAAAGGATGAATATCATAGTCTTAAAGCACTTTAGGATGATGTGTAGAATTTAATTAGAGGTGAATAAGTCTTGATCAGGTCTTACAGTCACTATGATAACTCATAGGTGGTCACATACTCAAAAAATCTAGTCTATGCCTATGAGGCCTATAACTAGGCATGAACCTCAAGCTTCTAATGTCACTCCTATGATCATGTGATATTCCCAATTAATATGAGATATTTCATGGGAAAATGGAGAGTTTATGAGACTCATTAGTTTGTAGAAGATAACTCAGATTGGCCATTTTAGCCTCAATTTGTCTCAGGGGTGTCGAGAATGCATAACAACTACCTGAAAGATAAATTATTTCACTCCAACCTATATGAACAAGATGCATGGGGTCTTGAGAACTTAAGGATAGTTGAGGGAGGTAATTTAATTGAAATAAGTGGCATTGGTTTAAAGGTTAGAAGCTTAACCTTTATGAACCATTGCTAAGAACCTAAACTACCTAAAACCCTCATAGGAACTCAATGAGAAAGAGATGAAGAGAAATGCATCCAAAAGGGGTCAATTAGCTTGGAAAATGATTTGGATATACTTTCCACTCTCTTAGGCTCCCCTTTAATAAATTATTCCATACCATCACTTATATAGATGGGTCAAATTCTATGTTTTCTATAATATTTGAGGTGATTTGAAGGTGCATAAAGGAATAGATGGGTGAAATCCATGGTGTAAGGTGTGTGGAGATTTTTTCTAACTCCTCATATCCTATTCTCACCTCAACCATGTATGGAGACTCCTCTATTAAGATGATTTTTGTAGGCAATCTTGGATAGAATAATAAGAAGCAAGATAACTACTAAGTTGAATATGAGAAGTATGGTTTTGAGTCTTCTTAAGGTCTACATGATAGACCAAAGGGAAAAAAGGTTTTGAATATGTGTCTCACATCTATACAAAAATAATCTTGAGTATATGCAGGTTACCCCAGTGATAAGTGTAAGAGTTTACACCTAGAGGGCTAGTGAGTTACTATAATAAAGTAAATAACAAGTGGGCAAGAGAAGATTATCTGTTACAGGGGTGCATAATGACCTGAACCAATCATATTTCCACCTTCTCAAGTTATTTCATATGTGTCAATGACCTCCAAGGCAGTTCTAGATAGTTAGTGAACTCTTCATTAAGAAGAATTGTTTCAAAAAAGATAATGAATTATCCCTATGCCAAATTTAGGAGGATGCTATATATTAGATAGACACTTGTACAAGATAACCTCATGACCTATTTTATAAATCTTTCTCTTACATTGTAACTGATATTCAAGACTTGACACCTGGCATTGTAACTCTTGAACATCACTCTTTCTCTCTCTTCTCCTATTGCTCTATATATTGAAGCCTTTTTTGCATTATAAAGGATCCAAAATTGGTATGGAAAATCCCTTATAGTTTTACATTTTGTTTTGCATTTAAATAAAGTTCTTAAACTAGTTTAGTATCTGAATTTCTTACCTAGGTATGTCAAGTAGTCCATTTTGATGACAAGTGATGATTTTTTCTCCTTGCTTCCATTTTGCTCTTGCATGTATTATGTAAGTAATATTTCTTCCAACAAGTCTCATGAAGTTTAAGTGATTTTTATATGTATTTAAAGTGTGAATAAGATTATTAGTGCTTAATATTAGGTTTTCTATTCATCCATATTTAAAAATGCATGGCAATCTGCCTCTATGTAGAAACACTTATGATAGAAGAACCTCTAGTTGAGATCAGTTTTAATAATCTGCCTTCATATTACAAGTTAAAGTATGTTTATGGAGATATCCTTGGCATATCACCTCCATTAGTGTAGATTAATTTTAATTTTATTATTCCCTTTTCACCCCAATAAGTGATTAGCCTAGTGTAGATAAGAGCCTAAATAGATAAATCAAGGGAGTTAGCCCATAATCTAGAGATCTATCTCTTGTAGAAATCTGCCTATATTAAAATATTGTTCCATGTTATCCAAAATTTGAGAAGGTATAATTTTATTTTCTAGGGTACAAGTTAGGGATATAATAGTTCTGGCATGCCCGATGGGACATGTGGTCTAAGAAGGTTGTGTAAGGTGGATGTTGGTCTTGACAACAAAAAGGCTATAATAGTTTACTTCCTACAGTATCTAATAACTCTTACAATTGAATCTTGGTTTTAGACTAGTGAAATATTTCATGCCTAAGGTAAACACAAGATCTTATACTAAAGACATTCCTTTTGATTTTTAAGAGCTTCTTTATTGTTCAGTTAAAGTAAATAGATTTGCTAACACCCATCCTTACCCAAAGAGATATTACCTTGCTCATAGACCTATAAGAAGTATTTTTATTGTCTCAATATTATAAAATCCTAAAACTATCATGATAAATAACCTACCTTTTGTTGATTTCAATGGCTATAGTCCTTTAAGACTTTCCCATTATGGTGATATTTTAATATCAACCCTCAAAAGTGTCCCTGCATACATAAATGAGATTGCCATTAATCTTATTGAACACATTAGAAACATTACCAAATTTTGTAATGTACATCATATAATTGAGGATAATATATCTATTAGGTTGTTGGATATTTATTTCAAGGGGAAGGATCTTGATTGGTATGGTACTTTGGCTCTTGATTCTATCACTATATCGGATGAATTGGGTGATGCTTTGATGATAAGATTGACAAATTATCATTGATTGAGCAGCTAACCAACATAAAGAGAACACCTCAATAAGTTATTCAAGACATAAACATAATGTTTTATAATACATGGGATAATATGACAATCTTGGTAAGACCTACTGCACATCATCCTTTCCTTTATTATCTTAAAGATTTTAACAATGATATTTCTATGATGGTATAATTTATAGAAGGAGATACATTTCCTAATATCTATGAAGTGGCTATTAAAGATGATAACTATTTTATTTAGTTTAATAAGATTTATAAAAGACCCTCTATGCCTTTATTCCCTAATTTACAAACCTCTACACCTGATTTTGGTCCCATACCTACACCAAAACACAAATAAGATACCCCTAGTCAATTAAGTAAATCTAACAAGGTAAAAATACTGAAGGCTCTTAAGTGAGAGATTTTAGGTCTAAATAATATCATACAAAAAAAAAATGGAGACCTTTCCAAATATCTTATCAACATAATTAGTCCTATCCAAACTATCAAGGCAATAGATCATCCTTTCAAGGTCATATTCAAGGTCAAGGGTAACTAGTTCAAGCAAAATAATATAATGGTTATAATCCCAATGCTCCCTTCACCTCAAAATCATTAGTTCATACTAAAAATAACCTTTTTCAAGATCATTAAGGTCAGCCTCCATGGGATCAACCTCATGATCCATCTACATATGTCAATGAGTCCTTTAATCAAGCTTTCATGGCACATTTGGGAACAATGCCAATCATGACTCAAGCTGAGGTACCTAGTGAGATAACAATGGAGATAGTGCTCAAGTGGATACTAATTTAGTAAATTGGAAAGAAGAAGACTCATGTGATGTGAATTACCAAGGGCAATCAAGCAAAGACTCAAGTCTTATAACTGCAAACACAAGATCAAAGAAAAAGGCAATTGAAGGGATTTGAGGGACTTTTAATGGTCCATCCATGAGATTTCAAAAACTTCAAGGGGTAGGTATGTATAATTTATTCCAAAATTAATAAGTAGATCAAATAATTTAGAATGCTAAGAGTTCTTTCACACCTCAGTATTCCCAAGTTATAGGCAACACTATGCCTATTAGTGGACAAGCTAAGGTTAGTGACTCTTTCACTAACATTTTAGAGCAAACGAAGAAGGCTCATGTAAGTGTATCAATGTGGGATACAATAACAATACTTGGAAAATAAAACCTCCAAGAACAACTATCCAAACTCAGCATGGCAACCAAGCATCTTAGTGGGAAAGGGGAAGCCTTGATAAATAGATTGAAGCATAGTGAGGGACATCAAAATAAAATTAAGAAAGTAGATAAACATCCTCCATTTTATATCTCTATCATCATTGGAGATGATTTAGTTCAATTTTTTTGATTGATAGTGGAGTAAGTACTTCAGTCATGCCCAAACAAGTAGCTGATAAATTGAATTTGAAGTATGAGACTCATTACAAGGGAGTGTTACAATTGGATGGGTTAGCTACCAAGATAATTGGCATAATCAAAGGTTTGAAACTTATTTTTCATGCTTGTCCTAATTTCATTATTTCTCAAGATTTTTTGGTTGTAGATGTGCCACCTCACTTTGCCATTTGTTTGTCAAGATATTTTAATACTAAGATTGGAGGATGCTTGACTTCAAATTGGTCCTATATGGAATTTAGACTAGGTATGGTGCTAAAGTATCAATCAAATCTGAATCTCTATCTAAATTTCATATAGATACACATGTTTCTTATACATCAAACATGAATTTTAATATCAATGATGAAGAAGATTGTCCTAATGATCAAGAACATCTAACACCTCTTGATGGCATAGCTAACTTATACCTTGATGAATGGGGAGTTGAGTAGTATGGATTTGATCCATATGAGCATATTGAAGAAATAGGTTTTGGTACATAAATCCTCCATGAAGAATGTGATGGGTCTCTTGAGGAAAATTCTAATGACACTCTAAGATAGGCTACATGGGGAAACTACCTTTTGTGTTAAGAATTAGTGATTAATTATGCAATAACATGCAACACAAAATTCATTCCTCAAAATCATCGTAATAGAGACAAATGAAAGAAAATTTAGATCTAAGCAAATACACACATAATACTGATATAACTTGGTTCACGCAATGTGGGCTACGGACACCATGAATCTCTCTATAATATTATAAACAAGAGTACAAGACAATTCTCAATAAGAAACCTCTCATAGAGACAACTTTTTCTAACCCAAATTCACACCAGAATTCTTGAGATGCTGAAAAGAGAATACACAACTCAAAAATGAGATGCAAAATGTAATGCTTAATGTGTTTCCCCTCAACCCTATTTATAATTTCAAAAATCCCTTGAAAAATGTGCCATACCATGGAAATAAGCATATCCCCACCAAATAAGGGAGGTTACAACCTCTTGGGATAAACATAATCCCCCGATTCTCTCAATACCTTACCCACTTCTCCATAAAATGTGCCACAAATGTGGGAAGTGGTTAACATACTCAAAAACATGCCCCACCATTTATGAAAGTAAAAATTTCATATTAAAATTTCCTCGATAATTTTATTTTTACCTTAGGGGTTTTGAAACAGGCTTCACATTCAATAATCTCCCACTTGGAGTTCGTTTCTCCTTAAAAAAAATTTAACACTCCCTCATGATCTTCACAAAGACCAACCAAAGCTAAAAATAACCTCAAATTCTCCAATGTGACTACCTTGGTCATCATATATATATGATTATGGCTCATATGTATCTTTTCTAGCTTCACCATGTTTTCCTCTAAAGCTATCTAGATGAAATGATACCACAATTGTATATGCTTCATCCTCGAGTGGAAAGAAAATTTCTTGGCTAAATGTATAGCTCTTTGACTATCACTATGTAATCCCCAAACTTCTTTTTTATACCCAAAATCTTTAAGTAACTATTATAACCAAATCATCTTCTTGCTAGCCTCTATAGCAACAATATACTTAGCCTCTATGGTTGATAAATCCATAACCTTGTATATCCTTGAGATCCAATTAACTATTGTATCCTTGATGGCAAATACATAACCTATTGTAATCTTCCTACTATTAACATCCCAAACCATATCCAAGTCTACATAACCATGCGAAGTGGTTTTTGATCCGCCAAAACATAATACTATACCTATGGTTCTTCTCAAATATTAAAGAATCCACTTCACTGCTTGCCAGTGCTCATAACTTGGATTACTCATGTACCTACTTACTACTCCCACTACATGGGAAATATATAGCCTAATACAAACCATATCAGACAAAAAACTACCAACTACCAATGAGTAAGGTACCTTAGACATATTTAGCTTTTCTTCTCTGTCTTGGGACACTACTCCTTTGATAATATGAAATGGCCTACCAAAGGAGTCCCAATCAACTTAACATCCTGCATACTAAACCTTTCCAAAACTTTATTCATGTACTCTTCCTAGGATAAGATCAACTTCATCTCCTTCCTATCTCAATTTATTCTCATACCAAGGATTTTCTTCACTACACCCAAATCCTTCATATAAAAGGAGTCACCAAACTGCTTATTGAGTACTTGAATCTGTTGCATGTTCTTTCTTGTAACCAACATGTTATATACATACAAGCATAGGATAACACAATTACCATCCTAAAATCTCTTAACATACATGTAATGGTCAGAATGGCACTTGGATAATTCCAACATAAAACTATCAAACTTCTTATACCATTGCCATGGAGCTTGTTTCAAACCATACAAGCTCTTCTTTAGTCTGCACACCAATTTCTCCTTTCCTTCAACCTCATAACCCTATGGTTTCTCCATATATAATTCTTCCTCAAAATCATCATGAAGGAACATAGTCTTCACATCTAATTGTTCTAAGTGTAAATCCTCTACTTCAACTATACTAAACACAGTTCTAATAGAAGTCATCTTAACAATAAAAGAAAAAATCTCATCAAAATCAATACCTTTATTCTATACAAACCCCTTGACCACCAATGAGGCATTATACCTTTTCCTTCTTCCATCCTCTTCTTTGATTTTGTATACCCGCTTATTCTACAATATTCTCTTGCCCTTGGGTAGCTTCAGCAAATCCCACATCTGGTTCTCCATGAGAGAACTATGTTCTTCTTCCATGGCTTGCTCCTACTTCTTCTTCGCAATCACCTATATTACTTCCTCAAAACATTCTAGTTCTCCACTATTAGTAAGTAACAAATAACTCAAATATGGGGAGAAAATTTCAAGAGATTTTCTTACTCTAGAAGACATTATTACTATAAGAGTTTAGGGTTCCTATATAGGAGGTTCCTAAATTGTCTCCTTGGACACCTTACCATTCATAATATTATCTAACACTATGTACTCTTTTTATTCTTATTCTTGAAACTGATCCTTATACATAACTTTTTCTTTAAAGACAATATCCATAGATTGAAATATTTTCTTATCTCTAAGAATCCAAAACCAGAAACCAAAGTCATCCTCACCATAACCAATAAAGGTGCATCTCTCAGACTTAGCCTCTAACTTGGTCCTATCTTTCTTAGTAACATAAACAAATGCCTCACATCTAAAGACCCTAAGAAAAAAATAATTAACTTTCTTACCAGACCAAGCTTCCTTAGGTATGCCTCCATCCAAATGCACTAAAGGTCCTCTATTAATTAGATATACTACTGTGTTAATTAATTCTACCCAAAACATTAGGGGCATCCCTGTATGCAACCTCATGCTCCTAAAATGCTCCATGATTGTCCTGATCATTATCTTTGACACTCCATTCTCTTGTGGCATTCTTAGAACCATCCTTTGCCTACAAATTCCATTCTATGTACAATGATCATCAAATTCTTTACTATAATACTCACCTCCATTATTTGACCTGGGACATTTCAACTTGAGACCTATTTTATTCTCAACCAAAGCTTTCCATTTCTTGAATGTTTCAAACACATAAAATTTCTTCTTAATGCAATAAACCTAAACTTTCCTAGTTGCATCATCAATAAATGTAACATAATAACTTGAACCACTAATAAAAGATACCTGAGCTAGCCTCCATACATCCAAGTGAACCAATTCCAACTTATTCTCCTTCTTCATAGGTTAAAACCTTAGGAACTTAACTCACTTCTACTTCTCATACACAAAAGCATCATAGAAGTCCAAATCAACCTGTTTCAATCCAGACAACTTGTCTTTCAAGATTCCATGCCCTTGTGGCTCATTTGATAGAGCATGTAGTGCCACAAAGTTACATCTCCATCTAAAGAAAATAAATTATAGTGATCAATGCTACTAGTTAAATATAAAGTGCCAAATTTCTTACCTCTTACAACCATAAGAGTGCCTTTGGAAATTTTCTAAGAGTCTGCTATAATCAACACCAAATAACCCTCACTATCCAACTACACCACTAATATTAAATTTTACCTTAAGTATGGGACATGTCTGATATCCTTTAGTATCTATGTGTTCCCATTCTGCATATTCACCTGAACACAAAATTTTCATACTATACTACATGGTTCATCATCATCAAGATAAACATGTCCAAAATCTCCTTGAACATAATCACTAAAATGATGCCTATGTGGGGTAGAATGAAAAGAAGCCCCTGAATCTAATACCCAAGATTTAGAAACATTATCCAAGTAAAGAATTAAAGTATCTTGACTAATAGTATTTGTTGTCATATTCACCTCTTTGGTCTCCTCATGTTTGGTCTTCTTGTCCCGAAGTTCCCAAAGTTCCTTCTTTATGTGTCAACATTTCCCATAGTGCCATCACACCATCTTAGCTCTAGATTAGATCTTCACCAACCCCTTGAATTTTCATGGTATCCTTTGCTTCTATCCTTTTGTCTCCCTCTAGTTTCCATTGTCAAAGCATTCTCTGAAGATGATCCCCTAATGATCTTCTTTTGCATTTCCTCACTAAGAATCACACCTATACCATCCTCAAACTTTAAACTTCCCTTAACAAGGATGACATTACTCATAGCCATAACCAGGCTATCCCAAATATCAAGTAAGGAGCATAAAATCAATAAAGCCTTAACTTCATCTTCAAATTTAATACCAACAAAATTTAGCATACTTACAACTGTATTAAAATCATTCAAATGATCAACTATAGAACCATTTTCAAACATTTTCATATTAAATAACCTTTTCATCGAATTTTTTTTATTAGAGGTAGAGGATTTTTCATATAACTCCCCTAATTTCTTCATTAGACCAAATGTGGTCATCTCTTCTAAAATATTAAAGGCAACCAAAGATACAAAGCAACCATATGACTCCCAGTGCTTTCCTATGAAGTAAATTCTAATCTGCTTGATCTATACCTAAAGGTTAGCATACTTTTCCCATCAAAGGGTGATGAAGATCCTTATAAAATAATTTATCCTCTATCTACATCTTCCACAATCCAAAATTCTACAGATTGATTTTTTCAACTCTAGATCTACCATTCTCTGCCATAGCTCCCACTTAAGCTAATATCTTTCCTTATGATTCACTAGTTTAGCAAAACCACTAAAGCTAGCTCTGATACTAGTTTTTAAGAATAAGTTATTAATTATGAAATAACATGCAACATAAAATTCATTCCTCAAAATCATAGCAGTAAAGACATATGAAAGAAAATTTAGATCTAAGCAAATACACATAACACTGATATAACATGGTTCACCCAATGTGGGCTATGTCTATCAAGAAGCTCTCTATAATATTATAAAGAAGAGTACAAGACAACTCTCAAAAAAAAAACTTCTCATAGAGATAACTTTATACAACTTGAATTTACACTAGAATTCTTGAGATGCCAATCTACACCTTAAACCTGATCATATCGACTGAAGAGAGTATACAAAACTCAAAAATGAGATGCAAAACACAATGCTTAATGTGTTTCCCATCACCCCTATTTATAATTTCCAAAATCCCTTGAGAAATTCACCTTACCATGAAGATAACCATATACCCGCCAAATAAGAGAGGTTACAACCACTTGGGATAAACATAATCCTCTGATTCTCTCAAAACCTTACCTAATTCTCCATAAAACATGCCACAAATATGGGAAGTGGTTAACATACTCAAAAATATGCCCCACCATTTGTAAAAGCAAAAATTGCATGTTAAAATTGCCCCAGTAAATTTATTTTTACCTTAGGGGTGTTGGAACAGGCTTCACATTCAACCTTTTACACATGGATGATGATGTTAATATTCTAGATACGATAGAACATGATAGTCCTAGTGAGCATTAAATTATTCTTACTAAAGAAGAGAATATTCATGAACATGAACCTCAAGAAAAGGTACATTATGTGTGGCAACAATTCAATGCCACAATTTAGAAGTTTAAAGAGGTAAGTAGGTCTACAACTCTTCAAATGGAATATGAACCTGATGATGAGGTCAATCAGGTACCTGATGAAAAAAAATAAGAGTGTGGGGTCTCTACCAAGAATAAAACAAATCTAGAAGACCAAGAAGTGTTTGGTAAACCAAAATACTACCTTGATAACTCCCAACATCAAACATATCATGATTTAAATACATTTGAAGTTGGTAAGGGTTTCTTGACTCCTAATGATCAGATTGAAGAGTGCCAAGTGGACATGATAAAGTTCAATCAAGATCTAAAGTCAAATAAGCCTATAGGAAAGCTAGATGAAGTGTTCATGTGAGTTCTAAGTGATACACTTGAAGTTATAAAAAGCTTTGAAAATGGTAAGTTATTTGATTATCTTCATAAGCAAGTTTTCATTGACAAACATTCATCATATGATGGTTTGATCTCATGAAGTAGCAATGATTATAGAAACATTATATTTAACCCTGGTTGAAGCAAAGAATAAGTTATCCTTCACCTCAACTATTTTGAGGTCTTGTATATATTAGGATAGGTGTGTGTTTTCCATAAGTGTTGGGCACATTATTTGGTGTGAGTTGTTTGTGTGTTTTCCCTAAGTGCTTAGATAACATGTGTGTGTGTCTTATTTTATGTGTTTTTTTTAATTGTGTGGTGGTGTGATTTTTGAGTCTTTTTAGAGGCATATTAGTTTCAATTATAGCATATGAGTGACTACATTGCCCAACAAAAGGACAAGGCAACTAGTCCTTAGCATAGCAGGCATGCTACCTTTATGAGTCACCAATTTGTTTCCAATTTTGACCCCACAAGTCAAAATAGGAACCATATAGGAAAATAATTGAAACTTATGTGATTTAGAAAGTCGTAGTTAAGTCCAAATTACTTTATTAACATTTATTAAGGTAAATATGGAAAGATTAAGGTAAGTCTCTTTTATGTGTTTTGGTCTATTTGAGTCTCCTAAGGCAAAAAGGGTCAAAAAGGTCATTTATGGTACCTTGAAATATGTGTCAAAGGTTAAGTGGGATAAAAATGGGTCTTTAATCATGTCATGGTATGGACCAAAGAGTTTCAAGTCAAGAAAAGTTAATTTTAGAGGCTTCCCAAGCAAGTACAACATACGAGGAGAGAGAATATGTAGATAAATCAGGTTGTCAGCATGATCAAGTGTTTTCAAGTCTATCTTATTTAATCTCCAGAATTTAAAAGGTTAGAGGAAGTCAAAAATGTCATATCTCTCCTATTGAATCCTTCACAAGCTCACGTAAGCAAAATTGAAGTGGATGGTACGACCACTAGAGAGAAGGTGGGAAATTGATACTTTAGGAATTGATTGTAGTATTAGTTAGCTTAAAAATTTGGGAATTGGTTCTCAAATTAATCTACTTAGTTATATTAAAAAACAATAAGAAGTTAAGGGTCTAAAATCAACTAGTCAACCATGACATGGGTCTTTCTTGAGCTTTCTAGGCAGAATGGCAAAATATTTTCTGAAGGGGAAAGTTGGTATGGGTTTCTCAAGTGTCTTGAAGTATTTTTCAAGATTTACATGAAAGAAGAAGTTTCAAGAGATAGTCATAGCTCCATTCACATTTATAGACTATGTGTTTTGTGTGTCTTCATAACAATGTTTTGATAGCTCTCAAGTTTATCCTTTTGAGAGTGGATTCAAGTCAAGGGTAATACACTTATTTTCAACCCCTCATATCATAGATGGTGAGATTATCCATTCAAGGTTTATATTGAAGAGATATCAAGGGTGATAATCCAATATGAGGCTAAATATTAAACATGTATCCACCATTATTTTCTCAGAGTAATATATGAGTATACACGCTCTGATCATGTCACTCCTAGTCTCTAAATGAGCCCTTTCATCTCATTATAAAACCATGTTCAGGTATCGAGTGACAAATATCTATATCTCAATCATGAAGATGCATTGATATAATGTCTATTCTCAAGAAGATTTCAACATGGATTAAGTTGGGTTTCCCTTTATAATGACCATGAGGATATAGGTCCATTATGACCTCAAACCAAATTTACCTGCATGATTAACTAAGATTTAGAAATCACATTGCACTGTAAGGGTATTCAATCCAAGTTGTATAAATCACTCTGTAAGTGATAATATAACACTTCCATGTGATTACCAAAGGCAAGGATGAATAGATTAAGGTTGGGCAAAGGTTCTTAAGCCCTATTGAATCTAGGAATGCACACATAGGCTTGTATATGGTTAGTATGTGAGATGTCTATTTTAATGATGAAGTGGCTACCTCAATCCCAAGAAACTATACATATATCTCTTTAAAGGTGAGTAAATCACTCACATAAGAATCCTACTACTCAATGAATCTCATGTGAAGGCAAGTACATAGTCAAGCGAATTGACCTGAGACACCCCACAAACAATGTAATTTGTAGACCTAGTATATTGATGGTAAAATGATGAATGGTAGAGTCTTAAGGAATTATGGGATGATGTGTAGGATTTAATTGGAGGTGAAAAAGTGTTGAGGAGTTCCTATAGTCATTGTGACCACTCATAGGTGGTCACGTACTCAAAAAACCTAGTCTATGCCTATGAGGTCTATAACTAGGCATGAACCTTAAGTTTCTAATGTCAATCCTATCATAATGTGATCCTCCCAAGTAATATGAGATATTTTATGGGAGAATGAAAAGCTTATGAGACTTATTATTTTTTAGAGGACAACTTAGATTGGCTATTTTTGACCTCAATTTGTCTCAGGGGTGTCTAAAATTCAAGAAACTACCTGAGAGACAACTTATTTCATTCCTACCTATATGAAAAAGATGCATGGGGTCTTGAGCACTTAGGAAGATTTGAGGGAGGTCATATACTTGAAATTAGTGGCATTAGTTCAAAGGTTAGAGGTCTAACCTTTATGAACCATTACTAAGAACCTAAACTACCAAAACTTCTCATAGGATACCAATGAGAAAGAGATGAAGAGAAATGCATCTAGAAGGGGTCAATTGGCCTAGAAAATGATTTAGATCTACTTGAAAATATCTTAGGGTCCCCACCACTCAATTATTTTGTACCATCACTTGTATGGATGGGTAAAAGTCTATGTTTTCTATAATATTTGAGGTGATTTAAAGATGAAAAAAGGAATAGATGTGTGAAATCCATGGTGTAAGGTGTGTGGATATGTGTTCTAACTCCTTAGATCCCATTCTAACCTCAACCATGTATGGAGACTCCTATGTTAAGATAATTATTGTAGGCAGTCTTGGATAAAATAGTAAGAAGCAAGGTAACCACCAAGTTGAATATGAGAAGTATGGTTTTGAGTCTTCTTAAGGTCTACATGATATACTAGAGGACAAATAAGTTTTGAAGTGTGTCTCAAATATCTGCTATGAAATCTATTGAGTAGATGCAAGTCACCCTAGTGACAAGTGTAAGAGTTTAGGCCTAGAGGGCTAGTGAGTTACTACAAAGAAGTAAATAATAAGTGGAAAAAAGAATATTATCAATTGCATGGGTGCATAATGACCTACACCCATCATATTTACACCTTCTCAAGTCAGTGCATATGTGTCAAAGACCTCCAAGGTAGTTCTAGATAGTTAGTGGACTCCTTATCAAGAAGAGTAGTTTCAAGAAAGATAATGAAGTATCCTTACACTAACTTCAGGAGGATGTCATATTTTAAATAAACACTTGTCCAAGAGAATCTCATGACCTATTATATAACTCTTTCTCTTGCATTTTAATTGGTCTTCAAGAGTTGACACTTGGCATTGTAACTTTCCAACGTCTCTCTTTCTCTCTTCTCCTACAAATCTATATATTGAAGCCATTTTGACATTATAAAGGATCCAAAATTGGTATGACAAAGCCCTGCTAGTTTAACATCTTGTTTTGAATTTGAATAAAGTTCTTAAGATGGTTTAGTCTCTAGAATTCTTTCCTAAGTATGTCAAGTATTCCATTTGGATGATAAGTGATGATTGTTTCTCCTTGCTTCCATTCTACTCTTGCATGCATTATGTAAGAAATATCTATTCTAATAGGTCTCGTAAAGTGTAAGTGATTGTTAGGTGTATTTAAAGTGTGAAGAAAATTATTAGTTCTTAATATTAGACCTTATATTCATCCACCTTTATAATTGCATGGCAATCTATCTCCATGTACTTTTTCTTGAATAGCCTTGAGTTTAGATCAGTTTTAGTAATTTGCCTTCATAGTGAAAGTTTAAGTTTGTTTATGGAGATATCCTTGGTGTATAAATTATATTATTGTAGGTTAATTTATATTTTATTCTTCCGTTTTCACCCCAATAAGTGATTAGCCTAGTGTCTATGAGAGCCTAAATAGATAGATCAAGGGAGCTAGACCATAATCTAGAGATCTATCTCTTATAACAATCTGTCTATATCTAGAGATAGTTCCATGTTATCCAAAATTTGAGAAGGTATGATTGAATTATTTAGGGTGAAAATTTGGGCTATAATATTACCTAGTGTTGGAAAATTTGACATTTATTGGGTACACCATGGATACAATAGCTACGATCCATCCCATCCACCATTCACATATGCTTCAAATGTTTACATGTTAATTAGGTGATCATAGTTGAGGGTATTTCATATGAGTTTCACTTGCCTGTCCCATAAGAAGTCACACTACAATTACTAGTTACTATTTTAAGCTTAATTACTATCAGTACACCATAGAGTTCAGTGGATCCACAAGTGCAAGTGAGTTCTAATCCTACAATGTTACCACATAGTATACTCTCCCATAAAGACCATTATTTGAGATACCCCTACATCACATATATGTTGTATATTATAGAGGACTTAACTTTACTCCTTTTCTTCTAAGATCAATATTATTGAGTTTTTAGGGTTATTAGCATATGATAACTATGCTAGCTATAACATATTCTACCAGATGGGTCCTTAAGACCCCTATAGTTCATAGGACACCATAGTCAGTTTCATAGATTCTTAGAACCACTTCATGTGTAGTGCCAACTATAGATCACATTGTATAATAGGCTCTAGGACCTCAGTTACCTTTTCATACAACACACATGATCATTATTCCTTTATTTAACATGGGCCACATTGATAATGAATATTTCATGAGACTCATTGGTTAGTATTGTTCCTCCCTTCTTGTACATAGTTTCATTCACTCTTGTTCCTTGTATATAGTTTAATTTTAATTTTACTTGTACATAAATTATACCAAGAAAAAAAAAAATTCTAAAGCACAAAAACATTCAAGTATTTACTCAAAAAATACAAATTATAGATTGTATGCATTGACATGTTTACACTTCTTATACTTGTTAGGTAATACATATGCTAACTATCTTAGTATAGTCAATTTTTATCAAACATATATTACTTCACTTAGTATTCTTGAGTGTTTACAGATATTTACAGGACCCAAGTCCACCACATAGATCTAGATTGGCTACTATCTACCCACTAGGGGCATATACATAAATACAGATGTTATTCATTTGGTAGATTCACCCATTTGAAGGCATCTTATACATAATTTTGTTTACTAGGTTACATATTTATAAACCCTACACCATGGATTTAACATTATTATATCTTTATATTAATCATGCAACACCTACTCATTTTTTTTGAGAAGATTCTCCTATAAAAAATTAATGAAACTGCATGAAATAATAGATTTATATAATTAGCAGAAGCATCGAAAAGATTATATTGATCATAGGCCACTTCAAGGGGACAACCTCCTTTGAGAAAGATCAATACAATAAATTTTTGGATGCCTTCATTGGCCTCAACACTTAATTATATACTAAGTCTAATTTAAGAAACTACTACTTCCCATGAATGTGGGATAAAACAAAATGCTCATGGGATGACTTATAAAGCATATGCATCCATAGAAACTAATATACTAACAAAGTAAAAAGAAGCGGTAGTATGGGTTAATAACATCCACTCCATCTTAGAAAAATCTTTGTCCTCAAATCTTCAAATGTGGGAATTTGATCTGGGGAACAATTCAGGTGATAATTTAGGTGATGGTTCCACCCCAATTGATGATGGAACTTCTAGGAGCCATAACTTTTGTACTGTAGCTCCAATTGACTCACCATTTGAACCATTGAAAAGCTAAGAACAAGGAGAATGTGGTGAGATGGCATGGAAATAAAATTAATGAATTTTTACCCATAAAAACCCAATGGAAGTGCACCAATTTTCAATTTTAGTAGTATAGTCTAAAAATAGTAAGTTTTTAAAAATAATAATTCCTCAAATTCTGTATTGTTTTAAATCATGGAAGTCAAATCACTTGATCTCCCTCGATATTGGTGACCTTTCACATCCTCCCCCTACTTAAAAAAATTGTATAAATGAAGATGTAACCCAAAATGGAAATTAGACATCTCTTCTAAGAGATAAGCATATAGTTGTATTGCAATCTTGAGTAATAAAACATCTCTTCTTAGAGAATTCATTGTTACTATGTTATTTTTGTGTTGTTGAAATATTTTTCAACCAAAAATTATGAGTTTTGGATTAGTGGTATCAGATTGATTTGTCTTGAGAGTGTATGATCTCGAGGATGAGGTCAGGCTACAAGAAGCTTGGGTGGAAAACAATAGAGCTGCCAAAATATCCACCTATTCACTCCAAAAGACTTCAAATGGAAAATGACACTGAGACATCCAATCCTTTCAAGGAAATGGTGATGAAGCCCTCTAATGGAAACAAGCATAGATGCGCTAACAATTTTCCCAAATTCTCTAATAACTCCTAATGAGAAATTTTGGCTCCTCATCTGCACTTCCTGGCTCCTCATCCATGGACCATCCTTTCAGTGCTCCAACACCCTTCAAGGTTTAGGTAAATTTTGATATTCCTACATTTGAAGGCAAAATCAATGATGATGTAGTATAAAATTGGTTGGATCAATTATCTTCTTACTTCTCTGTAAATAAGTTCACCGATGGAGAAAAGATCACTTTTTCTCTTTTGAAAGCATCATTGCCCATGAAAAATTGGTGGGAAGTGTAGAAAAAGAGGTTCAATACAGATGACATTGGCCTTGAGGTGGAACCTACCTAGGATGATTTCATGGAAGTGGTAAAGGAAGAATACTATCCCATTAGAGCATATGATTATTTGTACATATAGTGGCAACAACTTCACCAAGGTAAGGACCAATCTGTTTAAGATTACACAAACATTTTTAATTCTTTATCTACAAGATTGGGCATAAAAGAAAGTGAGAAAAATAAGACTCTCAAATATCATGGTGGACTACAATGGTACATATAGGGGGAAATGGAACTCTTTAATTTGGAAACCCTCAGTGAGGCATACAAGTTCATAGTGAAGATTGAGCAGAAGTATGGTAGAAAGAATACAAAGAGTCAACCCTCAAAATGGAAAAGTGACAAGGAAGGTCAAACATGAGGCCAAAATTGGAAGCAAAAGGAGTTTCAAGATAAGAAACCCCAGAAGGGGAAGGCTAGAAAATGGTGTGATTACTAAAAAATAGAACTCACTCTAAAGAAAAATGTCGAGCCATCAAGTCATTGCTTTCTAAGTCACAATACTTGACATCTACTACTCTGTCTCATACACAATCTACAGTTGAAGAGGATGAAGAAGAGATTGTAGATGTAGAGCTTGACACCATTGTCACTTTATCATAGACCCATGAGGAAAGGCTAGATGACAAGGAAAGATTGTTCGACTCCAAATTATAAGTAAAAGGTAAGCCTCTATATTTGATTCTTGATAGTGGGAGTCAAAAGAATTTAATCTCTGTTAAAGTTGTGAAAAGTCTAAATCTATCCATGAAGCCTCACCCAAAGCCATATAATATTGGATGGTTGAGCCCAAGGAGAGACCTCTATCTCACCCATTAGTGTCTTCTTTCATATGCAATAAAACCTTTCCAAGATGAAGTCTTGCGTGATGTGGTTAATCTAGATGTTTGTGATGTAATCCTTAGTCAGCAGTTCATGTATGATTAACATGGCATCTATGAATCATGAGCCTAAAGAATCAACATCACTCTTGGAACATGACACTACAAGGTACCAGAGGTACCACCTCCCACATCTGTCTCTCTGATCAGTGACAAGCAATGTAAGAGATTGGTAGAAAAGACAAAGTAATTCATTCTCATGGTGGTCAAACCATAGAAATCCAAGAAGGTTGATGTTACATTCCTAACTACACAATTAACATAATAACATAAGTAGATGGGATCAATCATAGGAGAATATGATTACTTATTCAAGTCACCCACAGGAGTTCCACTGCATTACCAAGTAAAATATTCTATCGATTTGATCCCAGGGTCACCTTTGCCTAATAGTCCTATGTATCACATATCAGTTTTGGAGAATGATGAGATAAAAAGATAGATCAAGAATTAATCCAAAAGGGTCACATCAAGCCAAGCTATTCACCCTATGGCAGCCCAATTATCCTGGCACTAAAGAAATATGGAACATGGAGGCTTTGCATTGACTATCAAACCCTGAATAAAATCACTATGAAGAATTGCTAACCTCTCCCTAAGATTGATGACCTACTGGACCAACTTCGTGGTGTGAAGTTCTTCACTCAATTTTGGCTATCACCAAATTCCCATTGATCCCACCGATGTCTGGAAGACTGCATTCAAATATAAGGAGGGGCTCTTCAAATGGTTGGTTATGCCTTTTGGCTTAACTAACACACCTGTAACCTTCATGAAGATGATGGATGACATCCTATGACCCTTCACCAACTCATTCATGGTTTTCTACCTAGATGACATACTCATCTATAGCAGGACATGGGAATAACATCTACAACATGTTTTTAAGGTGCTTTAAACTCTTTAGGAGCACAAGTTATATGCAAATCTTAATAAATGCACATTTGAGATGACAAAAATTTAGTACCTTTAGTACATTGTGAATGAGGAAGGGGTCCTTGTTGATCTAGAAAAGATTTAGGTTATTCAAGAATGGCCTACATGAAGGACCCTCATAGAACTTCATAGCTTCTTGGGTCTTGAAAATTTCTATCACAGGTTTGTTTTTGGATTTTTATATGTTGTTTGGTTACTAACCCAAGTGACGAAAGGAGGAGCTAAAGCTACATTATAGTGGGGTGAAATAGAAAAAAGGGCATTTAAGAATTTGAAGAATAGACTTTGCTTAGCCCCTATTCTTGACTTGCTAAATTTGCATCAACCTTTTGAGTTGATGACAGATGCATCTAAATATGCCATGGGAGCTGTCATCATGCAACATGGCCATCCTGCTGCATATCATAGTGAAAATTTCACTAATATAGTCAGGAAATATCCAACATATGATAAAGAGATCTATGCTATTTTGTAATCTTGCAAATAATGGAAACACTACATCGTAGGGAAAGAGATGGTTATCCACACTGACCACAGACCATTAGAATTCATCTAGACATAGAGAAAATTGCAAAATGAGAGGCACCAAAAGTGGGCCACATATCTTTAGCAATTCCATCTGATAATCAAACACAAAAAAGGGAGCTCAAATATTGCTATAGATTGTCTGAGCTGCCCACTAATTACTACAATCATAACAGTTCTTGACCTGTGCGGACATGAGACTACCACTTGGGGTGCTCTATATGAAGTAGATCATGCCTTTGCTGATACATATTAGGTGCTTAAAAAAGGTAAACATGTTTCTAATCTATATTTATAAGATAATGTCCTTAGTCATATGGGGCACATTTGTGTTCTAACTATAGAGCAATAGAAGATGATATGGGAAGCATATTTTAGTAGGATAGCTAGACACTTTGCTATAGAAAAGACATTGGTAGTTATTCAAAAACACTTCTACTAGCCCCATATGTGAAAGGATGTGGAAAGGTATCTCAAATATTGTACCCCATGTGTGATAGCCAAGCCAACAAATAAGAAGCAAGGATTATACATGCCATTGCCAGAACCAACCAGGCCTTGGGAATCTATCTCAATGGATTTTCTCTCTAGTTTTCCCACTTCAAAACATGGCAAGGACTGCATTTTTTTTGTAGTTGATCATTTTTAAAAAATGGCTATCATGATTGCTTGTAAGAAAAATATATCTAATAAAGAAACTGCTCAATTATATTTTAGTCATGTATGGCTCCATTTTGGTCTCCCCAAGTTCATTGTCTTAGATCAAGACAATAGGTTCCTAAGAATCTTCTGGTCCACTCTATGGAAGATGCTGGATACCAAGTTGATGAAGTCCACAACCTTCCATCCACAAACTGATGGCTAGATAGAGGTGGTGAACCACTTGATTGTTCACATGATTCAGATGTATCACTCCAAACATCCATGCACATGGGATGAGGGGCTTATTTTCATACACCATGGATACAATCAGGCCTTGTACAGCTCGACCAAGCATAGTCCATTCCAAGTATGCTTTAGGTTCCAACCCATGGCACCAATTGATATAGCCATTCCATTCTCCACCATGGAATACACACCTCATGGAATATCTGAGGTAGAAAAAGCAAAAAAGTTCATTGAACAAATGCAACACATCCAATAACAAGTCCATAACATCTTGGATAAGATGAATTAGAAGTATAAGCAACACCATGATAAACATAGGATTAAACACCATTTTGATGTGGGTGACAAGCTATGGTTATGGATTTAGAAGGAATGACTTGCAGGCCCACATAGAAAAATTTGGCCTCTGTGATATGGTCCCTACACCATCACCAAAAAAATTGGAGAAAATGCTTTTGAGTTGAACCTACCAGCCTACCTTGGTCTATATCCAATATTCAATGTGGAACTCCTCAAACCATATCATCCACCTCTATTAGACACTTCAGTTATAGAAGAATAACTAGACATTGATGATCTTGATCCATAGAGTTTTGCTCTAGTGAAGGAGGATTAGATTGTGGACACCTGGATGAAGACAACAAGAGGATGCTCTATTCCACTTTATCAGGTGGTCAAAAGGGGCTAGCTTAGCCACCAAGGTGAGTGGCTCATAGACAATCAAATCAAGACACAAATACCACAACTGATGAGGAACATTGATGTAATGGGGACCATTGATTCTCAAGGAGGGAGGAATGATCCGTTCAACAATTCAGGTGACAATTCGGGTGATGGTTCCACCCCAATTGATGATGGAACTTCTGGGAGCCATAAATTTTGCATCATAGCTCCAATTGACTCACCGTTTGTGTTGGGATATAAATATAATCGAAAGCACACAATTGATTACCAAATACAAGCAACTTAATATGCATAATTAACCAGAATCAACAAGTAACTAAAATCCAGAAATAACACATGATATGAGAGACAATACACAACTTGTATTAAAACTCTTTCAGAAGGAAATACAACAAAGAAGGCTACCACAGTTCTTCTTCCTTACACACCTCTAGGGCTCCCACACCTCTAGGGCATAAATAGTAAATCTTCCCTCAAAGCTCTCTCCCTTAGGTCCCAACACCCAACTCAAACACTGAGTTGGTGTTCACCTTACACCTGTGCTCCATGCACTCCACAAGTGCTCCACGCACTCCATAAGTACACAAACATACTCCAAGTAGATCTCCCCTAAACCTGTAACAACCTGCACCTCAATAGACCTTACTTATGGAAGGATCTCCCTTGCCTTCCTTTTTGCTCTATCTGAGTACCCACTGTACTCCAAGTAGATCTCTCCTAATACTATTCCTTGTTGTGTTGCTGTCCTCTCTAATCTTGCACACCTACAAATCAATCTGGTTCTACACACCTGTGAACCTTGACCTTGCACACACATACACCTGCATATCAATGATCTTACTTACCATGTAGATCTCCTATTGTAGCCATGCTCACCTGATGACCAAGATCATACATACATGAAGAACCCTGCTGATTCTCCAATCTAACACCCACACTTGGTATTGTGGCACTAAGAGGAACACACCATTGCTCACCTCACACACAAAAGAAGCTTATAATATTGCTCTCTTACTCTCTAGCACACATTTACAATACAACCATGATTCTATTATATAGATCTCATCCAAACAATAATTAGACACCTAATACAATAATTAGATCCGCAGCTCTCAGTCTAAAATTAGCTCTTGTCATGCAAACACATGGTTCGTTAGCTAACTGGCCGTAATATACTCACAGTCAAACCACACAGGTGACCGATGTCAGTCCCTATCTGCCTGGGGGTTGCTGATGCTAGCTGAATTTTGACCGACATCGGTTACTTCCTATCTCTTCCTTGCCGACGTCGATTGGCCTGACCGATGCCGGTGCCTGACACACTTAGCAACCTTCCTGAAACCTCCTCCTCTATTTGCATCAGTGAAGCTTTTAGCTCCACAACCTAACAATCTCCCACTTGGAGATAAATAGCTGCACTGTACTTGTACCTATACCCTGTCTAATCTATTTCCTGGGTTGTATCCCTCTTCAAGATAAATCCTGAAGACAACCCACCACACAACCTATGGTGTACCTCCTGTCATCCAAGTACCCTATCGCATCTGAACCTACAATCCATGTAGTGAAGTCCTGACCCTAAATAGCATGAATCCCTACTACTGGTCCCTCTCACATCCCTAAGAACTCACTTCTCTGAATTGGCTCCTAACTCTCTGACAACACCCACTGCTTGGGCAAACTCAGGTCTATATTAGACCTCATGTGATTTTGGACACTGAACTGTCCAGCCCTTGGTGTGCTCTGATTTTGCATCCTGAACCTCACCAACTCTTGATTCACATCAACTCCCATTGGAGACAAAATCAACTTGTGATCTCCATGTCTCCCATGCCAAAGAATTTCACTGCTCCAAATTCTTCATAGCAAACCACTGAACTAATCTTACCCTTAGCTCAACAAAACCCTATATGTACAAACCTGCTAGCAAACATACCATCCACATACAACAACAAAATGATGTCATGACTCATCATCCACCTGGTAAGACAAACCACAGTAGTTAGCTTGACATTGACTGAAGCCATGCTTTGTCCTCCACCTGTCAAAACCTGTACCACTATCCTGCAGCTCCCTCAAGGCCATATGCCTGGCCTTCCATCTCATGTATCCGTTCACTCTATTCTTCAACTAAGGAATCCATTCATCTCTATGCTTTCATACCTGCTGGTAACCCTACCAAATCTCCGCTTGGTTTTGCATCATATACCTGCCATGCTCCCACTGTTTCCTGGATCCTTCCTGCTCTGCAGTCAACAACTAGTATAAAGAAGAGAAACAACGAATTTGAGGCCTACTTACGTCTTCAGTCCTCCATATGGGCATTTGAGACTCCTTGACAGCATGCTATCCACCCAAAATCTATTACAGTGACCGACCTCGGTCACCACATAGTTTGCATCTGATCGACGTCGGTTCCTGCGCCTGTCCTGACTACCAACATTGCTGACATCAGTGTCCTCCTGCTGTTGACGTCGGTCTTTGTGATCAACGTCGGTCTTACCTACTACCGACGTCAATTTTCCTACCGACGTCGGTACCTATGTTTTCCTGTGAGTGATGACTTTTTACCCGTGAGCTCCTTTGAATCAAGTCCCATGTCTAAACTACCCTGCTCAGAAGTATCCATCCCCATCCACTGGTCTCTGTCTGCCATCTCCTCCAAGAACACTAAGGCTTTCCAATTCTTAAGCCTGTCAAATATATCTATCTTCCGCTTAAGAACATGCATCTCCTTCCTACTCATGTGACCAAGCCTACGAAGCCACGTCTCTGCAATAGAAGAAGAATCAGTAATATAAACAAGTAGATAAAGAGTACCTATTTTCTTACCACTAGCTAATTCAAGTGCATCCACTGTGAGAGTTCTTGTGCATCTCTCATCACCCAACTCTTCTGAAGAAATTAGCCACATCTCCAAACCTGGGACCTGCATGACCTCCTTCAACACCCATGTGTTGGCCGCCTGTAATTTCAGCTTCACTTCCCCTTTGCCAATTCTTTGGCAAGGCTCACCAGCTCCTCTATCTGGGGCTGCATGGAAAGAGGCAACAAAATTTGTGAAACAAGATTCTACTTTATCCAAGAAACCTCCTAGAGCATCCTGTGCAACAACACCTGCTTCTTCAATTCCTTCATGCTGATCTTCCACAAACCAACAATTTTCTTTTACCTGCTCTTTCTTTCCATAGGACCGTAAATGATCATCTATGCTTTTCAACTCCTCCATTCTTAGCTTACTTTGATCTACCATTGCTCTACTCCCACTCAATCAGAAACCCCTGAGAGTGACGTGTAACCAAACACAAAACCTGCTCCTTGCAACCTTAGCTCTGATACCACGTGTTGGGATATGAATAAACCCAGAAGCACACAATTGATTACCAAATACAAGCAACTTAATATGCAGAATTAACTAGAATCAACAAGTAACTAGAATCTAGAAATAACACATGATATGAGAGACAATACACAACTTGTATTAAAACTCTTTCAGAAGGAAATACAACAAAGAAGGCTACCACAGTTCTTCTTCCTTACACACCTCTAGGGCTCCCACACCTCTAGGGCATAAACAGTAAATCTTCCCTCAAAGTTTTCTCCCTTAGGTCCCAACACCCAACTCAAACACTGAGTTGGTGTTCACCTTACACCTGTGCTCCATGCACTCCACAAGTGCTCCATGCACTCCACAAGTACACAAACGTACTCCAAGTAGATCTCCCCTAAACCTGCAACAATCTGCACCTCAATAGACCTTACTTATGGAAGGATCTCAGTTGCCTTTCTCTTTGCTCTATCTGAGTACCCACTGTACTCTAAGTAGATCTCTCCTAATACTACTCCCTATTGTGTTGCTTTCCTCTCTGATCTTGCACACCTACAAATCAATCTGGTTCTGCACACCTGTGAACCTTGACCTTGCACACACATACACCTGCATATCAATGATCTTACTTACCATGTAGATATCCTATTGTAGCCATGCTCACCTGATGACCAAGATCATACATACATGAAGAACCCTACTGATTCTCCAATCCAACACCCACACTTGGTACTGTGGCACTAGGAGGAACACACCATTGCTCACCTCACACACAGAAGGAGCTTATAATATTGCTCTCTTACTCTCTAGCACACATTTACAATACAACCGTGAGTCTATTATATAGATCTCATCCAAACAATAATTAGACACCTAATACAATAATTAGATCCATAGCTCTTAGTCTAAAATTGGCTCTTGTCATGC
Organism: Torreya grandis; assembly: GCA_037957365.1. NCBI lineage: Eukaryota > Viridiplantae > Streptophyta > Pinopsida > Cupressales > Taxaceae > Torreya > Torreya grandis. Next base: position 1,586,381 of record JARHVA010000800.1, read on the forward strand.
AAACACATGGTTCGTTAGCTAACTGGCCGTAATATACTCACAGTCAAACCACACAGGTGATCGACATCAGTCCCTATCTGCCTGGGGGTCACCGATGCTGGCTGACTTCTGACCAACATCAGTTGCTTCCTGTCTCTTCCTTGCCGACGTCGATTGGCCTGACTGACGCCGGTACTTGACACACTCAACAACCTTCCTGAAACCTCCTCCTCTATTTGCATCAGTGAAGCTTTTAGCTCCACAACCTAACAGTTTGAACCATTGGAAAGCTAAGAATGAGGAGAACATGGTGAGATGGTATAGAGCTATGATTGATGGATTTTGACCCCTAAAAACCCAATGAAAGTTCCCTAATTTTTAATTTTAGTAGTGTAGTCTAAAAATAGTAAGTTTTTAAAAATAGTAATTCCTTAAATTTTGTATTGTTTTAAATCATGGAAGTTAAACCACTTGATCTCCCTCAATATTGGTGGCCTTCCACATCCTCCCCCTACTTTCAAAATTTGTATAAATGAAGATGTAACCCAAAATGGAAATCAGACATCTCTTCCCAGAGATAAGCATATAATTGTATTGTGATCTTTAGTAATAAAACATCTCTTTTCAGAGAATTCATTGTTACTGTGTTATTTTTGTGTTCTTGAAATATTTTTCAACCAAAAATTCTTAGTTTTAGATCAGAATTGGTGTTGAATTAGAAATAGTGGTTCCCATGTTGTATCCTCTAGTTACATTTCATATCACTAAATTAGTACCTCTATGATGGAGTAGGAGTGAAGTTGACATCTGCACCTGTCCAAGATTGCCTTTGGCTCAAGAAGGATGGATCCTTCATTATTAAGTTTTGGTAAAATAGTCTACACTCTGATGTTTGTACCAAGAAATTTTTTTAGATAAGAGACATGAAATATTGGGTGAACTCAAGGAGGGAGATCCAACTTATAAGTAATTGACCCAATCTTCTGGAAAAACTTATATGGCCCATAGAAATTGAAAGTTAGCTTATGACTCCCTTTGAGTTTTAGGGAGGATTTCTTATATCACCGTAGGCAAAGAAATACCATATCACCTACTTGGAAAGTGTATTCAGAATGGTGCTGATTAGCTTATTTGTTTAATTTTATTTTATACCATATGAATATTATCCTATAGGGTACTAAGGACTGATCTTGGATTCAGAGAAGTGTGTCAACTGCTTGAATTAGTGAACTACTAGGGGTATTTGAAAGGAGCACTGGTGGTAATTAACCATAGACTTATTCATATGGATTCATTTTAGTTAAAGTGTGGTATGAGGTATTGTACTACCATTTAGTGAGAGGAAGCCACTTTACCCACTAAAGTTGTTGTTTTGAGGTGAAGTAATGAAGGAAAGTTTCCAAGCATTTGTTAACAATTTTAGTTTGGCCATCTGTTTATGGATGATACCTAAAATTCATCTTTAGTTGGGTGCTGGTGCATCGAAATAGTTCTATCCAAAAATGGCTAGTGAAGGTTACATCATGATCTGAGACAATGGAAGAAGGAATGCCATGAAGACAAAAAATATAGTCCAAGAAATTTTTTGTGACTGTGGAGGTGGTATTGGGATGGATGAGGGCAGATAAATGACTACATTTGGAGATGCAATCAACCACAACCAAGATCACTATTTTCCCTCCAGATTTAGGGAACCCATCAATGAAATCCATAGAAATGTCTATCTAAATATTGGTAGGGATGGACAAGGGTTTGAGCAACCTAGGAATGAGTGTTGTTTCACCCTTATTGCATTGGTAGGGCTCACATTCAACCACCATATGTTAAATTGCCTTTTTCATTCCCTTCTAAAATAAGTTACATCATGCTTATTCATAAGTTTTGAGAATCCCTTTGTTCCTTATGGATGGATAAGCATGGAGTTCATAGAATACATCTTGTTGAAGATCTATGCTCTGGGGAAGCACCATATGGCCCTTATATCACAAAGAAGCACCATCCCAATAATAATGTGGTACAACAGAGGGTTTAGTGTCCAAATATTGAATGATTTGATATAATGAGGAGTCATTAACACACCCCTACTATATAATTTCCAACTAATTTATAATAGGCATAGAAATAGCTAAAAGGGAAGCTTGGTCCATAAATGTGAAAGATAGAGTGTTGGGCCCATTTCAAGCTAAGTAGTGGATCCGTGCCAACTCAATAAACACCTAAGTGAGAGAAAACTATGTGGATGGTTGCTATTTTTATCTTCTAGTACCATCAAATGGTTGGTAGATAATAATTCCAAGTAACATCAGGAACCAAGTATATAGGATAATGACTAGCCATTAAATACAAGTGGCTCCTTTTGAATCATATAGCATTAGGAAGTGGGTGCATGGGATAGTGACTACACATTAAAGAAAAAAACATAGTAGGGGTGAAAAAATGTGTACCTATAACACTAGTTCAATAGTCAATGTGCCCCATTCCCCATGAACCTAGGATGCTCTAAAGCTTATAAAAGGAAGCCAAGTTTAGATGAAGAGGGGAGTCAAACTAGAGTAGCAAAGCTCTAGTGAATTATTGCTAGAAGATTGTTTTAGGATTAAAATTTAGCTTAAGATGTATTTTGACTCTCCTTTTTGTAATGCCCAAGATCACCTATGAACTTGGGCCTTAGTAGTTTATGTTGAGCGCTTGATTAGTTTATATGAACAAATATGCACTAAGGTATATGACTTATAGAGGGTAAAACCTAAGGAAGTGGGTCCAGAACTACTTGCGTGATGCCCTGTATGAGGTGTTATTTTAAAAATTACTAGAGCAAGTGTATCATTGGTTAGTTGCTTATGCGACCCATAGAAATTAAAGCTATGGATAGTTTTATGAGTGGATGGAAGAGCACCTATAGAGGCTCAAGAACTTAGATGCCACCTGGATTAGATTTGTAGATATATGGTAGCAATGGGTGTTAAAAAACTATATGCTTGAGTTTGTGGTCTTGACGTACTCCTACCCTAAAGAAGTAGAGTACTAGATCTTAGAAGAACCTATAAGTACATTTATGAAAGAAATTGGCACCAAACTCAAGAATTTTTTGGTGGATTATAGCTTTTAAATAGTGAGGATGGAAGGTTAAAGTCCTCTTATGTATGAGCAATGCAATAGGGAAGAAAGGGACGTGTAGGTGAGGTATAATGGAAGGAGATGAGTAAATTAACAACTAGGAGCTCAGATAATAGGATTATAACAAGAAGAAGCACATACTAATAGAATATATAGAACCTAAAAGTGTTGAGAGGACTTGTATCAAGAGAGAAGGGCATTGGGAAGGATATTTTGAAAGGCAACTATACCCAGAAGGATCCCTCAAAGTCTTGGAAAAAGCTCCACCGTTGATGGGTAAATGCTTAGGATCCCATCAGAACTTAACCATTAGAGATGTACCAGATGAAATTACCCCCTTTAAACCTATGATATGAGATCATGTGCTAGATTCTCCAAAGGAAAATAGAAGATTGAAAAATGACCTCATTGTTGACATAGAATTTGATCATTTTACAAGTTTGGACCATAACTTTATGAATGAATAAGTTATCCCATATGAAGAGGTATTTGAAGATACATCTATAATTTAAGGTGCTATCCTAACTAAATAGAATATAAGTGAAAATACCCTAGTTCATCTAATGTTAGTAGTGTATCCTGGGCAACAACTCATAGGAAGTGACCCTACACACTAGTGGGTAGTACGGTGCCATCATCTTCTACAGATCCAATAGTAACCACTAGATCAACACCTAATATAATGGTTGGAGGCCTTGGAGGACCAATTCCAAGACAAACACTAGAAGGATAAACATCTCAAGCACTAGGTGCTCCCCAACCCTACATTTATTATGAGATGGACATGCACCTATTATAGTACTGAGGCATGGAAAATGCCATAGAACATGTACTCAAGTGTGAGTTACAATGTCATGCTTAAATAATAACTCAATCCAAGTGAAATGCAACTCAGTTTGTGATAACCTTCCTTGATTGTGCCCATACTTGGTATAGAAAGTTTGATCCTAACTACCTATGGTTGATTATGACACCTTGAAGGGAACCTTCCTAAAGGAGTTTGATATACTTGAGTTTGAGTAATAGAGCATTACCATGCTCAAAGATATAAACCAAGGATTATTAGAGACCATGCACTTGTACGATGCTATATTCAAGATGATTTTTTCCATTCTCCCTTATGACATTCACCCCTTCTAGCATGCATAATGGTTTATTAAAGGACTATTAGTACCTTTCAAGAGGACATTATCCATGAAAAATATTCATAAACCCTTGGGAAGTGATTTAAGACACACTCAAAATTGATGTGGTTAAGAGCACTAATACAAGCATTAACACATTTAAAGAGGCACAAATTACATCCATGGCCTCTCAGCTACACAAGTTGACCACTAGTTCATCACAAGATGCTCAAAATAGGTTGTGGTGTACTGATTATAAGATAAAGGGTCACAATAGAAACAACTACCCTTAGTGAAATGTGCATGCACTAATTATCAACTATGAAGTTTATCATAAAGTCCATGATGTTCATAAATGCCCCTTGTTGTAATACACCAATCAAGTTAGCATAACCATATACTACAAGTTGTGTGATGCCTACACTCATAACACAATTGACTACTGAGTAATTAATGAAATGTGCTAGAACATGGAAAGAGGCACACAATAAGAAACTATAACCACCAAAGGGAAAGAAAACCAAGGAAATGAGGGTTATGACCAATAGAATGATGGTTATGAAAACCAAAGAGGCATCAGAGGGTGAGGTGAAGGATGCGATGGAGGAAGATTCCCACCATGATCATGCTACAAGTATGGGTCAACTAAACACTGTTAGCATGAGTTCTTAATGCATCCAATATGCAAGTATTATCAAGGACCACATGTAGTCAAAGAGTGCCCTAATTTGTGTGAAAAACTAACCCAAGGAAAAATGGGCATAGATAAGGGCACAAGGATGATAAGGCATGAGCCTAAAGATAAAAAGTGGGCTCAAAAAATGTAACCAACATACATAGAGCTAATCAAGGTATAGATAACCACCTAGAGTGGGTTCACCACTGAACCACCAATTACACCAACATAAGCGCTATACCTAAAATATGGTGAACCAAGATATACCAAGTGCATAAGATATCTTGAGCCAAAAGATACACCCTACCCTAACCCAACACTTTAAAAATACATCCTAAAACAAGTAATGAGCGTAATACAAAATTTGTAGGGAGAAATCTAGCTAGCTAGAGATCTTAAAGCATAGGATATCAACTCATGTAAAAAGAAAGATAGCTAAGAGGCTGAAGTATAGGAGCTAACATAAATCTTGTACCTCTTGAAAATGGATGGCATGCTTCCTCTACTAAAAACTTTGCTCTTAAAGCATGCAAGAAAGAAGTCAAGTGAAGTTGTTGATCCCCATGCAATTAAAGTTGTTGCACTACATATGGAGAGGGCACGTGAAGTAAGGCATAATCAAAACATAGATTATGACCAAGAGTTGCTAGTGAACACCACCATCAATGGCTAGTCCATCTATAAGTTATAGATTAATAATAGTATAGAGGTCAATATATTGACCAAGAATGCATGGGAGAAGATGGGCAAGCTGTGTTATAGGAGTTTGACTCAAGAGAGGATGGTTAGTATGGCATTAGTTTCAAAATGAAATAAATACACTAACTAGCATAAAATCTCTAGGCCTAGACACTAGGGAGATCTTAATTAACAAACATGAATAAAACACACAACTAAAATGAAAAAAAAACCCTCTTTTACCTTCCTTAGATGCTCTCAAATTATTATTGTAGTGGCTTATTCAACTTGTGCTCATGAAGTCCTCATCAATGGAGGCTTGGCTACTTCCATCTCTCCTTAGCACCTTTGGCTTGTAGCTTGGCTTGGCTTGGAATCAATTTGGCATGGTAACACTAATTACAATGGATTCTTGAAGATATTTGTGCATTATAAATTTGTACCAAAATAGCTTAGAAATGATGTGGTAAGGCCTCCTATTTATATATTTTTGCAAATATCTAGAATCAACATGAACCATCCATCTCAGGATTGATATGTGTGCTAAGGATTAATCCAATTATGTAATTAAAATTGATAAATAGGCTCATCAATATTTGGGATAAAGGAAAAATTAAGAGGCATGGAGGGATTTGATGAGGCATGGGAGGTATGAATCTTGATATTTGTGGCGTTTATGGTCTAGAGATGTCTTTCTAAGAAATGAGGTCACATGATGGTGCAGATATTCCATATTCATTTCCAAAATAAATTATTCAACAAGTTTCCATGGAATTCTTGATTAGGCCTTGATTTGGTTTAATTATCTCTTAAGCATGATTAAGCACTTTGTGCACAAATTACTTAAATTGATCAGAATGCCTTATTATTGGTCTAAAATTTGAATGGATTAGAATTGGAAGGTGATGTCAGATGCATTGGATCCGTTATCCCATTTAGGATGTTACCAATAGAAAATAACAAAGACACATGTCTTCTCAAATAATGAGAAAAGGCTTGTATGCCAAGAATAAGATGATGGTTGAATAACAAAGTTCCAAATGATTTTGGGAAGCCTATGATGATGCCCCCTTGAGGGAGTGGCTATCACATTTGTTGATGGATGGTCCCTCAAAAAGAAGCAAGAAGAAAGGTGGAATTAATTCATGGTTGAGATTAATCCAAATAAGAAAATTCTTGAATGCATTTATGTAAAAAGGATGCTTATTTAACCAAAGATGGTTATAATCAAGAATAAAAGTCAAAATAATTATTTTCCCATAGGCAGTTATAGTCATTAAGAGGATTTGGATTGGCTAAAGATGATTGTGCCCCAATTAGGGCTGATTAGCAAGCATAAATTAAGGATATAACCTAGAATATAGTTTAAAGATGAGTGGGTGTAAAGTGATGAAAGAGATGGATGGAGGAATAAGATTGATCATTAGAAGGATTCAATTATACTTGTCAATAAGGAGATGCTCATCCTGATTAATAATGATATAACTAGAATGGTCAAATGAGTTAATTTGATCAAGGGTGGGATGGAAGGATTTGCCAAGGTGCCAAAGAAAAACTTCTATGACTCTATTGATTGTAGACCTTTTTGAAGATAAAATTTTCTATAGCATGTGATGGCAGTCATCATGATAAAACACCATGAAGACTTGGCTAAAAAATGCATAAGGACTAACTCTCGATATCCAATAAACACTAAAAAATAATGCACCAATGATAAAAACCATGATGATAATGTTAATATATGAATATGGATGGATTCAAGTATAAGTATGGGCAAGGAGTCACCTAATGAACAAACATAAATTGAATCAATAAAATAGTGCTAAAAGCAAACAAATAGGCAAGTGAACAAATAAACAAAACAACCAAACAAACAAACAACTTAAAATAAACAAAATAGAAAGCCTAGAAACAAAAGTAAAAGAAAGCATCCTAACAATGACAATGCCCCAGTAAGATGGATTAAGGATAACTGACTAGGCTTAGATAGGATAATTTTTTTTGGATTTTGAAATATTATGAATGTTTTTGGAATTTTGAAGTATCTTAACTTGTTAGAGAATGACAAAATACCTACACACAAAATGATGAGAGTGTTTGGCTTAGATTGCTCACAAAATGGTGAGAGCATATAAAAAGGGGGACTGAGGTGACATCAACATGAATTGAGCATGACTTAGATAGTCCTAAAATGACCTCAAGTCATAGTAATTTCATCTACACAAAAGGCAAGGAAAAACTAGCTAGGTCCCAACAAGTTCTCAAATTTAACAAATGGAAAATTAAGTGAAAATAGAAATGGCAAGGTGATGCAGCAATGCATGGTAAACAAATGTTGCCCCTAGTTTGCCCATAGGTAGTTATAACCAAGATACAACAACATAGGTCAATGATACTAATTTGACCATAGGTAGTTATAATTAGTAGCAAGACTAGTAAAACACTGATTTCCCCATAAGTGGTTATAATCAAGCTCACATAAACAAACATGGATATAGGATGAAAGATATATTGTCAAATCAAATGTCACACTACTTTCATAAACTATCACTATAAACATGGATTGGATTGATTTTTGAAACTTGATTGGAATCCCCCCATAAAAGGTGCGGGAAGAACCAAATAAACCAAGATCAAAATAGGATTGGGTAGGATGACTAAAAATAGGCTTTGGTCTAGATAGGAATGGAATGATAGGATAGAATGACATTGATTTAAGATAATGATGGTTTGATAAATTAGATAAAATGGTAAAATGGTTTCCCCCAAGTGGTTAGGTTAATGGCAAGAATATTTGACAATAGTAAATGGATATGTAACAATGACAATGGCATATGACAAATGAAATGGTATGGTACATGTTTTTAGCCTAGGTGTAGTTTTTGTTTCTATTGTTCCTACTGATGGGGAGATGCACGTTATAATAAAAAAATGATACAAAAAAAATACTTGATCATGTTAATTTCTAGCCCACACCTCATTTGAATAGTTGCTCTATCAAGAACTCGATGCAAATTTGGTTATCAAGAATGCTTTTATAATCTTCATTGGTCATTGATTATGATTCCTTCAAACATCAAGGCAAGGTATCCTTTTAGCCTTTGTAAAGGAAAGTGTGGTCATGGATGGTAAATAGGGATAAATAATGGATGGTAGGTTTGATTATGAAATGGAATGGTAGATGATAATGGAATGTATAATGGTGGGGAAATAAATGAAGATTAGGACTTTCAGTCACACGTAATGTTTTTGATGTCAAATTCAACATAAATTTGGTTATGGTGGGGTTGAAGACTTGTTCTATTGATAGGACCACTAGATTTTTATATTATTTGAACTTGAGAGTAACTATCATCTAATTAAACTGTAGATTGGAAGTTATTTTGATTTGATCTTTAATTTTGTCTTCATCAAGTAGTGAATAATTTTTATGCTCAACTATTTGTGCCTCAAAGAGGTTTTCACCAATGAAGTTGTCTTAATTTTCCTGTAGCACCTTCAATAAGGTTTCACTAAGGAATACTGACTTTTGACTTTGATTGTCTTCTAGCACTTTTGAAAAAGTTTCACTAGAAGATGCTGAATTCTGACTTTGATTGTCCCCTAGCACCTCTGAAAAGGTTTCACTAGAAGAGTGTTATTTTGATATATGAATGTGGTCTTGACCTCATTTAATTTATTCAATTGCTATGTTGCCATAGATGTAATTCAACAAAGATTTTGTCAATCCCAATCAACACTTGTGGGAGATGGAATGTCAATGATATGGCTATTTTGGTTGATGGTAATGGCCTGTGGAATAATACTGGAATGGGTGTTAGCATCATAATCCTTGTAGAAGATACTAGGATAAATTATGTCGAAGCTAAATTAATCATCCTCAAAAACCATATAAGGATCACAAATATATTCAAATTGATCTGCAAGGCTTTCATAACCAATGTTTTAAAAATTGTGAACATATTCTTCTTCTGAATCTGATGTTGAAACTAATGTTGATTTTGATTCTAATGCTAAATTTGATATCAATTTAAGAATATAAATTGACTCTAACTCTAATTTTGTATCTAATGGGCACTCTGTTACAATGATGCCTTGCTAAATATTTGATATTAGATAAGTAATAGCCTATGATGGAATAATGAGCTCCACAAAAATTGGTTTGTTAAAGTGAGACTCCTTTAGGATGGGAAATAGGTCAAGAGACAACTCCTCAGAGACTGGCTTGTCAATAGGAGGCTCTTAAAAAATAGGCACAGGGTTGAGGTAATGATTTTTCCAAAGGTAGTTATAATCATTAAGAAGTGACTCAACAAAGATTGACTCATAAGAGTGAGACTCCTCGATACCTATGGTTCTCTTGGCCTTGGTTTTCAATGAGTTAGAAAATACCAATTTTGAACATAGCTTGGTCTTCAAAAGATTGGATCGGTTGAGGTTTGGACGGAATTAGCACTAGATGATGAATGGTCTATGATTAGATAATGGTATGGCTTTAGGGAGCATGATTTATTGCATGAGCTAAAGGATGAAGTCCTAAAATAGTAACGATAGGGCATTTTGGGGATTGATTGCCTACACAAGCCAAAGGACTAGGTCCTAAAATGATGAAGGGGAGTTGTGGAGCTTGATTAATTGCACAAGCTAAAGGATGAGGTCCTAATATAGAAATATTTGGGCATTGTGGAGCTTGGTTACTCACACAAACTAAAAGATGAGGTCTTGGTATGGGAATTATGCAACATTGTAGTCTTGGAATAGAAATGGTATGATGTGGGGGAACCTGATTACTTTCATAAGCCAATGCATCTATGTCTTCTTCATAAACCATATCATCTTAGTCATGAGTTGGCTCATAAGCTAGTTCTTGACTATGTTCCATGTATTGATTATTGTAAAGATAATCTTAGTCGTGAGTTGGCTCATAAGCTGGTTCTTGACTATGTTCCATGTACTGATTATTGCAAAGAGGGTATGGATCTATATCCCAAACAACATTATCTATAGTTGGGTCTTTAAATTATTCCTCACAAACCTCTTCATACCAATCAAGTTCTCAATTTGGATTTTGTTGATTTTGACTATGTTCCCCATATGGAGTATTATAGGGAGAATAATAAAACTCCTTAGAAAATCTTTCTCTATAGGGGTTCCTAGTGGGATTTTGTGAAACCATTCTATCATAAGTTAGATTGTACATGACTCCACCATAAGTGTAACTAGACATATCCACATAAATGATGAAAGCTCTGAAACAAAAAGGCTTAGAGTTCTACAAAATTTGAAAAACTATCTCCAAAAGGACAAATGGTTCAAACTTGGTCTAACTTGGTTGAAGGAGTGGAGCTGTATCTCTAATATGGTCTAAAAGTGGAGCTGTATCTCCAAAATGATTTTTGATAAGACTTGGCATAAAATAGGCTAACATCAAATGTCTAATGTCAAATGCCCTACGCACAAAAGGTCAAGCATTTGAATAAAAATTGGCATGGCAAAGCTCTAAGTCAAAGTGTTCCAAACAAAGTCTAAACTAGGAAAGGGAAAAGTTGAGTTGCTAGGTCTCTTGTCCAAATGTGGAGTAAAAATCTAGGCTCAAAAAAATAGGCATATGCTAGGACTTTTAGCCAAACGATGTCAAAAACTAAACTTGAAATAAAGGTTGATGTGATTTGATTTTAATCTAACAAGTTTGTAAACAACTTTGACATAAACTTGACACATAGAATCAAACATAAACATGATCAGTTGGCATAAGGCATAAGATACAAGGCTCTATGAGAAAGGTTGTGTTTCTCCCAAATAAAGGCACACAAAATGACGAGGATAGGATTTAAACAAACAAACCATCAATAGTTTTCAAATTTGGGTAATCGATTAACCAAAGTTATGCAACTCAAAAGAGAAAGATTTATGTATTAGCCCCATGAATTAAGGCCTAAAAAAATCAATCAATGTTTGAATCCAAACTTGACAAGGCTAATTAAAAATTCAATGTTGAAAATTAAGATTTGACCAAACAAGCTAGACACAATTAGACAACATGACAACACAAGACAAAGGTCCAAATGGTATACATGACATGGTTTGAAATAAATGGTTTTTGATACAAGGTAAACTAGTTTTGAAACAAATTGAGCAACGTAATGATGTAAACATGCTCAAATGATGTGATCTATGTTATGTTTCAAAGACTCATAAGGCTCAAAATGTTTTGACATGATTTGGGCAACATAACACTACCCTCTACAACTCAAATGACACACACACAAATAAGTTTAGCAAAATTTCAACTCATAAGTGTGGTGTAAAACGACCACCATAATGCCCCTTTAGACAAAGGAGTGATGTATAGACAAATTGGTTTTGACATGGATTATTCAAAAATAAACAAGTTTTAGTCTCAAAACATACTAAATAAGATAAATGACTAAAATAAACTAAGTATAATCATCTAAATCCTAGCAATGGTATGCTAATGTGGGGTTGACTAAACTAACCAGCTTTCAAACGTTTCTAGGAGAATCAATTACACAATGACTTTCACGTCAAACAATGCAAAAGAAAAGCATAGAAATTGAGTGACTTTGGCATTGGCTAGTTTTAAAAGGTCTAGTCCTTTTTACAACCAATACATCCTATTGTTCACTCAATGTAGTGTGATGTCCAAATGCAGATACAACTCATGTGTAATTGAGAAATAATAAGTGAAGTCAATGCTGGGAGATGAAACCCCAGGTCAAATCTTCCCTAAAGAACTTGTAGGAGGTAATGATGTCCCCATCATAAGCTAAGTTTTCATGAAATAAAAGAATAAAAGAGAAATAATTTACGGTCATTTTCAAGGTCACCTAAACTTTGACAAGTTTTTGGGGAGTGCTTTAGACGACATTCTTTCTAAGCCTTGGACTAGGCTATTTATAATAGGAATGGTGATTTTGATTCCAAGGGTTCTCTAAAGGGGATAAATGGAAGATAATACATGAAATACCCCTCTATTTTCTAAACAAAATTATATCAAACAACTTTTGAAGACAAAAATGATCAATGTGTTTAATTTTAAGCCCAAATGAAAGATTTGGTGGTGTTCATTTGACCCTTTGGTCTTAAGATTGTGAACTTTGAAAACTAATACTAAAAAATTACTTAAGCACATAAATTTTAAATTAAGCAACAAAATAATGTTCCTATTTCATTTTAAATTCATGCTAAAGATGTCTTAATAGCATGTTTTAACAAGTTCCTAGTCCGCTAGTTACCTATCTACTCTTAAGGCATCACCCCAAAAGCAAATATGTTAGATTAGAAGCATTTTAAATAGATTTTCAAAATTTTGTAAAAAATATATGAAACTTGAAGCTAAACTAATGTCAAATTATTAAAATTTAGGAGAAAACATGTGGTTTAAAAAAAAATCATCCAAAATAGAGTCCATATGACCCCAAACCAAGCATTTTAAAATGGCTTATTTAGCTCTCAAGTTTGTGTTTTTAAGAAAAACACAGTGATCAACATTAGTTATATAACTGACATCGGTTACACTTACTAATTGATGATAGTTATCTAATAAACATCATTTATACCAATAGTGATCGATGATGGCTATGCTAATCGATGATGGTTTTATTAATTGACGTCGGTTATTGTGTAAACCCGTGACAAAGAAAAATGACAAAACAAGGTTAAAAAAATCAAATTTAAAGAGTTTTAATGATCCAAATGAATATTTTAAAGTTGCATAATGATATTTTTCATGTGTGAGATATGTCTGGTTGCATTGAGTGTGCCATTATGTGAACTAGGAATTTGGCACAAGAGCAGATGGTTAGTATCATATTAGTTTCAAAATGAAAACAAAATAAAAGAAACACACTAACTAGCATAAAATCTCTAGGCCTAGACACTAGGGAGAGCTTAGTTAAAAAACATGAATAAAACAAACAACTAAAATGCAAAATAAACCCTCTTTTACCTTCCTTGGATGCTCTAAAATGTTTGTTGTAGGGGCTTGCTTAGCTTGTGCTCATGAAGTCCTCATCAATGGAGGCTTGTCTACCTCCATCTCTCCTTGGCACCTTTGGCTTATGGATTATCTTGGATTGGAATAAATTTATCATGGTGACACTAATTTCAATGGCTTCTTAAATATATTTGTGCATCATAACTTTGCACTAAAATAGCCTAGAAATGATGTGGTAAGGCCTCCTATTTATAAATTTTTTCAAATGTCTAGAATCAACTTGAACCATACATCTCAGGATTGAGATGTGTGGATAAGGATTAATCCAATTATGAAATTAAAATTGATAAATAGTCTCATCAATATTTGGGATAGAGGAGCAATTAAGAGGCATGGAGGGCTTTGATGAGGCATGAGAGGCATGAATCTTGATATTTGTGGTATTTATGGCCTAGGGATGTCTTCCCAAGAACTAAGGTCACCTAATGATGCATATATTCCATATTCATTTCCAAAAAAAATTATTCAACAATTTTCCATGGAATTATTTATTAGGCCTTCATTTGGTTTAATTATCTCTTAAACATGATTAATTACTTTGTGCATATATTACTCAAATTGATCAGAATACCTTGTTATTGGTCCAAAATTTGACTAAATTAGAATTAGAAGTTGATATCAGATGAATTAGATCTATTATCCCATTTAAGATGTTACCAATATAAAATAACAAAGACACATGTCTTGTGCAAAATATTTGATAGGAAAGAGCAATCTAGAGTGCCCAGGTACAAAATTGGCATTTTGACTTGAAATGAATTGATCAAAGTTAGATAGCATATAAATTGCATCACCCCATTTAGGAATACCCTAGCCAAAATTGGTCTTTTAAAATGTCATTTTCAAATATTTTAATGTGTTTTAGTATTTTTAGACCAAATTGTGTATTTTAAGTGGAAATTGGCCAAAAATCTGGTTAGAGGTTATTGGTGGCCAGATTTAGGTGTCTACACAAGCTAACCCTAAGACCTTCTCCCCATGTACTCTTCATGGCCAACAAGACCTGAGCACAACTGATTGAAATTATCTAGGGCACCATTGTAGATATTATGGGTACTAAATTTCATGTTGACTTTGAGGTTATTGAGTTGCATGAATAGGATAACTACCTAACGCTTCTAGGAAGGCCTTGGTGTTATGCCAATAATGTAGATATGTGCTTCAATAAGTAATACATGACCTTCAAGAATGGAAAGGAAAAGGTAGTAATCCCCCTTTCAAATGACTAGGGACCCCATTATGTGGAGAGTGTTAATCTAGAAGAAGAGATCAACCACATTTATAACATCACAATGTAAGGCATCGAGAATCTCCATCCTTCTGATTAGGGAGTGCTTTCTTGAGAAGATGGGAAGTTATCCTCAAACACCACTAACATCACTTATGACTTATTTATTGAAGATGCATATGAGGCCACTAGTTGTATATGCCACTTGGTGCATACAAAGGCACCAATGTCTGTAAGGATTAGCTAGGTCCAAATTGATTGCACTCTAAAATGATGGGTCCTACAATAGGAGAAGAAATAAATAGGGTACTCCACCTGATAAAAGGTAAGATTGTAATGCTCCCAAAATTTGAGGGGAGTAACCTAGTGGAAAGGTATGCCAATAAACTTAAAGCATGCATCCCCAAAGAGATAGATAGAATGGGTGCACTTGTGTATACATTGAGGAGCACTATTTTATGCTGGTGGGTAGTACAAAGGTCTAAATTGTGAACTTATCTAGAGGTAAAGTCAGCCATGTACACTAGGTTTGGGAAAAGTAATGATAACTTGGATATCTTAGCATACTTTGATGACTCTAACCTATAATGCATGTGCACCTATGCAAAGAGACATGGACTAAATGTGACGTGACTACCCCAAAGAACTTATGGGTACACACCTTTTACAAGACTCTAAAGACATGGGCACATGAATGGTTCATGGTCAATGAGACACACTAATAGATAAAAAATTGAGAGGTTATTAAGGATAAGTTTGTGCATACCTTCTTTTCCTCATAGAACTTGTAACTAGTTGAGCTATTATAAGTGATCCAAAGGGCAGTGTTCAAAGATACCACAATATATGAGGAGCACTTGAAAGACATGTTCAAAGAAAAAGGCTTGGCACTCCCAACCTTATTTGAGGAATAAATATTCAATAAAAACTCCAATGAGGAGGATGGTGAAACTTGGAAGGAGTGCTACTAGAAAATGCTAACCACTAGAAGAAAGCTTGTATACAAAGTTAATGATAATACTCTTGACAAAGATGACCCCACTCATCTTTGCATTAAGATAATAGAGGGAACCTAACAAGTTGAATATTCTCACCAGGAGAGGATTAAGCCATACTGTGCACCACTCAAGACCATCAACATGGATATTAATGAATAAAAAGAGCCAAAGATGGATATTCTAGGCACTTATTAGTTTGACATAGAGATGACATGAATCATAGACCTAAAGGAATTTCAAGATTTGTTCCCTAGGACTTATCAAGATATGAAGGGAATCCACCCATGCCTAGGAAATTTGAGCATAAATCTAATTGATGGTGCAAGACCAATCAAAAAGTGCACCTACTATATGAATCCCAACCTCTATGCTAAGGCAAAAATAGAGATCAATGTTATACCAGTTGTAGGGGTCATTTATCTTGTGTAGGGGTCTGAGTGGGTAAGCCTAATGGTAATAAGCATCAAGAAGGATGGGTGAATTTGAATTTGCATCAAGTATATAATATTTAATGATGCCTATATTAATGATCCCTTCTCAACTCCATTCATTGATGAAGTCTTGGAAGGCATTGTAGGTTGTGAAATATATACCTTAATTGATGGGTTCTCTAGTTACTACCAAGTCTAGATTGAGGATGTGGATAAGCCTAAAATAACCTTTGTGATTGAATAGGGTTGTTTTTATTATAACTTGATGCCCTTTGGACTCAAGAATGAACCAACTATGTTTTCCAAGGTGGTGATCACCACATTCAAGAAATTCATCCATAGGTTCATCTAAGTCTATTTAGATGATTAGATGGTGTATGGCCTTATCAAGGATAATTATGATAACTTGAACCTAATTTTTAAGAGTTGTAGGTAACTTCAGATATCTCTAAACTTGAAGAAGTAAGTCTTTACAACACTGTTTGGAACCCTACTTTAGGCACATTATCTGTAAGGATGGTTTACTCATTTATCCAACAAAGATTACCATCATCATTTAGTTGTGAACTCCTTCTACATAGAAAGACATTCGCACCTTTATTGGCTAATATGGATATTAAATTTTTTTTATAAGGAGTTATGCAAATATTGTGATTTTTTAGAGGAGAATTTATGCAAGGATGGACTATTCTACTAGGGAGAGGTACAAGAGGATGCCTTTAAAACTCTAAAGCTCAGATTGGCTAGCGTGCCTATCCTAAAATTCCTTGACTGGATAACACCTTTTCATGTCCATGTTGATGATTTTGGCTTAGTGATTAGTGCATTCTTGGCATAGCTTGGTGAAGGAAAAATAGATCCCCCCATCTCCTTCACTAGTATAAAGTTAACCTCAGTAGAGTAGAACTACACAACTATAGAGCACGAGGCACTCACCATGGTTTATGCCTTGAAAAAATTTAGACAATATTTATTGGCAAATCCATTCATCTTTTTCATCGATCATGAGGCACTCAAGTACCTCGTAAACAAGCCTATTTTACATGGGTGCATACATAGATGGATTATTCTATTCTAGGAGTTTTAGTTCTCTAGTGTGATTAAGATTGGAAAGTAAAACTTGGGGTTGGACCATTTATCTTGTATTAGTTCTAGTGATGTGGTGGCACTTAATGAGGATGACCTGATGGATGCAAAATTGTATAGAGTCCAATGTGTCCCCAAGGATTTGTTGAAGATCACCACTTTTTTAACATCTAGAGTTTTAACCTAGACTATGATGAATAAGGAGAAGAAGCAACTAGTAGTTCACACTGCCCCCTTTCAACTCATCAATAGAGATTGTAGAAGCTAAGTAGAGATAAAGTGTTGTGTTGATATGTATTAGATCATGAAAGAGACTCCATATTGTAAGAGGTGCATGAAGGCATAATAAGAGGACATTTCATTGGAGATGCAACAACATGAAAAATGCTATAGTCAAGCTTATGGTGGCCAAGTTTATTCCAAGATGCAAAGAACTACACTAAGGCATATGATATGTTCTAGTGCACAAGGAAGACTAACCATCGAGATGAGATGCCCCTCATCCCCTTTCTTGCCCAGGCACCATTCAAGAAATGGGCCATTGATTTTATTAGGTTGATAACTCTTATATTATGATGAACAGGTTCAAGGTATATTTTAGCGGCCATAGATTATTTCACCAAGTGGGTTAAGGCTATACTAACAAAAGACTAAACAATAGCCAAAGCCATGTGCTTCATCTAAGAAACATAATAAGTAGATATAGGTACCTTCTCAATCTAACTAGTGATAGGGGCACTCACTTTATCAAAGAAATGGTGCACATCCTATTGGTTGAGTATATAGTAGTGCACCATAAAATGACCCTTTATCATCTACAAGCAAATGACACAACTAAGGCATTTAATTTTTTTTTGGGAACATGCCTCAAAAATATATGTGATATTCATTTCAAGGATTGGGATGATCAAGTGTCAATAGTGCTATGGTTATATGGTATAACCTACAAGTGCCTAAATAAGGCTACACCATTTTAACTAATGTTTAACAATAAGGCAATCTTACCAATAGAGTTCTTGGTACCATCATTAGACATCACATGCATTGGTTAGTTAGATGACCTAGAGTCATTGAAGACAAGACTAGAGGACTTGCATCACCTCGATGAGATGCACACCTAAGAAAAGTGGAGCCAATAGATAGAAAATACATGCTAGAAGCTCTGACATGACAAACATATAAAGAACAAGGCACTAGAAGAAAGAACATTTATTTTTCTCTATGACTCCAAGTATTTTAAGCACCTAGGCAAACTATAGATAAGGTGGATGGGCCCCTATATCATCCACCACATATTGGAGACAGGTGCATGCAAGTTTTGCACTTTGACTGGTGAAATGCTCCTTAGGCATTTCAATGGAAATAGGTTGAAGCCATATCTATAATAGGATGACACTTACACCATAAAAACACTAAATTTTTAGTCACTTGTTAGTTTGAGTTGAGATGACTAAAATAATGTTTGGCACAATCTAAATAGTTATGTTTTATTTTATTGACAGTAGTATAAAGAGTATAAAAGTAGTGATTTGAAACTCATCAAGATAATCTACTAATAACTCACTTATAATTATAGCTAGGTGAGTCGAGCACTTGTGCTTTCTAAGTGCCTAAAGCCAAAAACCTAAGTCCTGGGTACATGGAGATTACCAACATTAGATAAGGAAAACACACCAAACCATCATGTACCAAATTCCATATATAAGGTGATTTCAAACCTCTAGGTAGACATTTTTTTGGCCTTTCATAAATAAATACAACTAGGTGAGTCAAGCTCTTACACTTTATAAAGCACCTAAGGCCAGACATCTAAGTGGTGGGTGCATGAAACTCATTGGATTCAAGAATAATATGCATGAAATCCATGTGTGAAAGAAGAAGATTACATGGCCTTTGGAGGGTCAAGGAAGAAATACTTTGGCACTTATGTGTATAGTTCTAGTTAGGTGTGTTGAACCCAATTACTTTCTTAGAACATAGGGTTAAACACCTAAATTTTTGGGTGTAATGATGTTGCCAAAATTAAGTGAAATAAGAGCCAAGTGAAGATACACAACTTGATCATATGTAATAAAGATAGTGAAGATGCACCATATGATCATGCACAAGAGAACTAAAAAAAGAGGATCAAGCACTAAAAGACCAACATAAGGGATTTATATGGGGTAAGATAGGCCAAGGCAAGATGAAGCACAATAAACTAACCAAGATAGATAAGTGCACTTGAAATAGAAGCTCAATAAGAATAGGTAGAACCGAGGAGGCTGAATTATGTGCATGTGAAGTTATACACCTAGGTTACCATATTGAAGGCATAGGTCATACCAAGAGAACAAAGTGTAGAAGGATAATTATCATAGATAGCTAGTATTCACCCAAATTTGAATGTTAAGTGACCATTTGATCCACAAGTCACTTCACCAAAATACCATTAGGAACATTGAATGTGGTGATGGTGGAGGTCAAAAGATCTACAATAAATGAGTTGGTGGTAGAGTATTTTCATAAATTTCATGGAATTTCATGAGGTTTAATAAATCTAAATTCTATCACACCATTAACACACTTGAATTAAAGATGGTATATGGAAAAAGGGTATAAAACATCACATGGTGGCGTAGTTTTAGTTATAAAATTTGTGTAAACTTGAGACATCAAGTAAACTAGAGTGAACCAATGAACCAAAGAGCCAAAGAAATAGAAACCCTACTAGAGTAAGAATTTGAGCACCCTTAGGCACCTAGAGTGAATGATTGTGAAGCTATCGAAATTATGCTCATAGTAAGATTAGTGTAGAGAGGTGTGAAAAGAAATTTGAGTAGAAACCAGTCGATAAAAAAGTGAGTTACTACTAAGTCATTAAAACCTATAAAGCTCAGAGCCAAAGGTATAGTCATAGATCTCACAAATATAAAGCACCAATAATAATTTGAGCTTCAATAGGTCATTAGGTTCAAGCTGGGTAAGAAGTGGTTTCATAGCAACAATGTCCAAAGCAGGTGCATGTGGTAGTAGAAGCAGACCTTGCAAGAAAAATAGCACCTCTTATAGAAGGGGTCAACATCACACAAGTTGACCTTGAGGTGTTGATAAAAATGTCCTATCAAGAAATATAATTTCCCCTAGAGGTATTGGTAGGGGTAAATTGGCATTAATTTATGCACATTTTCCAGCTAAAGGAGTAAAACCATCATATTTTTAGCCATGCATAAAACCTAGCATCATATTGGACAGTTGATATAGGGAAAAAGATAAATTATGGCATAACACTTTTTAATGTCTCCATTCAAGATATATTGATAACTTCTAATGTAACTCAACTGTATGAGTTGTCATGTTTTGGGAAGCTAGAGGAGCTAGTACAATTCCTTTTATCACATGTCCATCGTGACCACATATCCTTTACAAGGAGGAACAATAAAATATCAACATGCCTCATTAGAAAGATGACTAGGATCCCAGATGCTAAAAAAAACATCCATGAGATGATGGGTGATGATGAAGAGGTGGAGCATGTGGCAAAGCTCTTGAGTTACTATAAGAAGGGATTTACATTAACCATAGAATATTTTAAGGACCCCAACATGAGGGTGGCATCATGCCTTGTGAGCTTAAAACTCTACCTTAGTAGTTATTAGACTGATGTAACACAAATTTACCTCTATGTCACATACCATATGATGTAAGGCATGAAGTTAAACATTGCCAAATTTATTGTTGAGGAACTTGTGAAGAACACACTAGAATGACACACAATAAAGGGGACCTTTAGGTGGGGGTCTATCTTAATCCCAATTGTCATGGAGGAAATTAGCATACTAAATAGGGACAAGGACAATCTCTAGGTTTTTTAGAGCACAATGACTCCCTGACACAAAAATACAAGGACTTCACTTGCTTAATTATTTTAGCATAAAATATAAAGAATGTATGATGAGCTAGTGTGAAAAATATATAGAGGCATTAAAGATAGAGTGGTTCATCCCCCATGATATCCCCAAGAGCATATATGGGATGACAACATTTGCCATCCTACAACACTTTTACGTAGTTTGCCTCATGATGGTTGATGGCAACAAGTCTGATTGGTTAAAGCTCTTATATGATTTTTTGGCCAAGTATTTTAGGGATGCACTCAGGAGGGTCCCTAATACACAATATTTAGATATTATAATGAGGGAATTGGTTATGGAAATAAATAGGTTATGGTGTTAGTTCATGGAAGAACAATAAAGGATGAAGAGGATGAGCCAGATCGTATCAAAATCCATCCTCTATAAGAAGTAAATATAATTAGGTACATCCATAGGATTTAATATGAGATGAATCATAGGAAGAAGGGAATTAGATCTAGTTTTGAGCAGACTAATGACCAAGATTGATGATGAAGGTGTGTTAGTGTGAGCTAAACCAAAGAAGTCTCCCAAGAAGAATAAAGGGGAGACACTAGAATAAATATAGGAGTGTATAAAGTTTAAGATCACCTTAGGTGATGAAGCCTCTCTATCATACTTGATAAATAAGTGTGTGAAGTTCATGTCAAAGACTTCTCCTATCATAAAGGAGAAGCAAAAGAAGCTAAAGTTCCTATCTGCAACACCCACTATCACCCTAGTGAATATAGAAGTGAAAGAAGAGTTGGGGAAAAAGGTGTTTATCATGCCTAAAGAGGACTCCTCATCTATCAAGGAAACCTTCCCACCACCCCAAAGTGAAGAGATGAGGCAAGAAAAAGCTTAGAGGAAGCTAGGCCTTATTGAAGCAAACATTCAAAAGGTATGGGAGATGTAGATGAAGAAAGAAGAAATGAGGAAGGCCAGAATGATGGAGTAGGTAAGTAAGAAATATAAGGTTGAAAAAAAGTGCATGGTAGAAGGAAAATTAGAGGACTAATTTAACATGGAAGAAATACATGAGGCTCTCCAAGGCAGCACTAATTTTGCACTTGGAGAAGTAGGACCATCAAGCGCACCGACCAAAGAGCCCATAATGCAGCCTCCATAAGATGATGAGGAGTTGAGGTGAAAATGGGAAAAGATGAGCCTTGATCAATATCACATTAAAGTAACACTAGAATTGCATCATAAGAGAGAGGCCATGAGGGTCAAGGGCATGACCCAAGAAAAAATTGATAAAGTGAAGGTGAGGAGATAATGGCCAAAGAGGAGAAACTATTGTAATCATTAAGAAGAAGGAGGAAATAAAGAAGGCTCAAAAGAAGAAGTCTAGGAAGGAGGAAAAAAATAAGAGGGTTTCTACAAGCATGAAACCCATTAAAACTGAAATTGTAGAGGTGCTTAGCACCCACACTAGCCCAATAGAGGAAACTATAGAATAGGCACACCCTATTACTAAAGGGGCACTTGGAAATAAAGAAGGTGATGTTGGTGCATCAAAGGAACACATAGAGAAGGGAGAAAAAGAATAGGCTAGCACTAAGAAGGAACCTATAGAGGTTCACACTAAGGATCCACAAGAAGAAGAAGTAGAGGAAGGGGAAAAGATCAAAGAAGAAGAACCCTTGCAGGAAGGAAAATAACAAGAAGGCATCGAGGAAGGGATCAATGCCAATAAAGAGTCATAATAGTAGATGGAGCTGGCAGTTGAGAAAGAATAATTTGAGCCAAACTACTAATAAAAGGCACATAATGGGTATATCATAAATGAGGACTTTTACATGTTGGAATACATGCCCTCCAGATCTACAACAATATTCATGCACCATCAAGTGTCCTTTGTACTTGACTATTATATGGATGAGCCTCATTTCAAGGTGATAGAAAAAGTAGTATGAAGCATCAAGAAACCAAAAGAGGGGCATGACTACCAACTGGTCAATCCCTGGGACATGAAACCATTAAGGTTAGCTAATAACCTCCTTAAAATGGCCTCCAAGGTAGGCATAATAACATTATCAATGATGTTCATGACATAAAGTGGAAAGATATAGTGCTTAAGGTAGAGGAAGAACTCAACACCATGAAGCTTAAAATTTGGAAGTTGGTCGAGCATGTTGAAGCAGCAAAGCCATCCCTTTTGGATGGTATTAACACTTCCGAACTTTCAAAAGTAGATAAGGTGTGCAGCCTGGTAGAATAGATGCTCCCTTAGATGAAGTTGGTACATGAAGAACAAGAAGACCCTTGTGAAGCCATAAAGAAAGAGCTCAATAAAAAAATCAATGAGGTCAAGGACCTCTTTTTAATGCTAGAAGAGTGTATAGATGATGTTAATGTTATCTTTACAACTTTTCCACCCAAGCATCAGTCATTGATATGCACCTCTAAAATGTGAAGGGGAGAAGGATGCATTAATGAAGAAAGCCTTCACTATCAATAGGGTTGAGAACACACAAATAATGGTGTAGGTCAACACATTAAGTTCCCAGTTGAAGACCCAAGATCAAGACCTGGAGGAACTTTTCCTTGCCTTCCAGATAAAGGTGAGCAAGTCGGGAGCCATCCTATATGGTGGGGTTTGAAGGCTAAGGAAAGGTTAGAATCCCTCCACAAAGAACTATATAACACTAATGTGATTATGCTTGATGCTACCTCTATAGAGATTAATAATGCCATTGAAGAAATCAAGCTCATGATCTAGAGATTTGATGACTTCAAGGAAGAACTATAGTAGAGAATATTGTCAAACTAAGGTGCTAGTAGGATAGTTCGAGGATAGAGCTCACTTGTGAGCTTAGGCCTTAGTAGTTTATGTTGAGCACTTGCTCAGTTTATATGGACTATGTATGTATTATTGTTTAATGTATTAATGAAGAATGCTTTGCGTAAATGGTTAATGAGCTAATTTTTTAAGTCTTAAAATGTTTATTGGTTACATACTTCATTATATCAAATGTGTGTGTTGAGTCCACCTGAACTTCCAACCTAGTTCATTTATGGTAGACCTATGGATGACAATGAGCCCCACACCTAGAATAGGAACTATGCTGACTGTGATTAAGACCCTACACCCTGAATGATATCTATTTCTAAGCATAAGACCATGCCTAAGTCCCTTAACCTGACACCTAATTGGCCCTCAACTAGTTGAATGCCATTGAGATTATGAAACCCAATACTTGCACTTATAGATGCCCAACCATCATTGCACTAACCTAAGCCCCTAAAGATTAGAGTTACGCCATGGAAAAACTATCCCAACTTAGACCCTGGTCCCTTCTTTGCTATGCTTTAGGTGAGAACATAAGGCTTGTTCCTTATGTATATTGATGCCAATTTAATTAAGTGATAAATTTTGAGAACCATATCGTCATGGTCTATGCCCCCTAAAACAGGCCTAAATTTGACTTGGAGAGCTAGGTAAGCACATGACTAGGTTCGTGACTAGAAATCCTACCTTTCTACAACATAGAGCATCAACCACAATATTTTCCTTACCTTTCTTGTAACTGATGTCATAATCATAACCCATGAGTTTGCTGATCCATTTTTGTTGTAATGGGGTAGAGACCCATTGTTCCAAGAAATATTTTAGACTTTGGTGATCAGTTTTGATGAAAAAATAATTACCCAGTAGGTATGGCCATCATTTATGTCTTACATACAAAATGGCCATCATTTCCTTCTCATAAATAGAGAGTACTAAATTCTTGCCAGAAAGGGTTTTGTTGGTGAATGCAATGGGGTATCATTCTTGGAGGAGAACAACACCAAGTCTATTATCATAAGCATCGCTCTTGATCATGAAGGTCTTGGAAAAATCTAGCATAGGTAAAACATGTGTAGTACACATAGCTTATTTCAATTCTTCAAATACACAATCAACAACTTATGTCCATGTAAAATCATCATTTTTAAACATAGTTGTGAGTGGAACTGTGATCTTCCCATAGTCCTTGACAAACTTGAAATAGTATCCAGTCAACCCCAAAAAACCATAGAGGCTCTTGAGTGTCTGAGGATGAGGCCAATTTTTTATGATAGATATTTTTTTGGGATCCACCTGAACCCCTTAGGATGAAATAGTATGCTCTAGATACTCCACTTAGTCCTAGCCAACAACACATTTGGACTATTTTGCATAGAGATGATGATAAAAGAGAAGTTGTAGTGTGAACTCCAAATAATGGAGATGCTTAGACCGTGTTTTACTATAGATGAGGATATCATCGAAGAAGACTATAATGAATTTATGTAGGTAGGGCTAGAATATTTTATTCATCAATGCCTAGAATGTTGAAGCAACATTAGTGAGGATAAAGGGCATGACCAAAAACTTATAATGGACATTATGCATGTGAAAATATGTCTTAGGGATATCATCTTCATGAAGTTGGATCTAATCCAACTTGGAGAAAAAATGAGCACCATGAAGCTCAGTAAGAAGCTCATCAATAATAGGGATCAGGAAGTTATCCTTGATTGTGATGTGATTAAGTGCACAAAATTCAATGTAGAGGTGCCATAACCCATATTTTTTTAATGGATAATTGGGGAAGAATATGGGCTGGTACGAGGTTGAATAATGCCTTGATTTAGTAAGTCTTGAATGAGCATCTTGATCTTCGTATTTTGCTAGAATGGGTAGCAATAAGGCCTAATGTTGGGAAGAATGCTTCCATGAAGATGTTGAATATGATGGTTCTCTAGCCATGAAGGTGGTAATCCCATTGGTTTGGCAAAGACACCTGTATACCTATGTAGAATGGTTTGTAGATTAGAATGAGTAGTGGAGACTATTCATGGCTATATTTGAATGGAATGGAGTTGGGTAATGATGTTGTGTGAAGTCTTCTTAATAAGCTTCTCTATGTTATCTAAAATTATGATGCTGAGAGACCCTAGATGTAAGCCTTTCAATGTGTGTTTTTAGCCATTGTCTAAAAATTACATCCAAAGTTTATAAAAATACCATGATATAGGTCTAAATTTGTGTAACCATTGGGCTTCCAAAATAGCATCACATACACCTAAGGGAAAGGCAAATATGCCAGAGTGCAAGTTATAATATCTAATAGAGATACACCCATTATGACACTTCCCTTTATAAGGTAATGTTCCCCCATTGGCCATCATGACTTCAAATTTGGAGCAAAGCTAGATAAAACAATCAACCTATTTGGTGATTTGAGGGTCAATGAAGTTATGAGTACTACCTAAATCAATGAGTATTGTGAGAGGGATCTTTTTGAAGTAACCCCTAACTTGCATGGTTTTTGGGGTGGTGATTCCTATTAAGGCATGGAGAGAGATCTCTAGTTGGTCTTCCTAAGAATCAGATTCCATGATTAGTGGAGCTTCTTTTGGATCATCTACTGTATCTTGAGCATCTTACAAAACTTTAGTTTTAGGTGAAGAGTCCACATCCAGTAGGTAAAGATTTTGCTTGACACATCAATGTCCTTGAGTGAAATTTTGATCACAATTATAACACAATCATTTTTATCTACATGCTCGCATCTCTACTTTAGTCAAATGTTTGATAAGAGTGGTTTTAGGAGCTAGAATTGTTTGATATCATTATAGAGTTATATTTTTGAATGGAGTAAAATTAGATTTAAATCATTGCTGAGCTGTGATCTTATCCTCTACCAACTTAGCTAACACTAGGGATTCCATCATCATGTTGGGTTAGAACATTTTGACCTTAGATCAAATTACATACTTTAGTCCACTGACAAAGTAAGAATTCATCGAACAATCTCTTTGTGATTTGCCAATTTTTCAAATTCTATTTGATATTCTCTCATGGTTCTTGTTTGGTAAATTTTAGTGAGTGCTTCAATAAAGTCTCAAAATCACTCAAGTCAAACCGTTGAAAAATGAGGATACAAAAACCAGTCCATATGGGCTCATCATAAGCCTTGGTATACCAATGATACCATTGAAGGGCTTTATGTCCCAAGTGAAAGAATGCAAGCATGAACTTGTTGGAATCAAAAGTATTATGTAGACTAAAATATCATTTTTCTTGATAGATCCATCTAGTTAGATCCACACCATTAAATCAAGGAAAATCAAGCTTCAATGCACAAAATTTGTTTGAAGAAGAAGACTCAATGTCTGAAGAGGACTCTGGATGCTATATGTTGTTCAAAGTGGTGTGTTGAATATTGAGGCCAATAATTTTTTCATCAAGATCTTTGATTTGGGTCTTGAGGGCAACAATTCATCCTCTATGTTTTTTGCTCATATTCAGGTTACTACCAAGACCAAAATAAGACATTTTTTTTGAAATGGGTAGGAAAACAAGAGTTAAGACATGTTTAGTAATGAAATTTTTTAATTTAGGTGAAATTAGAAGGGGTAAGGGTAACTTTTACTAATTGTTTTCACAGTGGGAGTATGATTGATGAAGGCAAGGGAAATTTTAGATGTAAAAATGGAAAAACTAGAAAATTTGTCAAAGAGGGAGAAAGAAGCAAAAAAGGGAGATAAACATTGCAGAATTTTTTTGAGGCAAATAGACAAAAATAGAAGTTATGGAAAAACCCCAAAAAGGGAAATTTGATATTTTCAAGAAATTAGGAGTAGAAACAAGATTTGGGACCTCAAAGAAGAAAATGTGGAGAATGGAATTTTAGGTGTTTATATAAAGTTTGAGAATCCACGGGGCTACAGATGGAGAGATATAGAAAAAAAACTATTTTTTTTACTTTTTTGGGTTTTAGTTTTTTTTTTCTATCAAATGTCTGGTCACAAGTCCTCTAAGAGTCTTAAGATACTCTATTGATATTTTTCTAAAACTGATAGGATGAATATTTTCTAGCCTTTAGTTTTTGTCAACTATTTGAATGCAATTCCTTTGAGAGTATTCTGATACTCTGCTAATTTATTTTTGGATAGTCTACTAGAAATATTTTGAAATTTATAAAAATGGCCCTAAGTTTCAATGGTTGCTTAAGGTTTTAAAGATATCTCTCTAGCCACCAATGCCATCCAAGTAAGTACCACTCTCCAAAAACGTTTTGGCCATGGATTTACCCCTAAGCAATAGTTCTTGGTTTTCCTCATGGGTGGGAACTACTCAATTAGGAAGGGGTCATTGCCCATTTCACTGGTAAGGCCTCTCAATGGGTCATCTACTTTGGGGTTACTGTGGTACTCCTCATAATGAGTTTTAGGGATTTCACCCAAGTACTTCTCATAGTTATGCCTACAAGTTTTTACCTTGATTCAAAATAGATTATTGTAATTCAAAAAAATACTTAAATGAATTTTGTAGTAGAATAGAGTAAAGACTATATGAGCAAAATCTAAAATAAATTATGTAACAGAATAAAGTTTAGAATTTTTGGAGAAAATTTGTCCCTAGAAAACACTCTGATACCAAATGAGAGGATCCTCCTGCAACAAATTAATGAAATTAAATGAAATAATAGATTTTTACAATTAGCATAAGCACTAAAAGGATTATATTGATCATAGGCCACTTCAAGGGGACAACCTCCTTTCAGCAAGCTCAATATGATAAATTCATGGATGCCTTCATTAACCTCAACACTTATATACTAAGTCTAATCTAAGCAACTACTACTTCCCATGATTGTGGGATACAAAAAATGCTCACAAGATGACTTACAAATCATATGTGTCTATAAAAACTAATATACTAATAAAGTAAAGAGAAGGGGTAGCATGGGCTCCTAACATTTTTGCTGACTACTACTAATCTAGACTCAACCTATGTACATCTTAGATATTATACAAATTTATACCATATGTTCAAGCATACTTTCATTTCTAGCTTTCTTAGTTTAGACTTGATTGCATCTCCATTCTTCTTTTACTTGAGTGCATTTGAATATGTCATTTCTCTATGGCTCTACACCTCTTATTTTCATTATATGTATACTTTGGACATGTGCCCATGTACTTATGTGTGCCTTCCTAATTATATATGCAGGTATTTGAACATGTCCTTCTATGTGGTGTGAAGCTAACTTGTTTAATCTTTGCGTATGTGAACATTTGAACTTGTCCTTGTATGTCTTGCTTTCTAAAATTTAGTGAGTGCCTCATGTGTGTTGTATGTATGCTTTATTATATGCATCATGGATATGAAACTTGTCTCTTTATTATTATACACTTCAATTTTAGATTCCATGAGGGACCTCATACATCTCCCCTTCTTACTAGGGTGTCATGATGGACATCATGCCCCATTACCCTAGTTATCTACTTAATTATTATTCAGATTTGATATTAACATAATTTTTTATATCTATATCAATATCCTTGTGAAATTTAGATCTAACATACATCACACATTATGAACTTATGCTCATATTTTATTACATTCCAATGTTATGTATATAGATCATATTGGTTTATTACACATATATCATATATGTTCTAGATAACACATATTTTTTAGAGCTTTTGTTTTGAGGATAGTTCTTGTATAAGTTTAATAATTCCCCTAAAAAGAGGGGGCATTCATAAGGTTTGTCATAGAGACCAGGCCATCTGAATGCACTCAAACTATGTCTTTCTACACATGGGCATAAAATATAGAAATAAGTTTAAGGAAAACATAGTGGGAATCAATAACATTGAGATCAATTACAACTACACAAAAAATAGAAAAATTAGACATTGGCACCCAAATTAAGACACTAGCACCATATGATGTTACTGCCCAAGATATGGCACTGTTGTCTAATAGCCTTAGTTTTAAGAAATTATAGATTGGCTAGTAAAGTACTATAGGTATAGTCCAAGTTTACATAGGCTTAGTTTAACTCAGATTCATACTAGTTTGCTTAGATTGGGGGCATCATGTATGGCATGATCATTACCATTTTAGTTTCAGATGCTCATATACAAATTATCACAATACTAGAATCCATATACCCAGATATCAGATTTAGGGGCATGCGCATGACACATTGTTTTTGTATTCTCACTTATACATTGGTTGATTAGACAGAATGAAAAACTCAATTTCATTCTCTACATTATACACATAAGACACCATTTTCCAAGTTACACACCAAATTCATGCCTTACTCCATATGTAGTGGTTTACATTCTTGAGTGGCCCTGAGCTGTCTAATATTCTTGAGTGGCTATAGAGCTGACATATACAATTCCAATTATAGTTACACATCTCAAATTACATCATGAAATTTTAGTTTTAGATTCATTTACTACACATGGGTAGGCAATGATGGATTTATAGTCTACTTGAGTTCTTGAGCCACCTATATGAGATGGTTAGACATACTATCAATCTAATCCAAAATATTTAGAAGTCATGATCCACCAATAGGGGTGGGAAATGATGGAGTCAAAAATGTATTGAGTTATTGAGCCACCCACACATGGGGATTGAGCAAGCCATTAACTTAGTCCAAATTATTCATTGATTGATCACTATCTACATACACACACATAGGTGATGACTAGGTTTATGCATTGATTCATTTACCTAGTGAGGTGTATTCATTCCTTTCTTCTCTCTTATCTATCTAATTAGTTATGTATTTTGATTTTGATATCTCCTAATTAAGGACTGATCTATACATGCTTCATTTACAAGACACACAATGTAGCATGCTTCACATACTCAAATCTAGGCTCACAAGCTTTGCCTCTTAGTTAAGTTTAGGTAGACTTATTTTTCCTTTCTCTTAATAATTTAACTTTGATAAAATTATATAATAAATGGGGCCAAATGTAATCACCTAAAAATGACACTTGAGTGCTAAGAGTGGTATTTGAGACCACCTATTACTACCTTAGCCCGAGACCTATTTTAGGGCCTATTTTCACACTTATCCAACCTTCATGCAGGCCATAGGCATCCCTCAACATCCCTAAAGCATTCCTAAACCATAATCATGACATCTTGGCCCTTAGTGCCTCATCTTATTCCACCTAGACACTAGTGCCATAATAGGGACAGTAACACCACATGGTTCTAGTTTCCTAATTTTCGCACTATTATCATTTCTGTCATTTTTATACCAATGGAATTTTTTCAAATCTAAGACCACCTAAGGTCATCCTAGACCTCTTTTAAGACCCTCAAAAGAATTATAAAAAAATATAGACATGACTTATATCCCTCTGACTACTAAATGGAAATCAGATGCAAATTACACAAACAAACTTAGAGCAAGTTGTGCACAATCAAGGTTATAAATCCCGATTCTGCCCTACTTTTGCATACAACCATCTACACCATTTATAAGCTCAAATTAATCAAGTTTCTAGTCTCAATCACATTCAAATAACTCAATTTAACATTCATACTATATTCACTTGCACTTGTAGCAATACTTAGGAGGGGATAACTACATCATAATTGATCCCTCTTTGGAGTATTGGCATGTAGGCAACTCTCATCATAGTAGGGTGTTGAGGATGTCCAACCTACCCCACTAAAAATAAACTTTACTAATTATGTCATCATATTCCCTATTAATATGGAGGATTAGGTTTTGTATATAAAATTAGTTAAAATAAGTCATATACAGAGATCCAAATCCTATGTGCATAAGAACAAGCTTTATATACCTAGACATAGTTACACTCAAAATCTCATAATCATTCTAGATAGAGGACACTAATGCCAAAATAGGGACACTAGCACCACATGAAACTACTATCTAATTAGGGTGCTAATATCTAGGAAGTTTTTTAACACCTAGATCCTATTTATGACACTTATACTAACCTATATCTCAGTTTGTAGCCTCAAAATCTCTCATTTTAGTCATTTTCTAACTAAGTAATTTTTACATTATTTATTGCTATATTTAAAAAGGTCAAATTAAGTCAATTCTATTATAGATAAATTATTGTATTTATTTCATATTTCTAACCTAATTTAATATACTCCACCCCTTTAACAACATAGGATTTACAAACACTAAGTCCTAAAAGGTTAATTTTTTTTTTAATTTCTAGATACTAATGCTAGATTTATTGTATTTTGCAGGTGGATGCATGTATAAGGGAGTTTCAAAGTGGTCAAATGATGGAGTATTTATGTTTAATTCCATTGATATATGATGAGATGGTAGTGATTGATAGAGCTATCCTGAGCCATATGACATCACTTTATTTGATGCTCTAATATAGCCATATGATGATGGTGTTGTGTGAAAAGTAAAATGGTGATTCATATACATTCTAGTTGCCTACTAGGGAGATGACTGTGACATTTAAGGATGTCTATAGGATATTAATATTTCCCATTATTGGTTAAAGGGTACTATTATAGAAGGCTATTGGGGATAGAGCTATAGAGTGGGCTACTAATTACTTTTCAACTATACCCATGTGGACCCATCAGTTAGGGAGTAACAATGATATGTTATTGTCCTTGATTGTTAAGGATAATGTTGCATGGCTGCATAAGTTTTTGGTATAGTTATTGGATTCATTCATTGTTGTGAAAGGGAGTGGGGTATATATATCATACATGATGCATGGTATAGTGCAAGATATAGAGGAACATGTGACTGTATACTCTAGGGTCGTAATATACTAGCCCACTTATATTGATATTTGTACTATTTCACTCAAGATTTGTGTATGGGTGGAATTATATATTTGATATTATTTAACTATTGGGATTATGAGAATATTATAGTAGCTATACTAAAGGGGTTTGCATGGATGGATTAGGCTCACCTATAAATGCTTGTAGAGAGATGGACTGGTATAACGTGCATGCATTCAAGGAGCACAATACATTAATAACAAGTGTTAGATCATTTGAAAGTCAAAGACATTATTTAGAGACTTTACATGGTATTTTAGGGGTGGCTTGATGAAGGTGTACAACTAAGGTATGTTTGAGTGAGCTATTGGTTGTATGACCATTAGGTCAATGTATTCAAGAGATTTTAGTATGAGCGGGTGACATGATAGTTTGGTGTTATCCAAGATATGCCACCTATACCATGGGTGTGATTGAGGAGTTATCAAGTGCTGTGAGGTTGGGTAGTAGGCCTAGACCCATAACTATTGATTTGGTTTAAATTATGGTGATGAAGTGAGATCTATTATTAAATGCCCCTAGTGTAGATGATGTAGGAGTAACTGATCCCTACATAGTATGGTGGAGGAAGTATATATGGCCACCACTATTTTTAGGAGATGGGGATATCATGTAGGAGGTATTAGATCTATAACCCATTAGGGTAGTTGAGGGTATATTTTCATTATGTATTTATTTGCTTTATTTAGTTTAGTGTTTGACAAAGTGAATGAAATATCTAATGCAATGTAATAGTATGTGTAGGTCTAAGAGATGATGAGTACTGGGAGACCATTATTGAGGCTTCCCTATGAGAGTTGACATAACATATCCTTGATGATTATATGGATAATGGACTAGTGGAGAGGGACACAAGAGTTGTAGGCATTCATGCACATCTATTTGATTAAGTGGCCATTACCACTACAACATATAGGTGAGTAGTTACTGATAGCGATGAGGCATATGATGAGATATAGATGTGAGCCATGCCTCCCATTCAATGTTCTAGGTGGGGTAGCTAGTAGGATCATGGATGATTACATCTATCTACAATGAGAATGTGTAGAGGTGGTTGTTGAGTTGGTGGTAGTATGGGATAGAGAGGAGACATAGGTCTCGATTGAGATATAGAGGGGACATAGGGGCATCTAGTTCTAGTTTTGATATATCTAAGAGTGAGAGTGAGGAGGTTGGTCATGGTGACCAATATACAATTATTGAGTGATCATGTAATATTGTATTAAAAATTGTTACGAATCTTATATATATATATATATGTATATGGTCTTTTTGGTATATGGGTATTGTGTTATCTAGCATGTTAACTTATGGCATTATTTACTTGAGTAGGTGTTTTGGTTGAATTTATTACTTATATTTTGATATATGGATACATTTATCTAGCTAAGGATTTATAATTGACTACTCATATGCATATGGATGTTAGAGTAGATATATATATCAGATTAGGAATGTTAGTTTTTAGTTGTTATGGAGTATTGTAGTATAGTTGAGTGTGGATTATGTGACTATGGTCTACATGATTTGAATATGGATGTCATGGTAAACAAGTGACCATATTTATTATGTTGTGTAGGCATAGAATTAAACTCTAGAACTGATATTTCTCATGGTGCACTACTTATAGTTATATGTGTGGATTCTGTAGTAAAAAGCTTAATCAGCTACCATACTGAAACTATGATATGATCTTTATGATTATTTAAAAAGATCATAATCGGTATTTGAACTAGAGATGTGATTTGATCTCTATGATTATTTATAAATATCTTAATTAGTAATTGAACTAGATTTATGATTTTACCTCAGTGATTATTACCAAATATCTTAATTGGTAGTTAAACTAGAGTTGTATTATAATCTCAATGATTATTGTCAAATATCTTAATCAATGGTGAAATTGAAGGTTTGATATGATATATATGATTATTGATAAACATCTTAATTAGTAGTTAAATTAGGGCTATGCTCTAACCTCTATGATTATTTATAAATATATTAATCAGTATTTGAACTAGAGTTGTGCTCTAATCTTTATGACCATTACCAAATATCTTAATCAGTATTCAAATTAAATCTAGTGGTGGGATTGGTTTCCATTTTTTACCATGATGTTATAAGTAGGTTGATCTTTATGAACTAGTTTCCATCTCCATTAAATATATGGTGCATGAGATCTCACATAAGTAGGTGTCCTAGAAACCACATGGCTCGTATAATGAGTAACCAATGGTTCCTTAAAAGGAATATCCAATGATAATTTGATCATAAAGGAGTTTTACTTAGGAGAGCATGGAGAAGTAGATATTTATGCCCCCTATGTGAATACTATCATGCCTATGTCAACACAATGGTAAATATGATTTTTGAGTGCATAATAATTATTGTCCTAATGTCAATTGATTATGCGATAGTTAAAATATGGTTTATTTATTATTATCCATAAATGATGTGCTAAATGATGATTAGTAGGAGGAAGGGTGACCATTATTTATCTAGTAATGTAATTAATATATCATGGGACCTATCTTTGTCTAAAAACTATATGTCCTCACTATTGGTGTCCTATGTTCTATCCACTGTATGAGATGTTGTGTAAAGTGGATCTTTGCCTTTATTGAGTATCTTTATTGGTGGTTTATAGTCCAATTTTTCTTGAAGAATATTTGTATGAGGTGTTTATACCATATAAAATGATTTTGCCTGTGAGAGACCTAAATCCAAATCTAGCTCTTCAAAATCCATCTCTGAATGTGGCTTTACTAATCCAAAATCCTACCATAAAGTGATATACTTGTAGCATAAGTGTCAAAATTATTTTTATGTCTCATATAAAAATTTATCCTTGAGAGGGAAAGTGAAACCTCTAAAAAATATGTACTGAACTTCTAAATCTATCAATTGGTAGATCAATTATTTCATGAATGATTTGAATTGTAGAATGTAATCATTTACTATTTTTGACCCACCCTAGTGTAGTGAAGGCAACCTATCATATGTGAATTGAGGTCCTTTATTTTGTATTTATTGCATGAGAAAGACTTGTAACTCATCATATGTATGTAGTGATGCACTAGGGAGTGAATGATGAAACTGATTTAATGCCTCACCCTCTAGAGTCTATGGAAAAATCTATAAGAGGATCAAACTATGAGGGATATGAGGCATGGCCTTTTTATAAGTTTTGAGCTGTACATATGGATATCCATGTCTATTGAAATCTAGTAATATTGGTATTTGAAACTACCTTAGTATCTTTGAAGTGAAAATTTTGCATGAGATAAGATTGCCATATATTGCGTTGGAATTAAGTTAAGAGTGGTATGCTTTATTTCAAAAGGTGAGATGTTGTAATTGTTATTATAAATCACCCATGTCATACATCAAAGAGATTACCTCTTGTAAAGGTATATTAAAATTATTAAGAGGTTCATTTAATTATTAAATCTTATTATTAATTTTAGCCATTGGTACACTGCATCAAGGACCTTTTTTAGGGAGAATTGGTTTGATCTCCATAAACTTTGGAGATGTGATATCTTGGACCTAGTTAGAGGAAAATGGCCTATCACCCTCATGGAGGTTAGGATGATAAATGGGTTATACTATAATAAGTGGGGTTGATGTAGATTCATTAATATCTCTTATTTTGTTAATTTGTAAAGAAGTATCACATGCTAATGGACTAGAAGATACTATACTATCATGTAACTATAAACTATGTAAATTATGAACATAAGTAGAAGATGATTTATGTTTATTTGAAGACATATTATCCTTTGAATTAGAATTTAGTAATCAATCAATTTAAACATGAGATATGGGTGAAGTAGGAAGATAAATAAAAGGACTAAACTCAATGTCTTCTTCACAAAAATCATAATAATCATCGTTATTTGAAGGTTCATCAAGATTATAGTTTAATTAACTTGGAGAGGTAAGAGTAGAAGAATTATCATTTGCATCCTCATTAAGAGAGAGAGTAGAAGAAGATTTTAAATTTTTACTACTATGCAATATATCATCATTTGTAGGTGAAATTCAATGCATGTCTTCACTAGCTATGATTAGAGTGTATGTATGATCATTATTTTTAATTTTGGAGTCTCATGGATGGTTTCTCAGGTTATAACCAGATTCACATCACTCCTAATTATTAACATAAAACCACATTTACTACTAATTAGGGAACCTATTGCTATGTTAAGATGCCCTTTGAACCAAAAAAAGCTAGAGCAACTTATCAATGTGAAATGACCCACATATTTCATGATCTCATCCATAAAATAGTTTAAACTTATGTGGATGATGTTATATATAAGTTAAAGCATCGTGAACAACATATTCATGACCTTTCCATCATATTTGATCATCTTATCAATTACAAAGTTAAACTTAATCCTTATAAGTGTGTTTGCAGTGTCACCTTTGGAAAGTTCTTAGGATTATTAGTCTCATTAAGAGGGATTGATGTGTATCCCATTGAGATTAATGGTATTATCAATGTTATAATCTTTTAGGAATTAGAAAATGTAAACCCTATGTTGTTAAGGGGGATGAACATAGTAAATTAGGGTCTAAATATGTAATAAATATAGCCATTGTCTGTAATAAAATATAAATAATTTAACCTTTCTAAAAATATCAATAAATAATGTAAACAAGTAATTAGTTATAAAATGAATGAAACAATAAATTTAGAGGCTACAAGTTGAGATAGAGACAAGTCTGAGTATCAAAAATAAGATCTAGGTGTCAAACCCATTCTTAAATAGTAGCACCCTAATTGGACATTAGCACCATGTGGAAATAGTGTCCCTATTTTGGTAATAGTGTCCTCTATTTAGAACTATTTTGAACTTTGAGGTGCACCTATGTATAGGTTTGTCAAGCATGTTCCTATGTGTATGAGTTTTGGATCTCTATAGATGGCTTGTTTTGATTGATTTTATGTGTAAACCCCAATCTTCCATGTTGCTAGAGCATCTAATTGATAAAATCAATAGAGTGTGTTGTTGGTGGGGTAGGTTAGATATCCTCAACACCCCGTTATGATGAGAGTTCCCTACATATCATACTCCATAAATCTTAATGTAGTTATCCCCACCTAAGTGATGGTGCAAGTACAAGTGAAACTAATATACATGTTGATTTGAGTGTTTTAAATGTGTTTGAGACTAGAAACCTAAGTAATCTAAGATTGGGAATGTTGTAGATGGTTTTATGCAAAATTAGGGTAGAAAAGGGATTGATAACCTTGATTGTGCATAATTTTTTCTAAGTTTATATGCGTAATTTATATCCAATTTCCATCTAGTGGTTAGATGGCTAAAATCCATGTATATATTGTCATGGTGATTATGTAGGTATTAAAAGAGGTCTAGACCAACTATAGGTGGTCTTAGATTTGAAAATTTAGGCTTTGGTAGAAAAAAGAGGGAAAGGATAATAATGCCAAAATTAGGACACTAACACCATGTGGCACTATTGTGCCTATTATGACATTAATGTCTAGGTGGTAGAACCTAAGGCACTAAGGGATAAGATGTCAAGATGAGGGTATGGGATTGCTTTAAGGATGTATAGGGATGCCGGTGGCCCACAAAAAGGCTAGATAAGTGTGAAAATAGGCCCTAAGATAGGTTTAGGGCTAAGCTAGGGATGGGTGGTCTTAAATAACACTCTTAACACTCAAGTGTCATTTTTAGGTGATTAAATTTGTCCCAACTTTATTATATAAATGGAGTAAAGTGAAATGACTAGGATAAAGGAAAAAGTAGCATACCTAGACTTACCTATGAGATGAAGCCTATGAATCTAGATTTGAGTATGCGAAGTATGATCTATTATATTTCCTACAAATAAAATGTGCATATATCATTCCTTACTTAAGAGACATAAAAATCAAAGACAAAACTAAGTAAAGAGATAAAATTGAGTAAAAAGATAAAACTAGGTAAAGAGATAAGAGAGATTAAATGAATAAATATACCTCAGCGAGTACGTGAACCAATACATAAACCTAGTGAAAACCTATGTGTGTATGTAGATAATGATTAATCAGTGAATAACTTGGACTAAGCTAATGGCTTAGTCAATACCAATATGTGGGTGGCTCAAGATCTCAATATGGTTTTGATTCCATCATTGTCCACCCTTGCTTGGTGGATCATGACCTGTGAATAGCTTGGATTGGACTGATGGTGTGTCCAATGCTTTCATGTAGGTGGCTTAAGAACTCAAGTAGAATATGATTGAATCATTACCTACCCATGTTTATTAGATGTATATGAAATTAAAACTTCACGTAACTAGAAATGAGTAACTGGAGATGTCAACTCTACTGCTACTTAGGAATATTAGTCAGCTCTATGCCACTTAGGAATGCTAACCACTACAGATGGAGTAAGGCATGAACCTAGTGTGTAACATTGAACATGGTGTTTGATGTGTAAAATGTAGATAATGACATGGATTTTTTAATTCTATATGATAAACTAGTGTATAAGTGAGCACACAAAAATGATGTGTTGTGTACATACCCCAAAATATGATATCTAAGTATATGGATTCTAGTTTGAGTTGTAATAATCTATACCTAAGTATCTAAACTAAAATATGAATGATCATGTCATGCATGATACCCCCAATATGAGAAAACTATTAAGAATCTAAGCTAAACTGAGCCAAAATTGGTAATCTATAATTAAACTGGTGTAAACCTAGACTATACCTACTATACTTTTTTGGCCAATCTAGAATTTTTAAAAACTGAGGCTACTAGACAATAACACCATATATTGGATAGTATCACCATGTGGAATTAGTTTCCCTATTTGGGTGCTAATGTCCAACTATTTTGACTTATATGCAATTGTAACTAATCTTTGTGTTACTATTTCCCACTATGTTTTCCTAAATCTAATTTTTGTGTTCTAAAAATTGTACTTTGAGTATATCCAGATAGCTTTATCTCTATGACAAATCCCTGTGAATGCCCCCTATTTTGAGGGGAGTTATTGAACCTATGTAATAACTATCCTCAAAATAAAAATATCTACAAAATGTGTGTTATCCATAGAATATATGATATATGTGTAATAAACCAATATAATGTGCATACATAACATCAAAATGTAAGATAATCTAAGCGTAAGTGTGTAATGTGTAATGCATGCTAGGTATAGCATTAAAAAGGATATCAAGATAGATATAAAAATGTATATGAATAGTAAATTTGAGTAATAATTGAGTAGCTACCTAGGGGGATGAGGTATGATGTCCATGATGACACCCAAGTAAGAAGGAGAGATGCATGAGGTTCCTCTTGGAATATAAAACATGAGTGTGTAATAAATAAGAGACAAGTGTCATGGCCATGACATATACACAAAAACATACATACAACACACATGAGGCACACAAAGTAGGACAAGGGGACATAATACAAGGGACATGGGTATATGTCACTAAATTTGAGAAATCAAGACATACAAAGACATGTTTAAATGTCCACACATGCAAAGAAAAATCAAGTTGGATTAGATCTACATGGAAGTACATGTTCAAATGTCTGCATACACAATTAGGAAAGCACACACAAAGACATAAGAACATGTCCAAAGCATACATATAATGAAAATAAGTGGCATATAACCATAGAGCTATGACATATTCAAATGCCCTTGAATAGAAGAAGCATATAGATAAAATCAATTCAAAACTAGGATAGATAGAAATGAAATTATGAAGGAACATGTGGTACAAATATGTATAAGAGATAAGATGTACATAAGCTGAGTCTAAAGTATTAATAATTAGCAAAAAATTTGAGTAGGTGTAAGATGATAAATATCAAGATATGACAATGTTAAATCTTTGATGTAAAGTTTAGAAAGATATAACCTAGTAATTGAAACTGTGTATAAGATGTCACTAAATGGGTAAATGTATCAAATAAATAACCCATGAATCTATGTATATTCCCTCAATGGGTAGATAGTAGCACATCTAGATCAGTGTAGTGGACCTGGGTCCTCTAAGTATGTACAAACACTCAACAAGAACAAGTGAAGCGTGTATATATGATAAAAATGAATATACTAAGATAGATAGCATATATAGTATCTATAAAAAATGAGAAGTCTAAACTTGGCAATGCATACAATCTAGAATTTATGTTTACTGAGTAAATATTTGAATGTTTTTGTGTTTTTGACATATTATATTATTT
This sequence comes from Torreya grandis, assembly GCA_037957365.1. Taxonomy (NCBI): domain Eukaryota; kingdom Viridiplantae; phylum Streptophyta; class Pinopsida; order Cupressales; family Taxaceae; genus Torreya; species Torreya grandis. The sequence goes on from JARHVA010000800.1 coordinate 1,627,425, forward strand.
TTATATTTTTTGGATATAAGTTATGTACAAGTAATATGAAAAGATTTTTTTAATATATAAAATCTCCTTAGATGCATGATATTCCATGGGATTTTAATTGCCTTGCCATAAAGTGAAGCTAGATGATATACTTTTAGGCTAAGCTTTTTTGTGACTAAATACAAGCTAAGCCAATTTGGTTTGAATTTTCCTTTGTTATCTTCTTTGGCACTGATGTTTATGATAGTTTATTTTAAAACTAGATCATTAAATTTAAATTATCTAATATGAACATGACTATTATAAGTATATTAGATTCATTTTTGATATGCTCTAAGATGCTCTGCATCTTGAATGCATGCATGATCCAACTATTCTAATTCATGGAGATGTCTTTCTCTATACTGTTTCTCTATAATGATCCATTTTAAGGATACTTGTAAGGATGGGATTTTTAAATCCAGTGGGATGATTGCTTATGTACCATATATTATTGAATAAGGAGTAACTCCTATTAGTGTGTGAATACTGGTGTGGTAGACCCATATTGCATAGATGAGTTGATTATGACAATAATAACCAAACTTAGTAATTGTTTTACTAAAGATAATATTAATTGTCTTATTTGTAGCTTCTACTTGACCATTTACCTATGGGTAATATAGAGTAGATAATGTTTGTCAAATTTTATATTTAACACAGAATTTCTTCACTATTTTGTTCTTAAAAGAAGTTCCATTGTCTGTAATGATGGCCACTAGAGGTCGAAGCAGGAAATAATGTTAGTCATAAGAAAATGTCATGTCTTCTCCCTTTATGGATTATAGTGTGATTTCCTCTACTCATTTTTAAAAGTATTTTGTAGCTATGATAATGAAATTATGACTTCCTACAGATTCTGGATTTATCTTACCAATTAGATCAAAACTTGATAACATGAAAGACCATGGGGATACTATGTGTTGTATTTGTTATGAAGGGGCATGGTGTAGGTTGTCATGGATTAAATTTTTTCACCTAACTTGGCATATTAATAACATTCATTTTCCATGGTTGGCCAATAGTAACCTTGTCTCAGTAATTTGTGTGACATTGCTTTACCATTGAAATGATAACCACATTAGCTATCATACACTTATATGATAACCAACTTAGCTTATTTGGCTGTCAAACATTAGAGTAAGTATCCCTCAAAAGATCACTTGAATAATTCCTCACCAATAATGACATATCATATGGAATTTTTCTATAGTTTTCACTTTTCATTCCTTGTGAAAGCATCTAGTGTAATAGATTTGTGCAAAAAATTGTATATATTAGAGAACCATTCAGATGATGTTATATTGCATGTGTTAACTAGAAATATTAGAGATATAAGGTCAACATGAGATACTAATGGATATTTTAATCATTTTATAGTGAATATACCTTAGACTTCATCTATGCCAATGGGGATCAATGATGTTACACTGGCCATACATCAGTGTGATGATTATCTTTATGTGAAATGTTTTCAATAGAGAAGTTTTCATACTGAGCCTATAGACATTGAATTATATTCTAGTAGGTAATGATGCATTATTATTTGGTTTGTTATATGTTTGTAACCTAATTAATAATTAATTGTGAATCCCTATAAAATTTAATTGATTTGATTTAGAAAGCCCAAGCCGCTTGAAGGACTAAGATAAGGGCCTCATATTCTACAATGTTGTTGGTACATGAAAAATTGAGTTGATAAGTGAGGGGTACTATATACCCAAATGGGTTGATTAAAAAAGTTATAGATTTAACACCAGATGCACATTTATAACCATCAAATAACATTATCCATTTGTTATAAGTGGTATTATATGTTGTGTAGTCATCATGAAAATCATTGTTGATAGGATTTGTGTCAAATAATAGGGTTGTTTCTAATTAATCTATAATTATCTGGCCTTTTACTTATTTTTGTAAATAATATTGAGGGTTAATTATATGATCACCATAACCCATTTTACATTATGACCTAAGAGATGTGGTTTTTACATGAGAAACTTTAAAGGATCAACTTTTGTAATGACTTGCATCTCATTGTTAATCATATAGTACCAAAGCATCTGAGTAAAAAATAAAAGTGCCAAACAAAGTTTTTTTTATTGTTGGATAATTTAATTCATAGTAAATAAGTGTATGATTGATTTATTAAATGGAATTCTCTTTATGTTGATCATCATGTTGTGCCAAGAGTACATCGAGAGCATGATCTGTCACTGAGAGGTAAAGGAAAAGTGGTTTGTTGGTTTTTGGTGGTACTAGTACAGGTGTGTTTATTAGGCATTATTTGAGTGTGACAAATATTTATTGACATGTGATATACCATTCAAATTTTATATCCTTATTGAGTAATTTGGTGAGTGATTGAGTCTTGTCTCCTAGTGGTGCCACAAAGTGATGTATTGTCTAAATCTTGCCCTATAGGGAGAGAAGTTACTTTAAGTTGGTAGAAGGAGGCATGTCCATTATGGATTTGAATTTATTTGGGTCAAAATCAATATTTCAATGGGATATTATAAATCCTAAGAGTTTACCATATGAAACCCCAAATATGCATTTATTAGGATTGAGTCATACATTGTATTTTCTTAGTCTTTCAAAAAGCTATCATAAATCCATTACATAATGCTATCACTATTTTAATTTTACAAGAAAATCATTGACATAATATTTGAATGTATTATGAATGAGATCATGAAATATATGGGTCATTGTTCATTGATATCTTGCCTTTATGTTTTTTAATCCAAAAGGCATGACTATATGGTATAAAATACCCCATAGTGTAGTAAAAGAAGTTTTTTCTTAGCCTTCTTTAATGATCTTGATTTGATTATAACTAGTGAAGCCATCCATAAAGAGATAATTTCATAGCCTAATGTGGATTCCACTATCATATTGACATTGGGTAGAGGAAAATCATCCTTAGGACATGCTTTGTTTAAGTTTCTAGAATTATGGCAACATCAGATTTGGTCATTATGTTTAATAATAAGGAAAATGTTAGCAACCCATTGGGGATGAGAAATTGGTCAAATAAAATTGAAATTAAGGAGTCATTGTATCTCATCTTTAACTAAAAAAGGGTAACATTGGGGCACATTTTTTGAATTTTTGGTTTAACTAGCTTTACATCAGGATAAAGTGTAATCCTATATACTGTGATTGAGGGATCAATGTTAGTCATATTGAAATATGCCCAAGCAAAAAATTTAGGGAAATGTTTTAAAATATGATGAATATCTGTATCTTATTCTTTATGTAAGGAAATAACCAAAAATATGATTTGAGGATTAGTATCTATGCCATAATTGAATTTGATTATATTTTCATTAAGTAACGTAGATCGATCCAGAGTGTATGGTGTTGTAGGGATAATATTAGTTGTGTCAAGTAAAATATCATCGAAATCATATAAACACTCACTAATGTAGGCTTGGGAATATATGGAAAAATGAAACCTATTATTATGATAGAAGGAAGGGATATCCTTGTATACCCCCAAGAATTTTAAGAGAGCCTCATCATTAGTAAATTCATCAAAAGTAGGTAAATACAAAGAAGTTGTATCATCGATAAAATCAAGGTAAACCACTAAGAGTATATAAACATGATCTACCATATCATATACCTATGGAATAGGTGGAAAAAACATTATATGATGATAAGTATGGTGAGAGGAATTAACATTAGATGTACTACATTTATATCTGAGTCCTTATCTGCCTTGTTTATCATATGCTTAAATGGTATTAAGGATTCCCTAATTATGCTTCCCAAGGCCTTATACTATGTAAACCATTTTTTGGAAATATCTCAATGCAAAAGGAGAAGTGAACCTATTATCCTATGCTCTAGAAGTGTCTAGGAGAGTGATATGTGAATTCTAAATAGTATAATGGAGTGGTGTTGTACCAAAATCCATGTGAGGAATATAATTGTGTAAAGGCTCTGTATGTTGATAGTATTTGAATGGTTCTTGATCAATAGGACATGTGCATATATGACCTTTGTAGATGAAATTTAAACATGCATGTAACGTGGATGGAAAAGCATGCATATCATGAATCCAAGGTCTTCCAAGAAAGATATTGTAATTAAGATCATTAGGCATAACTTGACATGTTGCAAGTAGTGTTGTAGGCCCCAATGTAAGGTTTAGTGTGATTTGACCTAAAACTTTACATGAACTATTATCTAACCCTCAGATGTTTGTATCAAAGGGATTAAAATCCTTAGCATGCATATTAAGAATTCAAATAAAAGAGATATTACAAATGTTTAATCTTGATCTATTATTGACTAAAACACATTTGACACCTACCTCATTGATTCACAATGCAATGTAGAGAGGCAGGTGTAGATCTATGATGTGCTAAGGTGGGAGATATTCCTTTTTAAATGAAATATGCTCTTCAGTCCATTTCATAGTATTAATTATGGAAGTAACATAAACTAGCTCTGATGTTTGAGGTACCTGAGTATCACAGAGTGATGCATATAAAATGTCTTTGTATGTGTTAAAATGATGTAAGATATCTAAAATGGAAAATATGGCTAAAGAAACATTAATCTGGTCAACAAAACTATAGCCATGGGTGTTGTTAACCTACCATGATTTGGGACCACATATGGACATCATAACCTGGATTGTAGGGTCTACTATGAGCATAAAGCTAGTAGTAGAGGCATGATGGTAGTTAGATGTGTGGGGTCAAGAATTAGGAGGGATACGTGAGACCATTAATGTTCCATTATGTCTAGTAGAGATAGGTAAGGAATCAAAGTGAACTAAAGAGCAAAAGGCATCTAAAGGAGACCTATTAATTTTAGGTAATGAATTTATCTGATGTAATATATTCTCTATGTTTAAAGATTTGCCTCTTAATTGAATTTCACATAACATAAAAATAACATGCTAAAGAAATAATGAAACATGACATGCATTTCAATTGATATAAAACATATTGTATACACGTGTTTATGTCTTTTTTGAGTTCATTCTAAATTAAATAAAACAAGCATGTAAATGAAAGTATTAGACTTTGCATCAAAAAGTGATAAACTTCTTCTATTGATTATTATCATGATTATATCAAATAAAAATTAGAATATATATGGATCTAAAATATGAATATGGGTCTTAGAATGTTGGAAATATAAACCCTAAGGTTGTATAGGGTTAGGGTTTGTGTAATGTTCAAAGTAAGTCAGGTTCATCAAATATTTTAACATTTCAAAACTTAGAAAATGTAAATCTTATGTTGTTAAGGGGGATAAGTATAGTAAACTAGGGTATAAATATGCAATAAATATAGCCACTGATTTGTAATAGAATTAACTTAATTTGACCATTCTAAAAATAGCAATAAATAATGTATACAAATACTTAGCTATAAAATGACTGAAATGAGAGATCTAGAGGCTACAAAATGAGACAAAGGCTAGTCTGAGTATTGTAAATAAGATCTAAGTGTGAAAACCCTTCCTAAACAATAACAACCTAATTGGATATTAGTTCCATGTAGTGATAATTTCCTTATTTTGGTGGTAGTGTCCTCTATGCAAAACTATTTCAAGCTTCTAAGTACACTTGTGTTTGGGTATGTCAAGCATGTTCCTATGTGCATGAGTTCTAGATCTTTATATGCCTATTTTAAATAATTTTATATTTAAACCCTAATCTTTCATGTTGTTAGGGCATTTTATTGATACAAGAAATAAAGTGTGTTGTTAGTGGGGTAGGTTGAACATCCTCAACACCTTGTTATGATGAGAGTTACCTACATACCAATACTCTAAATAAAGATCAATCTCAATGTAGTTATCCCCACCTAAGTACTGGTGCAATTCCAAGTGAATCTAGTATGAATGTTGAATTGAGTGCTTTAAATGTGGTTGAGACTGAAAACCTAAGAAATTTGAGGTTAGGAATGATGTATATGGTTGTGTCCAGAAGTAGGGTAGAATAGGGATGGATAACCTTGATTGTGCACAAATTGTTTTGAGTTTGTATGTAGAATTTGTATTTAATTTTCATCTAATGGTTAGAGGGATCAAATTCCTATATATATACTATTCTAGTGATTGTGTGGGTCTTAAAAGAGGTCTAGAACAACTTTAGGTGGTATTAAATTTAAAAATATATCTATTGGTAGAAAAAGTAGGAAAATGATAATAATGCCAAAATTGGGACACTAGCACCATGTGGTGTTACTATCCCTATTATGGAACTAGTGTCTAGGGGGTAGAATTTAAGGTACTAAGTTCTAAGATGTCAAGATGAGGGTTTTGGACTACTTTAGGGAAGTATATTGATGCCTATGGCTCACATGAAGGTTGGATAAGTGTGAAAATATGCCCTAAGATAGGTCTAGGGATAAGCTAAGGATGGATGGTCTTAAGTAACACTCTTATCACTCAAGTGCCATTTTTAGGTGACTAAAATTTACATGAGTATACCTCAATATTTTTTTGACATCTTTACTTACCTTGAAAATCTTGGGGAAATTTTAAAATTCATCCTCGAGATGGATTATTGTGTATATTTAATAAAATGTATCCTAAAGAAACGTGTCACACTATAGTGGAATAATGAATGTAATAAAACCTTTGATAAAATTAATAAATCATCAATTCATCCTCATAATCTAATACCACATTCAAGTGATCACCCTCTCATCTTATACACATCATTTTTTCCCATATCAGTTGGGAAAATACTTGCACAACAAGATGAGTAAGGAAAAGAGTATGCAATCTACTATATCAGTCATGCCTTGATATATTATGAGACCTATTACATGAAATTAGAGTGAAAATTTCTTACTATATACTTTTCCATTGAATAAATTTAGAGTTATATGCTTTGTCAGACCACCTATGTCATTGTCCATTCCAACCTCCTTCTCCACTTATTATCCAAAACTTTCTTACCTAGAAATCAAATTTGAAAATGGATTATCATCTCAATGGAGTTTGACCTAAGAATTATTACCAAAAAATTATTTAAATTCCAAGATATCAATGATTAACTTTCTATCACTCCCATCCTAACCATGCAATACCTTTGAGATATCTTTCAAATGAATATGTTCTCTTAATCAGAGGTATTGACCAAGTTATTTTTCCCAAAGACTACTTTCAAAATTTCAAGACTAACCATGAGGCACATGTTATCAAAGAACCCAAAATAGTAATCTCTAAACCAAAATATTATATAATAATTACTAAAGTTACCATCAATCTTCATGAAAACACTTGGACACTCCACTTCGATGAATCTAAGTGCCTTTAATGAACTAGGAAGAGATGTGTTTTAGCTAAACCTCATAAAATAATCATCCCTCTCACATTTATATTAAACTTATAAGTCACTAATAGCATGGATGAATATGAATATCTGATCCTCAGGATGTAAACAACCATAAATTTAAGTATCCCTTATTTACATGCCTTAAGAGACTCATAAATTGTATGCCATAAAATCATTGGTGCATATCAATACAAAAGTGAAATATTATTAAATATCATTAGATTGATTTTAATCCTACTAAATACTATGTTTAATTACCATTTAAGTAATTCTAAGAGAACACAATGTTATTGTAGACTCTCTTTCTTCCTCAACCTCTCTTTTTCATCCTCATTAGGCATTGCATGACACATGAGGAACATACATATACTTTAAAAAACAAGTTTGATTATATTATTTTACACATTTAAGTAGTCACCACTCAAAAAAATACCATGGTATAAATATATCATCCAATTCATTGAACATCATACTTGTCCTCTAAAGGTTGACTCTCATAAAAAGACTAGAATCTACAAGCATGCTTTAAAATATGTCCTTAGACAAAACATATTTTATTATCATAACACCAAATGTATCCTAATATATTATATCACTAAATAATATGTTCCTTATATCCTTGATAAAACACATGGTGGAATTTTTGATGGCCATTGTAATAGACATATAGACCTACAAAATCCTACATATGGGATACTACTAGCCTACTTTAGAAAAAATGCCATCACATTTGCAAAATATATTAATCTTTTATTTTTCCATGATCTTATCCACTCTCTTATATTTTAGTTTCAAACACTTTAATATTCTTATCCGTTCTCCATGTGGGGTTTATATCTCATTGGAAAATTACCTCCATCACAAGATGGACATGTTTCCATCATTACTGTCACATAATAATTTACTAAGTGGGTAGAAGCTATGTACCTTGTTAATGTCATTGACATAACTATATCCAAATTAATCATAAAAAAAATCATATGTAATTTGGTATTCCTCAAATCATCATATATAATTATGGTGGAAATTTCAAAAATGAAGACATGAAACGACTATGTGAAAAATTCAAAATTACACAAAATTTGTTGACATGCTATCACCCTCAATTCAATGGCCAAGTAGAATCTAAAAAAAATATCCTCAATAAGATCATGCAAAAGACTATTAATATTTTCATTTGTATTAGCATTTAAATCTATAACTTTCACTTTAATATTATCATACTAACATCTATACTACCACTAGGGCAACTCCATTTTCCTTAGTATATGGATCAAAATCCATCTTACCACTAAAAGTAGAGTTATCCTTTTCGTTAATATCTCTTCATGAAATTATTATTGATGAAGAGATTCATAATTCATGTATTCACACCATATACCTACTTTATTAGTGATGTACTAATGCTTTACAACACAATCATCATTATAAAACTACATAGCTAAACAACACAATAATAAAATCAAATTCCATATTTTTGATGTTGGTGACTTAGTAATAAAATTAGTTTACACCGATGAAAAATAGAACGAGTACACATAAAAGTGGTTGGGTCCATACGTAGTTCATCCTTGGACCTAATAGATATAGATTGTAAAAAATGAAGGACATATTTTCAAATAACTAACTAATGCTCAGTTTTTGAATAAGTATTTTTCCTAAATTCATGTTCTTCCTAGCCTTACTTTATATAAGTTTTAAAATTTCTAGTACATCTTACTTGAATGCTTATAATTAGTTTATAATTTTTTTTGAGCTAACATCTTTTGTAGGTTTCACTTTGATTCTCTTTCTGTGTAATGTAGCATTACTTTATCTACACACCTCCATGTATTCTTTTTTAAGTTATCTCTAGTACCTATATTTGGTCCTAGGTCTTATATATATTTTTTACTCTTATTTTTTTTAGTTCATGGGTTGCATTGTAACACATAGGGAATAAAATAGGCCTTTTTCACAAATTCCCATTTTTTTTTTCATTCAACCATTATTTCCTTTCTGATTCTATGAACATTTCATACACACTCTTTAGATTTTTACTATCATTTTAATACCTTACTTACACCTCTTGGCTTATCAATTTGTGAGTTATATGGTAAGACATAGGGAATTAATCAGGCCCTCATAAAAAACACCCATCATTATAGTCAATAGATTTATTTTTCCCAACCTTAGCTCAATGTCTTCTTATAAAGACAAGGCAATGGTTGAGAGCAATATTTTTTATCACTTAGATTCAATCATATTATCTTTTGGTAAAACTATAGTAATCTATCCTCATGTATTCATTCACATTTTACCATTTCTTATGATCATGACTCATACCTACCATCTTCCTTCATAAGTTTTTTACAATTAGGGCTACCCAATTGTTATATGATCACTCCCTATTCTTCAATCCATTTTGAGCTTACCAAGGTTGGTTTTGAGATTGCACTCTTTTATAATGTGAAAGTATAGGATTATTTTAAAAACATGGTATTTAGGCTCTTATTTATAGAAACTAAGTGTAATATATCTTTTGATAGTCATCATTATCACCCATGTTAGGCTTTTCTAAATCTGTATGGAGCAAGAAAATAGAAAAATACAAAAGATTTAAATGCCATATCATTATAAAAGGTAATGTTAAAAGGTAAATCAATTATTAAAAGTTAGATCAAACTAAAATAAATGATATTTATTTGTCATGTCTCCTAAAAATTCCATAGATGGCCTCATGATAGAGTTGAGGTTTATTGGGGTGCGGTAGGCCAGTAGATAAGGATCAAAGGTCTCATTTCTTTTATTTTATATCTTCTTAAATTCTAGTGCCACCTAATTTTTAACACAAATAACCAATATTCATAGTAGGCCAATGGATATATAAGGGGTCCTAAGGAGTGGGGAACATATTGTATGAAGTTAGGATCTTTTTATTTTACATGTATGTTAGCCTTTATGGGATCTATTTATACTTCACCTATTATCCCAATCTCATGTTTGCTAGATAGGGTTATCTTCAATCACTAATTTTAAAATATTTTTGTCTTGCAAACTTTATTTGAGTGTCTTATTTATAATAAAGACCATATATTCACCTTGGTGACTCCTTTCTTCTCTCTCTATTATTTACCCATTGATAGGAAAGTTTATTTCTAAATCTTACCATTTTCTTGACTTCCTATTTCTGCATATCTTTCAGACATGGTAGAAATATGGTAGTTTTAGATTTTCCATATTCAAAATAGAATATAGATATTTGAGTTTTTATGAGATGATATCTTGGTCATTTAGTTATTTTTATATGATTTTTATTAGTTATGTTTGGGACCTTGAGTTTTCTATTCTTTTTTTTGTAAGACATCTAGTCCTATTTTTCCATTTCATGTTTCACATCTTTGTTTGAGTATGGTGTATTATTCCTATTAAATGTGGATTTATTTTCATCATAAATTAGTTTTATTTGTCCCTTATTTGTTTTAAATTTTTACTTCTCTTACTTTGGATACATTTTTGGGTTTTGTTGGTTCTAAGTAGCCTTGGCATTTTTGGCTTACCAAAATTTCCTATATTTTTATCTACTTTCTTGGTCTTTTGGTTCTAACATAGCCTTAGTGATTAAAAGTTACCAATATTATAAGTGATTTAATCAGTCCCTAGAGTATTCCATATTTATCCATTTATTTGACCATCCTAATTTTACTCACTTTTGAGTTTATCCATTTTTAGCCTTGTATCCCCAAGGTTTCTCAAATATATTTTATGTGCCCTCCATAATCGAGACTATGGTATTTGAAAGTAAACATATAATGAAATAAGTAAGTCAAGGTACGTATATGGAAATTTTAATTATTTATTTATCAACAGTTCTTTTAAGCATTTATTTTTAGTTATGATTATATGTTGCTATGTTTCTTTCCCAAATCACCATCCCACATTACACTATTGTGACATGTGATGAGCTTTAAGTGAAACATATGCATACACATAATATATTCCATTTTATCATTTACTGTCACTTTTTATTTTAATGGATTATATATGAATCAATCTCCCTAAGTGCACACCTTAAAGGGTGCATCGGGGATGGGGTTGAAAAGATCATGGTGATTTGTGAGAGATGTTTTTATTTTATCCTAATTAAAACTATGCTATTATCAACCTGACCTCATCTAAGTGTCTATCCATCTATTCCTTATATTTACCTATTATCTAGATTATAGCTTCCCCATATCCTATGGTATTATCCTGATGGATAATGTTCATTTTGTGCCTTCACCCTTTATATACTATATCAACCAACCTGATAAAGTTCTGAGCTTATCTTTTGACATTAATTGTATCGGCCTGACCATAATCATTTTATATCACTTGACATCTCCTAACTATATAAATTAGGATCATACCATTGAATTAGAGTTTAGGGTTGGCTTTCAGTACTAGAACACTATATATAGGCATCATATTTCATTCCTACAATATCATATATCAATCATTTTCTATACTTTCACTTACATTTATTTCATAATTAATATTGGCTTAGCACCTTATCTTGAGGAATCTTATCTTGTGGTATCATTGAATCTAAATATAAGGAGTCATTGGGAGTTCCTAACTAAAGATATATATGTCTTTATACAACCATTTGAGGTCTTCAACATACAACATTCTATTGTAAATCTCCACTTGAGCTAAGGGGTAGATTGAAGCATTGATGGGTCCATCCCAGGGTAAGTATTTATATTCCTACAATCTTTTCTTTATTTATTTATTATATTATATATTTTTTGTATGTGTATCCTTTTTTAGCATTTATCTATAATAAATAAGATTGTGTATCCATATGATTACTTAGAATTACCATAAATCACTTTAAGATGAATAGATCCCCATTTGTTTGACCATTTCACCTTACCCATTTAAAACCATTATAAACCATATTTTAATTTATCTTGTACCCATTTACAACCATTCACTGTACTTGTATATCTAAAATCATAGTTTATAATCACTTACATTTGTTGATGTCTAGTGAGAGATATATCCTTGTGTCATAATATTAGGATTTGGAACCCTTTCTTCTTGACGTTTGAGTTTCAAGTTGTCCTTAACTATATCAATGAAATTCATTAGACATAACCTAATCATTCAAGTATATACAAGATCTATTTAATTCACATTATTTGAGTCCTAGTCTATTAAGAGATAGAGGATAGTTGTGGGTCATCCTAACCCATACATACAGTTGGATATTTAAAATTTTATTGATGTTGGATTTGTTTTTTATTTTTAAATTTGGAAGAAGAGTGAGCATCATAGGATACCCCAAGGGTAACTTGATGTAGGGATTGACATTATAGAATTTCATAAATTCTTAATTAAGATAAGGGTGTATACCACAATAAGCCATGATATATGAAGTGAAATGTGGATGGGCATAACAAGATGCCCCAACATGTGATGAAGAGTAAGGTGATGTAGTAATATACTTGATAACAACTTAAACATCAACATATAGATTTACTTTACTTTCAATTTATATGTAGATTTATTTTATAATAAGAATTTTATGAGCTAGTGTAAATTTTTGATGTTTTGAAGGTGATTTTAAATTCTGTTGCATGGTATCAACTAGGATAATATAGTTTAGCATGATAAAATAGGGATAAATTATATTCATTAGGATGATAAAACTGGTTTAAATTGAACTATATTTAACTATATAACCTAGGCTGATATAATTGAATGAATATGAATAATGGTCAATACAATTATGATAAAAAAGAGAGGAAATCAACACTATATTGACACTATTAAAGTAATGGTTGATGTAGTTGATATTTGTATGAAGTAGGTGTAACACTATATCAACACTTACTCAGTATTGGCTAATATAGTTTAAAGTGTATAGAGATAATATTAATACCATATCGACACTTTTTGAAAGTTTGTTGATACCATCATGATGTTGTAAACAAACTATATCAACACTATCTAATTATTGACTGATACTATTAAATGTATGTAAATGAACTATATTAAAAAAATTTAGCTATTGACTAATACTTTTAGATAGTTTTAAATGAATTATATTGGCAATTTATATATAATTAGGAAAAACTGAACGAGTTTAGAATTTATCATGCTGGTCAATATAATCAAAAGATTAGAATATATTTAAACTACATCAACTTGGTTGATATAGTTGGAATCAAGTGATTGTGTAAATGTGAATAACATGGGAGGGGTTGAAACTAAAATTTGACCTATAAGAGATCTCTAAATAATCCTATAAAATATAGAATTAAGATCACTTATAATTCACTTTAGATTAGGCATTTGAAGTAGGTGCTCTTAAGGCTAAAGTGAATTAAGAGGTTAAGGATCAATAAATGATATAATATGTTTCATGTTGTTCATGTGAATAATTTTTTCCTCATTTTTAAAATAGTTATGATTTATCATGGTTTCTACAACATTAGAGGTTTGTTGTTGATTCAAAAGATTTGGATATTGATTGTTATTTTGTTATGAATGGTGAGTTTGATGTGAATGGTTTGATTGAAATTTAGAATCTTTGAGATATTTATTATATCATTCTTGGGTGATGTATTAATGGTTGAAGTGTGTTAGGATGTGAAGTCACTATTCATAATTACTGTTCATAGTTACTATTCACTATCACTATTCATGTGATGAGGTGGCAGTGATTAGGTGAATGAGGTGTCTCTTTGTTGATGTGACATGATCCACATGAAATATTTTATTGAATAAAATATTAAGAGAGTGAAATTGGAGGAATTTATATGATGGGTGACTTTTGGAGGCATGTGGGAATAAGCATCTTCACCATGTGCTTGTGGGGTGCATTTGTCTATGGGCCCTTTTTTGTTGGAGTCAAAAAGATGATTGAGACATATTTTAACTCATGTGAGTGCACATGGGTTCTAGGGACATTGACCACTATGATTTATTGGAAGTCACATGTGAATCAGGGACAACATTTTTGGGTCACATGGATGTGGAATCCTCAAATCAAAAGTGGGAGCATATTTTGACTAACACATGTGAGGGAGATAAAGGTTCCTATTCATGAGTAGTGAGGACACATGGAAGGTGGAACATTTATTTCTCTCTCCCCTTATTTCATCCTTTGATAATTATCTTAATTATATTTTTATTTAATGTATGACACTCTTTCATGTATGAAAAGAGTTAAATCTTTAGAAAATAAGCTTGTACTTTCTAGTTTGCTAAAAAGCTTTATATAGATTATATGCTTGTGAGAAAGCATTGTAAGGAGAGTGTGTTGAAGAGGAAGAATTTTTGGAGAGATATTTTTGAAGTTTATAGAAGAATACAACTGCCTATTTCCTTGTGGTTTTTTCCTTTCACCTTGAAGGATTTCCATGTAACTCTCTTGTATTGTGTTATTTTTGTCATTTGTTTTATTAGTTTATTATTTTCACATTTATTTTTATTGCACATTTTGGAAATTATTCTTAACATCTGGTATCATAGCTAGGGTTTTGAAAACATCTTGTGTTGAGTGTTTTCTATTGAGTTAGGGAGTTGTGTGCAAGTGGGAGCTACTACAATGATAATAGGAGTAACCGGGTTAGAAGTAGAGAAGTTTGATGACCAAGTTCTATCCTTGAAGGGGATTTCAAGTAAACCTAGTAGTATGACAGATGAGGATTATAATGAGATGGACAGAAAGGCTGTTTCCACCATTTTTTTGTGTCTTGAATATCATGTGCTCTTCAATGTTGCTGAGGAGAATACTATAAAATATTTATGGGATAAATTAAATAAGTTGTACCAGACAAAGTCATCTATAAACAAAGTTTTCCTAAAGAAGTAGATTTATAGTTTGAGGATGAAGGATAATTCATACATTATTGATCATCTGAATGAATTCAACACCATAATTAGTAAGCTAGTCTCCATCAATGTGAAGATGGAGGATGAAGACATGGCCATTACCTTGCTATGATCTCTTCTTGATCTCTAGGATCATTATTTGGTGATGACCATTAATAATTCATCATCAACAACTCTTAAGTTTGATGATGTGTTTGCAACATTTCTTGTAGAGGAGATGAGAAAAATGTCTTCTAGTTCATCCTCAAGTAATGAAGTTTTAGCTATGAGAGGGAGATCTAGTGAGAGAAGCACATAAAGAAGATCACCATATAAATCATAGTCTAAAGGACCCAAGCAAAAGACTAGGTGTTGGCATTGTGGAAAGCCAAGATACTTGCAAAAAGTTTATTAGCATTTTAAGAATGAGGAAAATGATAGAAATTGGAATCCACCTTCAGTCAAGGCCAACACAATATATTTAGAATAAGTGACATCACATGAGGCTTTCTACATCAGTAGTAGTAAATCAAGTGATAATGCCTAGGTGTTGGACTTATGTGCATCTTTTCAAATGTCTCCACATATATATTGGTTTGTGGGTTACCAAACATGTAGTGGAGAGTCTATCTATATGGATGATGATCATCCATTAGAGATTGTGGGAAGATGGGATATAAGGATTAGGATGCATGATGATAAAATTAGAGTGTTGAAGGATGTGCATCATGTTCTTAGTTTGAAGAATAATCTGATGTCCATCAAGAGGATGGATGAGCTAAGGTATTCTTGTACCTTTTAGAATGGTAAATGTAGAATTATAAAGGATCCATAGTGGTGGAAAAAGGATATTCTTATGGATCATTGTATTAACTGTGTGAAGATTCAACAACATCAGAGATTGTTTAGGGTAATGTGATACTAGTTGGAAATAAGCCCTATAAGAGGGTTAAGTTTAAACAATAAATTTATGTTTAGGCTTGATTTGAAATCAATCAAGTGTAGTTCTTAGCAACAAATAAGAATTGGTGTATAATGCGGTATATTAACGACCACATGTTGTTAGCTGATATGTTGTAGATGATAGGAAAATACATACAAAGGAGGAGGTATAATAAACACCTAACAATGTACCTATTTGAAATAGTGGAAAGAGAAGATGAAGAAGACAAAGTGAGACCTAGTGTTTTCCTAAAAGGAGAAGGCCATGTGTTTGGACATGTGGTAGAGCATGACACATTTTGGATGCATTCTTGAGGCTTGAAAAATCAGTAGGTGCATTGATGTGGCCATAAATTATTATTCATGAAACACTATTCATGCAACAATATTCATGAGCACTATTCATGATGACATGGAAAATGATGATGTAAGATGGTGATGATAATTCTAGATGATGTGGAGGCACTAGTGACCTTGGTTAGGTGTCGATGACACTATTCTTGATGTTACTATTTGCTATTATTTGGCACTATTCTTGATTGGCACTATTCCTCACTAACACTATTCATGATTGGAATCAAATCACTATTCTAGATTTCATTGGCAGAATGGGGTGCATTTTCCATGGGAAAATATAAAAAAAGAGGATCAATCATCTTTTGGAGGTTTGTGATGATGAGGAGACAAATTTCACTATTCTAAATTAGAATCTCTTTTCTCTTTTGACTAGACATATGACAAGCATGTGAGGTTGGCACATTTTCCTTGGTCCTTTATCATTATTCCTCCCATGTGAAATTATGGCATGGATTTCTTGGTCTTCACTCTTTCCTTTTATCATGATTCAACCCAAGTGGAGAATGTGGTGTAGCATTATTGGGCCTTTCTCTTTTTTGACATGTGAACCCATGTGGGTTGTGGGATATAGTGTTTTATTATCTTCCTTCTTTGTACTATATATATATATATATATATATATATATATATATATATATATGATTGTATTAATCATTGTTTTAGGCAGGTGATTTTGGGATAGGCTTAGAGAGATAAGCCTTTGAAGGCCTTCTTGACATGAGGATTGTGAAGTATTGTCTTGTGTTTTGATATAGCTCATTGAATCTTGATGAATTATTGATGTATTTTTGGGATATAAATAAGAATTGAGAGAATATTTATATGATGAATTCATAACATGGTTTCATGTTTTATGAGAATATGGATTATTAAATCCATCTATGTGGTTGTAGGCCACATCAAGTGGTATCTGATCAAGTTCTGATTCCTTAGGTAGAGGATATGAGAGGAAAGTATGAGTTGAGAATGTGAATTTGAGTGTTTTATTTTTCAAGTGTGAAGATGAAGAATGAAAATAAGAGTGGAGGATTACCACTAGAGAAAGAATGGATGAAGAAATTGAGGACCTGAGATAGGTTGCTAGAATTGCTAATGAAAAGATTTATGTTAAGCACAAGCTTATATTGAGAGGGGGGTGAATCAGTATAAGATATTTTTTTTTGCTTTCAACTATTAATCTTAAATCCAAAACCTCAAATTACTCTACAACTTATATATTCAAAGAAATCAAAGAATACAATGCAAAACCACACAATGCAAATAGACATAGATTTGCGTGGAAACCCTTTTGGGAGAAAACCATGGAGAATAATTTTCAAATATTCATAGGCACCAACCTAAAATGGACACCAATCCCAAATTAAAATTTTTGGGCACCAACCCCTTCCACCAAACACCAACTCAGATTTGATTTATGAGCACTAACTCATAGGATTACTAACCCCTTACAAAATTCTTCTTACTACTGTAGATCTGTTAACTCAATGAATGATGGAACCCTTCCTTTCTCTCTTTTTTCTCTCAATTTTT
Source organism: Torreya grandis (assembly GCA_037957365.1). Classification (NCBI taxonomy): domain Eukaryota; kingdom Viridiplantae; phylum Streptophyta; class Pinopsida; order Cupressales; family Taxaceae; genus Torreya; species Torreya grandis. The sequence goes on from JARHVA010000800.1 coordinate 1,645,432, forward strand.
TTTAATGCATTTTTGGCTCTTCTCCCACACTTCTCTTAGACTTAAATGATATAAAATATATTTCAAGTGCTTATTATTATTATTATCCACTCATTTATCCTTTTATAGCCTTTTCTACCTTTTCCCAAGAGGGGCATCCATTCCAAGAGACACATCTTCACCAAAAGATGTGACCATTGACATTTCTATCAACATTTCATCAATAATTTTGTTAACATTTCCATTGACATTTCCATTAACATTCCCATTCACCTTTGGCAAGTTCACTTCCGGTAATAATTCCATTCACTTATGAACACTTTCATTTGCTTCTGGAAATAATTCCATTTGACATTTCCATTCATATCCATTATAATTCCTTTGACATAAATGAAAATTATTCCAACAATCTCCCCCTTTGTCATTGATGGCAACCTTCTAATCCCATCTTCTTTTCTGCAACTCCCCCTTGTTGTAACTCCCCGTACTTCCATTATCCCCCTTTGACATCAATGGAAAAGGTTCATTCAAGGAGCTAAAATTTTTTTTAGCTCCCCCTTAACCAATGCTTCTCTTGATTTTTAATGAGTAGAAGCAAAGGATATTACTCCCAACTTCTATCGTAGATACTCAAATGTTTCCTTTGGAAGTGGCTTAGTGAAGATATCTACCATCTGTTCAGATGTGGAAACATATTCCAATTTTACTTGTTATTATACCACCTATTCTCTCAAGAAATGATATTGTAGAGGGATATGCTTAGTTTTGGAATGCATAATTGGATTCTTCAAAATACTTATTGCACTAGTATTATCACAGAATATGGAGATTGGATGATCATACTCTCCTTTGATATCTTTCAAGGTTTGTTTCATCCATAGAACTTGTGTACAACATATCACTATCACTATATACTCTACTTCTACTATAGATAGAGATACAAAATTCTACTTCTTAGTCAACCATGATACTAGGCTATCTCCAAGAAAGAATGCTCCTCCACTTGTACTTTTTTTATTATCTACACAACCTACCCAATTTGAGTCCATGTATGCTACCAATGTGAAGTCTTTACCTCTAGGGTACCACAACCCATAATCCAAGGTTCTCTTTAATCATGACTTACACATATGTTTCTTTTGGAGTTACTTGAAATCATGCAACCATATCTACTGCTTGCATGATATCTAGCATGAATGTCATCACATATAGTAAACTCCCAATCATTAAGCTGTAAAGAGTTTGATTAGTATTCAGAGATTCATCATCTTTGGTCAAATTCATACCTATAGCCATAGGTGTGCTAATAGGGGCACACTCCTCCATCTAGAATTTATTTAACATCTCCTTCACATACTTGATTTGGGATATGAATATTCCTTTGTTGGATTGAGATATTTTTAAACCAAGGAAAAATGGTAACTCACCTAACATGGACATCTCAAATTCCTTTTGTATATCTTCAAAAAATCTCTTAGACATTTCCTCATTATCTCCTCCAAAGATTATATCATCTACATACATCACAATAATTAACTGGTGATCTCCTTCAATTTTGATGTAAAGATTACTATCAACATATCCTCTCTTTAATCCTTGGTCTTGTAGGTATTTATCAAGCCTATCATACTAAGCTCTAGGGGCTTGTTTCAATCCGTACAAAGCCTTCTTCAACTTACACACATAATCCTTATTTTCTGATAAGAGGAATCTTTTTGGCTATTCGATGTAAACTTCCTCTTCTAGATTTCCATTTAGAAATTCTAATTTAACATCTATTTGATAGACTTTGATATTTTTGAATACTAAAAATGCAAGAAATATTCAAATTGCTTCTAATCTATCAACATGAACAAAAGTCTCTTCAAAATCTACACCTTCTACTTGAGCGTACCCATTACATACCAACCTTGCTTTATTTTGAGTGACTTGGCCATTTTCATTCAATTTTTTTCAAAAAACCCACTTAATGCTAATCACATTCTGATCCATTGGCCTGGGCACAAGTTCCCAAGTCTCATTCTTCTCAATTTGATCTAACTCTTCTTCCCTTGCTTTTACCCAATATTTATCATGACTAGCTTTAGCAAAATTCTTAGGCTCTACCTTGGATAACAAAGAGAAATTTACATGCTTAGGTATACTTACAATTCTTCTTCTAGTTTGCATTCCAGCATCAATGTTGCTAATGATCTAACTTTCAGCATGATTTTTCTGAACAAAGCAAGATGGTGCTTTGGTGTCCTGCCATTCAAATTCACTCAAATTTTCTACATTTTATTCCTCCCCTTCTTCTTCTACAAGATTGGGTATTTTTAGAGGCTCTTCTAAAGTTTATTTTGCCTTTTGATTCATGATCTCATCTATTTTAACACTAACACTTTCTACGATAGTTTGTAGCCTTTTGTTATAACATCTATAGGCTTTGCTTTTGATGGATTAGCCAATAAAAATTCCTTCATCAGCTCTTGAGTCAAAATTTCCCAAGTTTTCTTCATTTTTGTTGATAAAACATTTACTTCCAAACACTTTGAAATGTCTGATTGAAGCTGGTCTTCCTTTCCATAATTCATAAGGAGTTTTGTCAATATTAACTCTGATTTGCCCTCTATTCAAGATATATATTATTGTATTAACTACTTCTCTCCAGAATCTATCTGATAGCTTAGATTCATTCAACATAGTTCTAGCCATCTCTTGAATGGTTTGATTTTTCCTTTCCACCACTCCATTTTGTTATGGAGTCCTTGCAGCTGAGTATTGTCTCTTAATTCCATGATCTTCACAAAACTCAATGAAATAAACTCAACTCGATCTGACCTTAGGCATTTTATTTTCAACTCTTTTTCATTTTCTACTAATGCCTTGAAAGCTTTAAAATTTTCAAATGCTTCTGATTTTTCTTTTAGAAAGGCTACCCATGTCATTCTAGTATAATCATCAATGAGCAACAAAAAGTAGCTCTCACCTTGCATAATTTCAGTTCTGGTAGGACCATAAAGATCCATATGAATCAGCTCTAGTGGTTTGGTGGTCGAATATTCCTTCATTCTAAACCTTGCTTTGGTTTGCTTCATGTGTTGGCATTGCTTGCATAGAGTGCATGAAGGTTTTGTTATCTTAGGCATATCTTGCACAACCTGTTTGTTGCTGATTTTCACAAGATTATCAAAATTAATGTGCCCTAACCTTCTATGCCATATCCAACTCTTTTCAACTTGACTTAGACAATATTTCTCCAAGAATGTATAGGTTATTTGTGGTTTTATGAGCATCTGCAACTAATTCTCCCATATCTACCTTCCTTATTTCACATCCTTCAGCATAAAACTTAAGTGTGTGTCCTTGATCACACATTTGGCTTACACTCAAGAGATTATGTTTTAATCCTTCAACATATAAAACATTCTCCATTTTTATTTTAACATTATCAATACTCAACGTACCTTTTTTGATGATTTTTGATGTAGCATTATCACCAAATTTCACCTTACCTTCATTCACTTTTTTCAATGAGATAAACTTTCTTTTATCTCTGGTCATATGTCTTAAACATCTGCTATCAATGTACCACTACTGCCCTTCATCTCATGCAAGAAATGCCATTTGAACAAGCATGGATTTTTATTTATCTTGTTTAGCTTCCTCTGACTTATTTTTCTAGATCTTCGTAGGTTTCTTTTTCTTTTCTTTTATATTTGAAGATTTTTTCTTTGTTCATGTTTAGAGAATCTAAACCCACTTCTACAAAAATGTGCTATGTGTCCATAATTTTTAAAATTATAGTAGATAATAGCATCCTCATTATAGTATGATAGGGGAGAAAAAGAATTATAGTTTCTATTAAAGACTTTATGAATGCCTTTTCTTGTATTTCTTGCTTCATGATCTCTTGCTCTCTTTTTTTAGTCTACCTTCTTATGATCAAAGTGATTATAATAAAATTAATAACCATGAAAGGAACTTATAAACATGGTCACATTCATATAGCTAGGAACATATGGTCTCTTGACGGTGTTTTCTTCCTTCCTGCTTTCATTCTTTGTAGGTTCCTTGAGAATTTTTTCATAGCTTTTGGTCTTATTAGTACGTTCTTGTTCATCTCCATAGCCAAGACATGACTTATTGAAAAATGATCTCTGATGGTCTAGGATCTCATCTAAAATATCGGTGCTCTTTTCAAATTTTAGATTATTTGTATTTTCTCTCTCTAAGTCCTTTTTCAAAGCAATGATCTTGGTCTCACACTTCTTATATTCTTTTTCTTTCATTTGTAGCTGACTTCTCAAATCTTCCTCAACTTGTTTAACTTTTTTGATTTGATTTTTTAGATCAACAATTACCTTGTTTGATTCCTCAAGGACTTGTGATGTCTTTGCTTTGAAGTCTTGAATCTCTTATTCATATTTTCGGAGCTATAAATTTAGTTTCTAATTTTTCTTCTTAAATGCTTTCATTTCTTCCAATGTGCAAATAAGTTCTTCTTCAAGGTTCACTTCACCTTCTTCTTCCATGTCTTCATCTTCCTCCAAAATATCTTTGCCAGTGGTGGCATTTTCTTCTATAGCCATGAACAGAATCTCTTCATTATCACTCTCAACATCACTTTCTTTATTTTCTTTAGATGAGCTATTCTACCTCTTGGAGTATAGACTTTTATTTTGTTACTCAAATCTTTGCTTGTCTTTGCTCAACTTGAATCCCCTTTTGTACTTTGGTTTGTTTCCCTCATCATCATTATTTCCTTTATTTGGAAATTTGGCTACAAAATGACCAATTTTACCACAATTAAAGCATTTAAATGGTAAATTTCCTTTATATTTTCTTGATCCTTTCTTTAGCTTCTGAATGAATAGAGCTCCATTTTCATCTTCTTCACTACTTGAATTTTCGCTTGATTCTAGTTCTTTGATCTTCTCTTTCTTCGAGACCTTGAATGATGCTTCCTTCTTCGATTGTCTCTTAGATTCGGTTCTCATTTCATATTCCATAATAATTCCATGAAGCTCATCCATTTTCATCATGTCTAAATCCTTCATTTATTCAATGGCAGAGACCTTTGCATCAAATATCAAAGGTATGGATCGTAGGACTTTTTGAATGATTATAGATTCTTCAATTTTATCTTCAAGTCCTCAAATGACATTAACATATCATCGACATGAAAAAGATACCCAACAATGTTTTCATCATTCTTCATTTTTAAACTTTCAAACTACCTCCGGTGGGTTTGGAGTTTTGATTTTCTCACCTTACTATCACCTTCATAAATAGTGTTGAGTTTATCCCAAATCTCTTTTACAGATTCACAATGCATAACCTTAACAAACTCATTTTTTGAAAGCTTGCATAAGATTGCATTCATAGTTTTCACATTGTTCTCACTGGCCTTTTTTTTGGTGGCATCTGTTGGTGAAATTTGTGGCATTGTGTATCCTATTACCACTGCTTGCCAAATATCAAAACCTAGGGCCATGAAGTAAGTATTCATTCTTATGCTCCAAAATGCACAATTCATTTCATCGAACAAAGGAGATTTATTAGTGGAGAAACCATCCAACACTTGAGATCCTGCCATATGTGCTTTCCAAGATCTACCTTCTAGCAGTTGTGCTAACACTAAAGGAACTGTCTCTAATACCAATTGTTAAGCCCAAGCTTAAATAGAGAGGGGTGGTGAATCAATATAAGATATATATTTTTTCTTTTGACTAATAATCTTAAATCCAAAACCTTAAATTACTCCACAACTAATATATTCAAACCAATTAAAGAATATAATGCAAAACCACATAATGCAAATAGACACATATTTGTGTGGAAACCCCTTTGGGAAAAAACCATGGAGAAATAATTTTCAAATATTCATAGGCACCAACCTACAAGAGACACCAATTCCCAACTAAAATTTATGGGCACCAACCCATAGGAGCACCAACCCCTTCCACCAAGCACCAACTCAGCTTTAATTCATGAGCACTAACTCACAGAAGCACCAACCCCTTATAAAATTCTTCTTACCACCATAGATCTATTGTTAACTCAATGAATGATGGAACCCTCCTTTTCTCTCTTTCTTCTCTCAATGATTTTTAATGCATTTTTGGCTCTTCTCCCACACTTCTCTTAGACTTGAATGATATAAAATATATTTCAAGTGCTTGTTCTTTTTTTTCATCCACTCATCTATCCTTTTATATCCTTTACTACCTTTTTGCAAGAGGGGTGTCCATTTCAAGAGATGCCTCTTCACCAAAAGATGTGACTATTAACATTTTCATTGACAATTTTGTTAACATTTCTATCGACATTTCCATCAATAATTCAGTTAATATTTCTATCAACATTTTCATTCACTTCTGGCAATAATTATATTCACTTCCAAACACTTCCATTTACTTTTGGCAACAATTATATTTGACATTTCCATTCATATATGTTACAATTCTTTTGACATCAATGACAATTATTCCAACAATTTATAAATTGTGAAAGTGAAGAAGAAGAAGAAGAATTGGTGTGGGAGATGGTAGACTCCTTAAAATCAAAAGTGGCTTCATTGAATAGAGAAATAGCCACATGGAAGATTGAAGAGTGCAATCATGGATAGTTGCAGAAGAAGAATGAAGAGAATATGAAGAAGGAAATTTCCATGAAAAGAAATGTTAAAGAAGAAGAGGCTTATGAAAAGCCCATTGTTGAAGAAATCATTATAAAGGATGAAGGAGAAGATGATATTTATAGCCATGTGGAGTTTCAAGAGATTGAAATTTGTAGCCATGAATATTTGAAGAAAGAGGAAAACATCCATGAAGAGATGCATGTGGAAAAATATTACAACAATATGGGGTTGCAAAAGAGTGTAAAAAATTATAGCCATCAGGGGTTGAATGAGAATGAAGAGGGCAACAAAATAGAGCTACAAGTTTCCTAACTTTGGATGAAGAGTATGTGGTTCAATTGAGTGCACACATGGATATCTTGGTGTATGTGAAAGTAAATGCACATGAAGATAGTGTGTAATTAGAGAGAGATTACAACTATGAGGTATTACAAGTAGATGGAGAGTGCAACCATGTGGATTTATAGGATTATTATGTAGGAGCATTGGAGGATGTTTTGGTGCAATTATGTACACAAGATGAGATTTTGAAGAATGTTTTTGTAGCCAAGAGAGAGGAGATGCAAGTGATGGTAATATGTAATGGTGTAGATGATCCAATAGGTGGTTGGATGGTGGAAGAAGAAATCCAAATGGGCTTTTGGTGGAGGTGGATTGATTTTGATGGGCTTGAGCTCACATGGAAGAATAAGATGCATGATAAGGCATATTGGTGGAGGAGTTCAGTTTTCGATGGTGGGATTTGTCCCACATCTAAATACATTGATATATGGATATGTTTTTGGAGGAAGAGGATGGTTTGCAATCATGTGAGGATAGTTTCAGAGCTAGTACATAGATACTAAAGAGGAGGAGAAAGAAATGATTTTTTTTCAAGTGCATGTGGTTTATTATAAGGGGATGCCAAGGTCATTTCACCTCATGACCGAAAGAGTGGTTCTACCACTCACCCCCTTTATGTGATCAATATATCACATTATCTACTTTAGATGTCTGATGTAGGAGCATGACAGGGTTCAAGCAATCTTGTATCACCCAAAAATAGAGTGGTGTGTTTTTCCATTTTTTTAGAATAAATGGCACAAATAAAATCATGGCAATTTGTGGGAGATGAGTTATTTTCAACTATAAGAGAATGATGTGGTGAGAAATTACAATTCATACTACACTATTCATGCAACATTATTCATGATCACTATTCATGATGATGTGGAAAATGATGATACAAGATGGTGATGAGGATTTTAGATGATGTGGAGGCATTAGTCACCTTGGTGAGGTGTCAAAAATACTATTATTAATGTTACTATTTGCTACTATTTGGCACTATTCTTGATTGGCACTATTCTTGACTAGCACTATTCATGATTGGCATCAAATCACTCTTCTAGACTGCCTTGGTGGAATGGGGTGCATTTTCCATGGGAGAATAGTCAAAAATATGATCAATCATATTTTGGGGGTTTGTGATAATGAGGAGACAAATTTCAAAATTCTAAATTAGAATCTCCTTTCTCTTTTGACTAGGCATGTGACAAGCATGTGAGGTTGGCACATTTTCCTTGGTCCTTTGTCATTATTCCTGCCATGTGGAATTATGGCATGGATTTCTTGGTTTTCATTCCTTCCTTTTATCTTGATTCAACCCAAGTGGAGAATATGTCATAACATTTTTGGGCCTTTCTCTTTTTTGACATGTGAACCCATATGGGTTGTGGGACATAGTGTTTTATTGTCTCCATTCTTTCTCCTTATTCTATATATGATTGTATTCATCTTTGGTTACGGTAGGCAATTTTAGGATAAGCTTAGAGAGAGAAGCCTTTGAAAGCTTCTTTGACATGAGGATTATCAAATATTATATTGTGTTTTGATATAGTTGGTTGAATCTTGATGAATTGTTGATGTATTTATGGGATATTAAAGAGAATAGAGACAATATTTATGTGATGAATTCATAAATTGGTTTCATGTTTTGTGAGAATATGGATTAATGCATCTATGTTGTTATAGGCCACACCATGTATTAGTGCATTAAATAGTGTGATGACTTCCATAGAGATGTTATTTGTCCAATTGTGCCATGTTTGGGCATGGTTGATAGCTATAAGCTATGAGGAGAAGTATGATATTAACTTATATGTCATCTCATTTCTTGACTACTATCAAGAGTGTTACATGCACTAGTTATTATTCAAAGTTGGAATAACTTGATTCCTACATGGTGATCTCTCTAGAAGAAATAGAGTAGCCAAAGGGATACAAGGATGAGGAAAGGAGCAGATGGTTTTTAGATTGAAAAAATAATTATACAATTTAAATCAAGCACCGTGAATGTGGTACAATAAATTTGACACCTTCATGAAGAGCCAGGAATTTAGTAGAAGCAAAGCTGATCAATGTGCATACCATAAGAAGTTCAATGATGAGAACTTTATTCTTTTATTTCTATATGTCGATGACATATTGGTTGTAGGCCCAAACATGAAGATGATCAATGATTTTAAGGCTCAATTGGCTATGAATTTTGAGATGAAGGATTTAAGAGCAACAAACCAAATTTTGGGGAAGAAAATACATAGGGATAGGAAAGCTAGGAAGATCTGGGTATCATAAAAGACATATGTTGAGAAGGTTTTATAGTGGTTTAATATACAGAATGCCAAACTAGTTAGTGCCCCACTTCTACACATTTTAAATTTTATTATAAACAATGTCCTAGTATAGAGGAGGAGAAGACAATTATGTCTAGTGTACCTTATTCATCAGCAGTAGGGAGCCTCATGTATACCATGGTGATCATGAAATTGGATATTTCCCAAGCAGTGGGAGTTGTGAGCCGGTTCATGGAAAATCCTAGAAAGGATCATTGGTATATGGGGAAGTGGATACTCAAATATCTAAAAGTCACTTTAAATGCTATAATTTGATATGGAGGGGAAAATTTATAGATAAGAGGTTTTTGTAGATTTTAATTTTGGTGGTGATAGGGATGGATGAAAGTCCACTACATGATATGTTTTTACTCTTAATGGTGGAGCTGTGAGTTGGGATATTAAGTTAAAACTAGTGGTGGATTTATCAACCACTAAATTAGAGTATGTGGCTAAAAATAAAGGTTACAAGGAGGAAATATAGTTAGATCAACTATTGGGTGACTTCATGGAGATGTAGGGAAAGATTACCTTACATTTTGATAGTCAAAGCACAATTCACTTGGTAAAGAATGTAACATTTCGTGATCACATGAAGCATATTGACATCAAGTACCACTTCATCAGAAGCATGGTGGAGGATGGTAGAATCATATTATTGAAGGTAGACACTGAACATAATACTACAAACATGTTAACAAAGCCAGTCAGGGCAAATAAGTTTGAGTGGTGTAAAAATTCGCTGGGCTTATTGAAATTGTGATGAAGGCAACATCGAGCATGGTAGGTATCTAGATGGTAGAATATGAAAGTATGGAAAAGCTTGTGTATATTTACTTCAAGTGGGATAATTTTATGATTTGAAGTCACTATTCACTATCATTATTTATGTGATGAGGTGGTAGTATGAGTTGGTAGTGACTAGGTGAATGAGGTGGATCTTTGTTGATATGGCATGGTCCAAATGAAAAATTTTATTGAATAAAATATTAATAGAGATAAATGGGATGAATTTATATGATGGGTGAATTTTAGAGGCATGTGGGAACAAGCATCTTCACCATGTGCTTGTGGGGCACATTTGTCTATGGGCTCTTTTTGGTTGAAGTAAAAAAGATGATTGAAACATATTTTGACTCATGTGAGTGCACATGGGTTGTAGGGACATTGGACACTATGCTTGATTGGAAGTCACATGTGAATTAGGGACAACTGTTTGGGCCATATGGAGGTGGGATCTTCAAGTCAAAAGTGAGAGCATATTTTGACTAGCACATGTGAGGGAGACAAAGGTTCCTATTCATGAATAGTGAGGCCACATGAAGGACGACAAATTTATTTATATCTCCATTTATTTCATCCTTTGATAATTCTCATAATTGTATTTCTATTTAATGTATGACACTCTCTCATGTATGAAAAGAGTTGAAGCTTTAGAAAATAAGCTTGAATTTTCTAGTTTGCTAGAAAGCTTTGTATACATTATATGCTTGTGAGAAATAATTATAAGGAGAGTGTGTTGAAGAGGAATACTTGTTGGAGAGATATTTTTGAATTTAATATAAGAATATAGCTGCTTATTTCCTCATGGTTTTTTCCTTACACTTTGTAAGGTTTCCACGTAACTCTCTTGTAATGTGTTATTTTTATCATTTGTTTTGGTAGTTTGTTATTTTTGAATTTATTTTTATTGCACATATTGGATATTATTCCTAACAAAGTGGACACCTAATAAGAAGGTAAAATCACTTTTTTGAAGGAAATAACAAATTTCATAAGAATTAATTGAAAAAACATGCCACCAAAAAATAATTAATGGGATAACACCATGCTGGAGGAGGTTTAAAAGTGTCAAATCTCATGGGTTTATACTGTGGAAACTTTTTATTGAGTTATAGGATACATAAGGGAGTGTGGTAAGGGTTCACATTGTTTTTAATATGATATTACATGTAAGATTATTGGGGTAGATTGTTTTGAGATGTATTAGTGTTAATTGTATTGGTTGATGTTGATAAAGATTCCTTACTAGTGTTTTGAGAAGGTTCAAATTGTCTCATAAAGAAATCTTGTGTTTTTTATTGATTGAATGCCTCTTCTAATATATTAGGGAGAAAATGTAAAATTTTTATTGAAGAGGGGATTTTAGATTAGTAACAAAGAGTTTGAAGAGATTTGTTTTACTCATGTTATGATTCACATTATGTGCCAAATATTTTTATCATTTGAAGAAAGCATGGGTAGAGTCCTCAGGTGATTAATTAGTGTTAAGAAATTTGTTAAGAATATTATTATTAAGTTAATTATGTTAGAATTACTTAATTAGAGTATTGACTAAATATTCAAGTTGTGTAATGGAATGAGATGGAAGTTGGTTGTATCATTCCAATGCATCTCCAATAAAGTTTTTGGATAAGAGCTTGGTATTTGGAAATGTATTAATTATAATCCATTATTTATATAGGTTTAAAAATATTTAACATGTAAGGAAATATTATTAGACCTATCATATGTGATGGTTATATAAATTATTCCAATATCCATAGACATGATGAAGGGATATAGAGGTTTGTTTTGAAGATTTTGGTGTAGTTTGTTTTAGATTGGAGATTGGGGGATAATATTTCCATTGGAATCTATAAGGAGGAATGTAATTTTTAATTGGTTTATTCACCATGGAGTGAGGAGTTTGATTAGGCATTTAAAAAATATGGGTTTACATTTGGAACAACTAGTTATGGTTAGAAGCTTGCATAAGGCTCATTTACTTAATCACTTGTGAAGGTCTTGGGAATTATTAATTGGAGGATTTTGATTGGACTTGTTAGGATGTTGGTAAGAGGATTAATAGTATGGAGAGAGTTCCAAACATTGGTGTTAAGAGGAGGACCATTTTTAGTTTCCCCAGAAGCCATAGTAGATGGATTGATAGGACTAAGACTTCCATTATTATTTACAAATAAATAATGGTCTTATCATTTTTTTTGATAAGTTTATTGATATATCTTAGATTGGGAGTCAAATATATTTGAACCATATTACATTATGTTTTGATAATACTTGGTTTTATTATTATTTTTTTAGCAAGATGATTGTAAACATTAGTTTTAATAGGTAAAACATAATGTGATGTTTCAGTCACTGTTGTGGATTTGTTAATGATTTTTATGGTTGGAAGGAGTAAAAATGGTATGAGGTGCATGTGTATTATGGTTTTTAATATTTTAGATTTCTCTTTAAGGATTTTTTGGGTTAATGAAGTTGTATTGGGTAGATTGGGATTGAGGTAAATTTCACCTTGAGGAGTTACCTTCAAGGGTGGAGGTGAGAGGGATAAATGAACAATCCATGTGGAATATAAAAAGGTTGAGGATTATTAAAAAGACATTAAGAGGTAAAATCATTACAAAATTATGGAATTATAAGAAGCATAAATAAGAAAATTTTAAAAATAGGTGCTTGTCAAATTGAAATATCTAATAAGAAAGATATAAAAACATGAAGACAATCCAACCAACAATGGGATATGATTCATGTCAAGTTCACTACAATGCATGAATTAGATATGATGACCTATAAAAATACTCTTCCTCTCAATAGACTAAGATGAAAATAAGGCCATAAAAATAGAGGCTATTTATACTTAGAAGAGTGGGTAAGGACCTAGAATAATCAAAGACCTAGTATAAGGTAATCCATGCTCAATTTTCAAGAGGATAGAGTTCTAAAGCCTAATCCTATGACATGGGGTATAACACTCACTAAGGCTCAAGATATATGAATGATTGTAACAATAATTATAGAGGGGTGTACCAAGGATATAATAAGGATAAAGCATGCAAGAAATTGACAAACAAGGGTAACATAGATCTAAGATAACTAAAATTACTAAACTAATAAGAAGATAAGTGGTGCAATAGTCAAGAAATGGGTGGTATATACAACCTAAGGTGATAAATGGGAATCCTAAATAACCCTATAACTATACGAACATATTTCATATAATGAAGAGCATAATATAGGATAAACACCACATATATAGTACAAAAAAGCAAAGAAATATATAATCTAATAGGTAAATAAAGGAAAGAGATTAGAGAAAAAGATAGTTACATTTGGGAGGACTTGTTAGCACCTCAATCTCCTTATTTGGCTCAAGTAGCACTTTGAAAAAGAGGTTATAAGTTGAAGAATTCAAATTTAAAGAAGAAGACCTAGATATACTTAATTGGGGAATCCAAAGACTAGGAAACCTCCTTGGCACAACTCCTCCTATTGATATTCAATGACTTTTATGCAACACTAGACTCTAAGAATACTACTCTAATCCTCTAACTCTTCCTTTTAATACTTAAGAGAATACATGTAATCACAAGAAGAGCATATGAGTGTGATATATGGCTTAAGAATGATAATATGACCCCTATACATATGGATCAAATTCTTAAAAATTACATAAAAATCTAAGTTGATGGTATCAACCAAGTTGATATAGTTTAATGATAAATACATAAAAACAAATGTATCAGCTTGGCTAATGTATTAAAAATAGAAGGTGGATAGAAAAATTTACTAGAAGGAGAGAGGAAAGAGAGTCAAAGGAGCAAAATAAAGCATTATATACATAAGTTAACATTTAGATATGGATATATAGTTTATTATACTTTAAGTTTTATATATGTATATATACATATATATTCTATGAGGATGTTTGATAGTGGTTTTAGACCTTTAGGTGTTATAATGTAGATTCTACATTTTGGAGGACCCTTTCCAATTTTAGACTTAGTCATATTTTAGGGTTTTATGATTTCAGGGAGACATCATAAGAGGTATGAATGTTGTATTAAGGAACACATATCTGGAAAACTACCACAAGCCAATCCCACCCCATTCTTGGTGCACTCTTAATGACTGCACTCAAGGACATTGATGTGTTGACAAACTCCTATAAGAGAATATGTTATTAAATGATAAAGATGAAAAATATAAAGTGTATACACCTTATTTAATAAATTTCATCATGAATTTCATGTGTATTACAACATTTATGAATTCATAACACTTGTGTCTCCATGAGGTGGATGTGAAATCCATGCTCTATTCTTATTTATCTCATTATACTTTGACTCTTTTCAAATTATTCACAAATTTTTAAGTATTAAAAACACCACCAACACTATTTATCCTATTTTTGTTGTGTTTATGTCTTTATCTAATTATGGTACTTTGGGCACTCAAGAAACTTCAATTTTTTTGTATCCCATGGTGGATGCAATAATTCTCTAGTTTTGTTTTCTCTCTCTTCACCAATTTAATTCCATGTCTTCACATAAATCATGATTTTTGGAAATTCATGAAATTTTGGAATTATTTATAAGTCATGATGGATGTGAGGGATGATTTAAAATTAGTGTTATAACATTTTCATCTCTCCTACTTCACATGGATCATGGTATTCACAAACATCATGTATTCTATGGTCTTATTGAATCGCTCCCCATCCACAATAGACCTGAACATGTATCTCAATTCATTTTACTTCTACCATCAAATTTTAATTTCTATCTAGGTATGTGCAATTTTTATTAAATGTTATAAAACATAGCTTTAACAAATTCCCAAAATGTATATCTATGGTGATGCACATAACAATCCGTATTTCTGATTTATACAAATAATAATGTAGTATAGATCTCCAAATGCTTCATAAGATGAAAATAAAACTTGATCCATTTTTATCTTTGTAGGCCTAACATTGTGCACCTTGTACTGATCAAAAGACTATTCGATTATTTCTCCATTTCATTGTGGAAAATTATCTTATTCATTGATAATCTCTCCTAAACCTTTTAAAATTAGATAAAATATGCTACATTTTATGGATCATGGAAGGACATGGTTGTCTAATAGATAATTTCATGTTAGAACCGTAACATCTAGGGCACTTCATTGAAGCACCAGACTTTGATCCTTTCCATTTGCATTTAGAGCATAACATATTATGGGAATGTGACATGTTTTTAGATATACCACTATACAGTTTCAATGATATTTTCAAGGGTAAACAAAATCCTCCCCTTTATTTTACCTATGACCTCCCCTACTAGATTCACCATAAAAAAATCCACCCAAGAAGTATTATAAGATGTCAAATGGATCATGACCAACACCCCCACCCATTCATCATTTAAGTGCATATTTTCCATATTGATCATGTTATAATTTTTAAGGTTCACATCAACCAAATCCAACCATTGGTTCTTTCTATACAAACATCAAATCCATTCCATTAGATAAATAATTTATCCTTACAATTTATTCTTTGTGTGTAGTATACTAAAATTTCAAGGAAAATTATTCCAATACTATACACATCCTTTTACACTACAAGTTAGGATTTTTAAGCTAATTTAGGAGCCATATATCCACTTGTTCCTATCACTCTGGTACTAACATGATTTTTCATTAAAAATGATTTTAGAATTAAAATTCTCCTATAATGGTGTCATCTTAACATTAGTTATCATAACAAAAATATTAAGTTGAGGATGGGATTTTATAAATGAAGATGATAATTATTGTACATTCTTTCACAAGCTTGATTCAATATATTTGGCTTCATCCTCTTCTAATGAGCCTTGTTCCTTATTTTATTATTCAAATCCATACTCTTGTTTGTTGGGTTTAAAAATCCCTCCAAAAAGATATGAATCTTTACTAGGTTTTTTTGGTGTAGGTTTAAAATATATGTGGGTTCTATATCACCCATAGTTGAGGTAACACTTTTATAGATTTAAGGTATACACACAATGCCCAAAGCATTCTATTTGTTATACTATGTGATGTTGTTAGATGGATCAAATCTTCCATGTAGGAGGATCTTATCTTAAAATAGACCATTTAGATAATCCATAAGGTTGATGAAGATGTTGTAAGATTAAAAACTATATAGATACCACACTTCTATAAAAAAACTATAATATAACTCACTCTAATTAATATATCTGTAAATTATTTATATTTAAATGATAAATTTGAGTTCTAGGCATGGGAAACATAAGAAGGATATGGGAAGGCCAAAAAGGGAAAACATGGGAATGATCTCTTGGAGTTACATTTAATATTAACACACATGTATACAAAATGAAAATAGGAAATGACATCAAGAAAACAATGGATAAAGATAGAAATATTTACAAAAAACCAAGGAGAATAAAATAACTCGACAAATATTTTAACATGTTTAGATAAGTATGAGATTGAATGAGATAGCTTCACATGAGTAGACAAGATGAGGATTTTTACATAGCTCAATGTAAGAATAATGTTGACCACATTTTGAATCTTGGATTGTGACCGCATAAATCTATCTCCATACGAAGGAGAATGATAAATAAAATTATCATGACATGAAGGTGAATGGAGAAATATTCAATGTGTGATTGAAGATGAGTGTTGAACTAAAACTGTGGGGATTGGCACAATAAAGTCATAAAAAAATATATTCTTTAAATTATTATCATTATTAACCTTTTCCTGTAGGGCTTATTCATCTTCACCTTATTCAAGAACATCGAGCATCTCATATTTAGGTTGTATGTAAGTTATAAGAGGAATTCTTTTTGTTCATCTCCATACTCCTTAGATATCCAAGGATACATTCATAGAATATGGAAATCAACTTCAAATTGGTCCTCTATTTTTATTTCCACTTTGTTATTCACTTAGTGTTATTTAAGCACATAGTATTTGACTCTATTCATTACTATTTTCTCTATTTTTTTATGTTCCTCATCAAGATCTAAAGTGAAGGTTTCCATTTATAGGAGTGAGCATAGGTAAGAGGATTCAAATATTTAAAGATCATCTTGAAACTTTTATGTAAAATTTTTAATTTTAGGGAAAGAAAAACATTGGTGAGGAACTAGGTTTGTTATCTTCATCTGAAGAGAAGCTGATATAATCTTATTTAATTATGGTAATTGAATAAGTGAGGCATGCCATTCGATTTTTAGACTGAGTACAAAAAAGATCAAAATTTTCACAGGGAGATAAAAGAGTGTTATTCTCTTCTTCACAAAAAAAATATTTTATTCATCATTATTGTATCCATAATAAAAATAATAAACTTAAAAAAAGTATCCATCATGTGGTTCAATCAAAGTTTCCTCAGAAAAATCTTGTTCAATAATTTTTTTAAATTTGAAATAGTCTAGAGATGTTGGCAACATTTTTTATTTTTCTATTTTTGAAAGTTACTATGTATGATTGGGATTTTTCTCTCGAATTGTCTTTTTTAGAGGATGTGAATTCTTTATGGTGAATTTTTGTTTCTTCATAAAAATACCCATTGTGCATTTTCCATTCATAGTGTTTGAAAGAGACTTTACAACATGTCTCTTTAATTTTATGGACAAGATAAAATCATCTTCAATTTCAACCACTTTTTCTTATGCATCTTCCACATCACACACTTTACTTCTCTTCAAGATGAAATGAATTTATATATGAAAGGAAAAAATGAAGATAAAAAGTTAATTATTGGGGCTTAGCTAATTAACCTAGAGAATCAACCTTATATCTCACATACTTCTATGGCTGGCGTAATTATATACAATTTTTTTTATGGTATTCCAATCCATGATGCATCCATATTTCTAGTGTTGTAACCAATCAATAGTAGGCCTAATGAGGGTTTCATCAAAAAGTCTCATATAGATGTTTTCTTCGACAAATCCCAAGATGTCACATGCCACATTGAAAGTACATGTGTGATAATATTAATTTTGAGAAGCTTATCCAAAAATTTATATAAATTTATTTATTTAACCCAAATCAAATGATTTTATTGATCCAAATACAAAGGTCCAAAGTAGTTTACCCAAGGGACAAGGATAACAATGGGGTTAGATTGGAACAACACCATTTTCGATCCACAAAGATGAAGGTACCAAGTTACTCATTTTAGTAGAGTTTCCCACCTCCACTCCAAAGAATATTCCTTAAAATTTATGGAAATAAAATTCACAATGCACTTCGATCCTTGGTGGAGTCACCAACCTCCAATCCAAGGAAGATTCCTTGAAATTTATATAAATCAAATGCATAATGCACTTCGGTACCTAGTGGAGTCACCCAAACTATTGGAAAGGTTTTATGTCAATATTATTTCTTTGGTTATTTAATATAAGACCCAAATATTTATAAACTTAAAATTTGAAAATTGGAGAAATAATTATGTGATAGTGATTTTGCTCTATGTTTGAGAGGAGTTACTCTTTCATATGATGGTTTTTTAGGGGTTTTGTGTACTTTTTACTAGAAAGTACAAAAACTAAGCAAGCATGGAAATGGGAAATATATAAATGGAGAAATAAGGGGAGGATATGGAAGGGAGAGTGGGAGAACCATAAAAAAGATAAACTTAGAAGATCACCTAGATAACCTAGTTTTGAATGAAAGAAGTTGGAATATTTTTCCTAGTGTGTGAATGGAAATACAAAGAAACAAGTAAAATGAGAGAAAGAATGGTTTCCTAGAATCAAAAATTGATTTTCCAAATATCAATTTATGTGATTAGTTCAAATCCCATTCACTTGGGTTCGCAATTCAAAGTTTGTGAAGCCTAAATTTTAACAAACAATAGAATATGTAGAAATTTAATGACTTCTATATGTGTAAAAAATAATGCATGATTCATAAAACTAATAACATTAAAAATAAATAGGAATATACTTTTTTGACACCATCATTTGTATTGTATTCATATAATCTTGAAACTTAACCAATTTTACATTAAGTTATAACAACCTTCTGTTTAGGTCAGGAGAGAAGAAGGACCAAAGAGTTGCCCCTTGAAAATCCTTCCTTTTCTAACATTCACTCTTTTAAGGTACTTGAAAAACTACCTTTCACCTAACCCAAACTAGGACCCAATATGAACCCTAACTTCAAGGAAAATTTTAGTGGCTATTTATATCCAATTGGCTATAAGTAGGTTTTTTCTATTTTGAAAATAGTTAATTTTACAAAAATATACATAGCTCAAATTGCCAAAATTTTATACAATTTAATAGTTTGGGACACAAATTCACCTTATAGATTATATTTAATCCTATTTCAGGACATAGATTCACCATAGTTACTATACATGTATGGGTTTAATTCACTAGGAAATTATATGAGACATGTATAGGTTAGTTTGGAATTGCCATGTGTGTGTGTAAGGACCACCTAGGACACAATAAGATTAAGGTAATAATTATATTTATTATATGAAAATGTTTTGAATATTCTTTAGCACCACATGCTCTTCCTTCTATATGGTTTTAATAACTAAAAAACTTAATAATAAATAATTTTCAAATCTAATGTTTATTTTATTTCTAGCATCTAATAAAGCTACGGGAATTAAGGTTTAGATCTTGCCCCATTTTTTAGTGAATTAGAAATGACATATTGAGGGGCACAAGGTAAAATTTAATGTTGGTCCAACACATCACCCACATGATTAATAAAATTTGTTTGAATACATATGTGATGGTTTATCAAAATTTCTTATCATTTATGTAAGCTCTTGGTGGAATAAAATATATGGTAGTCATAATAGTTGGATGAGAGGTTAGAAACAAAGGTGCAGACAATTTCTAAGTTGGTTTCCTTGTGATTACAATTATAACGTATGGATTTGTGTTTCTTTTATTCATGAAAAATATCATTAGCCTATGGTAGCAATTTTATACTAGATAAATTGGGGGAAAAATCAATGATTCAAGATATCAACCAATTGAGTTGATACTATAGATGAATATGCAAGTCCATATCTCAGAAACAATGCTAAGCATGTTCAAAATCTAGCTTAGAATATCAACAACTTTTCAAACATTAAATATTTAAACTAAAGGTAACTAGATATTCCATGTACCAAGAAGATGACTGCATTGATGTAGAGGCCATAAGTAAATCATTTCACAAAATACATGGTGAGATTCATCTAGAAGTAAATCTTAAAAAATATTTCGTATAGAAAAACCAAGGAAGCACATGCTTAACATTTTCCAACACCTAACACACCATATTAGGTAATTTTTATTAATAGCAATATGATGTATTTTTACCCTGGGTTTTGATATGTAGATTTTTAGGTATAGATGAAGGCAGTGGGATATAACTATAGTATTTTATTCCCTTAATTTATTTTATTATCCTCTATTTTCTATCCTGCACCATATTTTTATATAAGTTTTGTAAAAATATTTTGGTTTGTGCACTCCCAAACAATTATATGTATAATGGGAACTCTAAATATCTTGGTTTCTACACACTCTAGCTATATATAATATCTTTCAGGTGTTTGTATTCATTTGTCTCGTGCATACCAAACCATGTTTTCCAATCTATTTTTTTCTCAAATATCAACTTAGATCAACACAGGGATTAATCCTATCAGAAGAGGTACCCATTAAAGGCATCCAAAACTTCTATAACTTTGAGGATTTAAATTTTACTATCAATCACATTATGCATATGAAATACACTAATGAAAACATATAGGCATTCAAAAAAAAACCAACCAATGTCAATGCAATTCATGATTTGTGTACATTTCATTTCTATGATCTATTGCACAATAGAATAATGATTCTCCCCCATGACCCAATAAATACCATATCCTTAAAAGTTAACATGTACAATAATTCACCTCTAATTACATCACTACTTTTAAGAGATACAAACTTTAAGTATAAAATTTTAAAAATATGAAAAAATTAATACATATTCTTTTAGTCAAGATAACATTTTTATTGTCATATAAAGGATCTATAGCAGGGTAGTTTCTTTGTGTAATAGGCCTGCATGCTATATGCCTATAAAATTTATGGTGTTGGTATTAGGGCCATATTACCTATGGATATTATTATATTACAAGCAACAATACTTGCCCCTGGGTATTGGATTTGAATATAGGTCATAATAGCTGTTGGGACTAATGTTTATGCAAGTAAATCCCACCTAAAAGATAAATAGTCTAAATGATCTAAAAAAGACCTAAGATATTACTAACATTCATAGTGTCATATTCTGTTGAGGTCCAATAAAAAGAATCTTTGTTATAAACCTTTAATCTCTTTTCTTAGTTATTAATAGTTGTAGGAAAAAATGTCTTAGGCCATCTTGTATTTATTATATATGCATGTTTTTTAAATGGATTGTGCTCAAGTGGAAAATGAAAACCAATAGGGATTTTACAACAAAGCCCAAATTTAATGACAATGAATAATAATCATATAAAATCCAATATTGGGCATAATTTGTTTTATTTTTTAAAATTTAAGGTAAACAATGCACAAAGAACAAACTAAATAAACACAATAGATCCTCATGATCATACTGTGTTTTGTTTTTAAATGTTTAAGGTAATAGTTATATTCTAGTTGGCATGGTTTGTTAATTGAAATAAAAAATATATTTGAAAGGCCAATATGGATATGGTTAAGACATTTTGGCAGACCTTACTATATAGTTTGTAATTTTAAAACAATGAAAATATTTTGAATATTTTTTTTAGTTATGCCATCCTCACTTTTCATAGTTGTCTTGCCTTATGGACCTATAGTTG
Source organism: Torreya grandis (assembly GCA_037957365.1). Taxonomy (NCBI): domain Eukaryota; kingdom Viridiplantae; phylum Streptophyta; class Pinopsida; order Cupressales; family Taxaceae; genus Torreya; species Torreya grandis. The sequence goes on from JARHVA010000800.1 coordinate 1,667,309, forward strand.
GTTTATACTCTATACTCTAATTTTTTGTCACTATTTTTTCTATACTCAATTTATTATATTATTTGGTTGGTCTTTACCACATACTTATTATAAACAAACAAGAAATTGATTTCCTTTGAGAAATAGTGACATACAAGATACTTATTTTAAATAATGCACAAAGAACAAATTGAATAAATGCAACAGAGCCTCATGATCATAAGGTAATTTATTTTTAAATGTTTACGGCAATAATTATATTTTTGTTGGCATGGTTTGTTAATTGAAATAAAAAAATATTTGAAAGGCTAATATGGATGTGGTTAAGACATTTTGGCAAGCCTTGTTATATAGTTTATAATTTTAAAACTATGAAAATGTTTTGATTATTTTTTTCAATTATGTCATCCTTGCATTTAATAGTTATCTTTCCTTATGGTCCCATTGTTGATTTATACTATATACTCTATTTTTTTGTCATAATTTTTGCTATACTCAGTTTATTATATTATCTGGTAGTCTTTTGAGAGACTTACAAAGTTTTGTACTCAATTTATACATAATATGGCCATCAAATTTAGCACTTAAAAAGGATAAATTTAATATTTAAAAAGGAGGACAAATTTAATCCTTTAAAAGAAGGAACTATAAACAAGATCTTGAATTTAAACTTCTCACCCTCTAACCTCTTTCTCCATTGGTTTCTTAATGAACATAAATTACCTCTTATAAAATAAATCTACATAAGTGCTTAAATTTTTTTAAAATCCTAGAACCAAAAAACCCTAAAACCTAAATTCATATAACTTTATTTTTGTTAAAATTTTATTCATTTGTAGTTGTGGGAATCACAAAGTGAGAGATAGTTGTAAGAGGAGGCCAAGGAGGAGTCTAAACATCCAATAATTAAGTACAATCCAATTAAGAAATACAATACCTACATGTTGTGAGAATCATGAAATGAATGACAATTATAAGAGGAGGCCAAAGAGGAGTCTATATGCAATAGAAAATATAATAAATTTACAAATCAATCCTAGCTTAGAGAAGATAGATCCTACTTACACTTCAGATAGGGGATACATTAGACAATCAGGATCATGGCCACTATGGATCCACTAGACATAACCAAGGGATCTCTTTCCATAATAATATCACTAGGGAGGGTTATAAAGCCTTTAGTCAAGCAAAATTACACAATAACCTTAACTAGGTCCTATGTTTTCATATTCACTAAACTAATAACAAGTAAATCAAAATATAATCTAGTGCTCACCAAAGCTTGTGTAAAAAAGTGGAGGGGGGTAATAAACACTAAAAGTAAACATGCATAGAGTACATATACTCATTTCAATGTATACAGAATCCTAATGCATGGAAGAGAAGTGCAAATGCATATCTATCTACTCTTACAAAGGAGGAATAAAGTTAGGAATACTTACCTTCAAATATTAACCCGATGAGCCTCAATTTCTCCCTTGGCCAAGGTGCTTCACAAGAGGTTGTTATGGTATGTAAGGATGACAAGGATAAATCAGCTCTAGGATTTATAACCTATCAATACATCCAAAATAATTCTCCACAAAACAAGATCTGTATCTCCAAAAAAGTATTAAACCATAAGCTCATTCCTCAAGTAGAATGGTGGATAATTAGATGTGTAATATATATTACTTCTTATCTTTTTTTATAAATGGTGATATGAATGTGATTATATAGGTGGATCTAACCCTAAGCCCTTCTAAAAGTTTAAGTCAACCCAGTCGACCTAGTAGTCAAATTAGCAAAAACTAACTAGGCTATGGACTATGTCAATTATGGCCTACCTAGTTCCTAGTAAGCTTTGTAAATAAAAATACAAGGTTGATATGGTTGACATAGTCATAAAAACTACCAAAAAGGGGTTTAGGTTAGGAAAAGGGCTAATGAAGATAGTAAATGACTATTGGAGGGTGAAAAATAGGAGGCAAAGCTTAGGGGAATGGTTTTTAGGACACAAGTGGAAAAAAGGGACAACAATTCTACAAAGCACCAAAGGTCTACCCACCCCTTTCCCAGTGCACCCCTTAGGGCATGTACTCACACAGATTGAGACTCAATGAGTTCTTATAAGATGGAGAACATCAATAATTGATAAAGTTTTAAAATATTATGTGTATACATATGCCCCACTCAAAGCTCATCATGTGTCATAAGGGTGCAATAGGGGATGGTACTTCAAGAAAAGAACATAACGACACATAACACTAAAGTTGAATAAAGTGAAATCAAGAGAAATTAAGATAAATGAAAGGATAGAATATAAAACATATACCTTTACTTATCTTAATGTTGTAGATAAAGAAAGAGATGTGATAGATGTGAATGTGTCTAATGTGAGGAACATTAAGTGAACCTATAATGATTAGCAAAAAATAGTGAAAAATGAATTTTTTCGCAATATAGGCATATGATAATGGAAAAGATTCTCTATGATGTCAGGATTCTAGAACATTTTATGATTTGGAAAAATATTAGAGATAAAGATATGATCAAAATAAGAAATATAACAGTAAATATTTGAAGGGTAAATAATTTTGAATAGTAAATATAAATAGGGTGAAAAAGAATTCATTTGGTATTATTCACTATTCTAAGAAAAATAGAACTCTGAGAGACCTAGAGAGAGCCTAGAGAGATAAAATGGTGAGGAGATAAGAACTGAGACAATGAGGATGCATAGATTCCATATCAAGTGTAGTATAAGTAAACAACAAAAAATTCAAATTTTTGATTATTTATATTTTAAACTAAGTGATTTATAAAAATTTGACAACTAGACAAAATCTAGATATCACAATGAACCATAGGGAATTTTTAGGGACATTAGAGGTAATGAGTAATAAGGAGTCAGATCAATAAATACCAAAGGAATTTATGGAAATTAGTCAAAAAGTCATCACAATGAATAAACAAGGTTGATAAGGTTAACTTAGTTAACAGAGGATAAGAAAAACTAGTGGGCCAACTTAGTAATAAGTGGACGACATAGTTAGTTAGGTGAAAAAATAATGGGTTGACTTCGTAGTAAGTGGCCAAATTAGTTGGTTAAGTGAAAAAATAATGGGATGACTTAGTATTAAGTGGATGACTTATTTGGTTAAGTGAAAATATAATGGGCCAACTTAATTGGCTAAGGGCTAGAAGGGGCTAATATAGTACTAATGGGTTGACTTAGTCTATAAGTAAGTGGCCAAATTAGTATTGCAAATGCTGAAAGGGGATGATATAGTATAATTAAGCCACATAATGGTCAACTTAGTACTAAAAAGGCCAATGTAGTTTTTAATAGGTCAATCTTGGCAGGAAATGAATAAACTAAATTAAACCCATTTATTTTTGTGAATTTTATAAAAATGTTGATGATGAGTGATATGGAGATCTAATACATCCTTTGTTTTTTGATATTTTTTAGAGATATCAAATATTTTGGTGATTGATTGATGCATCATGGTTACCTAATTCGTTATAGCACCTAATAGATGTGGACATTGCTAGATTGGTTTCATTAGGCCTAGGAGGCATCATGGAGATGAGATGCATCCCAATGAGTGCTAATCTCATTGTCATGTTCCTTGGATCATGGGAATAGTTGACCAAATTTTTTTGATGGGTGGTGGATGGGGATACCATAGAGGTAGGTATCACATTGGAGGACATATGCATTGTTTGGACTGCCTATAGGGGACATCGATGATCATAGGGGCATCATATGATTTGAAGGAGAGGCAAGCACTAGCCAAGTGGGTGATGTGCTTAGATAATATATACCTAGAGCTGAGGGTGAGCTTATTTAATGTATATATTACATAAATTCTAGATATATAAAAGTCTATGATTGGACTTATGATAGCATGAGTGTTATGTCACAAGTTAGACAATAAGTTACTGTTGTATACAATAACCTTGTACCAATCCATTTTGGATTAGGGGTAACTCTATGATTTTGGGTCTATCATCTAGGTTCAACTCATGCATGATATGTATGTGATGCTATCCATAGGGTAGAAGAACATGGGTCTAGTGGTATTGATGAGCACCTGGATATATGAGAGGTTCTCAATGCATCATCTAATTGGGTTACCCCATGTGGTTGATAATAGTTTACCTCAAGTTATGAGATAGAGATAGGACCAGGGAGTGTAGGTCATTCCCCATGTTTCAACACTATAGATAGTCATAAGAAGAGAGATAATGTGGTATCCCTTTGCACATATTACTACTATTTGGCTAAGTTGTGTGATTATGGCACCAAGACTGGATCTAATATGGATCATGAGCCATTATACTTGGGGGTAGAACTACAACCAATGGCAAATTTTCCAAGATAGTTTAGACTCTCTTACCTAGTGGATCCTATAGTAGTTCCCATGTTAAGGGCATGGTATGAAAGAGAGCTGAGTGGATAAGGAGGTCAGTCAATAGACCAAAGATAAGGCTATGACATATGAGACCATGGACTGGTCAAGTATGATAGTTGATAGCTGAAGGAGGAGAGGGAATGGATATGAATGTAAGGGTACAATAGATACCATAATAGGCACCATAGTATAAGGGGCAGTGACCACCTTAGATGCACCACCAATGGAGATGTCAGTGGTAGGATCAAGCACAGAGGGTGGTGATACAAGATGACCTGACAATCGACCCAAGATAGAGCTAGTTAATAGAGGCACCATTGAAGAGAGGCTCGATAAGTGCATGGGTGGTGACTATATGTTTTTATTTGATACAGAGGTGTGTCATGGATGAGGTGCTCAAGGGATGGGCTAGTGGAGAGATTGTGATTGATGGATGAATAGATGAGGAAATGGTGGTTGGTAACACTAGGATAGGTAATAAATGTTGTGATTTTTAGTATTTGAGATAAAATACTAATTTGTATATGATTTTAGGTAGATAAATAGATTTTTAGCTATATATTTGATCTGATATCTATCTAGTTTGAATTTTGTATATCTTACAACTGAGGAGGTCAAATGGGGATTCTTGGTCATGACAACTCACCATGACATTTTAGATGGGGTGCTAACACCATACGACCCCACCATGTTAGATGATCCTATGGTACCATCTAAACCAACTCAAGTGAGCTAGTTTAGACTTGTAGGGGAGGCCTCAAGGTAGCTATAGGCATGTGGGGATGGATTTCAACCATTAGTAGGGATAGGATTAGGAGAAGTATAGGCTTGGTAGGACCTGGCTCAAGAGAGAGCTACATATATGGCTACCATGATTGAGCTAGGATAGGTACAAGCCTAGGTGGCCAACCTACATGGATAAGTGGTAGGGTTGAGATCTTAGATAGCCTCATTACAATGTACCATGTAGAGGGAAAAATTTGAGGCATCTATGGGCATAATGGCTAGGCCAAGAGATAGACATGATAGAGCTTAGCCATAGCGCTGAAGTGATGTATTTGTATTTTTTTGTATAAAACACATGAATATACAGATAAATTATTTTTATAGTTGGATGTTAATTTCATGAGTTATATTTTGGTTTTGGTTCTTGATGCATGGATATATTTCATTTTAGCACATGTATTTTAATTTTTTTGTATATGTTATAGGAAATATATGTGGAGTGTTTTCTTTTCTAGCATTATGTAGTACACATGCATGGTTAAATAGAAACAAGAAAAAATATTTTGGAAAAGTATAAGTAATCATAAAAAAATGCACTACACACTATTTGATAATGGGTAATGTGTAATAATAAAATATTACTAAGTATAATAAACCAAAAAGTGGTAAACAAGAGGGAAAACATGTTTTTTTACCATGAAAAAGATTGTCACCAAATTAAAACAAGTAAAATCACACTAAATCATGTTGGGAAGTATGAAAATAATGTAATAAATGAAAACCATGTGAAATATAAATGGTATACAAACTAAAACAATTAATTCAATCAATCATACTAAACCACATTGGGAAGTATAAAAGAGAAACACAATTGGCAAAATGGTCTTAAATTAATCATACTAATTCAAGTTGGGAAGTATGAAAATCTTTAAGAAAAATGGTTGGACTCTTACATGTAATCAAAAAATAAAGAGATAAAAGTGAAATATTAGTAAATTAAGAATAAAACATACTAAATTAAGATGGGAAGCATGTCAATGATGTATAACTCATAATCAATCACATCTTATCTTATTTTGACACATGTAATTTTGATGTGACTTGGGTATTGAAAATTTTTGTGAGGAAGGTTAGGTCCTATCCATGGTATTATACTACAACTCATAAATAAAAAACCAATGAGGTGGAAACAATGTTAAAATATGGTAAAAATGGGATGTTTGAAATGATAATGTGAAAATCTGATAATTTATGAGGAAGGCCTAGTCCTTTCCAAGATCTTACACTGTAACTCACAAATGGAATCCTTAGAGGGAGTGATCAGTGAACAAAAAAAATTTCTCAAGGGGAAATATTAGGGTGATAAGGAGTGAAAAAGAGTATGTAAAAATCATAACATAGGCATCTAATGAGAAGACTTTAGGAGACATGAGGTACACTAAGGACATGAAAATATACTAAGTGACTAGTGATGATCAATATACAAAGGATACCTATTCACTAAAGGCACAAAGATGTGTAGGAAAATAAGCATGGTACTAAGATAAATTCATGTTGGTTATTTTAAATAGGAAAATTAAAATGGACCTACCTTCCCATAATATGTTCCCCATTCCTCAAGACCCATTACAAAGCCGTCGATCTACTACAAAGATTGGGTACTTGCATGAGAAAGTAGGTAGCACCGAAATATTTGTTTATTATCATTTTATAATATATTGGCCTACTAGGTCCCAATTAACTTTGGCTCTATCATGAGTCTAATTATGGAGTTTGAGCTTCAAAAAAAAAGTATATGTGCTTATAATTACATCTTATAGTGTGATTTGACTTTTGAAAATTTTGAATGTTGCCTTTTAGATAATTGCCTTTTGTTAAATGATTTGGATTTTGAATGTTTATAGATTTTTTTATTCCTCCTCCATATGATTTTGGAATGACCAATCATGAGAGATAAAGTGAGATACATGAATGAGATTTATGTTTAGGCTAAAAGAAGCTAAGTATCCAGAGATATGATTGAATAGAACACTTTGGCTTTAACTATGAACCAACATGTTATCTCAAGTCTCAAGCATGTGTATGTTTAGTTTGAAAAAGGTAATAAAGGGGAAAGAAAGGGAGATCCAAAGTGTACATGGTAAAAGGAGATGATATGAATTATTTTCTAATTGATCACATGGTAAATAAGGAATGATTTAATGGCGCAATGTTTGTATAACCAAGTTACAATAAAAATTATCCATGTGTATTCAGATAAGATATCAAAAAATCATGAAAAAGAACAAGATAACCATGGAAAAGGAACTTAAGAAGAATGAGTATGTAATCATGAAAAAGTATCCATAAGAGAATATAATAAAAATAATGGCATCATAAGTAACATGTGAGAAATAAAAGTTATCATGTAAGATAGATAAGAATTTGACATAATGTCAAATGATATAATATAGATGAATGTAAATTTAGAGCACACATCCAATAAAAATGAAGAAAAAATGAAAGAAAAACATGTTTGTGTTCATAAATATTGATATATTTATCCACACACATTATCCATAACATCTGATAAGTCTCTATGAAGCTAAACTTAGACTACAACCAAAGTTTCATTGATCTTCAAGGAAAGTTGAGAAAATACTTTGCATCAAATATCCTCAATGGAGAATGTAAGAATTATTGAAATATTATGATGATGAGGGATATCATGTAGGGGATGATTAGGAGAAGGAATGGGAGTGAACTATATAGGAGATGAAGGGGTCACTAGTGGGGAATGGGCCACAAGTGATGGTAAAAAAGGGGCCACTAGGGAAGGAGGATCCATAGGTGAGGGAATCATATGTGGAGAGAGGACCATAGGTGGTAGAGCTATGAGGGAAGAAGGGGGAGATTTATTTTGAGGGTGACCTATGGGAGGATGGGTAATAGGTGCAAGAATGGTCATGAGGTGATCCTCAAGTTGCTACTAAAGGATGTGACAATGATCAATATGATGATTAGTGAATTGGTGCCAGAGATAATATAAATTTCCATATTTGAGAAGATATTCAAGTAATACTTTTGGGAGAGGTATAACCTTGTCTATGGGCTAAGGATTAGCGGGATGCTAGTTGTTTATAAATTACTGCATCTTCCAATAATGCATGGATGAATGATTGTCTATACCATAGAAGCAACAAATACATTTTTAGTAGACTTTTTAGGTGTACTAATAAGAAGATCAAAAATAGAAGCTAAGGAAGGTTGGTATAATGAAAAATATCTAGTCTAATGATTGAAAATTTTATGAATATCACAATATGGCTAATAGGCCCCTTTTGTGTACAAAGGAGCAAGTTACGATAAAGGGAGAAAACCATCACCAAGGGAAGGCAGGGATGGTGGAGAGACTGGGCAAGGCTCAACTGAAGGATTAATAAGATCTAAAATAGGAAGAGAATCAACTAAAGAGGGAATGGGAATATGATCCAAACTGGGCTCTATTAGGGAAGGGGAAAGATATATAGAAGGCTAAAGGATTGTCATAAGCATCTTAGGGATAAGTCAGCTAGAGGGGTCTTGATATCTAGTAAAGTAATAAGGACCAATCATAGCATGATCCTAAACATATTACTATGAGTATTTTTAGAAATTGGAGGTGTGCACACCATCTATATCCTATGATCAAGAGGAAAATGTTAAAATTAGGAATGATATAGGATTAAATGCAAGAAGAAATACTGAAATACTGAAGCAAAGATGAATGATAATAAATAATTTTATCATCTTAGGCCTAAACAAGACCTCCTAATAATGGATTATCTAAGGTATATCCACCATCATAATTAGGTGTATGAAGATTGATGGCATAATTAAGGAGCACCTTATCATCCGATGTGGTATGATGAATGGAATGTTGAGTCTTAGTTAAGATAATGGGTATATCATCACTAGGTGGTTGAAAAGAATGAGGTTACAAAGAAGGGGGAAGTTGAGAAATGATATGAGGTAAGCAATTAGAGGTTTTAATATTGAGATTGATCTCATTAGGCTCATCATCATTAGAATCTAGGAGGTTAGGGGGTATATTATCGATGAATTTAGGGTGACCATTATAACCTTAGGTAGAGTTGGTAGAAAAGTTAAACCATTGAGATTCATGAAATGGAATACTTGGCAAGGGTTTAATGGTGGGAATATTGAATACACCATATTATTGAAATCATTTTAAATTTTAAGAGTTAGTGACACCTTGAATCCTATAGATTGCTTCATTGTGAGGAAATTTGACACATTGGCAAGTGGAAGAAGTAACTGCTCTCATGCGATGAGTCCATGGTTTACCAAGAAAAATGTTATAGGATAGAGGAAAGTTAAATATCATCACTTTCACATGAATGATGATAGGTGGGATGGTGATATGGAGCCATACATAGCCTAAGGGAGGCATTTTCCTACAGTCATATCCTTGACATGTGTTACGTGTGGACTTAAGATTACATTAAAAATATCCAAGAGTTTTGATAAAATTGAGAGAGGTAACATAAGTGATGGAAACCTCATCAATCAAGGAACACTTGACTTGTATATCACCAATTTGGATAGTAATAAAATGGCGAGGATCATCTGCACAAAGTAGAATCTCATCGAGGACAATAGAAGCAATGGGGAATTTGAGGAAAAGAGAACTCTCCATTATTTCATCAATGTGTATGGACATCTCTTTGTACTATTATAAAATGATATATTCTAATTTGGATAATGTGTATTCACATCCTATGAGGGGAAGATGAGGGATGTTTATTTTGAATAAAAGATAACTAAGATGATTAGATATGTGGAAAGGTTCACATAAGTTTGATAAATGGGATTTGAGATGGGAGATGAGTAAGTTTTGTGATAGGATCCCATTCATCATAACCTATAAGGGGATTGTTGGAAAGAGGTGCATAGTGTTGAAGGAGGTCCATGAAAGGCTTAATTAGAGATAAGTTTATTGATTGTCTTGAGAAGATGGGGTAGTTGATGCATGTTTGGTTTGAGATAGATTGGAAGAAGTATTGATATAAGTTTGAGTATCATTGGTGATGGGTAAAGAGGTTGGAGGAATGGTATAAATGGTTTGAGAAGTGTTATCCAAGGGAGGTGTTGGAATTTGTTAATCAAAATATATAAGGTCTTCTTGTCCCAAATCTATTAAGTGAGTTGGAGAAGAGTCTTGGATAATGTGAAAAATGTGATACAATTGAGGAGTGTGGATAGGATGAGGATTAATGAAGGAAACTAACCTTTGCATATTATTCATATTGACCATATTCTCTTCAAGAGTGGGGTCAAGAATACTATCAACATTATTGGTAGAAGGGGTTAGTTTGTCTAGGTTGTCTTGGTGATTCAAAAGAGGATCTTTATATATGGCCAAATGAGTACTATCCTAGTTCAAAGCTTGAGGTTTAGTTTGTGTTTCATGTGATTTGAAAGAAATTTCATAGGATTATTGGCATTTAAGAATGATATAATCATGGTAAAATTTGGGACCAAGAAGGAAACCCATAGCCAAATTATGAAGTTGCCTACAAGTCTCATGAGAATGACCCCAACTAGCATGAAACCAACAAAATTTATTGGGATCATACTAAGATTTCATGGGATGAATGGGATCAAGTTCTCATGAAAGAGGCATTGTTAGGAATTTTTTAAATTATACTAAGGATAAAGGTTTATGAACATTGATGTGATTTGTGGAAGATAAATGAGGGCTAGTGATGTGGTTGGGAGGAGAAGCTTATTTTAGAGCCTGACTGGGAATAATAACTTGAATAGTATGAAAGGTATCATAGAAATCAGTGACAACATCATTTGTAGCATGATGATTCTTATTTTTATTAACATGTGAGTACCCATAGAAGTTTGAGATGGCTCAAATTGATGCATGAGGAAATATTAACACTTGGCCTTGGTCAATGGCCTCTTGTAAAGTTTGTAGTGAGAGAGTTTGGAACTAATATTACAACTTGGGAAAAAGAGCATTGGTAAATAGATGAAAGAGGTTTCCATCTAACATATTATTTTCACATTTGTAAGACAAAATCTTCCATCATTTGATGAAATCTTGCATGGTTCTGATCTCAAGTTTCTTACAATTGATAAAATGGGCCAAGGTATTTTTAGGAAGATCACTAGTTTGAAATTATTAGACTAGAGAATTGACTAAATCTTCCAAAATAATAATGGAATGAGATTTGAGTTAGTTGTATGAATCTAAATCATCACTCGGGATATTTTTTGATAATATCTTGGTAGCGGCAAAAGTATTTAACTTGACCCAATTTTTATATAGATTTCTAAATGTTTTTAAGTGGAGAATAGGATCAGTTGACCCATTATAAGTAATGGTATGGGTGATACCTCCTATATTTATGTTACAAATTTGAGGTATAAGAGGATCATTTTGAAGGATCTTGATTGTTTTGTTAACAATGGGAGGTTGAGGGATAAGATTATAATGGGAATCCTGAAAAAGAGGTGGGGGAGCATTTTGGTTATGCATTCCCCATGGAACCTATTGAGGGTGGCTTTAAATATGGATAAGATGATTTTGAATTTGCATGATTTGATTTGAATTTTTATCTTGGGATTCATTCATTTGATTAAGAGTTTGTAACATAATTTGATGGGTTTGAGTGGTATAATTGGCATTATGTGAAGTATTGAAATTGGTAATAGTGTCTTGGGTACCATTATGGTGTTAGTAGTATTTTGAGAAGAATAATTGGTGAGGAACTATTAGCATGATTTTCTTATCTGGTAAATAACTTACTAGTATAGGGATGAGAAGAAGTGACACTAGAGGCATGATTACCATGGGTAGCAAATGATGCACTAGTGGAATAATTGAGAAGAGTGGGTCTTGGAAGAGGCACACTAGATGTAGAAATTGCCATGTTAGTAGAGATACTAGACATGAAGGTGGATAAATCAAAGAGGAAGATGCCATGGTATGAGAAGGTGTCAAAATAGAGGGAAGATGCTGAGAAGCACATAACCTAGTGTCCCCAAATCCATGTGAGAATGTGGTAGAAGGTGAATGGGGCTCCTCAACTTGACCACTTATCATGAGATCATAAATAATAGAAGGATCTATGTTGTGATGTTGAGGAAACTCATTGATCAAGAAGAGAATTTTTGGTGTATATTCTAATTCAGGTTGATATTCAAAAGAGAATAGAGGATTGTGAACTGAAGGGGAATGATGAGGGGTCCCATAGGTTGTAGTGTAAGTGGCACATGTACATTACTTTCATCTAGGGTAGGAGCCACAAGATGTTTATGGGAGAACCTATTGGGGTTGGTAAAGCTCATCATATTTATTGAATTCAACTCAATGTTGTTCTATAATAGGAATTTCATGATGAAGGAGAAAGATTAAGGAAGATAAAGCTGATGCAAAAACAAAGAGATAGAAAGGATATAGAGTTGACTAAGTTGACTCTATTCTATAATCCAAGAGACAGATAAGAGTACAGGGTCAACCATATTGACTTGGTACTAAAAATAAGGTAGTAATTTTAGTGAAGAAGGATACAGGGTCAACTAGGTCAACTTAGTATTGTAACCTAACTAGAAAAGAAGAGTACAAGGTCAAACATGTCAACTTAGTAATGCAGACAGGAAAAAACATAGTATGATAAGGATATAGGGTCAACTAAGTCAACTTGATATTATAACCTTACTGATAAAAGAGATTACAAGGTTGACTAGGTTGACATAGTACTATAGATAGGGAAAAATATAGTCTATAAGAGATTGTGTTAAATAGAATGATAGTGTATTAAAAGCAAGGAAAATTTTAAAATGTAATTTAAGTAATAAACAGAATAAAAAACATAATCAATTAGATCAATGAGAATGATCTAATTTGGGTAACCAACATAAAACCTTGCACCAACACTAGCCAATATAAGTTTTTTCAATATAACACACAATGACCAGAGAGAAAAAAGTCAACTAAAAATGTAAATGATAACTAAGTGGTCATATTGAGTGTTGTTAGATTATTATAAAATGCTATTTTAAGTGTGAAAGGGAAGTTGGCTAAAAATAAGGAACTAGAAAACAATCTATGGATGATTTCAAGATGTTTAGAATGAAAGGGATCTGTGTTGGTAATGAGACTAGCTTGGTATTGGGACTTACTCCCTCACTTCATAATCCTACAATGATAAGGGTGTCAAGTGATTTAACAATATATACCATTAACCATGTGTTTATACTTGGCCAAAAAACTAATTTTTTTCCCCCTTGGTGATGAAATCCAAGTAGGTAGGCCTTGGGAAGACAAATGTTAAATGCATTTTGAATATTGTGTGATCTAGTAGTGTGTATAAAAAGAGAAAAATAGTGAAACTAAATGGTAATTTAAAAAACCACCTAATTAGACTATGTGAGTTACTCTAAGCATGAAAATAGCTAAAAATGAGAGTGTGAATTAATTACTATCAAATAGTTGTTAACTCCCAAATTAAAAATGGTACAAAGTCTATTTAGATGACACTATAAGAAAATAGTACATAATAGATTTGACTAGGTTTCTACTGTTCTACAAAAGCAAGTCTTTAAGAACAAATTCAACCAGGTTAACTTAGTCTTTTAGATAAAAGATAAGCTACATAACTAAGTTGACCAGGTCAACTTAGTTTACTATAGGATTGTAGTTTTGAAGACTACAAACTTACATAAAATAGAATTGTAATGCAGTACTGAATTAATAGAGAGAGAAAGAGAGGAACCTTGATGGGTTAGAAGATGATTAGGATTACAAATTTTCTAATGAAGTGCCTTGAATGTTGCTTTCAAGTTCTATAAACTAAGTTGATTGGTTCGCCCTAGTTTTGTAAAACCTTATTTATTGAAGTATTATAAGATGACTAAGTTGACCTATCCAACTTAGTTTGTTGTTCTAGATGCTGACTGGAAGACCAAATCAACCTGGTTGACCTAGTTTGTTAATCTGGATGTTGATTAAAAGATTACGTTGACCTGTTTGACATAGTTTATTATATATGACTAAAGAAGAATACCATGTCAACCTATTTGATCTAGTAACCTTTATTTGATGAAGACCTACACATAAAGAATAGAGTCATTTTGATATGACTGTGTTAAACCTATGCATAAAATTTAGAACTATATTAGCTTGGTCGATATAGTATCACAAATATTTAAAAAAAAATTATATAAATGAAAGTGTGAAAGAAAACCTACAAGGGTTAGATTCACGTTGAGTTCACCAGAATGTATGAAATAGAAAATACAATAGATCTATAAATCAATCCTACCTTAGAGAAGATAGATCCTATTTACACTTTTGATTGGGGATATATTAGATAATCAAGGTCATGACTAATATGGATATGATAGACCTATCTAAGGGATCTCTTACCACAATAATATCACTAGGAAGGGTTTGAAAGCCTCCAGTCAATGAAAACTACACAATAACCCTAATTAGGTCCTATGTTTTCATATTCACTAAACTAATAACAAGTAAATAAACACTAATCTAGTGCTCACCAAAACTTATGGCATAAAGTGGGATGGGGGTAATAAACACTAAAAGTAAACATTTAAAAAAGACATATACTCACATCAATGTATACATAATCCTAATAGATGGAAGAGAAGTGAAAATGCATATCTATCTACTCTTTAAAAGAGGAACAAAGTTAGGAATACTCACCTTTAAAGACGAACCAACCGAGCCTCAATTTCTCCCTTGGCCAAGGTGCTTCACAAGATGTTTTGGTATGTAAGGATGACAAGGATAAATCAGCTCTAGGTTAGACAACCTATCAATTCATCCAAAAGACCTTTCTATAAGAGAAGATCCATATCTTCAAACAATGTATGAAACTCCAAGTTTGCTCATCAAGTAGAATTGTGGATAATTATATGCGTAATATATCTTACTTCTCTTTTTCTAGAAATGGTGAAATGAATGTGCTTATATAGGTGGATCTAACCCTAAACCCTTTTTAAATTTTAGGCCAATAAGGTCAGCCCAATCAATCTAGTATTGAAATTAGCAAAAACTAACTAGGTCATGAACTATGTCAGCCATGGCTGACCTAGTTCCTAGTAAGCTTTGCCAATAATAATGCAAGGTCAATGTGACTAAAATAGTCATGAAAAGTACCAAAAAGGGGTTTAGGTTAGTGAAAGGGCTAATGAATATGGTAAATTACTAGAGGAGGGTTAAAAATAGGAGGAAAAGATTAGGGAATGGTTTTTTAAATATAAGTGTGTCGATATCAAGTAGAAGAAAGGGACAACAATCCTGTAAAGCACCAATGGTTTGCACATCCCTTTACCAGTGCACCCACTAAGGCATACACTTAGAGCGATTGAGACTTGGTGGTTCCTAAAAGATAGAGAGTGTCAATAATTGATAAAATTTGAAAATATTATGTGTATATAAAGTCTAAGCAGCCAACAATGAAATACAATCCAAGTAAGAAATACAAGCCTTACATATCTACAAATATTTTCACACTTTTAATGAATTCTACCTATGTTTTAAGGGATTCAAACTATTGGAATGTTATTTTCCCCATGAATGAGTTTGGGGAAAGGGGTTTAACTTGAATTTTTCATCATTATTTTTTATTTGAATATGATGCTTGATTCGCTAGCTATTTATAAGTTTTTTGAAATAATTAATAGAAATCACTAGTTGATTTATATTGGAGATGCGATTTTACTAAAGATTCACCAATGAAATTATACCTAAAATCTAGGATTTTCTAAGATTTTATAGTAAGCTTTTAGGGGTCCCTCTTTAAAATTATCCCTGCTTAACTTCAGTTTTCTCATTTTTTATTTTTATTTCATTTGGGAACTTTTTCAAAATGTTTTACATAGTAGTAAAATTAAATTATTTTTTGTGACCTTTCATATATCCATTTGAATTTGCATGTGAAAAACATTAATTTATTAAAGATGAACTAATTAAATGTAATTGATAAAAATTTATTTAATGTTTGAATTGCATTCTCCACATACTAAATTGATTTGTTCATCTTTGGGGGATTTTTCACATAGTGACATTTTACATATATAGAGTGACTTTAGTGTTTAATTTGGAAATGATGAATAACATTTATGTTGAGTATGATGTCAATGTTGGCACTTGATTGTTGATGCTAGAATATATTTTATTAATTTTTTATTATTTTATGAGAGTTATTTAATTTATTTTTGTCCTATATTAATTATTTGGTCAAGTTTGAACACTTTTCAGGAACTTCTTAAAAAATAACTAGAAGTGCTAATTAGAGTCTAGTTCACTGAATGTATACTTAAATGAGCTCAAATACTTATTAATTCATACCTAAGAAGTGGGTTGAACTATTTAGAGATGATTTAATTAAAAAAAAAATTATTCTAGTCAATTTATTACTTTTTAGGGATTTGGGGCACCTAGGTTTTTTAGTGTGCATGTTTCACTTGTTAAGAAAGACATCTTGCATGATGACCAAATATTATGAATAAGATAAAGTTGTTTTCCTGAGTCAAATTTCAATTATCTTAGAGTATATTTTTAGTTAACTTATTTTTTAATTAAGATATTAATTTATCATTCAATTTGTGCTTTTTTTTTGTAACTTGTCATACAAGTTGTACTTAGGTAGTTTTAACCTTTGTTATTAATAAAAAATTGTGCACAAATGTTTCATAATATTCTTCTTGGGGATTATTTTTGCTTGTGTTTTAAATATTATGTTATTTTTAGGTATTCAAAAAAAAAATCAACAAGCTTATATATTCTAATTTGAAGTTATTCAAGGATTATATTATCATCAATAACACTTATGACAATACTAGATTAACAAATAGTAATTTTAGGACATATTAGATGATAGATAGCTTCAATTTCAGAGTAAATCAAAGCTTATTTTCACTCCCTCCACACATTAAAAATATTAATTTGGTATTATATACTCATTCAATAAAGGTTAAAAATGGTTTCAATCCATTATTAGGAGTATCATGGCTTCTATGAATATTTTCATCTTCAAAGGTGACAATATTGATTATTGGAGAGATTAGTTGAAGAGAATTATTGTATGTAAATGAGTTTGGGAAAATGTTATCTATAAGTACACACCACCTATTTATTAAAATAATTTTATTCAAGATTATAAAATAATAAAAAATGATGAATAAAAGGCAAATGCATAAGATTTATTTTATCTTCAGAGTGCCATAAATGTAAGCATATATCCAATAATTATAGGATGTAAAAAATCCCATGAGGCATGA
The DNA here is from genome assembly GCA_037957365.1 of Torreya grandis. Lineage (NCBI taxonomy): Eukaryota > Viridiplantae > Streptophyta > Pinopsida > Cupressales > Taxaceae > Torreya > Torreya grandis. Next base: position 1,684,717 of record JARHVA010000800.1, read on the forward strand.
AATACCTTGAAAAATTCATATCAAGGACCCATTAAGGTGAGATAATTAAAAATATAAACTTTTAAAATGAATTTTAAAAATTTAATAATGTTAGATAATGAAGAAATTAGAGAATATTGCATAAGGATAAATGACTTAGTGTATAAAATGAGGGTATGGAGAAACTATACAAGATAGTGTTATAATAAGGAAAATTTGAGATATTTGAATAAAAAATGTTTGCATACTATGATAACTATTGATGGGTGTAAGGATTGAACACTATAAGTGTTGATGAGTTGGTTCTCTCTTTTCCCATGAAGATAATATGAGATTATATGTAGGAGATCTAAAATAGGCACATGAAACCAAGACAAGGGTTTCAAAGACCAAAGAGAAAAATTAAAATCAAAATCAAGGGAGTTAAAATAATTTAAATTAAATGGGGAAATATGAAACTAAATTTATAATTAAAATCAATAAATACATGACCAAGACACTTCATAAAAGATTACAGGATATAGGTAGCTAAGAATCAAGCTAATCAAAAGGATGAAGAGAAGTAATTACAAGATAAACAAAGTGAGCACTCATATTGTTATTTCACATGTATTGTGGTAATATAGGATGGAAATAATTTGTTGTATCTTGATTCAAGTTGGTCAAATTACATGACAAGTCATAAATATGATTTCAACATGTTAGATGGTTCCTTCAAAATCCAAATGCAATTGGGAGATGTGTTGTGCCCCAACACACCTAATTTTTAAATTTTAATTTAGGGACCCATTATTGTCAATACATATTTATTTATGTTCCATATCAACCTTAGGAATTTTAATATTGATCTAATGTGTACAATCTTAAGGTTATTTTCAAAGTCTAATTTTATTGCAAAAGTTTTGAAAGGGAGAAAATCAAAGCTTGGACACTGTTCATGAATTATCTATCACCTTTGATTATCTTCTCTATTTTAAAATGTGTATTCAATATTGGATTTTTATTTAATCAAATAATGAAACTAATGATAAAATTTTAACATATTTAATATTTAATGTGTAACATCCATTCCCTGGCTTTCAAATTTTCATTAGGTTTCCTAGATCATGACATCTATCAGCATGTTTTTTACTCACAGTAGACCATGATTATAATTAAAGTTTTAAGTCCTAAGCATTTGAAATCATGAGATCATTCCAAATGGAAGCATAAAATTCACTCATGATGTTTTTATTTAAAACTATATTCCAAGTTCATGAGCTGTTCATGTGTTAAAATCTCATAAAATTAAGATGCAGTCAATTTTCATGAATATTTACAAGTCCTATGAGTTCTTGAAAAATTAATATTTATCCACATGGTAGAATAATAGTTTCTCAAATTATATGGGGAAAAAAAACATAGTAAATATACAAAAGGTTATTAGACTCTTAATATCATGCCAAGTGGAAAGATCTCATTAACCCAGGACCTAGAAGATCAAGGTAGGTCCAATATATTTAGGGTTCTCAAGTAGCTGAGCAACCAAGATCATGATAATGTTAGAAGTACAATCACTAAGAAGGGGGCTGAATTAGTGAACCCAAATATTTAAATTTAAATTCCAATCATTTCAAACTATTAAAAAATCAACATATATCAAATTGATCAAGAAACAAGATCGAACACACAACACATAGTTCCTATGGGAAACCCTTATGGGAAATAAAACCCACTCTCAAGCCTAAAACACATGGAATGATTATCCTATAAGAGATTACAAACAAAATATTGGTCAAGTCCTTTAGACCAAAAACCTTGATCAAGTCCTCCTATCCAAAGGCCTTTAGTGAAACACATGTTTCACAAGGAACAATTTCCCCTAAGGAAGATCAAGTCCTTTAGACCCTCCTATGAACACCTCTAACTTACTAATGATGTATTCAACACCTGGTGATGGATATATAATTATCTAAGCCTTACACAAACTCCATTTCTATCTCATATAGGCCTCTCACATAGGCATGCCACAATTTCTCTCCTTCACTCAAATTGTCCTCATACGTACACTTAGACCTCTTCACATATCCTCAAACTACAAATCTATAAGAGCACTTTTTTGTCATCAAAATTATGATTTCTAATTTATACACTTAGTCAACAAACTAATCTACTCATCAAATCATCCAACAGGAACACTACCTATCCTCTCGACTTCACTTTAATGCATACTCTTCTCACACAAGCCTCTTTCAAGTCTTCCACAAGTCTAGAAACTATCACATTTGGTTTCACTATTTATAGAGTATCATGAATTATGATGTCAAAAATCTTTCCTTGTCATCCAAAATGCATGCCTTCACCCTTAATGCATCTTACATGGGTCACACTTAAGCACAATTCTCTTTCAAATAGGCCTACGTCACCTTTTAGGTCCTATGATGACCCATTCACCTCTTTGACCCTTCTACGAGAAAACTAAGAACCCAAGAACACTTTTCAAGTCATGAAACCATGCCTCATGATCTATAGTTCCTCCTTAAGTGCCAACATCCATCATATCACTCTTCTATGAACCCCTATTTAGCTTAAACACTTTTCTGTACATAATCATTATGAACAAAAACACAATCAACTTATAACCCTTTATTCATAATACATATGATTGTTCAAACCTTAACAATGCACAAATATTTTCCTAATAGAGTATACAACACTCCTAAATAGATAATTAATCAATATATATTGAAAAAATTTCAATAATCTTGAAAACTCTTATCGGGTCACTTGCAGGACATACATGAAAACATAGTCAACTTTGAACCTTTATAACATTGACTATACACACTTTTAGACCTTAAAATTTATATTGAAAAAAATAAACTTGGAATCCTATATAATTTTTATTTTTACACCATGATAAAATTCTTCATATATCAAAATTTATTTCTCAAAAAACAAACATTGGTCTTTCCTTTGTTAAATTCAAACATTCAAATGCAAACGGTCATAGTTAAACCTCGGTCACTTTATTTGCATCTCATGTCCTTACATATTTAGATTAAATATACACTATTGATATTATTCAAACTTTAACTTATATTTTACCAATTCCCAAATTTTAAACTTCAAATAGCTAACCTCATCTCATGCAATCTTGTAATATTGACTCAACGCGCACTGTCAATCTCTTGTACGTAGCTCGATCTCTATCTCTACTAAATGTTGGACACTTTGAAATAATATATATCAATACACACCATTTACATTTATTATTAAGAACACCCACTCATCATTTATCCTTGGAATAATCTTGATCTTTATCTCTACTCAATGTTAAATATCGAATACTTGGCACCATCTCGCTACATCCTGACATCTTGGATTGAACATGCTTTGTTGATCCTTTTATAAGGAGCTCAATCTTTAACTACGTTAACCAAAAAACACTTTGACCTCTTTGAATTATTTTATACCATATATCTTCAATTTATGATCACTTGTGAGCCATTAGATCTCCATCTGGTCCTAATCTTTAACATCGTGCAAAATATACTAAGTATGGGGACCATTGTTATCTACCTGGAAGACCAACTTTGGACCTCAATAGATTTTGATGTGCTTAGTTGCATGGTATAAAATTTGGACCATATGATCTACTCATATATTAAAATGTATTAATGTATTAATAATATCTTAAAACTTTGCATGTGTGAGATATAATTCCATTAATTTATTCACTCACATTTTTCTATCACAGAGCTAACTATGTTAAAAATTGTCTAGGAGGCCAACTTTAAACATGCATATCTTTTATCACGCTTTATTGCATGATCTAAAAATTATCACATATCATATAAGTATAAAATTTAACAAACCCATATGATCAAATTTTATTGAGACTATCACACATGCAAAATATGACTATATCAATATGTTTACTCAGCTCTTCTTACCGTATTGCAAATTTGGCTAAGTATGGGAAAACATTGTTAAACTGCTTCAAAGCCCAAATTTGCACTAGCATATCTTATGTTTCACTTCATTGTATGACTTAAAATTTAGTGCATAGAAACTAGGAAAAAAATTGATCATAACCATATGACCAACTCCCCTTGACTCATCCACACGTGGCAATTATGATGTCAACAAACTACCTACTTAGATTTTCTGTAACTAGACCCAAACTATCTAGATGAAAACAATGATCAACTAGATGAAATCCACTCATGTAAAAAAATAATAAAATCATATAAAAATATTATAGGACCATTTCACATGATCAAATCATCATACTCATCCTTGAACATCTCTAACCATGCCAAAACAGAAGATCAACCAAGCCAACTTCAAGCACACTAAGACAACCACATTACACACTTTATCATTATAACTTAGGAGGATATTAAGGCACTTCATCCAATCACTAAGACACCTCCATTAAATCAATAGGACATCATTGACAACTCTCCAACAATATCCCATTTTGTCATTAATGTCAACAACCATCATATAACAATATACAACTCACCTTCCTTTTCTCTCTTCAAGCACTCTCATAATAGGAACTTAAAAAAAATGACAAATTGTGCACCGAATAATCCTAAAGACCTAAAAATACTACCAATAGGAGAGGACCATTTTATAAATATGATACAAACTCCCCCTTCCCTTGAGCCTTCCTCTTATTGCCTTGACAACTTCTTTTTGCTCCATGTCAACACTCTCTTCAACCAAGCACTGTAAACAATGAATAAAGAACATATAAAATTACTAAAATATGATGGAAATAAACAAGAGACATCTAATAAGGACTCCCACTAATATCTCTAATCCATTTCACCTCTTGAGCATCTTCAAATCTGCATACACCATGAAGAACCACCATAAATGCTTACTAGCATTCTCTTTCAAGTTAGCACAAGAACCATCAATATAACTTCATGCCACTCACCAAATAGGAAACATACACTAAACCAACCTGATAACTCACCTTGAAATACTCATGCCTTGATTTTTTGGATAAATTTAACAAAAAACACTCTTCTTCTTACTAGGCCTATCAAGTTTCCTTGTAACCCTACCTGGAACTTGCAAAGCCTGCAAATTTCAATAGAAACATATTTAGGACCTAAAACTTCATGTCTAGAGCATTCTCATATGACCCCTCAATCACACCAATTTTAATTACCTAGATCATCCTCTATAACATACTTCATAAACCTACTAGACAATTAGACATCCATATTGACAAAAAATGAATATATTGAAAACCATAAACCTTTAGGTTTATATTAAGCTTTTTTTGACAACCCATTTGTCCCATTCAACTTATTAAGAAGCCTTAGACCTCAAATCATAAGGAATACCACTTTTATAGCATAGCCCAAAAACCTAGAAACTTAAAACAAACAAGGTCAACAAACCTCTTTCTAGTCAACGCACACCTTTGAAACTTATTGCACATTTGGAGACACCCATGAGACACTTATAGACCAATATTTGATATTACACACCTTTGGGAACCCATACATTATATAACCCATTTTAGGCCTGCTTGCCCTTAAGCCAAAATAGTGAAAACCAAGAGTACTAAAAAATCTCCAAAATTACTTCAACATACCTTTAAACCATAAAAACACTCGAATAACATCAAAAATATGTACAAAAACTTTTATTAGAACTAAAATCTTCTTGACAATCCAACAAATCTCATTAAGCCACCTAGAAACACCCATTCTGACCCTGTATTATAGATACTTCACAAATATCTCAAATAAGCTCATGAACTTGTTGCTCCCCCTTAAATAATGACCTTATCTTATTAGCATTATGATCTTAAGCACAAAAAATTACTTCTCCACAAGAAATATGTCTCCTAATAAGCATAAGTAGAGACATCTTAATTCACAATGTCCTAAAATAATGTGAAACTAAGAGTTGCCCACAACTCCTCATATTCCTTCTCCTCCTTGGTCATATGATACTTATAATTCTTCTTCTTATTCTTGGGATTAAGAGAAATAACATTCTCAACCACTACAATATTATCTTTTTCTTCTAGGATTAAATTGAAAATACATGGAGACAACATAAATTCATGACATACCTTTTCATCTGAAGAATCCACCTTGGAAAATAATCCATCAAGACTCTTGGACTCAACAAGGTTAGTCTCCTTAGTCTTTACTACCTCAGGTCTCCATACCATAGATTGAATCTTCTCAGCTTTTGTAGTCATCTTACCTACTTGATCCTTGAGCTTATCTTTATTTGCAATAAATCCTTATAGAGCAACTTTATTATCATCCTTATGAATTGAAGAATTGGAAATGATTACCTGATTTTGTCTTTTCTTAGACCTTATACAAGATCTATATCCTTTGACATACCTTGAAGACCTCTTAACACCATTCGGATAGAATCTATCAATATGTCCACTCTTATGACAACTGAAATAAATAAAATCATTCATACCTTTTGACATATTTGAACTATGATCAATCTTTGGACAAAAAATCCTTCTATCATAGCTCCATGAATGTCCATACTTGAATGCCTTTCTTCTATAGTCCTTAGCTTTATGACCATACTTATTACATATATAACAATGACCATGAAGTAAGCTAGCATACCTTAAAGCATTTGGTTATCTAATAGACCTTTTTGTAATAATTTCAAAGCTTGAATTCTCCTTGACATACTTAGGCTTCTCATGCTTCTTTTTAAGTTTATTCAACTTGACTACAATAAGCTAATGCTAATTCTTCAAAGACCCCATCTCAATCTTTAGCTGAGGATACTCATCTTCTCTTGCTTTTACATTTACATTTGTAATCTTTAACTGATCCTTAAGAATAATGATCTTCTCTTCATCCTCTTTGACATTTTTGGACATGTATTTAAATCTATATGCTTGCACTTCAATAGACTTGATCTATTATTGATACTTCTTTTCTTCTTTTTTGGACATGCCTAACAAACTTCCCTCAAGAGAACTAACTTTTGCTTCAAGACCTTTGGTCATATTCCTCATTCTATGATCCTTATTATTCTAATCTTGTAGTTCACCAAGTGCACTCATGAGCTCAACTTCGAGATCAGCTTCTTCTTCCTTGCTGTCATCTTCTCTACTGTTATGGCAAACTTCTTTGTCAAACATTATCTCCTATTCTTTTGAACACAAACTTGTCTTGACATCTACTAGCTGAACCTTGAGATCATTGATAATATTCTCATCCTCTTTGACATCTTCCTTCAAAGTACATATATAATCTTCAAGTGCCTTGATCACAACCTTCCACTCTTGATTTTCTTTCTTCAAATTTTTAGCCATCTTTGTACCAACTCAAGGTCACCTTCAAGCTATTAGGCTTCCTTCAAAGGATTGACTTTGATACCAATTTTTAGAGGTACAGTCACTAAGAGAGGGGTGAATTAGTGAGCCCATATATTTCAATTTCAATTTCAATATTTTTAAACTATTAAACAATCAACATATATCAACTTGATCAAGAAACATTAACAAGAGAGAGATCATTCATTCAATGCATACACAAGATCAAATACACAACACAGAGTTCCTCTGGGAAACCCTTATGAGGAAATAAAACCCAATCTTAATCCTATAACACATAGAATAATTATCCTATAAGAGATTACAAACAAGATATTGGTCAAGTCCTTTAAACTAAAAACCTTGATCAAGTCCTCTTGACCAAAGGCCTTTAGTAAAACACTTGTTTCACAAAGAACAACTGCCCCTAAGGAATATCAAGTCCTATAGACCCTCCTTTGAACACCTCCACCTTAGTACTGATGTCTTCAACAACTGATGATGGATATATAATTATCTAACCCTTACACAAACTCCCTTTCTATCTCATATAGGCCTCTCACATAAACATGCCACAGTCTCTCTCCTTTACTCAAATTGTCCTCATATGCACACTCAGACCTCTTCACATATACTCAATCCAAAATTCTATAAGATTAATTTTTTATCATTAGAATTATGAATTATAATTCATACACTCAGTCAAAAAATTGATCTACTCACCAACTCATCTAACATGCACACTACCTACCCTCTCAGCTTTGCTTCAATGTATACTCTTCTCACACAAGCCTCTTTCAATTCTTCCAAAAGTATAGAAACCGTCACATTTAGTTTCAATATTTATAGAGAATTCATTAATTATCAAGTCCAAAATATTTCCTTTCTAGCCACAACACATAACTTTACCCTTAAGGCATCTTACATGGGTCACACTTAAGCACAACTTTCTTTCAAATAGGCCTAAGTAACCTTTTAGGTCCTGTGATGACCCATTCACCTCTTTGACCCTTATCCAAGAAAATTAAGAACACAAGAACACTTTCCAACTCATGAACCCATGCCACATGATCTATAGGTCCTCCTTATGTGCCAACATCCATCATTTCACTCTTCTTATATCCCCTAATTAGCTCAAACACTTCTCTATACACATAATCATTATGAACGAAAACACAGTCGACTTCTAACCCTTTGTTCAAACCTTCATAATACACATAGATGGTCCTTATTTAGTATAAAACACTCTTTAATATCTATTTCATCAAGAGATATCAAAATAATATTGAACAATCTTCTTGGGTCACTTGTAGGACATACATGAAAACATAGTCAACTTTGAACCTTTATAACTTTTAATGTACACACTTTCAGACCTTCAAAATAATATTTATAGAATTTAATTATATTTATCTAAAATTTATATTTATACATTATGATTAAATTCTACATAGACCAAAATTAATGGCTCAAAAACCAAACACTAATCTTTCCTTTATTAAATTTAAATATTCAAATGCAAATGGTCATAATTAAACCTCAGTCACTTTGCTCACATCTCGTGTCCTCACATTTTTAGATTAAACATGAAACATCAATATTATTTGAAATTTAACTCATAATTCACCAATGCCCAAATGTTAAACTTCAAATAGTTGACTTCATCTTGTGCAATCTTGTAATATTGACTTAATGTGCACCATCAATCTCCTATACATAGCTTGATCTTCATCTCTACTAAACATTGGACACTTTAAAATCATCTTTCTCAATGTGAACCATTGATATTAATTATTAAAAAAACCCACTCATTATTTATCCTTGTAAGAATCTCAATCTTTATCTTTGCTCAATGTTAAATATCAAACACTTGGCACCATCTTGTTGTATCTTGACATCTTGGAGTGAACATGCTCCGTAGATCCTTTTGTAAGGAGCTTGATATTTAAATAAATTAACCAATAAATAATTTGACCTCTTTGACTTGATTAATACCATATATATTCACTATAATATCTCTAATTATCCATTAGATCTCTATATGGTAATGATATTTAACATCATGCAAAATAGAATAAGTATGGGGACCATTGATATCTACTTGGAAGGCCAACTTTGGACCTCAATAGCTTTTAATGCACTGAGTCACATGATATAAAATTTGGATCATATGATCTAATCACATAAGAGAATATAACCATGTATTAAAAACATCTTGAAACCTTTACATGTGTGATTTATAACACCATTAATCTGCTCACTCAAATTTTTCTGCCACAGAGCCAACTATGTCAAAAACTACTTGGGAGGCCAAATTTAAACATGCATATCTTTTGTTGTGATTTATTTAATGATATAAAAATTAGCACGTATCAACTAGGCACAAAACTAAAAAAACCCATATGATCAAATTTTATTTAAATTAAAACATGTACAAAATATGACTATATCAATATGACTCTTCTTGCCACATTGTAAATTTGGCTATGGGAAAACACTGTCAAACTACCTAGGAGCCCAACCTTGCACTAGCATATATTATGTTATGATTTGTTTCATGACCTAAAATTTAGTACATAGTAACTAAGCACAAATGCGATCACAATCATATGATGATCTGTAAACACCACTGAAAAACTCAAAGTGAAGTTTCAAACGTACGGATTCTGAATTTCTCAAAATAAACAAATTCTTGAAAATACTCAAAAGAACTTGAAAATTGTTTGGAAAAGTATTCTCGGTTATCGAATTGGATTATAATTGTCAAAAAGACTGATATCTTCCATTCACCAATAAAACTGGATTTTGTTTTAAAAATTAAATGTCGTAAATTGTCAATTTTTCAAATATTGCATGAGTTCTTGATTAATTAAAAATCAGAATACTTGAAAATAAAACATGTAATCATGACAAATTACCACATGAAATTGATAATGGAGTTTAGCATTGATTGCCTATGTCTCTGAGTCCGCTCAATAGTGAGGACCGTTTCTATTAAATTTATGCGACAAATGGCTTAAAAATTATTTGGAAACATTGCGCAACTTCCCTCAGGCCTGATCTCTATCCAAGAATTCCACCTTCGCTGATAAACTCAAGCTCAGTCACATGGAATCCTTCCTCAGTCTTCAACCCCTTCTAAAGGTGCTTTTGTCCCTTCACTTCAACTATTGATTTATACAAAAAGATAACATTCTTTTTCAATTAAAAATAATAACTGAAAGGCTTACTTTGTGTATAGAGGTCAGAAATTGGATTAATATCCTCTTGCTAAAGCCATATTCAAGCTCTTATTTAGCTCTCAGCCTCTTAAAAGTAAAACACAATCAGATTTCTGTGTCAATACAAGTAAAAATTACTCCCTTTTATAACACTTCAACACCGTGGCTGAAGTGGTCAAGACCTTAGCCTTTTAGGCACCAGGTCTCAAGTTCTAAACTCTCTTCTTCCATTCTAGGTGCCTAGGGAAGTGGGCAAGGGCGTCCTTCCTCCATGAGCATGCTTTGCCCAAGGAATTAGTCCCACATTTGCTAGGAAAGGTTGTTTTAATGCTTAAAATAGCAAGTTTGTTGAAGTTTTCAAATAACAAGGATTTGGGTGCCAACTTTGGCCGCCACCTAGCCTATTTAAATGCCTAGGAATGAGGGATGCACTTAGTGTTTGAGGCATGGAGGTTTGGCACCCATTTTGATTTGAAAATGTCAAATATCATGTGCATCAAATAAAACACCTAACAAAATTTCTTTTGCCCCCTATTTATTTGCCATGTGTCAAATGGAGATTGGTCCACTTGGCATTTTTCAAATGTGCCACGTCACTTTTGACACCCTGGTCACATCATTTCTTCAACTGGGTATATCTTGAGCAATTTAGGCTCCATTTTTCGAACCACAAAAAGTGCTAGAAAGCTCTTGACAAGTACTACAATGTGTAAATGATTTGAACTAAATTTGGAAACTTTTATTTTTTCACAAATGGAGAGATCCACCTGGATCAAACCTCCCCACTAAGCGATTTTGGACCCCAAAAGTGTGGTCTCCATTTAAAATGCTTCTGCAAAAACATCACCATTGCCACATTGTGGATAGAAACACACTACTTGCTCAAATGTCGCATCTCAAAAATGGTGCATCTACCAATCACTACAAATTGTTCACCAAATGCAACTACAAACCAATTTATTAGTGTAATAATTTTACACACTATTTGTAACCACAATTGACAGTTACAATAAAATGCCCAAAAATGAATAAGGGTCTTAGAGAATGTGCAAATATCGTGCATGGCTACAAATAGTTTGTATAATTATTACAATTACAAACGGTGCCCATAAAGGGTCTTATAAGCCTCTATTTGCACAATATATAAAAGACAACATATAAACTGCAATGCAAATTTCTCAAACTAGACATACTGTTTATGTCCATATAAACTGCATATAATGTTGTCAAGGTTTAAAAATGAAGTTTCAAAATCTTGAACACGAGAAAATATTCCAAGTATGTTTAACCTGTCCCTTGGTTGTTCTCTATAGGCCACTCCAATAAACCATATCAACATTCAAAGCATGGTGAATGTCCTTTATGCATACAAAAAAGATCTCGAAATTGCTTTGCAACATGAATGCATCCACTAATCATGACAACATGAATGTCAAAAATTGTTTACCAACCCTCTTAATCAAATTTTCTTGATTAGTTGGTGAGATTTCTTTAGTGGATTTAGTAACATTTGTATGGGCTGATTTAACTTCATTAATTACCTTATTGATAGGTTTATACGCCATCTTAATCTTACCATTTCTAGGATGGTGTGATGGTTGAAGTCTCCAACACTTTTCAACCCGATGTCCACTTCTGTTACAATGAGTACAAAACCTTTTTTCCACTCTATTGAAAAACATATTCTTATTGCTACTCTCAGAACTCTATCTAAGAGAATAGTCTTTAAAAATGTTTCCTAACAAAGATTTACATTTCCAACATTTGGCTACACAATGATTAGACAATCCACAAAAACTGCATGGATAAACATGCCACAAATTTTGTGTACCATAATCAAAAGGAACATTGGAATATTTATGTTGTCTGGTAGAATTAGAATCAACATGATTGCAAGTGTGGTGAAAAGAATGTGTTTTACCTTCCATCCAAGAGGATTTACAATTCTCCATAACACATCTTACTTCTGCTTTCTCAGAGCATTCACTTGTTTCATTCTGAATACCAGATCTGTATCCTAACCCTACATGATTAGGCTTATTCTCTACCTGAATGGGGTTAGTATCACCTTGGCCATCTTTTCCTAAGCCTTTTCCATTAAATCCCATTTTAACAAGTACTTTTGAACCTATTCCTTTTGTATATTGTTCAAATTTACCAAAATCATTGTTACTAGATTCTTCATGGGAAGGGAAATCAATTGATGACTTACATGCACTTACAATGTTTTCATCTATCATAGTGCTTGCATCTATAGTGGAAGGCAAATCCTTCACTTGTCCACCATTCTATAGTTTTTCCATGAGTTCATCCTTGGCTCATAATTCCATTTTCAATTGGGTAATCTCCTCATCCAAGGAGTACAATCTTGCTCTCAGGAAAGCATTCTCTTCCTAGATTTGTTGGTTATATGCTTCAAGCTCATCAAGCTTGGCTCTGTTTGATAACTTTCCCATTGCACCTGTCGAATCACAAAAATTGAAACAAATTTTGAAATAGAAGCAAAAACAACAACCAATTGTTAAATCCCTATTGATCAACTGCTCTGATACCAACTTGACCCATAAACACCATTGAAAAACTCAAAGTGAAGTTTTAAACGTACAAATTTTGAATTTCTCAAAATAAACAAATTCTCGAAAATACTCAAAAGAACTTGAAAATTGTTTGGCAAAGTATTCTTAGTTATCGAATTGGATTAGAATTGTCAAAAAGACTGATATCTTACATTCACCAATAAAACCTGATTTTGTTTTAAAAATTAAATGTTGTAAATTGTCAATTTTTCAAATATTGCATGAGTTCTTGATTAATTAAAAATCAGAATACTTGAAAATAAAACATGTAATCATGACAAATTACCACATGAAATTGATAATAGAGTTCGGCATTAATTGCCTACGTCTCCAGGTCTGCTCAATAGTGAGGACTGTTTCTATTAAATTTATGCAACAAATGGCTTACAAATTATTTGGAAACATTGCACAACTTCCCTTAGGCCTGATCTCTGTCCAAGAATTCCACCTTTTCTAATAAACTCAAGCTCGGTCACACAGAATCCTTCCTCAGTCTTCAACCCCTTCTGAATGTGCTTTTGTCCCTTCACTTCAACTATTGATTTATACAAAAAATTAACACTCTTTCAATTAAAAATAATAACTGAAAGGCTTACCCTATGTATAGAGGTCAGAAATTGGATTAATATCCGCTTGCTAAAACCATCTTCAAGCTCTTATCTAGCTCTCAGCCTCTTTAAAATAAAACACAGTCGGATTTCCATGTCAATACAAGTAAAAATTACTCCCTTTTATAACACTTCAACCAACGTGGCTGAAGTGGTCAAGACCTTAGCCTTTTAGGCACCAGGTCTCAAGTTCCAAACTCTCTTCCTCCATTCTAGGCACCTAGGGAAGTGGGCAAGGGCGTCCTTCCTCCATGAGCGTGCTTTGACCAAGGAATTAGTCCCACATTTGCTGGGAAAGGTTGTTTTAATGCTTAAAATAGAAAGTTTGTTGAAGTTTTCAAATAACAAGGATTTGGGTGCCAACTTTGGCTGCCACCTAGCCTATTCAAATTCCTAAGAATGAGGGATGTGCTTAGTTTTTGTGGCATGGAGGTTTGGTGCCTATTTTTATTTGAAAATGTCAAATATCATGTGCATCAAATAAAACACCTAACAAAATTTATTTTGACCCCTATTTATTTGCCATGTGTCAAATGGAGATTGGTCCACTTGGCATTTCTCAAATGTGCCACATCACTTTTGACACCCTAGTCGCTTGATTTCTTCAACTGGCTATATCTTGAGCATTGGGCTCCATTTTGTGAACCACAAAAAGTGCTAGAAAGCTCTTGACGAGTAATACAATGTGCAAATGATTTGAACTGAATTTAGAAACTTTTATTTTTTCACAAATGGAGAGATCCACCTGGATCATATGACCAACTCCCCTTGACTCATCCACACATAGCAATTATGACGTCAGTAAACTGCCTACTTAGATTTTTTGCCACTTGACCCAAAATGTCTAGATGAAAATAATGATCAATAAAATGAAATAAACTCATGCACATAAGCAATAAAATCATATAAAACTTTTTATAGGACCCCTTTCACATTCTCAAATCACCATACCCATCCCTAAACATCTTGAACCACACCAAAATAGAAGATCAACCAAGCCAACTTCAATCACACTAGGACAAGCACATTGCACACATTGTCAGTATCACTTAGGATATCAAGGCACTTCATCCACTCACCAAGACACCTCCATGACATCACCATGACATTATTGATAACTCTCTAATAGATAGGTGGTCTAATCCTATTCACCAATGCCTTGTTGGTTGTAAATATATTATAAAATTTTTAAGTCTCCAGATTGTCATGATCCATCCATGTGTCATCATATCATAAGGTAGAGGCCTAACAAGAAAAAGTATTATAAGTCTCCAAATCCCTTCGAATCATCCACACGGTGAGATCTCATTAATGTAAAGCTCATATTTTAAAGTTACCTATCCAAAGTGATAATATCTCTATCTTCCTGATATTTGTCCATGTGACATAAACTTAAAAGCATAAATCTCATTAAAAATAAGGTAAAAACATAGAATATAATAATTTTCTTTAGTTCCTAAGATTTTTCCATGTGGTACCATCTCATGCACATAAATCCTCCTAGAAAAGGTATGCAATTTTAATTATATAAGATCCCTAAGTCCCTGAGATCATGATAGGTGGTAAAACATCACTAATTCATAGCTCATAGAAAATATAAAACATAATTATAAAGATAATGACCTTGGATAAATAATATTGAAACAAGTGTCATAATCTTGGAGATGCATAGCTAGATTACAAGTACGAGAGTCGATATATAGGATTAAGTTTAATAAAAAGGAATGGAAACCTATTTTAAAGTGATGACTGAGCACTCATAATTTTAAAAAAATTCACCACACAATAGAAAAGACACTCGCTAAATTTGACTTGTCAATTTCAAATCAAAACAAGAAGTAGAGCCAAAATCCATTGATTTATTAACTTTGCACAAAGTGGGCATTCAAGTCTCAATATTTAATAAATATATGCAAAATATTAAGAACATCAAACCACTTTACCATTGATCAATGAGTTTAAAACTATGAATTTGATCCATCAAGCCTTCAAGAGCCCTAATTTTCCTACTAGAGAATTTATGAATCAATCTAGCCAAGCTTGCTAGAAATTCTACAAAACAAGAATGGATTATTCATCCCAAGTAACTAACTAGCCTCCTTCCTAATATTATATTTTAGGATCAACTAAGTAATTAAACATAGTATAGAGGGGTAATACCATTTCCCCATTACTCTTTTGTCTAAGGACCTTTAGTACCAGCAGCCAGCACTTCACGCCCCCCAAATAGATATATAGGCTATCGCCATATAGATAGAGTGGGGGTTTTCATAGATAGGGGCCCTCCCTCCCCCTTCTTGACTTTGAGTTGGCCCTATAGAGAGTTCTTTTTGGCCCCATCTATTTGCCCATCCCATCTATCTAGACAGGGACAGGGACAGGGACAGGGACAGGATAGATGGATGCAGGCGGTCCCCTACGTATAGAATTATCTCCTATCAGCCTATGTATATAGGGGTGGGGGAGTGTCTAATACTAACTATAGATGCCCTAGATATAGATGGGGGTCACCATATATGTAGGAGAAATGCATGCTAGATAGAGATAGGGGTCAGCCGAGTGCCTAGTCTAAAGTCTATAATACTGATACCGTTGACATCAAACCATATTTAGCCTAGGACTAGTTAGATTAAGCTATGAAAATATATGTATATGATTTGATATTAGTTTTAAAAATGGGTTTACATAGCATGAAAGATAATTCTAAGGTAATGACAACCATTAAATTAATTCATGATTTATTCTTTAATAGTGTTATTAATAGAGACTATTTGCACTTAAGAATTCATGGAAATATGGTTGCTTATATCCCCATGGATGATTTTGAGAAGTATGTATGCCTAAGAGTGCGTGAAATGACTTATAAATAGGTCAAAACCAATACCTAGTTAGACCATAACATAGTCAAGGGTAATTTTAAATAGTGACTAGCAAAGGGTGAAAATTTGAATATTAGAGAGGTTATCTCTTTAGTGCCCATAAGTAAACTTAGGCTAGGCATTAGGATACCCATGGCCTTGTTGAACAGGTTATATGGGTTTTCTAGCATCACTTATGTACATGAGGCATGGTTCCCCTTCCTATAAATAATTCAAACTTCTAAAAAAATCATGACACTTGGAGAGGTTGTCTATTTTTGACTCAAGGCACAAATGTTTAAACTTAATGAAAGGACATCTGATGGGAATTTTAACATGATGTCATATGTAGTAGATGAAATCATGGGGATAATACACATGACCTAAGGGTATCCCTAAGAGACATCCATAAAATATGTGAATGATATGGTCTATTATGACTTCTCCCTACTACATGTTTACCATTTTATGAAATAAATAAATAAAATTGTAGAAGAAGTATACCCATTAGTATAACAAGTCATTTATGGGTGCTCCATGCCTAGGTTTTCTAAGAACACAAGGAAAAAATTATAAAAATGGGAGATTATTGGGACTATCATGACTTTACTATAATCAAGATAGAGGGAACTTGGGCTACCCCTCTAAACCTCCCTCATTTTTCTCTTAACAAAGTTATAGAGCAAGAAATAAATTTTCACATTTTAATAGTGTGGATGAGGATTTAACTACCAAACATCAAGGGTAATATCATAATACCCATTTGAGCATTGGCCAAATGCAATATTCACTAAGAAGGCACCTCAAATCAGTTAGGAAGATCATAACCCACTACATGCTAAGTCAAATATAACTTAGAGATTGGGATCCCAAGACCAGAGTGAGGCAATACCTCAATGAACTTAGAAAGAAGGGGATCCATATCCCATATGGCCATAGGAGCTATGAGCTTGATATAATTTTTATTAATGCTATAAATGATTCTAATGTTTGTACTTGGATGAATAAACATAGAATTCTTATGGTGGTAACTCATGAAATTCAATATGATTTTTTAATCATAAGAGAACAATAAAACAAGATAGTGGAGGGGGCAAACAAAGCTAAGAGCCATCAATGACTGCAACCACATGCTCAATTATCACTCGATCATGGTCACCCCTCCTCTCCTCAACATTAAGAAGTTGGTCCAGAGGAAGAAGGTGCCTCTTAGAGGGAGGTATATCCCCAAATAAAAATGAATATTACTAAGGGACTTCTAATCCCTCAGCCAACAATTAAAGTGTAGTTTCCTATAACAACTACAAGAGCTTCATCTCCTACAAGTTAAAAATCAAGAGAATTTTCTTTGGCACCTTTACCTCCATTAACTATTGTTCAATAGGTAATTCTCCCTACATTCTTAAAAAGTTACTTTGCATCAATGCCTTCTATAATTCTAGTCTCAACACCCCCATCCTCTCTACTTGTGATTTCTTCAATCCCAGTGTTTGCACCTCCTACTTCTCCTATTATTTCTACTTTGCTTCTACCTTACACTTCTAAAGTACCTTCATCCCCCAATACATCCATTTCTATGCAAGTCCCCATAACTACTATGGAATCAATTTTATTTATAAATGGAATTCCAAGACTCATCCATTTTCACATCCAAAATTAAAATAGAGACCTACTGAATACCCATTTTCAAAAATGGGGTCCTCTATATGAAAAATTAGAGGAAAAAGAGGAATGAAAATCATGATCAAAATAAATGGAGCCTATAAAAGTTTTAGATAGTGACAAAGAAGATAAAAGGTGGGGAACTGAAGAAGAGTGTGTTTCAAGAGAATACACAGAGCCTGAAGAAGAAACAAATTTCTTAGATAAAATAGATGAAAATGAATCTATAGATCCAAATATATTTGGAGAGGAAAGAGGACATGAATAATAAAATGATAACTCAACATATATCAAATTATTAGTGGAAGATAGGGTACTAGAATTAGACACATAATCTATGTCGAGAGAAGCCCTTATTTTTGGACTTACTAACATGCCTGAAACCATAAATCTTATTCATTATTTTGAAACTTCTATTTCAATATCATCTACTATAGTGAAAGTACCAACTTTTAGTCAAAGTACATATATCCTTACTTATGAATAAAGGTAGGCTCAAAATAAGTTAGTCTCTTCCCTTACTTCCTCCATTACATTATTAGATTCTCATGTGATTAAATTTTCATCTACTAGTTCATTTGATACCCCAATCTCTCCCTATGAGTCACTACAAGAATATTATTTGAAGACCAGGTTATTATCTTCTCATGATTGTGTTGAGGAAGGTAAGAAATAAGTATATGATTCTTTATATTATTTTATTCATTCAACCACTATGACAATAATGGACAAACCCTAGGACCATAATAAGAAGGTTCATTTTGAGGATTTGGTGACTGTATCCATTTTTAATCCCTGACATCCACCTAGACCATCCACCTAATTGGACTTGTCTATTTCATAGTCCACTCTAATTAAATATTTTGTAATGGCTATCACATGAACTCCAGGGTAGAAAAAATATGTGGTGGAGACTACATCCGAAAGGATCACCTCATTATGGAGCAAGGTCACTCCTCCACTTCCTCAAATGCCTATTCAAATAGGTGCCACCATATTACCACCAATTTTCATAAAACCTTTCATTATTCTAGGTACTACTCAACCAAAGGAATAATGATAAATCATTGTCTTTGGTTGGGTCAAAGAGTCTCAAGAGATAAATAAGGATAGGATGGGATTGGTCCTTATTGAATTACCCACAAGAATCACTTATTTTAAAAAGAAGAGTGGTATAATCCAAAGGGTTAGAAAGAAGAAGGGAGTAAACAACAACACAAGGGAAGAAGTAGTGTTGGATCAAAGAGAAAATTTATTCCCTTAGATAAGAAGCAAAAGAAGTATCTAAATGACCCCACTAAGTATACAAAGGACTTTTGTTCTTTTGTAGATAAAAATGGTGAGGCAATGAAAGAGATGTATAAAATTTAGGAGCAAGCAAAATTGAGACTTCTACAACAATAAATTATTTAGGATCCAATAGAGATTGTGGATAATATCCAAGGTGTAGCCACCAAGCTATATGATATTTTTAAAATAACCAAGATTTCTAGGGGTAAATCAAAACCCAAATTGGGAAGAGTAATAAAATTTTAGAACCAAATAAATTAACTTGAGAAGATACTCAATTTATTGGTTTAATGTGCAAGGAATAATGCATATAGTCATTTGAATTTAATGACTACCTATGAGGCAACTTGGGATTTAAATTAAGTAATTATAAAGATATATGGTGCCTTTCATTGGCATACTCAAATGAAAGTTTTTGTATCCCAACTCCCAAGACAAGAAAATAAGGCTATAAAGTATATGAGGGTCATATGTGTGATATTATCTATAGGGAAATTGATAAATAAGCCCAATTTTGAAGCACTTCTCAAAGTAACTACCAATAGTTTTAAAGCATAATTTGAGGGCATGGTTTATAAAACTAGTAAAGAGATCCTATAGATAATTTTTATTGTGAAGAATAAAGTAATTATGGTAGAGGCACTTGGCGTTAGTTTTGAAGGATCGAAAATTGAGCATAAAGGGTTAATGGGCAAAGTTTTTAAAACATTTAAACCTTATATACTCAATTTTTATATTATTAACAAATAATTTGATGTTGTTTATGCATTATTCAAAAAATTGAAGGCTACTAAGGATGCTAACAATATAGTTTCCACTACTCAAATAACACCGATATTAATAATTCAGCCTCAAGGTCCATTTCGTCATGTAGTGCCTATTCCTTCTCAACCTACTAGTGCTTCATTAACGATAATAGGTACCTTATCTAGTCCTTCACATGTAGCACCTCTTACTACTTCAGTTTTCATGTTGAGCATGTATTCCCCTTTTTCTTCAAGAAATGCCAAGAAGGCACTATAGTTAAATATATATATATACATATATATATATACATATACATATATATACATATATATACATATATATATATATATATATATACATATATATATATACATATATATATATATATATATATATATACATACATATATATATATATATACATATATATATATATATATACATATATATACATATATACATATATATACATATATATATATATATATACACACATATATGTATATGTATATATATATACATATATATATATCTAGATATATATATATATATATATATATACACACATATATATATATATACATATATATATACACACATATATATATATACATATATATATATATATATATATATATATATATATATATATATATATATACGTACATACATATATATATATATATATACATACATATATATATATATATATATATACACACATACATATATATATATATATATATATATATATATATATATATATATATATATATATATATATATACATATACATATACATATACATATATATATGTGTGTGTGTGTGTGTGTGTGTGTGTGTGTGTGTGTGTGTGTGTGTGTGTGTGTGTGTGTGTGTGTGTGTGTGTGTGTATTCTATTATTACAAAGACTCATATCTTCAATATGTTTTGAGCATGTATATGTTTATATTGTAATTATGTAATTTGGTCCATTTATTTTATTTATATTTTGTACATGTATACTGTGCATGAGTTCTAAGATTGTAAATGTAAATTTAGACTCAACTTGGAGGATGAGGAAACCCCTTCCCAAGATTATATATACTTGTATCCTCCCAATTCCAAGAGGAGGAAAATTTTGGATATTGAGATAAAATAAGAAATTCTATGAATTATTTTGCAAAAATTGTCATAATGTGAAAATCTTGTTCTTCTCCAAATTTGTGATTCAACGAAGAAGTTTCATCATTATGGTTTTTTAGTTTTTAGTTTGTGTATAAATTTTCCTTTAAATATAGTTATTAATATTGTGCAATAGATGATTTGAATGCTTTATATTTAGTGATTATAATATCCCTTTGTAGATGTGCAATTTTAATCTTACAAATGAAACAACCTTTGATTATTTTCATTAAGGTTTACTATATTTTGTTTCCTTGAACTCTTAAATGTGTTTGACTATATGTGTACTAAAAATAACTTGCAACAATCATTAGTTTCCTAACTACTTATCCAACCCCTAGTTCAATATCTAGTTTAAAAGGGTTTCATCCTATTTTGATTCATAAACCTTCTTTTTATCCCTACCCTTCTCTCTTTTTGAATTTTATTTTGATTATTCCCACCTTAGGTTAGATTCACCACCCATACATCTATATTAATTAGTTATATACTCACCTCATATCTGAACCATCTGAGGTAAATAATTGCTTTACTCATCACTATTCCACCACTAGGTTGTTTACAAAACCCAATACCCTACAACTCATGCCTCAGAGGGAATATTTTTTCACCGGTCCTAAAATGTCAGAGACTATCTCATAAATTTTCCTAGTGTGCATAAAATACACATTAATAGGAATTAAATTGGTTCTAGAAAGAGGGTCACCCATTTTTTTCATAATATGATAAATGGAGTTGAATTGGATATGCCTAGAAGACTAACAAGGTCCACCTTAGATACTAGCATGTTATCTACACCCTTAGATATACATATAAGAGTTAGGTGAGTTAGAGGAATTTTAAGATGACCTTGATCCTTATCTTATTCCCCAATCAGAAGAGCCCATCTTCCTCCATGTACAATGGCCCTAGCTTGGCTATCTGGTTCTACTATTGTTATCCTTGGAGACATGCATGATTTTACCAAAAACCCTAAAAAATATCTTCTTACCTTTTCTCCCTTAGGAGGTAGGACTATTAAAAAAATATATAAAGGATTTCAAAACCACTTTAGGGATACTAAACTTAACCCATGGGGGTGTAACATGCTGACTTTTCCCTTTTACCTTGAAAAATGTTTCTTATGATTGGTTTCTTAATATCTAAGAAAATTCAATTACCTCTTGGGCCCAGTGCTGAGATACTCTTTTAGCCTAATTTAGACATGTCACTATGTAAAATGTTTCACTAAGAGATTGTAACCCAAGAAATCTCCCTAATACGTGAAATATTTGAACAACCTACCACATACCATGACTTGACATATTATTCCTACAACTTTCCTTACATTTTTAGCATGTTTTTCAGCATGCTTGACTTCATTCTCCTTATTTTCGATTACATTAGTTATTTTTTAAATGTTTTCTTATGTCTATCTCCAAATAACCATTTTACAAATTTTTGATCTTTCTTATTTTTTTCTACTTACCTACGGATCACCATTTATGGTTCCCACATGAATATTGCAATATGAAATAAACAAGTTTCTCCTGTCATTTGTGCCTACATGTATTGTCTGTACAGTCTATATTCTAAGGTCCTTTGTTACTATGAATTAGTGCCCAATTGATTTCAATACTCCACATTCTAGCAGTCTAACATATTCTTGGAAAAGTATGCTATGTAGAGTGAAATCTATAGCCTAATGTCATACAAACCTAGATCTATGTGTCATTGTATCTTAACAACCTCTTTGAAGGGTCTTCAGATAATGAAACACTGACTAGATCTAATGAATGATGGTTGTTTTTAATGCCTTACACTAAATTTAGACTATTTCCATGAGTCACTGTAGGGTGACCTCCATTCAAATAAATCCTACATTAGAATGGCCCTAACACTAGTGCTCAATATAGGTCTAGCTTGCTTCTAAAAACTATTCATTATCTAGAATAAAAAGTATCTACACTGGCTATAATATTGAAACATGTCCCATGTAATACTCAACCAATTTATAATCACCATGATCCTATTAAGTTAAGGTGAGAGCATACAATGGACATAAGTAAATATCCCTAGCTTACTCAACCTCTTGAAGAACAAAAATAAATAGAAATGGCCCTAAAAAAAGATTTGGTACCAAATGTTAAAAACCTCACAACTTTATAACTGAATATATATACATATATTAATGAAACTCACATAATACACACACACTATTACTTTTGAGTAAGTAATCACTCCATATTGTATGCATATTCGAGGGGAAATATCCTTGAGAAAATCTCTAATTACAGATGACTTATTTAGTGTATTTACACTGTCCCTATGCACATTTATTTATACTAGTTTTAATCTACCAAAATCTTTGTATGCATGTGGGATTGTTCCACTATTACATTATACTATTACTTTGTGTTATTACATTCCACTATTTCACCCACTAATATCCTCCCCTAGGTACATTACAACATCAAATCCCATGTGCATAAAAGGTGGTCACATCTTCTCTCTATCTAGAACTTGAGTAATTCATTTGGTATACGTGGTTGTGTCCTCAAAATAAAAATAAGGGCACTCTTGTTACTTATTTAGTGTTTAATGAGTAGCCATAAATAAAATATCATAACAACATCTCATAGAACTACTTTAGTTAGTTAGTAAAGTTGTGAAAATAGTTATTATTAAGGATTAAATTCATAAATTTCATAATGTATCCTTACACATGGATAACATCAATAAGAAAAACATGACTGACCAATATTAGGGGGGTTCAATGATGACATCTAACATGATGTTTGCATGCTTAATCTAGTTTCCATTTATGAATCCATACCATTCATGTGTTAGATAGATGACAAATATATGGTCAAAAGAATGGATTTCACTCAAGGCTGCAAAAGAAATTTCACAACACCATAATTTTTGAAACCTAAAAAATTTACCCTTCAAAAAAATGAGGAGAAACATGTTAAAGGTTTATGTTTTGGTTATGATAGCAAGTGAAGAAAAATACATACATGTGATAAAAAAATGTAGATAGAAATTTGACGTATTTGAGGAAGAGCCAACTTTTATGACCACAAATCAAATAAATATTAAAGCATCAAAACATCTAGTAGACCTATACCGAGGGTGAGCAAATATGAATTGAAAGAAGGAATACAAACAAGAAAATAATGAATAGTTTTACCTTGTGATTTATCTGATTACAAATCGATTGAAATAGGATTGAACTTGTCTTGTGAGCTAGAAGTCTTTGGCAATGCTATTTCCTTATGGGAAGCATCTATTGGAATATTGTCATTGATGTCAAATGGAACTATTGCCAGAAGCGAATGGAATTGATTGCCAAAAGTGAACGGAAATGTCGACGAAAGTGAATGAAATTGTTGCTGGAAATGAATGGAATTGTTGACGGAAGTGAACAAAAATGTCGACAAAAGTGAACGGAATTATTGCTAGAAGTGAACAGAAATGACAATGGAAGTGAATGAAATTGTCAATGGAAATGTCAACGGAAGTGAACGAAATTGTTGATGGAATTATCAACCTTGGTTAACCTTTTGGGAGGAGTTGTGACCATTCGAAAGGAAATTTTCACTTGAAGAGTCATGACCTTAATTTGTGGCTTTCCATGGGTTATAAATAAGTGCATAACAAATGGCAAAAGTGTAGATTCGAAAGTGGAAGATAAATAAAAGAAGAGCAAAATTTTTAAAGGCAAATTTTTGTGAGAATATTAAAAAGAAAAAATCAGCAAGTATAAGGAAGAGTATAGCAGTGAAAACACTCAAGTGTAGATCGAATCTAAAGGAGATAAATCAAGTGTTCTATCATCCATTATTTTGACAACAAATTTGAGATAGAAGAGTGATTTTTTCTGAGAAGGTTGGTGCCTTTGTTTTGAAGAGATTGGTGTCTCTTGCTGAGTTGGTGCTTGGTAAAAGGGGTTGGTACTCCTGTAGGTTGGTACCTACAAAAAAAATTTTGGGGTTGGTGCTCCAGTAGGTTGGTGCCTACGAATATTTATATTAAGATAATTTCTCTGTGGTTTTCTCCCAAAAGGGTTTTCATGCAAATCTGTGTCTATTTGCATTATATTCTTTGATTTCTTTGAATATATTAATAGCGAAGTAATTTGAGGTTTTGGATTTAAGATTAATAGTCAAAAGTGAAAAAATATCTTATACTAATTCACCCCCCTCTTAATATAAGCTTGTGCTTAATAGTTGGTATCAAAGCTGGTTCCTTCGGTGTTAGCACACCTGCTAGAAGGTAGATCTTGGAAAGCACATATGGCAGGATATCAAGTGATAGATGGTTTCTCCACTAACAAGGCTCCTTTGTTTGATGGAACAAATTATGCATTTTGGAGCATAAGAATGAAGACTTACTTGATGGATCTAGGTTTCGATATTTGACAAGCAATGGTAATAAGATACACAACACCACAAATTGCACCAATGGATGCCACTGGAAAAAAGGCCAGTGAGAACAATGCGAAAGTTATGAATGCAATCTTATGCGGGCTTTTAAAAAATGAGTTTGTTAAGGTTATGCACTGTGAATCTGCAAAAGAGATTTGGGATAAACTCAACACTATTTATGAAGGTGATAGTAAGGTTAGAAAAGAAAAAATCCAAACCCACCGGAGGCAGTTTGAAAGTTTTAAAATGAAGAATGATGAAAACATTGATGGGTATCTTCTTCATGTCAATGAGATTGTTAATGTCATTTGAGGACTTGGAGAGAAAATTAAAGAATATGTAATCGTTCAGAAAGTCCTGAGATCCCTACCATTGAGATTTGATGCGAAGGTCTCCACCATTGAAGAAATGAAGGACTTAGACATGATGAAGATGGATGAGCTCCATGGAATTCTTATGGCCTACGAAATGAGAACTAAATATGAGAGACAGTCGAAGAAGGAAGCATCATTCAAGGTCTTGAAGAAAGAGAAGATCAAAGAACCAGAATCAAGTGAAAATTCAAGTAGTGAAGAAGATGAAAATGAAGCTCTATTCATTCGAAAGCTAAAGAAAGGATCGGGAAAATATAAAGGAAAGTTACCATTTAAATGCTTTAATTATGGTAAAAATGGTCATTTTGTAGCCAAATGTCTAAATAAAGGAAATAGCGATGATGAGAGAAACAAATCAAAGTATAAAAAGGGATTCAAGCTGAGGAAAGACAAGCAAAGATTTGAGAAACAAAAGAAAAGCCTATACTCCAAGAGGTATAGCAGCTCATCTGAAGAAAACAAAGAAAGTGATGTTGAGACTGATAATGAAGAGAATCTGTTCATGGTTATAGAAGAAAATGCCACCACCAACAAAGATAATTTGGAGGAAGATAAAGACATGGAAAAAGGTGAAGGGAACCTTGAAGAAGAAATTATTTTCACGTTGGAAGAAATAAAAGCATTTAAAAAGAAGAATAAAAAACTAAAGTTACAACTCTAAAAATATGAAGAAGAAAATAGAGACTTCAAAGTGAAGACATCACAAGTCTTTGAGGAATCAAACAAGGTAATTGCTGATCTAAAAATCCAAATCGAAGAAGCAAAGAAAATTGAAGAAGATCTAACGGATCAACTGAAGAAGAAAGGAGAAGACTGTGAAAGGTATGAATCTAAAATAGATGTTTTAAAAAGGGATCTAGAAAAGGTGAATTCTAAAATAGCAAGTGAATTGAAATCTAAGAAAAGCACTCATGTTTTGAATAAGATTCTAGAGAGTCAAAGATTACCATCTAACAAGTCAGGCATTGGGTATGAGAAGGTAAAGGAGAAAGCTAAGAGCTATGTTGAAACTCTTAAGGAGCCAGTGAAAAAGGAGACCAAGAAGGAAGAAGCTCAGGATACAAAAACTATCTCTATCAATAAAGAAAACAAAGGAGAACAAAACTTCAGAAGACCATTTGCTCCAAGATATGCAAATAAAACTAGGTTTGGTAATTATTTTGATGGATATTGTTATTATTGCAATCATTTTGGTCATAAGAAATTAGATTGTAGAAAGAGAGCCAAGGATATTGAAGTTAGGATTAGAAACAAAGGAACCTGTGAAGCTTCGAATAGAAACTATAATTTGTTTGCTCCGTTATCAAAATTTGATGAATCTATAGTTTGTTACAAGTGCAACAACTATAGACATATAGCATGCTATTGTAGAAGTGTTTTTGAATCTATAAGACAAGATCAAAAGTTCAAGGCTCTAGTGATAAAGAAAAGAGAACCATCAAAGACCTAGAAGAAGAAGCAAGAAGAATCCATGATTGTTCAAACAACGTTCCATGCTAGAGATGAAGGACAACAATGGTTCATTGATAGTGGATGTTCGAGACACATGACTGGAGATAAAATAAAATTCATCTCGTTAAAAAAGGTCAATGAAGGCATGGGGAAGTTTGGAGACAACACTACAACCTAAATAACAAGAAAAGGTACACTTAGTCTCGATAATGGAAAAACCAAAATAGAAATTTTGTTATATGTGGAAGGATTAAAGCATAATCTTCTAAGTGTTAGCCAAATGTGTGTTCAAGGACACACACTCAAGTTATTTTTTGAAGGTTGTGAGATCAGAAAAAGAGACATAGGAGAACTAATTGCAGATGCTCATAGAACCAAAAAAACCTATACATGCTTGGAGAAATGAGAGGAGAGAAATGTTATCTGAGTCAAGTTGAAGAGAGTTGGCTATGGCATAGAAGGTTAGGGCACATAAATTTTGATAATCTTAAGAAAATCAGCAATAAATAGGCTGTGCAAGATATGCCCAAGATAATGAAACCTTCAAACACTCTATGTAAGCAATGCCAACATGGGAAGCAAACCAGAACAAGGTTCAGAATGAAGGAATATTAGACCACCAAACCACTAGAGTTGATTCATATGGATCTTTATGGTCCTACTAGAACTGAAAGCATGCAATGTGAGAGTTACTTTATGTTGCTCATTGATGATTATACTAGAATGACATGGGTAGACTTTCTAAAAGAAAAATCAGAAGCATTTGAAAAGTTTAAAGCTTTCAAGGCATTAGTAGAAAATGAAAAAGAGCTGAAAATAAAATGTCTAAGGTCAAATCGAGGAGGTGAGTTTATTTCAAATGAATTCATTGAGTTTTGTGAAGATCATGGAATTAAGAGACAATACTCAGCTGTAAGGACTCCACAACAAAATGGAGTGGTGTAAAGGAAAAATCGAACCATTCAAGAGGTGGCTAGAACTATGTTGAATGAATCTAAACTATCAAATAGATTCTGGAGAGAAGCAGTTAATACAATAGTATATATCTTGAATAAAGGGCAAATTAGAGTTAATAATGAAAAAACTCCTTACGAATTGTGGAAAGGAAGACCAGCTTCGGTCAAACATTTCAAAGTGTTTGGAAGTAAATGTTTTATCAACAGGAATGAAGAAAACTTGTGCAAATTTGATTCAAGAGCTGACGAAGGAATTTTTCTTGGTTACTCCATCAAAAGCAAAGCCTATAGATGTTATAACAAAAGGCTACAAACTATTGTAGAAAGTGCTAGTGTTAGAATAGATGAGATCATGAATCAAAAGGCAAAAGAACCTTCAGAAGAGCCTCTAGAAATACCCAATATTGTAGAAGAAGAAGGGGAGGAAGAAAATGTAGAAAAATTTAGTGAATTTGAAAGGCAGGACACCAAAGCACCATCTCACTTTGTTCAGAAGAATCATGCTAAAATTTAGATCATTGGCAACATTGATGCTGGGGTGCAAACCAAAAGAAGAATTGTAAGTATACCTGAGCATGTAAATTTCTCTTTGTTATCCAAGGTAGAGCCTAAGAATTTTTTTGAAGCTAGTCATGATAAACATTGGGTAAAAGCAATGGAAGAAGAGTTAGATCAAATTGAGAAGAATGAGACTTGGGAACTTGTGCCCAAGCCAATGGATCAGAATGTAATTGGCACTAAGTGGGTTTTTCAAAACAAATTGAATGAAAATGGCCAAGTCACTCGAAACAAAGCGAGGTTGGTATGTAAGGGGTATGCTCAAGTAGAAGGTGTAGATTTTGAAGAGACTTTTGCTCATGTTACTAGATTAGAAGCAATTCGAATATTTCTTGCATTTTTAGTATTCAAAAATTTCAAAGTTTATCAAATGGATGTTAAATCAACATTTCTAAATGGCAATTTAGAAGAAGAAGTTTACATAGAATAGCCAGAAGGATTCCTTTTATCAAAAAAAAAGATTATGTGTGTAAGTTGAAGAAGGATTTATATGGATTGAAACAAGATCCTAGAGCATGGTATGCTAGGCTTGATAAGTACCTACAAGACCAAAGATTCAAGAGAGGATATGCTAATAGTAATCTTTACATCAAAACTGAAGGAGATCACCAGTTAATTATTGGGGTGTATGTAGATGATATAATCTTTGGTGGAGACAATGAGGAAATGTCTAAGATATTTGTCAAATATATGTAAAATAAATTTGAGATGTCCATGTTAGGTGAGTTGTCATTTTTCCTTGGTTTACAAATCTCTCAATCTAACGAAGGAATATTCATATCCCAAAGCAAGTATGTGAAGGAGATGTTGAAGAAATTCCATATGGAAGAGTGTGCCCCTGTTAGCACACCTATGGCTACAGGTATGAAGTTGAGCAAAGATGATGAATCTCTGAATACTGATCAAAATCTTTACAGATCAATGATTGGGAGTTTACTATATGTGACGGCATCTAGGCCAGATATTATGCAAGCAGTAGGTATGGTCGCATGATTTCAAACAGCTCCAAAAGAAACACATGTGCAAGCCATGAAACATATATTTAGATATTTAAAGAGAACCTTGGATTATGGGTTGTGGTACCCAAGAGGTAAAGACTTCACATTGGTAGCATACATGGATTCAGATTGGGAAAGTTGTGTAAATGATAGAAAAAGAACAAGTGGAGGAGCATTCTTTCTTAGAGATAGCCTAGTATCTTGGTTGAGTAAGAAGCAAAATTTTGTATCTCTATCCACAGTAGAAGTAGAGTACATAGCGGTAGTGCTATGTTGTACACAAGTTCTATGTATGAAACAAACCTTGAAAGATATCAAAGTAGAGTATAATCATCCAATTTCCATATTCTGTGATAATACTAGTGTGATAAGTATTTCAAAGAATCTAGTTATGCATTCTAGAACTAAGCATATCCCTATATAGTATCATTACTTGAGAGAACAGGTGGTAGAATAACAAGTAAAATTAAAATATGTTTCCACATTGAAACAGATGGTAGATATCTTCACTAAGACACTTCCAAAGGAAACATTTGAGTACCTACGACAGAAGTTGGGAGTAATTTCTTTTGCTTCTTGCCACTAAAGGGAATCATCAGTTAAGGGGGAGCTAAGTACTAGCTCTTGGATAGACCATTTTCCATTGATGTCAAAGGGGGAGAAGTACAGAAAGAGGATGTCATAGAAAGGGGGAGCTATAGCAAAGAAGGATTCAGACAGAAGAGACAGTGCAGCAAGGGGGAGCATTTTCAGTTTTTGGTTGCCATTAATGACAAAGGGGGAGATTGTTGGAATATTATCATTGATGTCAAATGGAACTATTGCTGGAAGCGAATAGAATTGATTGCCAGAAGTGAACAGGAATGTCGATGAAAGTGAATGAAATTGTTGCCGAAAATGAATAGAATTGTTGATGGAAGTGAATGAAATGTCGATGGAATTGTTGCTGGAAGTGAATGAAATTGTCGATGAAAATGTCGACGGAAGTGAACAGAATTGTCAATGAAAATGTTGACAAAATTTTCAACCTTGGTTGACCTTTTGGGAGGAGTTGTGACGGTTCGAAAGGACCTTTTCACTTGAAGAGTCACAACCTTAATTTGTGGATTTTTGTGGGTTATAAATAAGTGCATAAAAAATGGCAAAAGTGTAGATTCAAAAGTGGAAGATATATAAAAGAAAAGCAGAATTTTTGAAGGCAAATTTCTGTGAGAATATTAAAAATAAAAAATCAGCAACTATAAGGAAGAGTATAGCAGCGAAAACAATCAAGTGTAGATCGAATCTAAAGGAGATAAAACAAGTGTTCTATCATCCATTGTTTTGACAACAAATTTGAGATAGAAGAGTGATTTTTTCTAAGAAGGTTGGTGCTTTCATTTTGAAGAGATTGGTGTCTCTTGCTAAGTTGGTGCTCGGTAAAAGGGGCTGGTGCTCCTATAGGTTGGTGCCTACAAAATTCTTTTTGGGTTGGTGCTCCAGTAGGTTGGTGCCTATGAATATTTATATTAAGATAATTTCTCTGTGGTTTTCTCCCGAAAGGGTTTCCACACAAATCTGTGTCTATTTGCATTATGTGGTTTTGCATTGTATTATTTGATTGCTTTGAATATATTAATAGCAAAGTAATTAGAGGTTTTGGATTTAAGATTAATAGTTGAAAGCAAAAAAAATATCTTATACTGATTCACCCCCCTCTCAGTATAAGCTTGTGCTTAACAACATCTGTCCTTGTTCACCTTGATTGTTGTGGCTTTGGATTGAAAGAGTGATTAAAATTTTGAAGAAATCAAAGCTCCTAGAATGATTCTTACACAATAAGTCTATAATAGAGAAGCTTGTCTAAATTGGAGGAATAACCTTTAATTTATAGACTTTTGAAATGAATGTAAACCATCCATCTTGAGATGATAGTCAAGGGATGACAATAAAAGATAATTTTTAATTAAAAATGGGAATTTTGAATTAGAAATTAGAGTGGATAACATGTGGGACTCAAAAATGAATATAAAATTCATTTACGAGGAATATACCATATAAAATTGATAAGTGGGATTGAGTGGAAAATGAGGTGAATTATTAAATTGTAAAGATGAGGAAGATAATAATATAAAATTCTAATGATGGGGAATAGGTGGGTCCTAGGGCATATTTGAAATTTGGAAAGGGAAATGGAGTGGAGGATGACCTCATGAGGTGAGGATAATTAGATTTGATGATTTATAGAAATTATGAATATTCAAAATCCATAGAATTTATGATTAAGGGAGGATTAGTTAATTAATTTAGATTAATTAACTTAATAAATATGTGAATAATAAACCATGAATAGTGATTCTAAATATTAATGAAGAATTAAAAATATAGAATACTATGGATGTT
The DNA here is from genome assembly GCA_037957365.1 of Torreya grandis. NCBI lineage: Eukaryota > Viridiplantae > Streptophyta > Pinopsida > Cupressales > Taxaceae > Torreya > Torreya grandis. Next base: position 1,717,267 of record JARHVA010000800.1, read on the forward strand.
TAAAATCAACATAAAGTGTTTGATTTTAAGTGTCTACATTTTCCCCTATTTGAGAAGTTATTTCAAGACACAACTAAAGTAATGAATTTTCAAAGAATGAAAAAATGGTTAAAATATTAAGTGAATAAATAATTAGTGACCCATGATTCCACCTCGATAAGGCATGTAGGACATGAATGGGCTCTCAAGAAAGAGGGGAATAATATTTGTGAACTTAACTCATGGATAAGCTTAATCCAAATGATCTAATACTTGCACACTTTGATCATAATGGCTAAGAATAGTAGAGTAAATTTTTCCCCAAGTTGGAGAGAAGTGGAAAGGATGCATCCCAAAATAAGTGACACACTTTAACTAGCCCCAAACATGGCAAAACATTGTGGACTTGGAATTAAAAGAATTTGCCTCAGTAGAAATAAATAATGGTACAAGGTCCTAAAGATGATGGTATAGATATGGAAAGAGATGTCCCTAGTAGAGCGGATGTTAAATTTGATAGGTACAAATGCTTTGCCCCATTAGGGTGAATTTCATTGTTAAATGATGTAAATGGTTAACTGATTGATTGGAAATCATAACTCAAAGATTTAACTTATCACATAGATTAAAAATGAGAGGAGTCATGCAAATGGAGGTACAATGGTATAATTTTTCAAAAATGAAGAAGTCACAAAAAAAATATGCACCTATGAATGGTCAAAGTAATAAGATAAATGATAATCAAAATAAAAAGATAATTATTGAAGAATGATGTGATTAGATTAGAATAATTTTAATAAAATGATCATGACTATTTGTATATGCTTAGATGTATCATTAGTAACACATAATTTATCCACACAATTACGGGATTGTGGTGCAGGTAGTAGACAAGGATATATTTTATTGTGAAATTATTGATGAGAATTCCAACACTTGATTTTTTATATAATACCTAATAGTATGCACCGTGATATAAAACACCATGATGACATAGATGTAATGTGAATAAGGACTAACCCCTAATTTTATAGATAATTAATAATAACACACCAATGATTAAAAAAAAACATGATGATAATGCTAACAAATGCCAATGGATTGACTCAAATACAACTGCATGATAAGAAGCACCATAATGATGACCCTAATAGCATAATTGACTAAGTCAAGGCAAAAATAGAAAAAGGTAATAAACAAGCAAACACACACACACACACACACACACAAACTTGAAAATAAAAGCAAAAAAAAACATCTTGTTGTTTAACCAATTCCAAATCCACATGGGAAGGATCAATGATAATGATAAATGGATGGTACCCCCAAATAATGATACATGCAAGGGAAAGAGACATCCACAAAATGGTTTAGGACTTAAAAGGAGTGGATTAAGGATTTTGACTGGATTAAGGACAAAACAAATAATTTTGGATTTTGCGGCTTTATATGTCATTTTGAGATTGTAATCTATTTTCAAATTTTTAGGTTTTTGTGGCTTTATATCTCATTTTGAGATTGTAATCCATTTTCAATTTTTAGTTATTTTCACTATTTTGAATGTTTTTATAATTTTTGGGGTGTCTTAACTCATTAGAAATTGACAAGATACTACTCACAAAATGCTGAGAGCATTGGTTTAGGTTGCTCATAAAACAAAGAGAGCATGGTAAAGGGGTGACTAAGATGACCTCAACATGAATTGAGCACTTCTTAAATAGTCCAAATAGACCTCAAGTCACTGTAGTTCCACCCATATGGTCTGAACTATGAATCAATAGCTTAAAATAACTTGTCGAAGTGTAAGAGCCTAGGATAAGGGGTGATTGAGTTGACGTCATAAATTGAGTGTTACCTACATAGTCTAAATAGACCTCAAATCAATGTGTTTAAACCCATAGGGTTTAAACTACAAATGAATAGACTAAAATAACTTGAAAAAGTGTAAGAGCCTAGGATAAGGGGTGGTTGAGCTAACATAAAAATTTGAGCATTGCCTACATAGTCTAAATGGTCCTCAGGGCAATGTAGTTCCACCCATAGGGTTTGAACTATGAATCAATATATTAAAATAGTTTGCTAAAAGGCAAGATCCTAGAAAAAAATAATCTCACAAAATGGTGAGAGCATAGGAAAGGGGTGACCGAGCTGACCTCAGAAATTGAATGCTACCTACATAGTCCAAATAGACATTAGGTCAATGTAATTCTATTGATAAGGTTTAAAATACATATCAATAGATTAAAATAGCTTACAAAAGGGAAAGATCCTGGGATAAGGGGTGACTAAGCTAACCTCAAAAATTGAACACTGCCTACATAGTCCAAATGGACCTCAAGTCAATTAATAGTAGGGTGGAAAATAAGAATGACACATGATAACATAAATGACATATGATTCGGTAAGGGTTGAATAATAATGGATAACAATGAGGGAAAAGACTACAAGTATCCAAAGACCATGTCATGTGATAATAAAATGTGTGTATTCATCAAAGTATCACATAGATACTAGTCCAAAAATATTTCTCAAATATGTCTTAATATACCTTCTACTTCTGTAATAAGGTCAAGACAAGAAGACTAATGGTCACAAAATGATGGGTTGGGTTGAATAGGATTAAATGGCTAAAGTGGATATAAATGGTTTATAATGTAAATAGGTCTACCCCGAAGTGTCAAGGTACTTATAGACAACAATTATTTACATATGATTCCAAAAAATTAGTTTTCATCATGATACTTGTCCAAGGCACCATAGGCATGGTTTTCATTGTTGACAAATTATTTCTCTTTCTCTTTTGATTTATTGATTTTTTTTTAGCATCTACTCTCAATGGAGGATTAAAAGATTCATAATGTGGACCATTTGATATGTAACCAATACCTTCTCAAAATATATGCTCTATCTAAATCTTGTTGGTGTTGTGAATTGCATTGTTGTTGTTGTGATCTTCATTAATTATTGATTCTGCTTCTTTCAAACCTCTAAACAAGATGTTTTCATAGCCTCTTTGAAAAATAGTGTTGCTGGGAAGGGTAAATAAGGGTAAGCATGTGATGAATGGTCTAATGGGTCAATGGAAAATAGGACTTGAATAAATAATAGGATCATAATGAAATACATAATGGATAGAGGATATATAAATATTAGGGATTTTAGTCACACATAATGTTATTGATTTTGGATTTGAATTATCTTTGGTTGTGGTGGGGATAATGTTAACTTTAATAATGTCTTCATCATGTAATGAATAATTTATTTACTCATTTAGTGGTACCTTGAAGAGGTTTTCACAAACAAATTCTTCTTGATTTTTTTGATCTGAATTATCCAATAGCACCTTGAGTAAGGTTTTGCTAAGGGATGTTGATAAATAATTATGATTATCCCTTAGAATCTTAAGCAAAGTTTCACTAAAGGATTCTAATTTTTTATTTTACTTATCATCTAGTGCCTCAAACAAGGTTTCACAAGAAGATGTTGAGTTTAAACATTGATTATCCCCTAACGCCTTACACAAGGTTTTACTAGGAGATTATTCTTTTGCTTTGATATTGTCTTACTTCCCCATAAATTATACCATTGAAATGTCTCCATGGATGTAATTCAATGTGATTATCTTCATCCCAATCAATGTCTATAGGAGGTGGAATGTTAATATAATGGCTAGGTTGATTAGTGGTAAAGGCATGTGTAATGGAAATGGAAGGGGAAAAGGTAGCACAATTATCATAGATGTTCTTAGGAGAACTTGCATTGATATTGAAGGAAATATCCTTGAAAATCATGGAATAATCACAAATGATTTAAATTGGATATGTTGGAAATTTGGAGCTAATGTCATAACATGCATCAATATTTTCTGATTCTAAAGATAATTTTGACTCAAGGGGATCTGACCCTGATGTTGAGATTAATGTTGAGTCCTATATTGATGCTAAATATGATATTGGTTTGTTTACTTTCTGACCTTGGGGTTAAAATTGGTCAATAAATTACTAATTCATGGGGGTAACATACTTGCAATGCTTACTAGACTAGTAGCTATGTCCTTACATTGGGAAATGGAATCACTTACACTCAACCTTAGGACTTATAAAACCTTGACTAAAATAAGACAACTTATTTTACCTCCAAACACACATAAAATAAAAATAACACACAAAGAAAACAAACAAGAGACACACATGTGATACTAAACACTTAAGGATAATAAGACACAACATAAGCAACTAGTATGCACAATTGACCTAAAAATAACTTATTCCTCCTGGATCAAAGGGGAATCTTGTGATATCTTTTTCTCTATGAGGTGAATAATATCATGAGGCAAGCTACCTCTTGGACCTTATTCTTGTTGAATTCACCTTCCTCTTAAAATTCCAATCCTCTTGGCATGCTCTCAAGTGAAGTAATAACATAAAACTAGTCAACTATGAAGATGAACTCATCATGTGACTCAATATCCTTCTCATATTCCTTGTCAGCTACAAACTTGTCCAATGATACTCCATCTAGACATTGTCCTTAGATATTCATGACATCATGTTGCTTATCAACTATTACAAGTTCATTAAGCTCCTTAAGAAGATTTGCATACTCAATCTAAGTTGCATCATGGTCTTCAACGGATGTATCTTAACTAAACTCCTCATAAACATGATTAATAGGAAATGTATCCTTGAAAGGCCTTTAATACATTGAAGAGATTCAATTTATTATTGGAAATCACCTTTTAGCTCCTTACTTTGGTCATTTTGAATGAGACCAACTTGAATAGCATCTTCATCTTTCTCCTTAAGATCTATAGGGTTTTCAAAAATATCAAACCTCTCTATGCAGACATGATATGCTTGGGAGTCAACTTCTTCAAATTTAACTTCTTGTTCATTAATAACCATTTCAACTTCTTTCACAACTTCAACTTGTTGGCTTAGATAACCTTCAACATCAAGACCAACTATAACCTCAACAATATTATATGCAAATATTTCTCCTTCTTGAATCATACTATCAAGATTATCTTCTAGAACTTCATCTTTAAAAACTAAATTTCCTCTTTCTTCCCTAGGAGGAGTACCAATAAATATTTCTTCCTTATACACACTTGAATCATCTTCATCATTTTTAACCATAACTTGATCTTATTCATTTGCATCCTATAGGATAGGCTCTTATTGAATAAGGGATATGGTGGGACGGTGAGGAACATGTTCATGAGTTTGAGATGGAATATGAGTTAGGGTAGGTTTCTCATGAGTAGGCTTGGGGATAAATGGAGAATTATTATAATTTGAGATGTTGGGGATGGTAGATTATTGAAAGAATTCTTGAAGATATAGTAGATATAATTATTCTATGAGTGTCTCATTATTCTCTATAATCACCTCATCCTTCTCATAGCCTTCTTGAGGTTCCTCAATAGCTACAACTTTATCTTCAGCCTTCTCAACTAGGACCTCCCTCTTGTCTTGAATGCCTTCTTAGATAGACATCCAAGATGGAAAAGATTTAGGTTCTTTAGGAAGGTAAAATGAGGCTTGAATAGGCACAAGGTATTTTTATTTGACTTTAATTTCCTTATCTAGGCACTCTTCCTCTTGTTTCTCCTAAGAGTTAACTACTTGGTTCCAAGTTTGGAATTTGAAACTAGTAGGTTATCTTGGAGATTGAATTATATCTATTATAGGTTCTATTTGAGGATGGTCAATGACTTCATGAGTGTATGGATCATGAGAAGGTTGATATGGAAATAAAGATGACTCTTGAAACACCTAATCAAACTCACTTTATTGTCTTTTTTAAATATCCATCCTCTCTAATAACAATGTACACAAATCACTTCTCACTAATAGATCATTATATGTAGCTTGAAATAACTAAATCACTTATTCATATTATGAATTTGAAAAAACCCTTATCGCACATTCTAGTATCGTGCTTTCCATCTAATCCATTTCATCTTTAAAACAAGGTTTTTCATATGCATTATCATAGCCACATGGAGGAGGTGTAAGTTGATTATAGGATTGATATAACTCACAAGGAGATAAAGAGTGATGATCTTGGTAGTAAGGAGGTTAACAATATTGATAAGGCTACTGATTTATATAGTTGGGATCACATGAAGGGAAATTAGGATAGTCATATGAATGATATGAATCAGTATACTATCAGTATGGTTCATGACAAGGCTGATAAGGATAATGACAAGGATAATGTGTCTCATTATAGGATTCATAAGGATCATGGTGAGGCTGATAGGTAATATCATAGGCTTGAGATGCCTCATTAACTTTCATGAAATTAAAATTCACTCCAAACTCTGCCATAACACTTCATCAAGATAGTAAAATGAAAACATAACTTACTTTGAACAAGTGACTAGGCTGTTAGAACTAGTTGATTGAGCATGAAGTCTCCAGTTATGTCTTTAATGCCCCCAAATCTTGATATGTAGATGAAAAATAGCAATAATACTTACACTAATTTGGACCTTAGTCCCATCAAGCATGCCAAAACTATTATAGCCCAAATTTGTACCCTTAAAAGGTAGTTCAAGCCTTCAAAATTTGAGATAACATGGAGACAATCTTAGGTTGTGGGTGGCCTAATGTTAGATTAAATATCTAGATTAAAGGGATAAATCCCCTTGATGTATCACTTAGGATCATCTAATAATATACCAACTTGTTTGGAAAAGAGAGAGAAACCTACTCTAATGGAGGTGATGCACCAAAATAGTTTGACCACTACCAACTAGTTGTATATGGACTTCAACCATGAGACTAAACTAAATGAAAAACTACTCTTAATTTTCCTCTCTACATCAACATTTCATATGAAGGATGTGAAATATGCTTTGGTTAAGAGGACTAGTAAATATGTTTCCACTACTTTGGACCTTAGTCCCATTAGGCATGCCAAAATTATTATAACCCAAAACCCTTGAAAGGTAGTTCAAGCCTTCCAAATTTGGGATAACATGGAGACAATCCTAGGCTTTGGGTGGCTTAATGTTGGATTAAATCTCTAGGTTAAAGGTATAACTCCCCTTGATGTATCACTTATGATCATCTAATAATATACCAACTTATTTGGAAAAGATAGAGAAAACTACTCTAATGGAGGTGATGCACCAAAATAGTTTGACCACTACCAATCGGTTGTATATGGACTTCAACCATGAGACTAAACTAAAAGAAACACTACTCTTAATCTACATCTCTAGATCAACATTTCATGTGAAGGTTGTGAAAGATGTTTGGGTTAGGAGGACTAGTCAAGATGACATAAAATGGCACTAGTGAATAAACAACTCACTAAACCTTCATATATCACTTATACACTTCACATAACCTATAAAGAAGCTTTGAAACTGAATATGAATGCTAGAAAAGGATAACATGATAAGGAAGCTAAACTAATCACTTGACAAGATCAATTGGTCATGTACACACATTAAAACTCGTTAAAGGAGGATGTAAAGTAATAATTTCTCATTGATCAAAGGTTTTCAAATGGGTAGGGATTCACCATACCCAAGTGGAGGATATATACAAAACACCAAAAATACTTCCACTAATTTGAACCTTAGTCTTATCAGTCACGACAAAACTATTATATCCAAAATTTACACACTTGGAAGGTAGTTCAAGCCTTCCAAATTTGGGATAACATGGAGACAATCCTAGGTTATGGGTGGCCTAATGTTGGATTGAATCTCTAGGTTAAATGGTTAACTCTCCTTGATGTATCACTTAAGATCATATAATAATATACCTATTTATTTGGAAAAGAGAGATAAACCTACTCTAATGGAGGTGATGCACCAAAATAGTTTGACCACTACCAACCAGCTATATATGGACTTCAACCATGAGACTAAACTAAAAGAAACACTACTCTTAATATGCCTCTCTACATCAATGTTTCATATGAAGGCCATGAAAGATGCTTGGGTTAGGAGGACTATTCAAGATGTCATTAAATGACACTAGTGAATATACAAATCACTAAACCTTCACATATCACTTAGACACTTCACATAACTTTCAAAGAAGTTTTGAAACTAAATATGAATGCTTGAAAAGGATAACATGTTGAGGAAGCTAAACTAATCACTTGACAAGATCAACTGGTCATGCACACACATTGAAACCAGTTAAAGGAGGAGGTAAAATAATATTTTCTCATTTATCAAAGGATTTAAAATGGGTAGGGATTATCTATACCCAGGAGGAGGATACATACATAGCTTATCAAGAATGAATTTATAGAAAAGTGAGAGAGAAGAAGAGAAAATGGCATAAGAGAGAGACGTGACATGTGTCAAGTAGGAGTTATAATAAATAAAATAGTTTGAAATAGATACATCAGGTATTAAAGGATAAGTTTTGATCTCTTTAATATTATTTCCTCTTCCAAGTGGCATAGGAATTTCAAACCTTGTTTGACACCTTGTCTTCTTCTCCAAAACTGCCCCTTCTCTTGGCTTGTGAGATGACAAATGGATTCATTTATGGTTAAGTCATGTTGAATTTATATATTTATTTTTTATTGACACCTTTATTCTTCTTAGGATCTCTTCAAACTTACATCTTTGTGGTAATCATCAAGCAACTATTTAGGTGTCTTGAAACCCCTTAGCTCTACCATGCATCACCTTGCTTGTAAGTGTCAAATATTAAATTCATCTTTACCAAGGAAATATTTATCCATTATAGGCATGTTAATAGCTTATCAAACCTAAACAAACTCATTTACAAACATCTATCCACTCACCAAGATCTTATTTTGCACCAAAAGCTCTTACTATCACCCAATTCCTTGTAACCCTAAAAATATGAAAGCCTCTTTGTGTAGAAGAATATATAGATGGTATTTTAAAATATAGATATTTTTATCACCTAGTATCACCTTTCATATCCATGCCAAATTTAAAGACCCAACTCTGAGTGTAAGTACACTTATTAGCCCATTTTCTTTCTCCAATTAGGCCTCCATGCCTAGAAACTAAGTTTTGACTATAGAGACTTCCCACAAATGTGAAACCACCAAAAAGTGTGTGATTGAATTTACCTAGACTATAACCATCCTTCATGCCAATTTTAATGTTTCTAGACCTTGTATGGATGGGTAAACTATGAAATGGTCAAAACCCTAGTCTAGGTGCTCGAACAAGCTTCAAAGGTAGTTGGATTTATTTTCCAAGAAATTTTTAGGTTATAATGCTTGTAAGAGGCCTTTTTAAGTATAAAAAATCCTAGAAAAACTCATTATTCTATAAAATATCTCTCCTCTTATACTCCATAGGCTTGAGATAGGCTTCTTGACTAGAAAACTAGTGTATTCTCACCTTGTGACCTCACTTGATGACTTGTAGAACTTGTATACACATAATATTTTCAAACTTTTGTCACTTAATGATGCTCTATATCTTGTAAGAACTCATTAATTCTAAATATCTCTAAGTTCATGCCTTAATAGGTTCACCAGGAAAGGGGTGGGAAGACCATTGGTGCTTCATAGGATTGTTGTCTCTTTTGCCACTTATTATCTACACACTTGTCTTCTGAAAAACTTATCCCTAAGATTATTATTCTATATTGTACCCTCCTATAGTAATTTTCCACTTTCATTATCCTTTCCATAAATTAACTCCCCTTTTGATAGTTTACATAACTATGTGAGCTGTGTCAACCTTGTATTATTTTTGATAATCAACCTACATTACCGACTTAGTTCATTTTCAGCATGGTTCATTGTCAAAAATAGTACTAGGTTGACCCTATCTACCAAATTTTTTAGAAGGGATTAGGGTTAAATATACCTATATATACAAGTTAATTTTTCCATTATTTGGATAAGAGAAGAATAAGTAAGAGATATTACACATTTGCTTATCCACCATTCTACTTATGGAGTAAGCTTAAGATTTCATAATTTCTTTGGAGACACGGATCTTGTCTTGTGGAGAAATATTTTGGATGCGTTGATAGGTTGGGTATCCTAGAGATAATTTGTCTTTGTCATACTTACATACCATAAAACCTCTTGTGAATCACCTTGGCCATGGGAGAGTTTGAGAAGCAGTGGGTTCACCTTCAAAGGCAAGTATTCCTAACTTTGTTCCTCCTTTGTAAGAGTAGATAGATATGCATTTATAGTTATATTTCATGCATTAGGATTTTATATATATTGATGTGAGTATATGTCTCTTATGCATGTTTAATTTAATTATTTCTAACACCCACTTTATGCCACAATCTTTGGTGAGCACTAGATTAGAATTTCCTTTACTTATTATTAGTTTAGTGAGATATAAAACATAGGGCTTAGTTAGGGTTATTACATGATAGTGATTGATTAGAGGCTTTGTAACCCTCTCTAGAATCATGTATTATGATAAGATATCCCTTAATTGGGTATAGTGGATCCCCATATTGGTCATGTTCTTGATTATCTAATATATCCCCAATCAAAAGTGTAAGTATGATCTATCTTCTTTGAGTTAGGACTGATTTATAGACATGATGAATTTCTAATTACATACATTCTAGTGAACCCAATGTGAATCTAACCTTTTCAGGTTTTATTTCACATTTTTTAAAGTATATCATTTTATTTATTATTTTTTGATATTTTCAATACTAGATTAACTATGCCAGTATAGTTTTAACTTCTATGTGTAGGTTTAACACACAGTCACATTAGTATGACTCTATTTTTTTTGTTTAGGTCTTCATTAGATACAAGTTACTAGATCGAATAGGTCAACATAGTTTTCTGTTTTAGCTTTTAGATAACAAACTAGGTCGACCCAGTTTTTAAAATAGCTTCCAAAAAACAAACTAGGTTAAACCTGTCAACTTAGTTATTTTTATAGGCTTCATCAATAGGTTTTTATAAAATTAGTTCGACCTTATTAAATTAGTTGGTATAAATTTCAAGCAGCTTTAACAAAAAATTTGCAAATTCTAAGCATCTTCCAACCCACCAAGGTTCCTTTCTTTCCTTCTCTTTAATTTTTGTTATTCATTATAGTTCTATTTTTCATAATTTGTAGTCTTAAAACTACCTCTATATAGTAAACTAGGTCCACTATATCAACCTAGTTATGTATTTTATCTTCTATCTAGAAGACTAGGTCGAGACTATCACCATAGTTTTTTTATCAAATCCTTGCTTCAACAGTATAATAACAATAATGTCGACTCTGTTCTATAATATTTGCCTACACTATCATTTGAAATGACACCATATTGTGTTTCAAAGCTAGAATTAACACTTATATGCTAGTAATTAGCTCACACTTTCACTTTTAGTTACTTGCATGCTTAGAATAGATCACATAGTTTAACTAGGTGGTTTTTCAATATATCATTTAGTTTCACTAATTTTTATTTTCTTACACACACTACAAAATCACATAATCTTAAAATGCATTTAAACAATTATCTGCCCAAGGCCTACCTAATTGGATTTCATCACCAATGGTGAATCTGACTCAATTTTTTGTCCAAGTATAAACACATGGTTAATGGTATATTTGTCAAAGCACTTGACACCCTTATCATTATGGTTTATGAAGTGAGGGGGTAGGCCCCAATACCAAGCCACTACCATTGCTTATACAAATCCCTTTTAGCCTAAATGCCTTGAAACCATCCATAGATTGATTTTTAATTCCTTGATTATATCCAACTTCCTATCACACTTAAAATCATCCTCTAATAATCTAACAACAATCAGGATGACCACTTATTTAGCATTTAATTTCCAAGTTGATTACTTGATCTTTAATTAATTATATATTGTATTATAAAAACTTGCATTGGCCAACATTGGCGTAAGACTTTTTGGTATGTGCTTCAATTAGATCATCTTTATTGACCCAATTGATTGTGTTTTTACTTCCATTTCTTTTTTTTTAAGTACATTGCAAAATTTTATCTATTTTTAGAACATTGTCATCTCTATCAATACAGTACTTTATAGACTAATTTCCATATTTCCAAAGCATACTAAGTCAACTATGTCAACTTAGTATCATTCAAAACTATGTCCTTATCATATTAAGTTGATTGTGTTGACTTAGTATCATTCAAAACTATCTCCCTAACATACTAGGTCGACTGTGTCGACATATTATCATTCAACACTATCCCTCTTTTTGGCCAAATTTGTCCCTATTTTTTCTCCTAGATTTATTATATCCACTCTTTCTTGGCATCATGAATCCTCTTATCAAATTCTTTCTTGATAGTCTCAACCCATTCTGAAATGTACATGGGTTGTTCTCTCCTACCCTGCCTATCCACCATAGAAGATAACTCTTTATGGTGAAACTCTTCACCACATGGTTTTACATCTTCTTAATCTCAATCTAACCCATAAAGTATAGTATATCCATATAATACTGTTATACAAATCCCAAACCATGACAATCATATACCTTAGACCAATTTTACACCTTTTAAACCTAGAATTTGTAAACTCATCAACCCATATACATCAAATGTTAGAACCTCACAATATGTTCCACCTCTTACAACCAATGTTCACAATATTCTTGTTACACCCATAAAAAGATCACCAAGATTCATTGTTTCCCAAAGTAACATGGTTGAAACCACTCAAATTGATAATCTAGATGATTCCCAATTATTTAAAAACCTTGATGATAATATTATTTACACTCCTAGCAAGAATGGTGGCTGTACCAATCTTCCTTCTTCTACCAAACTTAAGTTAACTAACACTAATGTTGGGAATATTCCACCTATAAATAATCCTCCTCCCACCAACACTACCAATCCTCCTCCTAAAAACACTAATACCCCACCTTCAAATACTAATGCACAAATTGACACAACTCAAATTTTTACACAAATAGTTTAATAAATGACCATCATAGAAACAACTAGTCATTCCCAAATGATGAAAATGCAACAACATTTATTACATATGACTAGTCAACCACCTCAAGTCATCATGTCTCATCCAAATAAAAATTTTGTCCCTCCTCCTCTTAGAGATGCCAATGGGAATATCGTCCCTCAAACTCCAATGAATAAAAAAATACTTCAACATCTTCAAAATAAACCTTTAGCCCCATTCATTGCATCCATAGATATTGGAAACATTTCTCCAACTATCACATATAAAGGAAATAAGGACCCTACTATCTTTCTTAATTCTTTTAGTAATCTCTATAAGGAATGGGTCCAAAATAACACCTTTGCTACCACCAAGCTCTTAGCCAAACAATTTGTTGGTGATGCACTTGAATGGTACAACCAACTCTTTAGACATCCCATCTCACAACTAGAAGATTTATTCAATGCTCTAGTGAAGGAATTCTAACATAATGACCTTCTTGAAAATTACCTTAACCATTTCATCAATGCTAAATAACTTCCTAATGAATCTACTCATATTTTCATCAAATGATAGAAGTCTATCTCTCATAAAGTGGACCATAACTTGAATGATGATACTCTTTTAAAACTATTTATTATTGCTCTTAAATCTCCCCTTTAATACAAATTTTGAATCTTTTCACCTAAAACTTTAGAAGAACCCTTAGACCAAGCAAAATGGCAAGGATTTCTTATGACTCAATTTGAAACACCTCAAATAACTATTAAAGAACCTTTTCAATCATTTTATCATAATATTGATCCATGCAAACCTCCCCAACCACAAAATGGATCATCTAATTTAACTAATGTTAACCTAACCCACCCTCCCCTGAGTCTAGAACAACTTAAGAAAAAAATTCCACCCTTTAAACCCATGAGCTTTGATCCTTCAAAACCTTCTCTAAAATGGTACAATCCTGATAAATTTTGTTGGTGGCATGCTACTATTGGTCATTCTCATGAGTCTTTTTGTGATCTTCACCAATTTCTTCTTTCTTCCTTGATTGGTCTACATTTCAATATTGATACTCTCACAAAACAATGTTATCAATACTATATTCAAGCTTCTCAAATTCAATCTCAAGAACCATAATCACATCAACATCAACTTCCTAATGAAAAATAACCATTACCCCATACCTACACCTCATCCAATAATTTTGTTCAAACCATAGTTGATCTTTCTTTCTACATAAATAAGGAAATAATAGTTAACATGAAAAACTTTAAACATATTGTTTCATCCATTGAACCTCAACCTCGTAGGTCACATGAACTAAAGGAGTACCTAGTTCAAATGCATACTCTAAAGTATATCATACATGGTCCTCCTTTACCTCCTTTACCTCCTTTACCTCCTCATACCTATCCTACACATCTTATGTCACATTCAACATCCCTAAAATCTAAAAAACCAACACATTTACCTATCTCCAAATACACCTACCAACACAATGCAAATCATTTTAATGGTTCAATGTTACCTTACTCCAATTCACATGTTGGGGCATTTATAAATGCCCATTCCTACATCCAATTACCCATTGGGTAATATTATAATGTCCACTCTTATTCTACAATGCATAATAACAAATAAATTCAACTTCAAGAAACCTTTCGAGACATATAGACTTGTATTTCACCTGCTCATCTTTGATATAGATGTTATCATAGATTTTGCTTCTCATGTTTCTTTATTTTTGTGTATTTTACTTATTTTAGTCACACTTTACTAAGCATCATTTTCTCCTTTGGGTTCTTTAGCATTCTTACACATTACATTTGGAATTTATTTTCATTTTTGTCCTTATATATCTCTTTTATTTTTGTATTTTTATGTCATTGTTTGCTTCAGTAGCTTTACAATTATTTTTCACCTTATTTACCATTCACCTCATCGGTGTTCACCTTTTGAGTTACAATGTAAGAACATGGATAGGACCTAAATTTTCTCACAAATTACCACATTAAAACATATTTAAACCTCTTTTTGGGATGACTACTACATTCATGCATGCTTGTGTTAGATCTATTGTAGATTAGTATGGCTTCTATAGTGACATGACTATCATAGCATAGTTCCATACCTATTATAAAACTATTTTACATCCTTATGATCAAATACAAGCATATTCATCATTTTATCACTTGTTACATAGTTGAATCTATTATTATCCCCATATTTCCCTTATTTCCTTTCATTTCAGGCTCACATCGATCAATTTTGAGATTTCACACTTACATGTGGGCAAGTCTAGGAGTCTTTAGACACCTTGGTCTTTAGGTCCTTTTATCTAGTGACCAAGTGTAAGATCTCTTGTCTTTCTCACCTATTTCACTCATGTTTGGTTATTTGAATACATATGGAGGAAGAGGAATAGAAAAATCCAAAAGAAATTAAAATCCCAATCATAAAATACAAATAAAAGGTAATGAGTCAAAGGAAGAAACAATATTAAAAGTTAAATCACACTAAAATATGTGACTTCAAGCATATCTAATTCTTGTAGTCAAATCTCAAACTCCAAAATTAGCCTCACGATAGAGCCAAAGTCTATTGGGGTGCAGTAGGCCAGTAGATTAGAAAAGGAGAATAAAAAAATATTTTAGAGCTACCTAATTTCTCACGTAAGTACCCAATATTCATAGTAGATCGATGACTCTATAAGGGTTCCTAAGGAATGGGGAACACGTTGTGGGAAGGTAGGTCCATTTTAATTTTCATGCATATAGCCTTCATGATTTGATCTATGCACTTCACTTGTTAGCCCAAGATTTGTGTTCATTAGTCAAAATGTCCTAAGTCATTGTTATTGATAGTTATTAGTCTTTATCACTTTATTAGCATGTCTCATTCTTGCTAAGGATGTTCACATCACCCATGTGGTGCCTCACATTGCTTATTTACATCATATTTTCCTTACATGCCCCTTGTTGGATATTATTTTTAACTGATCACATCTACCTTATTACACCTCTTGGTTTATAGTTTGTGAGTTGCATTGTAAGACCTTGGATAGGACTAGGCCTTCTTCACAAACACCCTTACACCATTTTCTAACCACACCATCTTATTGTCATACTATTCATGTCATTAGGTGGTTGTGTTTTCTTACATTGTATCTCAGTAGAAGAACTAAGTTTGAGTTTTCATCCTTTAGAGATTTTGATTTCCATTTCTCCATCATGTTCTTGTTTGATTTTTGCAAACTTCACCTATCTTACATATCACATTTGACATTTTATTACATATTTATATTTATGTATGACTTCTTCATGTTTTTCTTACATCTTGACTGACATTTCATTTTCAATCATCCATGTTTTTCTTTATCTTTGATTTGACATGCTTATCTTACATAGGGTTACTTTTCACTTGCTTACATATCTTTGTTAGAGTTTTCTTTCATTAACATTCCTTTTTACCATTTATGTTTTACATGCTTCCCAACATGATTTAGTATTTTGTACATTCTTTTTTACCATTTATGTGTTCCATACTTCCCAACGTGATTTAGTATGTTCTACATTATTTTTTTCCATTTATGTGTTCCATGCTTTCCAATGTGATTTAGTATGTTCTACATTATTATTTTTCATTTATGTTTTCCATGCTTTCCAATGTGATTTACTGTGTTCTACAATCATTTTTAATCATTTTTCATGCATTTGCTATCATTTTTTCATTTATTTGCCCTCAATATTTTTTTCTAACCTTGCCTTAACAATCCTAATTTGTAAATTATCCTAAGACCCTCATATCTTTATCTCTACTAACTCATTTTTCACTACTATATGCCTATATTCTAACCATTTTAATTTTTCACTCTTTTTGCACTAATCTCTACAGGTTCACCTAATGTTCTTCACATTTGGATGCCTTCACTTATTTCACAGTCTCTTTATTTATCTACAATACTAAGGTAAGTAAAGGTATGTATTTTTAAATTATATCCTTTCATTTATCTTATTTTCTCCTTACTGCATTTTACTTAGCATCAACATTATGTGTTATCATGTTCTATTCCTGAAGCACCATCCCATGTTGTACTCACATGACACCTGATGAGCTTCAAGTGTGGTATATGTATACATATAATATTTTCAAACTTTTATCACTTAATGATGCTCTCTATCTTTTAAGAACTCATTGAGTCTCAATCTCTCTGAGTGCATGCCTTAATAGGTGCACTGAGAAAGGGGTGGGTAGACCATTGATGATTTACAAGATTGTTATCCCTTTTTCCACTTGTTATCTACACACTTGTCTCCTAAAAACTTCTTAATTATTATATGTTTTACCCTCATTAAATCATTTTCCACCTTAATTATCCTTTCCATAACTTGAATCCCCTTTTTATAGTTTACATAACTATGTCGACTGTGTTGACCCTGTATTATTTTTGACAATCAACAAACATTGTCAACTTAGTTCATTTTCAGTATGGTTTATTGTAAAAAATAGTACTAGGTTGACTAGGTTGACCCTATCAGTCAAAAATTTTGGAAGGTCTTAATTTTAAATCTACCTATATATACAAGTTCACTTTTCCATTATTTATATAAGAGAATAAGAATTAAGCATTATTATGCATATACTTATCTACCTTTCTGTTAGGTTGTGGAGCTAAAAGCTTCACTGATGTAAACAGGGAAGGAGGTTGCTGCGAGGTTGCTGAGTTGCAAAACAAGTTGCAAGGCAACTGACATCGGTCTGATCAACCGACGTCAGTCATATTACATTGCAGAAGCAACCAACATCAGTTATGAGTCGGCTGACATTGGTTAGGAAAGAGCCGACATCGGCAACCTGTGTGTGCATGCAGTTGGCATGTGAGTTCCAGACTGGTCTATTTTTGGATAGGCAGTTTGCATGTAAAAACTATTTTTGGTCTTGAGTTGCGAGTCTAATTATTGTAATTAAGAAAGTCTAATTATTGTATGCATGAGATCTATATAATAGACTCATGGGCTGTATTGTAAAAGTGTGCTAGAAAGCCATTGTGCTTGAAGAGAGAGCAAGAGTAGCTCCTCCTAGTTCCAAAGGGGTGCTGAGTGTGTATGATCAGGGAGAGTTGCAGGTTGTGCAAGTTCTACTAGGAGATCCACCAGGGTGCTGGTTGAAGAATCATGAGGACTTGGTGAGGTAAGGATAAGGGTTCTTCAGGGTGTAGATATATCTACATGGTAAGTAAGGTCTATTGATTTGCAGGTGGTAGCAAGAGAAGGGAAGATCTACTTGGAGTACGGTTGTGTACTTGGTGTACTGGCAGCATTGTTACTGACTGGTGGAGGTGAACAACAACTCTGTATTGGAGTTGATTGTTGTGACCATGATTGAGAGAGTGAACAATAGAAGGAGAATTACAGGTGAACCCTAGAAGTGTGGGAGCTCTAGAGGTGTGGGAAGAAGAAGTGTGGCATCTTCTTTATTGTATTTTTTTTGAGTGATTATTAATACAAGATTGTGTATTATCTCTCATATCTTGTGTTGTTTCATATTTCTAGTTACTTATTCATTCTGATTAAATTCTGTGTTTAGTTACGAATACAAAGGTAAACAAGTGTGTCCTTAGTGGGTAGTAGAGGATCCTGATAGTTGGTATCAGAGCATGTTTGTTGTTCTAGATCCCTGACAAGTGGTATCAGAGCTTTTGGTTGGGTTGACTAATAGGTGGTTCAGATCTGGTTAGTGTTTGTTGATTACAGGTTACTCACAAGGGTTTTTGATTGAGTGGGAGTATAGCAATGGCAGAAGAAAGTAAGCTACGAATGGAGAAACTGAATATCACGAATGGTCAGATTGATGGAAAGAAAGAGCAGGTAAAGGAAGATTGTTGGTTGATAGAAGATCAACGTGTAAAAGTAGATGTTGCAGGTGTTGTTGCACAAGTTGCTCTGGATAAAGTAGAATCTTGGTTTACAGATTCTTTTGCCTCTTTCCATGCAATCCGAAATAGAGCATATTTTCAAGAGTATGTCTATGGAGACTTTGGAGAGATTTATTTAGGGGTTGGTGAGCCTTGTTAGATTGTTGGCAAAGGGGAAGTGAAGCTAAAATTGTAGACAGGTAACACACAGGTGTTGAAGAAGGTCATGCAGGTCCTAGTCTTGGAGATGAGTCTAATTTCTTTAAGAAAGTTGGGTGATGAGAGATGCACAGTAACTCTCATAGTGGATGCACTTGAATTAGACGGTGGTAAGAAAGTAGGTATCCTTTATCTATCTACTTATATTACTGATTCACCTTCTGTTGTAGAGATGTGGCTTTATAGGCTTGGTCACATGTGTAAGAAGGGGATGTATGTTCTTAAGTGGAAGACAGATATCTTTGACAAACTTAAGAATTGGAAAGCCTTGGTGTTCATGGAGGAGATGACGAACATAGATCAGCTGAGGGGACTAAATTATTTTGAGCAAGGCTGTGTTAATATGGACAAGGGTTTGATCCAAAAGGAGCTCATGGGTAAAAAGTCATCAATCACAGGAAAACACAGTTACTGGCATCGATCGGGAGGAACCGATGTCGAACAGACAAGCACTAACGTTGGTCATGTGCAAATTAGTAGAGTCGGTGGTATCGGGCAGTAGGAACTGATGTTGGTCAGACAAGAACTGACATCGGTAGAAGGGACACTGGTGTCGGTCAGGGAACCGACGTCGGTAGATAGGGTCAATTGCAAGAAATTGATGTCGATTGGGTGCAGATTGGGAGATGGCCAAGATCGGTCACTGGAATGGATGTTGGGCAGACAACAAGCTGTCAAGGAGTCTCAAATGCCCATGTGGAAGATTGAAAGTGTAATTGAGCCTCATATTCATTGTTCACCTTCTTTATATTACTTGTTACTTACTGATGGTCAAGAACTAGGAAGACGTGAAGAGGCAATGCAGGTAGAATCCAAGAAATAGTGGGAGCATGGCATGAATTCTTTAGAAGAGAACCAAGCAGGAGATTTGGTAGAGTTTCCAGCACTGATAGATAGATGGATTCCCAGGTTAGAGAAGAGAGTGGATGGACACGTGAGACAGAAGGCCAAGGTATATGGTCTTGAGGAAGCTGCAGGACAATGGTATAGGTTTTGATAGGTGGATGACAAAGCAGGGCTTTGGTTAATGTCAGTGTAATCATTGTGTTTGTCTTACCAAGGTGGATGATGGTCATGACATTATCCTATTATTGTATGTGGATGGTATGCTTGGGGCAGGTTTGTACATATAGGGAGTTGTTGAGCTAAGGGTAAGGTTAGTTTAGAGGTATGTCATGAAGAATTTGGGAGAAGCAAAATTCTTTGGCATAAGAGACATGGAGATTTTTTGTCTCTAGTGGGAGCTGATGTGAAGAAGGTGTTGGCGGGGTTCAATACGTAGGTTGTAGAACCAGTAAGCACACCAAGGGCTGGACAATTCAAGCTAAGCTTAGAACAGTGTTTGAAATCACATGAGGTCGAGTGTAGACCTGAGTTTTCCCAAGCAGTGGGAGTTATCAGAGAGTTTGGAGCCAATTCAGGGAAGGTAGATTCTCAAGTATTTGAGAGGGACCAGCAATAAAGATTCATGTTATGCAGGGTCAAGGTCTTCACTACATGGAGTTGTAGGTTCGGATGTGGCAGGTTACTTGGATGACAGGTGGTGCACCACAGGTTGTGTGGTGGTTGGTCTTTAGGATTGATCTTGAAGAGGGATACAAGCTAGGAAATAGATTAGATAGTGTACAGGTATAGGTACAGTGCAGTTTTTTATCTCCAAGTGGGAGATTGTTAGGTTGTGGAGCTAAAAGCTTCACTGATGCAAATAGGGAAGGAGGTTACTGGGAGGTTGTTGAGTTGCAGAACAAGTTGTAGGGAAACTGACGTCAGTCTGATCAACCAACGTCGGTCATATTACAGTGCAAAAGCAACTGACATCAGTTATGAGTTGGCCGACATTGGTCAGGAAAGAATCGATGTCGGCAACCTGTGTGTGCATGCAGTTTGCATGCGAGTTCCAGACTGGTCTATTTTTGGACATGTAGTTTGCATGTAAAGACTATTTTTGGTCTTGAGTTATGAGTCTAATTATTGTAATTAAGAAAGTCTAATTATTGTATGCATGAGATCTATATAATAGACTCATGGTTTGTATTGTAAAAGTGTGCTAGAAAGCCATTGTGCTTGAAGAGAGAGCAAGAGTAGCTCCTCCTAGTTCCAAAGGGGTGCCGAGTGTGTATGATCAGGGAGAGTTGCAGGTTGTGCAAGTTTTACTAGGAGATCCACTAGGGTACTGGTTAAAGAATCATGAGGACTTGGTGAGGCAAGGACAAGGGTTCTTTAGGGTGTAGAGATATCTACATGGTAAGTAAGGTCTGTTGATTTGCAGGTGGCAGCAAGAGAAGGGAAGATCTACTTGGAGTACAGTTGTGTACTTGGTGTACTGGCAGCGTTGTTACTAATTGGTGGAGGTGAACAACTCTGTATTTGAGTTGATTGATGTGACCATGATTGAGAGAGTGAACTATAGAAGGAGAATTACAGGTGAACCCTAAAGTGTGGGAGCTCTAGAGGTGTGGGAAGAAGTGTGGCATCTTCTTTATTGTATTTTCTTCTGAGTGATTATTAATACAAGATTGTGTATTGTTTCTCATATCCTGTGTTGTTTCATATTTCTAGTTACTTATTCATTCTGGTTAAATTCCATGTTTAGTTGCTAATACAAAGGTAATCAAGTGTGTCCTTAGTGGGCAGTAAAGGATCCTGACACTATCTACTTGAGGAACAAGCTTAAGGTTTCATACTTTCTTTGGAGATACAGATTTTATCTAATGGATAAGTCTTTTAGATGAATTAATAGGTTGTGTAGCCTATATATAATTTTCCTTTGTCATCCTTACATACCATAATAAACTCTTGTGAAGCACCTTGGCTAAGGGAGAGATTGAGGGTCGATGGGTTCATCTTTAAAGGTAAGTATTCCTAACTTTGTTCCTCCTTTGTAAGAATAGATAGATATGTATTTGTACTTATCTTCCTTGATTTAGGATTCCATATACATTGATGTGATTATATCTCTTATGTATGTTTACTTTTATTGTTTCTAGCCCCTACTTTGTGCCACAAGCTTTGGTGAGCACTAGATTAGAATTTCCTTGTTATTAGTTTAGTGAGATATAAAACATAGGGCTTAGTTAGGGTTATTACATGATTATGATTGATGAGAGGATTTTTAACCCTCTCTATCATCATGTATTATGATAATATATCCCCTAATTGGGTCTAGTGGATCCCCATATTGTTCATGTTCTTGATTATCTAATGTATCCCCAATCAGAAGTGTAAGTATGATCTATTTTCTCTAAGTTAGGATTGATTTATAGATATGATGCATTTATTATTACATATAGAGATTATATACCTATGTATAAGGCCTAAATATGTGTGTGTATGATGGTATAACCTTTTTTCAATCTTTATAGACATTTTTTCTTGATTTGGAAACCAATTCTTACCCTGTACACTCATAAACACACCTACAAACATGCATTTATGACCATTCCATACATGTATGCATTTACACATGATAAATATTACCATTTTTAGGTGATTATGAGATTTATTAATTTCACCAATGTCATTTCAATGTTTAATCAATCCATTATAATCCATTTTAAGGTATATTTTTCCCATCATGTTAAAACCAGTCCTTTAGATAGCCTGTGAGTGCCTTAGGGTCTTAAGGATTGTTCATAGAACATAAGCTCTATATGAACATCCAAATTACATGAATAATAATTTTATATGTGTTAAATCTTATTCCCAATATATTTATCCACCATGAATCCCCTCATGAGAGATATGAGCATTTCAAACTACCTCTTGAGCTAGCAAACCATGACTATGAGGTCTAGAAGAGAAAGTAGGCCTAAAAGTGTTATTTTAGAAATTTTATTAAGATTTAAATGAATTATATAAGTATTTATCATATCCATTGAATTATTCCAATGGTTTTACTTTCCATTTATCTCTACATGTTTCCTACAACACTCATTAGACCATACATAGGGTTCTCAAGCTAACCACTGCAAGTGACCCTAGTAGCCTGTGTTAGGTTTTCCATTTCATTTTTTAAGGGTTAAAACATTCATGTAATGTTTAATTAAATATATAAATACAATATTATGGTATCTATGTCTTCATATCACCATCATTAAATCCAATTTTCATCCAAAACTACACACATGCATGTGTGTACATGTTCAGGCTTAGGAGGCCTATAAAGGAATACTATCATCAATCCTCCTTTGGATTTGAGATCTTCAAGAAAATAATTATATTTTAAATGGTTAAATAAACCCAATTAGTAATTATAAATCAAACCTCAAGACACTATTTTATCTTCACTTGCTTGGTGAGTTGAATCACTCAGGTTGGCCTATAGGTGCATGTTTGGGCCTGTTAGGCTTGAATATATTTCTCAAGACTTGGAAATGTGTTCATTCACATTGAAAATAATTGATATTAAGGTTAAAATTCTAGATTATTTTAATTTTTTTTAAACTCACCAAATATTTTTTACCTTCATACCAAAAGGCATCTCATTCATTAAGAGTATACAAGGTTGACTGTGTTATAGGCTGTATGACTACATGGTTGAAGTGAAACTACCTCGATTAGAGTTTAGAGTTTAATAATATTTAACCAATAAATTTAACACCTAAATGAAATTATATATAGTATTTATTACTTATTTATCTTCTTATAAAACTCTGCAACCTTCCTAAGACTTCATCTTTTCATAAACATATCCTCTCTTTCTCATGTTTGGCTAAGACATGGCTATAGGTGCTCATTGAGAGCCTTTTGAGTATTGAGATTTGAAAAATACAAATATCAAATATGATATTAAAATTTTTATATAAATTTTAACTTTATGATCTCTCCACATTCAAACCTCACCCTTTGTAAGCTTATTGGCATTTCCCATTGTTTGACTATTCATGACAAACAACCCTAGCCTCTCTATAGGTTTATTTGTGCTCCTGAGCATTAGTTATTGCAATGAAAATTCTACATGAATTTATACCTATTAAATCATAGGGGAATCATATTCATCTCAACATTTAGGATTTCAAAAAATATATTTGATGCATAGTTCATTAAATGTTTCATACAATGTAGGCTTACGAGTCTACAGACCTATAGGCTTACATTTTTAGGTTTTAAAATTTACAAAGGTGTAAATTGAACCTATTAAGACTTGGATCACTTATATAATGTTTCATTAATTTTTTTATGATTTTAAATCCTTGTACTTATTTTAACAATGCAAGACAAGACCTGTTTACTCCATTTTTGCAGGCAACTTACACACACAGTCTTCAATGCTTGAGAACACTACATGTTGCTTGGAGAAAATGATGTTGGAATAGGAATGGAAAATAATGATGGATATATATAGTATTTAAGATAATGTGATATTAATTTAAACCTTCTTACATCTTCTTTAATTGTTGAATAAAATAAAACACAAAAAAAACCATGGCAGTCACCTTACAAACTATACAAAAGAGTAGATTTCTTGCCCTTTTGAGCACTCACATGCCAAATGAGACTTAAATAAACATTAAATATGCCTATATATACCTTAAATAACCTATAAAATTTATATTATGCATTCAACCTACTTGAAACTACCATATTGATGAGAAATAGTGACCCTATAGGGTTTTGCACCTCTTTTAAGCACCTTAGCTCCTTAACGATTATTCATAAAGATAAGGAGCTCAATCAAACATATAATGACACTTATTGAGAACAAATAGGGGTCCCTATATTTTTTTAATATATTGGTCTCTAACTCCACCTATATGGTCTATAATATCTTCATGAAAATTACCTTTACTAGTCTACCAAGAGGCCAATGGAAGCTCTGATGCAAGTTTGAGACTTTTAGGACCTATGCAAGCTATTTGAGAGTGAAAATTAAAATGGATTGTGGGATATTTAAATACACTTTGAAACAATTTTCACTTTAAGATGATCTCAAAAAATTTGTACAAGTGCCTAAAACTCCCTTCTTTAGCATTGAAACTACCATGTTGATTTCCTTATGACTTGTACTCACATCTCTAACCCATATGCACATTGGATAACTACCATATTGATGATAAATAGTGACCCTATAGGGTTTAGCACCTATTTTAAGCACCTTATCTCCTTAATGATTATTCATAAAGATAAGGAGCTCAATCAAACAAATAATGACACTTATTGAGAATAAATAAGGGTCCCTATATTTTTTCAATATATTGGTCTCTAACTCCACCTGTATGGCCTATAATATCTTCATGAAAATTGCCTTTAATAGTCTTCCAAGAGGCCAATGGAAGCTCTGATGCAAGTTTGAGACTTTTAGGACCTATGCAAGCTATTTGAGAGTGAAAATTAAAATGGATTATGGGATATTTAAATAAACTTTGAAACAATTTTCACTTTAAGATGATCTCAAAAAATTTGTACAAGTGCCTAAAACTCCCTTCTTTAGCATTGAAACTACCATGTTGATTACCTTATTACTTGTAATGACATCTCTAACCCATATGCACATTGTATAACTAATTTATTATATTTTAAAAGTGTATAGTAAATGTATTTCATCTTGACCATCTTTGAAATACATGGAATTTGGCTAAAAAATACCTTTTTTTCAATTGCTCTCACCTTAAAGTTCAAAAATAAACCTTAAACTTTACAAACACATGTGAAATGTTTATGAAAGGTGATGAAGGGTAAATATGACTTTGAGAGACACCTAAAAACCTATGACACCTCTTGGACTCACCCTTTTTCTCACCATGACATGACTAGGCTAGTACAAGAATAAAATAACCATTGCCTTAATTTTATCAAATTAACCTTAATATTTGATAATAAACTTTAGAAAGACTATTTTAAGACCTCATAAAGCATGATAAAGCTTTGAACAAGGTTATTAAAACATGACATGTCTAGTTTCAACCTATAGGGGTTGACCTTTTGACCTTGGGGGTCAAAACTGGTCAATAGTTAGCATTGGAAAGAGTTGCTTGTTGCAACTTAGAGGTTAGATCCTGGAGGCTTGTATGCTTTGGTTTAATCATCATGATGGAATTATGTGTTATATATTGGAGGTTAGATCCTGGAAGGCTTGGTTTTAAGCTTAGATTACCTAAGTGCTTGGTTTTTTAGCACTAGAAAGGAGTTACTGAGAGGGTATTATTATAAGAGAGGATTTGTTGATGCAATATGAAGTCTAGAAGATGCCATTTCCATTATTTTTTTCCCTTGATGGTTTTTCAAGGGTTTCCATGTACATATTATGTAATGTTTTCTCTCCTGTGTTGTGTTTTATTTTAGCTTGTTTTTAATTTTGCATTTACTTCTTACACGTGTTTTAGGATTATGTTTTGGATCCTAACAACTGGTATTAGACCTAGGCTTTAGCTATTGGTACCTAAGCCATGTGGATCCTAATGAGTGGTATTAGAGTTAATATTTACGTATTGGTACATGATCCACATAGATCCTAACAAGATCATTATTCCTATTTTATCAACACCTCTAGATGTTCATAAATGGTTCTATGTTTTTAAAACTGTTCACCTCTATCAGATGCATTTGCACATCAAGAAAAGATCATTATTCAAATTCAAATATTTTTTATGAGTTGGCCCATACATTCCAAAAATAAATGGTGTGAGAATTTACCCAAATATTCATATATTTATATAAAATATTTTGAAGCCAATTTTCCTATCTAGCATCTATCAATAAATTACTAAGAAAGCCTATTCTATCACTTACATATTGAGAATGGATGACCTAAAATTATAAATAAAAAAATTAGTCATAAGGAGCATGCCATATCCAAGTATGAATAATATAACCCAAGCCAACTTTTTCATTATCAAGTGTCAAAAGATAAGTTATAGGTTAAATCTATACTAATGGATCACGATTTCACACATATACTTAAATGGAAGAACTATGTGGGTTTAATTTACCTCATCAATGTATTTGATATGTAATAAGAACTCAATCATTCATTGAGGAGTTGTGGGGGTCAAATCAACCCATCATTATTTCACATTTTTATTAGGTTAACCTAGTGTTGAAAGTGAATTTAGGGTTTTGAAGTAAAAGAGACAAGATCCTAGATTTTATGCACATTAAATACATCTAATATCACATTAAATAGTAGTTTAAAAGTAGGAATGGTGACCTAAGCCAAAAACATAAGGCAAAATAAAAATAATGAATCCAATATAGGGTAAATGCATTCATCTGATGCAAGTATCTAAATCTTGACTGACTCCTCCAACAGATCTAGATAATCAGTTTTCTGATCTGAGTGATTCTTGATCAATTTCCAAATCTTTCTTATCACCTGCACATAGTCACAGTGCTACACTAATTAAAAACTAGCTAATTATATAACCTCCCTTAGTTATTTCAATTTATAGAAAATTATAATATTTAAAAAATAACAAGTTGTAGCATTTAGATTTTTATTTTATTTTAATATCTTATATGATCTAAATATTCAAAAAAATATTCTTGTTTAGATTCATTAACATAAAATAAGGTATAACATATTACAGAACCTATTGCTTATATTGAGCACAACAAACCCTAGGTTACCTTAGGGTTTTATTACAAATTATTAGTGTTTCATATTTTTGTGTTATCATTTTAGACATAATTTCTAAGATCAACTCATCATACATGTAAACTTAAAAAAATTATTTTTTTTCACTCAGGTTTCACACTCATTTTTATTTTAGGGATTCCTTTTCAAGGCTTATGGCTTGTCCTCCTTATTTTACTCATATTTGATGCAAAATTACTCCATTTTTAGAATACTCAAAGTTTTTTGTTAGTCATATTGATTGCATCAAAAAATAATTTTTTGTTTATGTACATATTTTATAGAACTAGGGTTTTAATATTTGTATTAAATTTGGCTTAAAGGGTGAAGAGTGTATTTATTTTACAAATAATTTCTCACTTTCATTTGTTTACTAATTTTAATAAAAAACTTCATTTTGTTTACTGGTTTTTATTAAAAACTTAATTTTGTTTCTAAGACTTTCTCATGTTTTTATTTGGGTGGTTAGTTCTTTATTTCAAACATTGTATGATGGCTATAATGGATATTCATAGTGTATATTTTATAATTCAATAAACAATTGTTATTATTACATGTTGTTTCCCTAAAATATGCAATATATTTCATATACATGTAATGAAATGGATAAAATTTATATACAACAAAACTATGGTTGAATTAATAATGAGAAATTCTTAAATCTCTTTAGTAATACATCTTTTATGAATGTTGAATCGTAAGTACCTCCATATGTGAATTTTTTCATCCCTCCACAAGGTCATGATAGCTACCATCCATCACATGAGGTCCATGTTATCACCATCCTAATAGGTAGGGTGTATAATCTTAACAAAATTTATATGCATATTGAACCTAATGAGGCTATTTTAGATCAATTAGTTTTTACTAGAAAGGTGTCAAAATCATGTGTCTAAAATGTACATCACTTTAAGATTAGATTGCATGTGTTAAGAATCCTAAGTATGTTAGTTTTAATTGCAAATTTACCTCTCTATTAAATATCTTTGTGCCTCAAAATATTTCATCTCAAATATGAGATCAAAAACATAATACATTTACAACTAATGTTTAGAAAAAATCCATAATGTTAATATGAATCCAAGTGAAATTCTAAGGGACATGATCCAAAACAATTCGATCACTTTTCCTCTTTTGCATCTTTTAAATGGGTCCAAATACTATTGTGCCTATCATAGAATGTATGGAAATCAAATAGATAACTCTTGGGACTTGTATAGAAAAATACAAAATATTATTGATAGTGGTGATCCTACATTAGATACAACCATTAAAGAACCACCAGATTCAAGCACACTTTCTATATTTGAGAAACCTAATCAAATTGTAATTACATATTCTATGGGACAATTTGAAAAGGAAAAGATACATAAAGAACAATTTTAAAAGTAAAGGCTACATAAAGAAAAGTTTTAAAAAGAACAATTACTAAAAGAAATATTATAACAATAGAAATTACTAGAAGAGAATTTTAAAAAAGAAGAACATGATAAACAACAAAGTTTACTTATGAAATAGGACCATTAGAAATAAGATTTCACTAATAAATTAGAAACTACGAAATCATATTTGGCTAAAAAAGAGCATAGTAAGAAGGAAGAAGCTCAGATTAACCATATATATTAAAAAACTAATCTTACGAGTATAATTTACAAAAGGGAAATTGTAAAGTCTTCCTCATATCTAGAGCCTTTAATTGTTGGTCTTCACATAGATGGTGAGAAATGCACCAATGTTGATATTAAAATTCTTCATGAAATCAATGTATGTAGCATGACACTTTAATCACTTGGATATGATGTCCAACATTTGGATAAGATTACTTCACCTTATCAATGCATTGGATCTATTATGCTACATACAACTCTTAGTCCTAAATCAAGAAATGTTCTATGCCATATTGATCCCACATTGTAACAATATAAATATATAATAGGAATATCATGGTTAATATCAATGAGGGAAAAATGTAGTAAGAATCATGACTATGCTACATTTTATAATATCAAGTAAGGAAACACTTGGAGAAGGAAAATAAAGAAAACATTACTCCTTTGACTAGTGCCCAAACATTGATATCTAATTATTCTACAAACACAACTAAGATATATGAATTTCATGATATTACTATTAAAATAAACATAATAAATCAATTCCATAATATGGCATAATTAGTTTGGAATATCTTACTACAAATATAATAGATTATGTATGCAATCGAAAATACATCATGTCTATAAATCCATCCTAGCTCAGAGAAGATAGAGCATACCTATACTTCTAATTGGGGATACACTTGTTAAGAGGGAGTATGACCAATATGGGGATCTACTAGACCTGATTAGGGGATCACTTGTCATAACATATCATGTTAGGAAGTGTTATAAAGCCTACAGTCTAACATAATCACACAACAACCCTAATGGATTCCTAAGGTTTAAAACATTCACTTATTCCAATAACAAGAAAGTAAATCTAATCTAGTGCACACCAAAGCTTGTGGCACAAAGTAGGGATTAGAAATAATAAAACAAACTAAACTAAACATGTATTAGAAGACATACACTCATGTTAATGTATACAAAATCCTAATACATGGGAGAAGAATACAAATGCATTATCTATCTACTCTTACAAAGGAGAAACAAAGTTAGGAATACTTTCCTTTGAATATGAACCTACCGAACCTCAATCTCTCCCTTAGCCAAGGTGCTTCATAAGATATTGTCGTGGTATGTAAGGATAACCAAGATAAATCAACTCTAGGATACACAACATATATAAGCATCCAAAAGACTTCTCCATAAGACAAGATATGTATCTCCCAAGGAGGTATGGAACCCTAAGCTTTATTCCTTAAGTAGAATGGTCAATAAGCAAATGTTCTCTCACACTTATTTGCTAATAATTCTTCTCTTATGAAATGGTGGGAAATTAACTTGTATATACAGGTGGATCTTACCCTAAATCATCTTAGGAATGTTAGTTGTACAAGGTCTACCTAGTTGACCCAATGTGTTTTTGGAGACAAATCACTAGGTTTGAGCTAGGATAAATGAAAGGCTAACAAGCCAAGAAAGTGAAAAACACCCCTAAACTATACTAGGTTGACCCAATACAGCTGACTGTCCAAAAGGGTGTTAAGGTAAGAAAAAGGAGGAATGAAAAGAGGAAAATACTGGAATAGGTAGGACAGAGAAGAATAAGCTTAGGTTTAATGGTTTTAAGAGACAAGTGTGTAGATTTCAAGTGGCAAAAGGAACAACAATCTTATGAAGCACCAATGATCTGTCCATCCCTTTCTTGGTGCACCCCTTAAGGTATGTACTCAAAGAGATTGAGACTCGATAGGTTCTTACAAGATATAAAGTGTCAGTAATTAATCAAAGTTTGAAAATATTATGTGTATATATATGCCCCACTTGAAGCTCATCATGTGTCATGTAAGTGTAACATGGGATGGTGCTTTAGGATAGAGCATGATAACACACAACACTAATGCTAAGTAAAGTGTAGTAAGTAGAAAATAAGATAAATGAAAAGACTAAATTGAAAAACACATACCTTTAACTTAACTTAGTGACATAGATAAAGAAGTAGATTGTAAGAAATGTGAAGGTGTCCAATGCAGAGAACACTAGACAAACCTATAGAAGTTAGTGCAAAAAATAGCCAAAAATAGAAATTTTTGGAAAATGGGCATATGATAGTGGAAAATAACCTCTACATCATCACAAATCCAACACATTTTATGGTTTGCAAAATGGATGAGTAGAAACAAAGATATAAGCAAAATAAGAAATATGTAGGACAATAATTAAAAGATTTATATTTTGAAAAGTGTTTTAAAAATAGGGGAAAAGACAAGTCATTTGTTATTTTAATTTATGAGAGAGGGGAAAAAGAGCTCTAGAGATAAAACAAACTAGGATGGTGAGGAAATGATATGTTATACAGGGAGAGGCTCTAGAGGCAGCAATAGGTTAATTATAAGTATGCAGCTAAGAATCTCAAACCAATTTTTGAAATTTATATTGATTTAAGTAAATTTTTAGTAATTTTGAATTTTAAGCATTTATAGATGTCAAAATGAGGCAACATTAGATTATAGGGGTAGCAAATAGGAAGACAACAAATGTGTTTGGAGGGTTTTAGTAGAAAACAAGAAAATTGCAATTTTTTTAGAAAATGCAAGTGGTCAACATGCAAAAAGCACTGGGTTGACCCAATTGACCCAGTAAGCTAGAAAATAAGCAGAATCTATAGTGTTGACCCAGTAAGTATGGGTCAACCCTATACAATCTGTAGGCTGAAGGCCTAGTCTGGAGATACCAGGTGGTCTGAAAGGTCAAAAATGGGAACTCAACACTAGGGAGGGGAAGAAAAGGGGGTTGACTCAATTTTTTTAGTCAACCAAGTGAAAAGATAGGAAAATTTTGGTCAAACTAGTTTGACCAAAGAGCTAGAATGATATGAAAAATCATGTAAAAGATTGAAAGAGGGATAGAATGGCTTGAAATGACCAAGGTTAAGAAGGACCAAGAAGGCTACAAGTAACCTAAAATGAATAAAATAAAGTAATGTAAGTTTATTTTTGATGTAAAAATATAGAAAGAATGTATTTTGACTATACATGACATGGAGGAACTGATGCATACTTTATTGTTTCTTGGGTGTAAGGATGATAGAGATTTTGGAGATTTATGGATGTAGCATAGTTACCAAATTTGTTAGATAGGTTTTCAGATGGAGATAGGGCTAGACTAGGATCCATAGGTCTAGGTGAGATAGCAGAGATGTGCGAGACCCCCCTCAGTGTTGATATGTTAGTCATGTTCCTCAATTGTTGGGAATAATTGACTAACACCTTTAGATGGGAGGTGGATGGGGATACAATAGAGGTAGTTATCATACTAGAGGATGTCCATGCCATCCTAGAGCTACCTATATTAGGAGTGTAGGTGGCCATAAGGATAATAGATAGTTTAGAGGAAAGGAGAGCCTTAGTCATGTGAGTTACAAACTCAAAGATGATATTACTAGGTAGGAGAGTGAGTATGTTTGGTGTCTATACATCATAGATTCTAGATATCTAGAAGGCTGTGATAGGCCTTGTGACATAGTGGGTGATATGTCACAAGTCAAAAAGTAAGGTACCACTATTCATGGTAGCCTTGAGTAGGATGATCTTAGAGGAGTGAGTTATATATGACCTAGTAATAGGATGATCATCTAGGTTTAGCTAGTACATGATATGTACAAGATGTTAGTTAGAGGGTAGAGGACCATAGGACCAATCATATTGCTGATAGATTAGATATATGAGAGGTTTCTTATGTATTGGTCGATTGGGTTGCCTCATGCAGTTGATGATAGGTTACCTCAATATAGAGATGTAAGGAGGACTAGGTAGCATGGATCATGCCCCACATGCTAGTTCTATAATCATTGAGACATATAGACATTATGTAGTAGCCATACAAACACATAGCAACTACATGGGTGAGTTAGGACATAGTTACACCAATTATAGAGAGGACAAAGGTTATTGGGCACTTTTATAGTGGAGAGAGCCACATCTAGTGGTATGGGTGATAGGGAAGATGGGCCTACCTCATCCAAAAACATTGATACTAATTCTTGAGTAGTGGGGTTGGAATATGAGGGAGCCATTGGGGAAGAGAGGTCTAGGGCCACTAGTAGTGAGGTTGACACTGAGGCCACATCAAGAGCAACCATGGATTGGTTAGGCATGAGGAAGAGTTGAGTAGGAGGATATGGATGAAAAGGTAGAGATACCAAATATACCATTATTAGCTCCATAATGAGATGATTAGTGACCATCAAGAACACAATGTTGATGGAGGTAGGAGATAGAGGAGAGAGTGGA
This sequence comes from Torreya grandis, assembly GCA_037957365.1. Lineage (NCBI taxonomy): Eukaryota > Viridiplantae > Streptophyta > Pinopsida > Cupressales > Taxaceae > Torreya > Torreya grandis. The sequence goes on from JARHVA010000800.1 coordinate 1,750,726, forward strand.
GATTATTACCATCCCAGATGACCCCATAGGTGAGCTAGAGGATATGATAGAGAGACCACTCAAACATAAGTTAAGACTGACATGAGTCATGATAACTATGTTTGAGCTAAGGATGTAACCTAGAAAGGAAGTGTTAAGAGGCCGCACAGATAGGTAGACTATGCTAAGTAGTCTTGTAGATGGTGAGACCATAGTAGCTGCAACACAAATAGGTAAAAAGAGATGGGTAAATTATTGCTTATATTTTATTTGGAAAGAAAGATAGATATTTTGAGATATAATAGTGATCTAATATCCATCTTATGGGATTTTGAAGGTGTAGGTGAGGATGAGTAAGAGAGATGGGGGTCCCTAGTGAGGGGAGCACTATGTAACATCCTAAATGAGACTCTATAGCCATAAAACCACACAACACTAAAGGATCTAAGTGTACCATTTGCCCCAACTCAGGTGAGCTAGTTTAGATTAGTTAGAGAGGTAGTGAGGTAGATATAAGTGTTGATAGAGAGGATGTAGCCACTAGCAGTGATGGGTACAAGGGAAATACAAGCATGGTAGGACCTAGAAGATGAGAGAGTTATGCATCTAGCTATAGTAGCGTAGATGATAGAGATTTACACCCAGTTGGTGGTGTCATAGATGCAAGCAACACACATATAGGGACAAGTAGAGGGATTGAGATCTTATATGTTCTCCTTATGGTTTACCATTTAGAGGAGTCAAACTGAGGCCTCAATAGGTAGCATGGCTAGGCCATGAGATAGACAGAATGGGACCCAACCATAGAGTTAGAGCATTGGATATGGTTGCATTTATTGTATCAAACTCATGATATATATATATCATTTTGGCATATAATTTTTAGATGTGTATGTTGTCATTATGGTGGATTCTACTGTTCATTATGGTTGAGGTTGTGGATGATTTGGATATATTTCTTTCTAGCAAATATATTTAGATTTGTTGTATATGATATAGGAAATATGTGAGATGTGTTTTCTTTTCTAGCATTATTAAAAACACATGCATGGTTAAAAATAAATAGGCAAAAGGACTTGGAAAAATATAATCAATAAAAAAAAAGTACTACACACTATTTTAAGTTGGGAAATGTGTAATAACAAAAAATGACTAAGTATAAAGAACTAATAAATGGCAAAAGAAGATGTTAAAAAGGAATTTGTTTTTAAACCAATGTGAAATATTTTTGCACCAAATTAAAATAAGTAAAATCATACTAATATTGCATTGGGAAGTATGAAAAACAAAGTAATAAGATGTAAGGCATGTAAAGGGGGATAAATGGTAATAAAAACAAATTAATTAATTCAATAAATCATACTAAATAATGTTTGGAAGTATGAAAGAAAAATAAAATGACAAAAGATTGGTCATACTAATTAAAGCTGTGAAGTATAAAAAATTCAAGAAATAGTTGAAATCTTACATGCACTCAGAAAATAAGAAAATAAAATAGCGAGAAATAAAAATGAAGTAATCATAAAACATACTAAATCAAGATGGGAAGTATGTAAAATGATGTGTAACCTCATAATCGATCGAATCTTATCTCAAATTTGACACATGTAATTTGGATGGTGACTTGGGTATTAAAAAAAAATTGATGAGGTTTAGTTCCTATCCATGGTCTTACATTGAAAATTGACAAAGATGACACCACTGGGGTATAATAAATAAGAAAATCAGGTAATCAAGGGTGTGATTAATAGGAAGAAAAAGATGGTAATTTGTTAGGATGGTTGAGTCTTATCCACGGTCTTACAATGTAACTCACAAATGAAATCCCAAGGGGAGTAATTAGTAGATGAAATACTATGAAAAGAATCTAATATGAAGGTGCAACTTATTTCTATAAACCTATTTTGTTCCTATCGTATTGTGATCTTTCAGTCTAGGAACTAATTCCCAAGTATCATTCTTTTCTATCTAATTTAATTATTCATACATAGCCTTAACCCAATGCTTATCATGTCTAGCTTCTAAAAAAGTTCTAGGCTGAATTTTGGATAATAAAGAGAAATTAACTAGCTTAGATTCACTTGCCATCATTCTTCTGGTGTGAATTCCTTCATTTATGTCCATGATGATGTAACTTTCATTATAATTTATTTGAACATATTTGGATGGAGTTTTGGTGTCTTTTTTCTCCTTCTTCTCATCTTCATTTGATTCTTTAAAATCTTCATCTTTAATGATTTTAAGAATGTCTACTAGATCACTGATTCTTTGTGTTCTATCTTCTTCTATCCTGACACTTGCACTTTCAATAATTTTCTTAGTTATTTTGTTATAACATTTATAAGCTTTAATTTTTTAAAAATAACTAAGAAATATACCTTCATCTGCTTTGGATTCAAACTTACCAAGTTTTTCATCGATTCTCTTTATGAAGCCTCTGTTACCATAAACTCGAAAATAATTAACTATTGTTGGTTTGTATTTCCATTTCTCATAAGGAGTCTTATCACAATTGAATATCAATAATGCTCTATTCTCAATATACACTCTTGTAGCAACTACCTCTCTCTAATATTTATCTACTATCTTGGATTCATTTAGCATTGTCCTCACCATCTCCTGAACTATTTTTTTTTGTTCAACTACTCCATTTTGCTATGGAGTTCTGGCTGCTAAATAATGTCTATTTATTCTATGGTCTTCACAAAACTCAATAAATTGATCTGACATGAATTATCCTCCTCCATATGATCTTAGAAACTTAATATTCAAACTGGTTTCATTTTTAACTAATGTTTTGAATGCTTTGAAATGTCTGAAAGCTTTTGATTTTTTCTTTAAAAATATTACCCAAGTTATTCATGAAAAATCATCAATAATAAATATAAAATATTTCTCACCTTAAGTACTTTGAGTTCTCATAGGTCCGCACAGATCAGTATGAACAAGCTTTAGCATCTACGTAGTTGAGTACTCTTTTGTTTTGAACCACCTTCTACCGTACTTTCTATGTTGACAAGGTTTACAAAGCATGTCAGATGGCTTTGTAATCTTTGAAAGATTTTTGACTACTTACTTCTTGATGATGTTGAAAAAATTGTTAAAATTTATGTACCCTATTCTCCTATGCCACAACAAACTTTATTCAATCTGACTCAAACAACATCTTTGACCTTTTATGTCTAATAGCATATACAAATTATTGCTTGTTCTTTGAGCATCTGCAACCAACACATTTGAATCTTTTCTTCTGATTTCACAACCTTCTACATAAAACTTTAGCGTGTGCCCCTGATCACACATTTGACTTACACTCAAAAGATTATTCTTAAGGCCTTCTACATACAAAATATTTTCAATTTTATTCTACTATTATCCAAACTTAGTGTACTTTTTCCAGCAATTCTGGCAGTAGTATTATCTCTAAATTTCACTGTGCCACAATTAATCTTCTTCAAGGTTATGAAATTTCTCTTGTCTCCTATCATGTGCCTCAAACATCCACTATTAATGAACCATGGCTTTTCTTCATTTCTTACATGCAAAGCTGTCTGCACCAACATAGATTTTTCAAGTTGTTTCTTTTGCCATGAACCTATCTGAACTTTCTTCTTAATGAATGGAGCCTTGAAACTCTGGTCCTTCTTTATTGACTCAAACATGCTTATAAAGTACCAAGCTATGTGTCCAAATTTATTTCACTTGTATCATATTATGGCCTCTTCATTAAAGCTTGATAGAGGAGTGAAAGAGTTGTGGCTTCTGCTTGACTCTATGAATTTCCTTCTTATTTTTGAAATTGTTAACTTTTTTTTGACATTCTATTTTCTTATGACCATATCCATTACAATAAAAATAGTAACCATAAAATAGGACCTATTTTTGTATCTCTGATTTGATGGCCTTTTATAACTCTATTCCCTCTAGCCTTCTTTATTTGAGATGTCCTCTATATTCTTAACTTCTTCCCTTTTTATTTCTTCTTTTGTAAGAGCTTCATCATAGCTCTTTCCTTTTTCTTTATCTATGAAAGTAGTGATCTCTTTCTCTTTTTCAAATATAATACCTATTTTATCTGACATTGATCTTTAATTTTATAATATTTTATTCAACATATTAGTGTTATTCTCAAATTTTGAATCATTGGCTGTTCTATCATTGATTGCTTTATTTGTCTTCTCAAGATCTGCTTTTAAAGAAGAAATTTCAATAACATACCTTTGACATTATTTACTTACTATTTTCATCTATGCTATTATATCTTATTCATTCTTCTTGGCTTCTTCAAAGTGTGCTTGTAGATCTTCAATTATTTCTTTTGACTTCTTTTCATTTTTCTCGATCTAGAGCTTTAATCTTCGATTCTTCTTTTCAAGAAATTTCAACTCTTCTAAGGCACAAATGAGTTTTTTTTCCAGATTCAATTTAGCTTCATCTTATTTTTATTCTTAATCATCTGTATTTTTTCTTGTGAAGGCATCTTCATGTATGGCCATGAATATAATCTCTTCTTCTTCTGAATCATTAATTCCACTATCTTTGATTGAGCTAGGATCTTTAGAATATAAACTCTTCTTATCAAATCCCTTCTTGAATTTACCTTTAAAATTCTTCTTGTATGAAGACTTTCCTTCTTCATTGTCATCATTACCCTTATTTGGGCATTTAGCTACAAAAGTCTAATCTTTCCATAATTAAAACATTTAAAAGGTAATTTTTCTTGATATTTACTAGTGCCCTTTTTTGGCTTATAAATAAAAAGAGCTCCCTTTTCATCTTCATCATTGCTAGAATTATCACTTTATTCTTTAATCTTAGCCTTCTCTTTCTTTGATGTCTTGAATTTATCTTCTATTTTTGAGGGTTTATCTTGTTTAGTCCACATCTCATATGCTGTAAGAATACCATGAAGCTCATCCATCTTTAGCTTGGCTAAATTCTTCATCTCTTTAATTGCCAAAACTTTTGCATCATATCTCAATGGTAGAGATCTCAAAAAAATTTGAACCACAATTTATTCTTCTAAATTTTCTCCAAAACCTTGAATCTGATTAACTATTTGATCAACCCATAAAAGATAACTTGCTATATTTTCTTCTTCTTCTTCTTCCATCTTCAAACTCTCAAACTGTCTTCTAAAAGTTTGAAGCTTAGCTTGATGAACCTTTCCATCACCTTTGTAAATATTCCCAAGTTTTACCCAAGTTTTATGAGTAAATTTAAATTGCATAAATTTAATAAATTCTAATTCACAAAAACCACATAAAATAGCATTTAAAGCTTTAGCATTATTTTCACTTGCCTTATTTTCTATCAGAATAGTTACAAGTGTCTGTGGCTCTTCATATTCCTCCACCACTACTTTCTATATGTCAAATCTAAGGGCCATCAAATAAGTATTCATCCTTATGATCTAAAAAACATAGTTCATCCCATCAAACAAAGGTGCCTTATTTGTAGAAAATCTTTCATGTGATCTAACCATCATGCTTTCCTGATTTACCTTCAAGCTGTAAAACTTTTTCAAAAGAAACTTGCTCTGATACCAATTGTTAAGCACAAAATATATTGAGGGGGGGTGAATCAGTATATTATATATCTTTTTACTTAATCTATTTTCTTTTATTTAACCACTTAATCATACATTTAAGATATGCAATAAAACTAAAATAATAATTTGCACCACACACGAGAGAGAGAGAGAGAGAGAGAGAGAGAGAGAGAGAGAGAGAGAGAGAGAGAGAGAGAGAGAGAGAGAGAGAGAGAGAGAGAGAGAGAGAGAGAGAAGATTTTTAATTAGAAAACCATAGTGGGAAAAACCATAGAGAATAATCTCAAGTATATAAGTGAGCACCAACTCAAAATATAAAATTTGTAAGCACCAACTTGCAGGATCACCAACCCCTTTGCCGAGCACCAAAAAAACAACTATTTGTGAGCACCAACCCCTTACAAAGATTTATGAGCACCAACCCATAGGAGCACCAACCCCTCTTGTGTATAAAACACAACTATCTCTTAATGTTGTTTACTCAACAAATGATAGAACTCTACAATATCTCCTATTTTTCTCTCTTTGAAAATAAATACAAACCATGCACTCTCTTGAATATTACAAATGGCTTCTCAAGCCTTTATTTATAGCTTTCAAAATGAACTTTGGGATTCACCCTTTGTGACCCTTAAATCCTCATAGAAAATGGTGCCAAACTTGCATGACCCTTCATATCCTTGCATTTGAAAAGTCATATGGTGACCCTTCATAAGCAAAAGCATCCTTTTCTCTTTTGTCTTTATCTTGATGAATTTTTGTATTCCTCAAAGTGTCCCTACATGGAAAAATGTACCATACCTCTTTTGTCTTCACATGGTGACTCTTGGAATTCCTCAAGATGACTCTTCATGAGAAAATTTGTCCCATTCGTCTTTCATCTTTTACCTTGTGACTCTTTGACTTCTCCATGGGGCCTCTTTTGACTTATATGAAACCAAAAATATATTCATTAAATATTAAATAAATATTAACACACATTAGCCAAGATATGAATATTAAAAACACCATTAAATACAATGGGGCCTTTATCACCAATAATGCTAGACCTTTGACATCAATGACAATATTCCCAACACAACTTAGATGAGCTGGTTTAGATTAGCTAGAGAGGTAGCAAGGTAGATATGGGCATAGAGAGAGAAGATGAAACCACCAATAATTATAGGTGCAAGGGAGCTATATGCATAGAAGGCCCTAGAAAATGAGAGAGCTACACATTGGTTTTAGTAACATAGATGATAGAGATCTGGACCCAGCCGATGGAGTCATAAATGTGAGAAACACACCTACAAGGATAGGTAAAGGGATCGAGATCTCAAACGACCTCCTTATAACATACCATTTGAAAGAGTCAGATCAAGGCCTTAGTAGGAAGCATGGTTAGGCCATGAGATATCATCTTGGTATATTATTGTTGGATGTGTATGTTGTCATTATGTTTGAGGTTATGAATGCTTAGAATATATTTCTTTTTATCACATGTATTTATTTTTGTTGTATATTGTATAGGAAATATATGAGATGTGTTTTATTTTTTAGCAATATGAAAAACACATGCATGGTTAAAAATAAATAGGCAAAAGGACTTGGAAAAATATAATCAATTAAGCAAATGTACTACACACTATTTCAAGTTGAGAAATGTGTAATAATAAGAAATGACTAAGTATAACGAACCAAGAAAAGGAAAAACAAGATGGTAAAAAGGAATTTATTTTTAAACCAATGTGAAAGGTATTTGCACCAAATTAAAACAAGTAAAATCATACTAGTATCATGTTGGGAAGTATGACAAACAATGTAATAAAATGAAAGGTATGTAAAAGGGTGAAAATGGTAATAAAAATAAATTATTTAAGTCAATCAATCATAACAAATCATTTTAGGAAGTATGAAATAAAATAAAATTATAAAAGATTGGTCTTAAATAAATCATACTAATTCAAGCTAGGAAGTATGAAAAATTCAAGAAATGGTTGAAATCTTACACGAAATTAGAAAATAGAAAGATAAAAAGGTGAAAGAGAAACAAAGTAAGCATAAAACATACTAAATCAAGATGGGAACCATGTAAAATGATGTGTAATTTCATAATCAATAAAATATTATCTCAAATTTGACACATGTAATTTGGATGGTGACTTGGGTATTGGAAAATTTTGTGAAGAGGGTTGGGTCCTATCCACAGTCTTACACTGCAACTCGACAGAGAGAATACCACTAGGGTAGAATAAAGAGGAAAATTGGGTAATCAAGGATGTGGGTAATATGAAATAAAAGATGGTAATTTGTGAATTTGGTTGGGTCCTATCTGTGGTCTTACAAAGTAACTCACAAATGAAATCCCAATGGGAGTGATCAGTAAAAAAATAATATTTCTTAAGAGGAAATATAAGGGATATAAGGAGTGAAAAGGGAATGAAAAAAGCAAGACTATGCATCTTATGAGAATACCTTAGGAGGCAAGAGGCATATTAAGGACATGAGAAGACACTAAGTGACTAGTGGTCATCTATATACAAAGGAAACCTATTCGTTACAGACACAAAGCTTTGTAAGCAAATAAGTGTGCTACTAAAATCAAATCATGAAAGTAAATTGGTACAAGAAAATAAAATGGACCTACCTTCCCATGACATGTTCCCCACTCTTCAAGACCCCTTATATAGCTTTCAATCTACTACAAAGATTGGGTACTTACATGAGAAATTAGGTAACACTAAAAGATTTTTTTATTCTCCTTTTATAATTTACTTTCCTACCACACCCGAAAGGGCCTCAAGTCTACTGTGAGGCCAACTATGGAGTTTGAGCTTCAACTAGAAGAAATAGATGTGATTTAAATCATGTATTATAGTGTGCTTATACTTTTAAGAATATCTTTTCCTTTTGATATCATTACCTTTATTATAAAATATTTGGCTTTTAACTTTATTTTGAAGGCTCTTTTTAAGATTCCTCCTCCATACAGACTTGGAATGACCATTCATGAGAGAGATAGTGATACAAATGAATGAGTTTTAGGCTAAGGATAAAAGAAGCTAAGTAACCAAAGATAAATACTGAGTAGGACACTTAGGCTTGACAATAAACTAGCATGTGATATTAAGTCCCAATTGTGTATATGCTTAGTTTGCATGAAAAAGGAAAAAGGGAAAAAGGAGATCCAAAATAGATCGATAAAAGGAGATAGTAATGAGATAGATTATTTGATAACTAATCACATGGTATAAAGATATAATAATCAAGGGGAATAAGGTAGGTATAACCAAGTCACCATGACAAATTATCTATGAAAAATAAGGATAAGAAAGCAAAACAATCATAAAGATTCAAGCAAGATAGTTTTGATAAAAACTCCATGGAAAAGAAAGGAAAATAATGATAAATAAAAGACAACCATATGTGAACCATAAATGATAAGATAAGTAAGATATAGTACAACAAGTAAGAAATCATGATATAAGAGAAGCAAAAAATTGATAAAGTGTCAAATGATATAAGAGATAGAAATAATATTGGAGCACACATCTAATCTAATATAAATGTGAAAGCACCATGTAGGTGCTCATATATATTGATAAATCTATCCACACATATTATCCAATACATTAGGTAAGTCTCTATGAAGATGTAATCAAAATGCTACTAAGGTTTCATCAATCTTCAATGAATACTAGGCAAATACTTATTTTTTGATCTCCTTAATTAAAAAATTAGAAATGCTCAAAGGATCATGCTAAGGAGGAAAATTAGGTAAAGGTTGGTCAGTAAAATGTATGGGAATAGGATCCATGGGAAAAGGAATCACTAGTGGAGAAGGATCCATAGGTGAAAAACTCACGGGTGGAGTAGGATCCATAGGTGAGGGAAGGTCCACAGGTGAAGGGATCATAGGTTGAGCCACAAAAAGTGGTGAAGGGACCACAAGAGGTGATGGAACCACTAGATTTGAAGCCATGGGAGGAGTGGTAGAAGGTCCAAGAATGGCTATAAGATGATCTTTGAGATGTTTTTATAAGATGTGACAACAATAAGTGTGATGGGTGCCACATAGATGCCACAAAAAATATACCTCACCATACTAGGGAAAATATCTAGGAAGTACCTTTGGGGGAAGTATGGCTTTATCTGATGATGGGGAAGAAGGACACAAGGTATCAAGATATTTCCATAGCATACGATAATGGGTGGAAGAATGGTTATCCATCTCATGGAAGTAACATATATGCTTGTGAGTGGTTTTAGAAGAAGAAATCATGAAAGGAGGTAAAACAAGAGTGGAAAAAGTCAAAGAACACTCATCGGCCCATTTGGTGGGTAGAAGAGCCATCTTAGGCAAAGGAAGCAAATCATCACCAAGAGAGGGTGATGATGAGAAAGGCATAGAACTAGGCTCAACAGAAGGAGCAATGGAGTTAGAATCAGGGATAGGCTCAACAACAATAGGAACATGAACATGATCAACTATAGAAAGCATGGGAAGAGGCTCAACTATAACAAGCTCTACTGAGGGAGGGGTGGGATCTACAAAGGGTCTAAAGAGAGTTACACTAACCTTAAGGGTAAACTAAATATGAGAATCAAAGCACCTAGTAAAATGGTAAGGCCCAATCATATCATGATCTATGAGCATAGTCCTACGTGGATCCTAAAAAACTAGAAGTGTTGACACCATCTCTACGCTACGATAAAGGGCAAAAATGCAAAAATCAAGAACTATAAGTGAAAGAAAATGAAGAGATGAATGAAAAGACTCAAATAAAGAAGAACAATAATAGACAATCTCAGCATCATGAGCTTGGACAAGACTACCTAATAATGGATCATTTAAAAAATAACCATCATCATAATCTAAGGTATGAATATCAATTACATAGGTATGGATAGCCTTGTCATCTAATGAAGCATGGTGAATAAAATGCCTAGTCTTGGTCAAGACTATGGGAATGTCATTACAAAGAGGTTTACAAGAATGAGATAGCAAGGAAGTAGGAAGCTATGAGATGAGATGAGAGATCATAAGTTTTGATATTACAATTAATCTCATTAGGCTCATCATCATATAAATCTAAAATATAAGGAGGAATGTTACCAATGAACTCAAGATGCCCATTATAATCATGGGTTGAATTAATAAAAAAGTTGAGATTCATGGAATGGAACACTTGGAAAAGGTTCAAGAGTAGGAATCCTGAAGACACCATGATCTTGGAATTTTTCAAAATTACAAGGGTTAGTGTCACCTTTAATCTTGTAAATGGATCCATTGTGAGGGAATTTAATGCTTTGGCAGTAAAAGAAGTGATAGCTCTCATGCGGTGAGTCCACAGCCTACCAAGCAAGATGTTATAAGAAAGAGGTAATTTAAATATCATTACCTTCATATGGATAGTGATAGTTGGGATAGTAATGGGAAGCCACATGTAATTTAGAGGAGGCATTTGCCTTCTATCATATCCTTGGTATGTGCTGCACATAAATTTGAGATTGCATTCAGAATTCTAAGAGTCTTAATGAAATCAAGAGAAGCAACATAGGTGTTAGAACCCTCATCAATTAATGCATGCTTGAATTAGATATCACCAATTTGGATGCTAATAAATAAGGGAGGATCATCTACATGAAGAAGAATCTCATTGGGAATCATAGATATGATAGAAAATCATAGAAAAAAGAGAAGTGTCTATAATTTCATCAATGTTGATATACATCTCTTCACATTGTTGTAAAATACTATCCTTGGAACTGGATAAGGCTTTTTCCCATCCTGATAGGGGAGGATGAGGGACATTCATCTTAGATAAGAATTGCATGAGGTGGTTTCTATGATGTGTGGAAGTCCTTATAAGCTCAAGAAATTGAATTTGAGATGGGAGATTAGTGAGCTCCGCAATGGGATCCCACTCATCATAGCCCATAAGAAGGTTATTAGATATAGGTGTGTAATAGTTAAGGAGGTCCTCATAAGGAGGAGCTGAAGTACATTAGAATTTTTGTTGGTAAGAAGAAGAATAAGGTCTGAAACAAGGTTGTAAATCATGTTGAGATGATGCACTAGTTGGTTTAAGTTGATTTTAAGAATTGAAAGAAGAAGTGTTAGTAGAAACTTAGTTATCATTAGCATTGGAAGATGATGGAAGAGTGGTAGAAATAAAATGGTATGTGTTATCTAAGGGAGAATTGAAAATTGGATCATCAAAAGTGATAGGATCTTCTAGCTCTAACTCATTTCAATGAGTTAGACAAGAATACTAGATAACATGATATGTCTTATGGGAAGGAGGAGTGTAGATAGGTTAGGAATAAATGAAAGCCACCACCCTTTGCATATTAGTCATGTTAACCACATTCTATTCAAAATTTGGTTCAACAAGACTTTATATGCTATTAGTAGAAGGGGTGGGCTTGTCTTGATTGTCTTGGATAGGTTGATGATTAGGTAAAGGATATTTATAAATAGCCAAATGGGCATTTACTTGATTCAAGGCTTGAGTTTGTCATTTGATTTATAGTCCTTAAAAGCAATCTCATAGGCTTGTTGATGCTTATGGATAATGGAATCATGATTAAAATTAGGTCCAAGAATAAAATCCATAGATAAATTATGAATTTGTCTATAGGTCTCATGAGAATGACCCCAACTAGCATGAAACCAATAAAACTTGTTAGGATCATACCAGGATTTCATAAGATGGGTAGGATCGAGTTCTTGAGGAAGAGGCCTGGGTAGACACTTAATAAATTTAGTCAAAGATAGAGGTTTGTGAATATTTATGTTATTAGGTGAAGGGAAATGAGGATTAGTATATTATTGAGAAGAAGGAGTTGGTTCTGAAGAAGGGTTAGGAATGATAGCTTGAACATTGTGAAAGGTGTCATAAGAATTGGTAACACCATCATTGGTGATATTGTGGTTTTTGTTCTTAAGTAATAAACAAGGACCCATAGAAGGTTGAGGTGGATTTAATTGATGTATTAGGAAATATTGTCTTTTAGCTTGGTTAATTTCCTCCTCCAAGGTACGTGGAGAGAGAGTGCAAACTTGATATTGAAGTATAGTAAAAAGAGCATTTGTAAAGAGATGAAAAACATTGTCATCCATCATGTTATGTTCATATTTGTTTGACAAAGTCTTCCATATCTTAACAAAGGCTTGGTTAGTTTCATCCTCATGTTGTTTTCAATTAATCAAATGGGCCAAAGTGTTTTCAAGAAGATCATTAGTTTGGAATTCTTGAACTAAAGCATTTACTAAGTCTTCCAAACTAGAAATGGAATGAGCTCTAAGTTGATTGTATCAATCCAAGGCATCACCCATGAGAGTTTTGGCTAGGAGCTTGGTAGAAACAAAGGTGTTTAATTTTACCTAATCCTTGTAAATAGTTCCAAATGTTTTGAGGTAAAGGGTAGGATCAATTGACCCATGATAAGAAATTATAGGTGTTATACCTCTTATATCAATGTTGGCAATTTGAGTTGTGAGAGGTTCATTTTGGAGAGGCTTGATGGTTTTATTGACTAAAGGAGGTTTTACAATGAGATTTACTTGATAATATTGAAGAGGAGGAGGGGGAACATTCTAGTTATGTGTGCCCCAATCCATTGGTTGTAGATGAGATTAAAGATTAAGAAGGTGGTTTTGCATTCTCATCATTTGATTCGTGTTATGAGATTGAAAGGTATTCATTTGGTTGAGAGATTGTAAAAAAAGTTGGTGTATTTGATTAATATTAGAAGCATTATAATTGGTATTTGTGTTGGTATGAGTGGCTTGGGTAACACTATTAGTGTTAATATGAGCTTGAGAAGAATTGTGAGAATTTGAGGCACTAGTGGAAAAATTTACTTGTGAAGCAAAAGATGGACTGGTGAATGGTTGAGAGGAAGAAGTACTAGAAGCATGATTGCCTTGGGTAGCAAACAATAAACTAGTGGAAGGATTAGGGATGGTGGACCTTATGAGAGGCCCAATAGACGTAGAACCTACCATGTTAGTTGAGATACTAGGCATGGAGGTAAAAGAGGTTAGAGAAGATGAAGTCATGGCATAAAAAGGAGTCAAAATTGAAAGAAGAGGTTGAGAACCAAAAAAAGTGGTACCCAAAAATATAGTATTAAATGTAGGAGTAGGTGAATGAGGATATTTTATTTGATCACTAATCATGAGGTTATAAATGGTATAATGATCCTTTCCTCTATGTTGAGGAAATTCGGTAATAATGAAAATCATTTCAGGAGTATACTCTAACTTAGGTTGGTCTTCTAATGAGAAAAGAGGATTATGCTATGAAGAGGTATGAGTAGGGGTCCCATAATTCATTATGTGAGTGACAATATGAAAATTAATAGCATACAAAATAGGAACCCTACTTTATCTATGGGAGACCTTATTAGGATTGGTAGAGTTCATCAAACGTAGTTTGTTTATTTTCTCTTTTTTCAAAGTTCATCAGGTCTGTTGACTATAACTCAGTGCCATTGTCCAACAGAAAGTCCATGATGAAGGGAAAAGAAGAGATATGAGAAATCAAAGGTAAAAAGAGCTGACTAAAAATGTACAGGGTCAACTACATTGATCTAGTACAAAAATAGGGACTATAAAATTGTACAGGGTCAACTGAGTCGATCCAGTATAGTGTACATAAGGCAGAAAGCTACTGGATCAATTAGGTTGATCTAGTACATAAAAAAAGGATTTAAATAATCTTAAAGACAAATTAAAAGATGAAATGAGATAACTTTGTAAGTAATGAAAAGTAGTAAGTGCTTATATTAAACATATAGTCAATTGGATTAATGCTGGCCAATCTAATTGAAACACACAAAGTAAAATCTTGCACTAACGCTAGCCAATGCAATATTTTATGCACATAATTGAACAAAGATTAATAAAAAAACTTAAAAAGTAAAGCTAACTAGTTGGTCAATCTGAATATTAATTATATTATTAAGAATGATTTTAAATATGATTAGAAGTTGGCTATAAGCAAGGTACTAGATAACAATCTAAGGATGGTTTTAGGTAGTTTGGGTTGAAAGGGACTGTAGTGGAAATGATATATGATTGGTATTGGGGCCTACACCCTAACTTAACACACCATAATTATAAGAGTGTCAGGTGCTGAGCCAAAATATACCATTAACCATGCTTTATACTTGACTAGAGCATTAAGTCAGCTTCCCCTTTTGTGATGAAATCCAAGTGGGTTGGCCTAGGGTAGAAAAAATGTTAAAGTGCTTGTTTATGTTTTTTGATTTGTCTATGTGTGCATAAATTATAAATATTGAAACTAAGTGATTAATTAAAAACCCCTAATTAGACTATGTGAACTATTCAAAGCATGGAAGCAACAAGAAAAGAAAGTGAATTAATTACTAATAGATATGAAGTTAATTCTAAATTTGAAACAAGGTATAATGTTGAAACTATATGCCAAAAATACATAATAGGGTTGATAGGTTTGAACTTGTACTATGAAATCAAAGTCTAAAAATGAATTGGGTCGACAGTGTCAATCTAGTTATTTCAGACAACTCATAAAACACATAACTAGGTCGGTAGTATCGATCTAGTTGACTATGTAAGGGTAGTTTTGAAGACTATAAAATGTGAAAGGAAAGATAAAAAATAGAGAAATATAGAGATGTAAAGGAACCTTGGTGGATCAAAGATGTAATGAATAAAGATTATTGATGAAGAACCTTGAAGTATGCTTGAAAAACCTACAAACTAGGTCGATAGGATTGATTAAGCTATGCAAGAACCTGCTAAAAAGTGTTAAAATTGTAAGGGGTTGATTGGGTCAACCTAATAGGCTAAATCAAGTGTTTGAAAGGTTAGAAACCTGTACTAGGTTTATTAGATCAATGCAGTTGTCTATTCTTAGAAATATGTGCACAGAGAAAAATGTTTGGGTCAACATAATCGATCCAGTATGTAAAACTATATGATAAAGATGATGATCAAAATAATGAAATAAATGAAGGTAAAAGTGAATAAATATTACAATTATTAGTTCATGTTGATTTCACCAGAATGTATGTAATTGAGAATGCATCATATTTATAAATCAACCCTAGCTCAGAGAAGATAGAGCATACCTACACTTCTGATTTGGGATACACTTGTTAAACAGGAGAATGACCAATATTGGGATCCACTAGACCCAATTAGGGGATCACTTGTCACAACATATCATGATAAGAAAGGTTATAAATCCTACAATCTAACATAGTCACACAACAACCCTAATGTAGTCCTAATATTTAAAACATTCACTTATTCTAATAACAAGAAAGTAAATCTAATCTAGTGCACACCAAAGCTTGTGGCATAAAGTGGGGGTTAGAAACAAATAAAACAACTAAACTAAACATGTATTAAAAGACATATACTCATGTCAATGTATAAAAAATCTTAATACATGGGATAAGAATATAAATGCATTATCTATCTACTCTTACAAAGGAGAAATAAAGTTACAAATACTTACCTTTGAAGACAAACCCATTGAGCCTCAATCTCTCCCTTAGCTAAGGAGATTTGCAAGAGATTGTTGTGGTATGTAAGGATAACCAAGATAAATCAACTCTAGACTAAACAACCTATCTAAGCATCCAAAAGACTTCTCCACAAGACAAGATCCATATCTAAAAAGAAAGTATGGAACCCTAAGCTTTATTCCTCAAGAAAAATGGTCAATAAGCAGATGTTCACTCTCACTTATTCAATAATAATTATTCTTATGAAATGGTGGGAAATGAACTTGTATATATATGTATATCTTTCCCTAAATCCTACTAATAATGTCAGCTATACAGGGTCGACCTAGTCAAACTAGTGTGTTTTTGGGGACAATTCACTAAGTCTATTCTAGTTCAGTCGAAAGGCTAACAAACCAAAAAAGTGAAGAATATCCTTAAACTATACTAGGTCAACCCAGTCAACCCAATACAACTGACTATCCAAAAGGGTGTTAAGGTAAGAAGAGAAGGATGAAAAGAGGAAAAAGACTGGAGGAGGTAGGATTGATAAGAATAAGCTTAGGGTAAATGGTTTTAGGAGACAAGTGTGTAGATGGAAAATGGAAAAAGGAAAAAAAATATTATGAAGCACCAATGGTCTACCCACCCCTTTCTTGATGTGCCCCTTAAGGCGTGCACTCATAAAGATTGAGACTCGATAGGCTCTTGTAAGATATAAAGTGTCAGTAATTAATAAAAGTTTGAAAATATTATGTGTATACACATTAAACTATAAATTTTGTGAGTCTTTGACCATACCTAATAATTCTATGACCTATTTATAACATACAATATGTTAGGAGTCTTCTTGAAATGTTTTCCTCTTGGAATGGTATGCACAACTCCACAAAATAGGCCAAAAGGTGACCAAAATAACAATTTTGTACATAAGAAATAAATAAAAGGTTAATGCATGATATTATGACCTTAATGACACATTAATAACCTTTTATAATTATTCTAAATCATATCAAACCTTTGACCATGTTTGAAAACATCAAGACCTCATAATTGACCCCTATGACTATATAAGTATACCTAAGACCAAACCTTAGACAAGGATATACAAGGACAAATATGACCATATGAAACATTTTAGAACCATTTAATACCATGAAAAGACCACCTATAAACTTTGACAATGCTATGAAAGCTTCAAATTATAGGGGTTGACCAATTTTGACTTGGGGTCAAAATTTGGTCAATAGAGAGATATTGAAGGACAAATGCCCCTAGCTTTAGAGAAAAGGTGAGTGGCTACCCGATAATTGAGATTAGATGAACCATGAAACCTAAGCATACTTATAATTGGGTGAGTGTAAGTGAACAAGGTCAAATCACACTATAAAATTGGTGAGGATGGATGATGTAATCAAGTCCAACCTACAAACTTGCCAAGATTGAGTGATTTAATCAACTTAATTGTACCAAAATTGAACCAACTATTATAGATATTCGCTTAATATAGTCTATAATATTTCAATTGGTGAGTGATAATAGTCCCTAAAAATGTTTGAAATTTGAAACTGATCTAATTTTGAAATTTATGTGCCCTTTACATAGCATATGCACCTTATATATGTCTCATGTTGAAACTATGTATAACAATGGTGCCAATGTATATAATTTCTACCACAAATGTGTATTTAAATCATATAACTATGAATTTTGATACTTTGAAACTGTGTAAGTGTGAAGAACATGTTTCCCAAACATGCCACCACTATAATCTAAAACTAAAAACTAGTGTAAGTGTGGAGAAAATATTTCCAAAACTTGCCTCCACTACAATTTGAATTTGGGAACTAATGTAAGTGCCAATGTGGAAGACATGTTTCTAAAACATGCCCTTAAGTAATTTGAAACTATGACACATGTGGAAAACATGTTTTCATAACATGCCCCCTCTGCAATCCTAGTTTGTGAGGAAATGTGAAAGTCATGACCCTATGGAATGACCACATTAATATTCCCCCTTTTTTAGGTGAGCGGAAGTAGAAGTTGGTAGTCACCTCACCTCAAAAGGATAAGATAACTATATAATATGTTTATTGACCATATAACATATAGAAGGAATGTTTCTAGGTATATATCATTGAAGCATGAAGAATGTGATCACATCAAGTCCTAAGATGCATGATGTAGATCATGGCAATGTCTACATAATAATAATACAAGCTCAACAAATAATCAAGCACACATAAGAGCACTCAAAATCAAATTAAAAGACCATAGATTTATCACCCTAGATCTTCATCACATTTACTTCATCCATGAATATTTATAAACATTTTAAGGTGTGAAATTTGTTCTTGGGTTTTAATAGGATAGCTTCAATAACCACCTAATTTTACCCAAACTTACCCAAATAAGTACAAGTCTAGAAAACTACAACAATCTCAACCTTTAATACAGACCCAATTATAGAATATAAGACAACAAAATAAGTCAAGAATCGCCCTTCACATAAAGTGTCACTTATGTTACCTATTTAAGAGAATTTCACTTCATCACTTTTCATTGACTAATTTGGAACCACATGAATTTTTTTTAGGAATAGACCCAACAAAAAAAATAGAAAAATAAAATAAGAAAACAAACCTAAACTAAACAGCAAAAATAGAAAAATAAAATAAGTAAGGAATGAAAAGCAAAATAAGGAAAAAGGAAAGTATTTACATGATCATTTAAAGCTATCTTAAACTTGGAAATAGAAGTTGAGGAGATGACGTTTGACAAGAAACAAGATCTCTTCACTTGTTAGACACCTAAAATATAAGATAGTCATTATTTAAATTTTGAGAAGGTTGGTAAGAATCCTACTAAGGGAGAACATGTACTTGCATCTATGTTGTCCTTTTGTTTGAAAACAATTATCCCAAAAAACCTTTTTAAAAGTGTTTTCATGCAATTTCATCATATTTATGTTATAAGACTTTGCCATGTACTTACATTCCATTAACAACAAGCACCTAGGATAGAGTTTAAGAAATACCTATGATGAAACATTAAATTATGGTGAGGGATAAAGGTGGGCTCTAATACATACCAGATTAACTTGTATATCAAACCTAGCGAAGATACTTTCTTTTTGACAGTCTAGTGGTAAATCCACTATTGGTTGTTCTTCAACTAATATAAGAACTTTAATAATATCCATATTTTATTTTTCATCACTCAAAATATGTGGAGTTGGTTCTTCCAAATTCAAGGATGTTATGTATTTATCATCAATGGCAGAGGTATGTGGGTAGCTATATTAGATTAGGTGATTATCAACTTAAAATCTCATTGGCTTCATTGCTTCATTTAGGCCACCATGATCATTGTTGTTAATGTCAATATTGATTGCACCTGATACTAATAAAATTTCATGGGTGGTGCAATCCCATTTTATAAGTTGATTAAAATATTCCAAGTCTTTAGATGCAAGGACAACCACTTAACTTTTTTCTACTTTCTCCATCTCTAATGAAGGTATTGGTGTCAATTGGCTACCACTAAGTTATATTTATTATAGGGCTAACTTGCCAAATGCAGGAGAATCAACATATGATATGGGTATTTCAAATGCATAACATGCATATTATTTATCTATTTACTCCAACTCTTCTATTTCATCTTTAGGTTGACTACATGAAGTGTTTGATTCTTTTTCTTTTTACATGGCTCTTTATTGCTTGAATATTCATGTAGGATCTAACAAGATATGACTACTATATTTTCATCATTCGAATCATCATCATCACTTCTCTCATGGACTGTATCTTAAATTTTGAAGGGGACATTTTAAGTCAACATATTTGCTTCAACATATATCCCATTTTCGCTATAGACACCTAAAACTGGCCACAACTAGATTCTAACCCGACTTTAGACTGATTCCTACCAACCATTACAAATTAAGCCTAAGAATCATTGAACGTCCCAAATTTTCTTGTGCATCATTCATAATAGATCATAATCATGTTGAGGCATCCCTATATTGGATACCAACCCATATGCAATAATAAGCTATCATGGATTCATCTCTAATCACTTTGAGGCATCATAATTGTCAATTTGGCCTATGGACCTATTAATTGGGGTATTTGCACACATGTCAAATCTTGAAAGAGCTAAAAGGATAATAAAAATCAATTAACAATCTATTCAAGATTAAATGCCTAGTTTAATTATCCATTTAAGATTAATGAATATCTAAAAAAGGAAATTCAAAAATTCAAAATATGCAAGCCCTTCATCATTGCCTTTATGAGTTGTCAAGCTATTTAAAACTATCCTAAAATATCTAATTTGAAATCCATTCCTAGTAATTGCAAATCATAATTACTTGACACCTTTTAACTCAATTGGAGTTAGTTTTAACTCACCTATATTTAGTTTGAACCCATTCTAATCCTAAACTCAACCTTAACTCACCTTGGGTGAGAGTTAATTATAAAGGCTATAAATACAAGGCCATACCTCTTCATTTTTAAGCTTGGATATTGTAGAGTTATTATGCAGGATTTGATTGATATGACTCACGTAAGTGTGTTACCATGCCCAAATATTAAGCCCAGAAACATCAAAGCCAAGGTGCCAAGGAGATAAGGAGCTAAGAAACCTCAATTTTCAAAGACTTCTTGTTGCACAAACCAAGTAATCCATTCAACAAATCCATTTAGAGTTCTAAGGAAGGTAAAAAAAATGTTTTTTTTAATGTTTTTGTTGTGCTTTCATTTAGATTTTATTACCTAATCTCTCCTTAGTGTCTAGGTTAGAGGTGTCATAAATTTAGCATGTTTATTTCATTGGTTTTATGAGATCAACACTAGACTAACCTCCCCTCTATGTTAAATCCTTGTTCACATTTGCATCCACAAATTTTAAGTTGTGAACTTAGCAATGTAGTCTCATAAGTCATCCCTTGCATTTCATGTGTAGAACCTATAAAAAATGACATTTTAGTTTTAAAATAACTAAAATACATTTAATTATTAACACAAGGTAAAATGTCATGTTAATAAAAATTTGAATACTCATAATAATTTGCATTAAAAGTAATAACAGGGTTGTATTTTATGACAAGGAAGTTTGCTTAGACATAAGATTGAGGAAAGGTTTGATTACAAGGCACACATTGGTCCATAGATTTACATATAGGCAAATATGTTTAAGCATTTTGGGTGCAAACACCTAGTTATTCTGATGAGGAGAGTGGATCAAATCCATAACCAGTATGCATAGATTAGTATTCAATTATGAATGCCTCTTGATAAGTGGATGCCAAGGATGTGAGTGTAAACTTTAATAGCCACCACCTCTATTTTTAGGAATGGATCTTTCAACCTCCTATATAATGATTAAAAATGATAATTACATAAACTTATGAGTTCAATATGCTCCCTACAAGACATATAAAATTAATAATACAAGGTAGTAGGATCAAAAGGTACACTAAAATGGTTAACAAAAATATTTTCAAAGTTAGTCCATGAAGTGAAGCATCCATTTGGAATACCTGTATACCAATGTAAACATATTAATCCAAGAAATAAGGAAGTAGGATACAAGCCACATCTTAATGTTGGATATGGGTTTGAATGATAGATTAATTAAATTACTGGATGTAGTCTTTAGTAGTTTAAATCCCACTATAATTATGTTTTGAATATAATCTATTATAATTCTTAGGTAAGTCATGAGTAGGCCCTAAAATATTCATAGAGTAAAAACTTCCATAAGTAAATACAAGTCCATAGGTGGGTTCAAAGGTACACATCATGATCAAAATCAAACATAAATATTATATAATATCCTACTCATGCCTCCTTATTTTACCAAGTTATTGATGTGTAGTTTAGACGCACAACAAGGTATGGAAAACATAACCATGAGACTAAAACTAACCTTAAATCTAAATAAATATTCTATATCAGGGCTTCCTTCTAGTAGAATCTATTGGTGTTTCATTTGGCACAATGCACTAACTATAGGGGAAAAAAGGAGAGGAAATATTCAGCTAGTGAGGATTCCCCCTTCCCTTCCACCTCTCCTAAAAGATAGCATTTTAAGAAATAACTTCCCCAAGGTAGCTATCTACCAGGTTATGTCATATCGTATACCTCAGTTGACTGATGCAAGATGTTTTATTCAAGGGGATTATTTGGAGTATTTATATAATATTTATGAGGAGACTCTAGTCTCCCTTGTGTCTAGAAGAACCAGTTTGTTTAGATTTAACAATGAACTCACTATTGGTTGACATTTGTCTTTAGTATATCAGTTTCAATAATGCATAAAAGAAGACAATTAGAAGGATGAACATGTAGTCCACATAAAACCTAAAAAACTAACTATGATTTAGACTATTTTAATGCTACACTAACATATATATAAAAAATAAAAAAAATAGAGAGAGTAGGGAGAAAGGAAAGATGAGTTTGATTTCTAATGAAGATATTTATGGCTTTGTTAAACAAATAAATCTCTTGAGAAACTAGTCTCTATTTGACAAACATAATACAACTAGAAGGTAAAGATGGTGTAGGAGTCTGAGGATCAAGTAACTATATAGAAGAGGGAATAACAATGACTATAGACATGCACATATAATGAATATCATTCATAGAGATTTAATATATAATATAATTCATGGAAAACAAATTTAAGATTCGTTAATGTTTAGACGAGTTATAGAAAAAGGTCTTCATATAGCCTCAACTCATGCTAAAATAAAATATAAAATAAGAAATTAGGAAATTAGAAGGAAAAGAAAATGGAAAATTCCTCTACTCTATTTTTAATTATAAATATACCATCCCTTATTACTCGATATAACTGGTATTTTATAATTAAAACAAGCATATGGAAGCATCAATCAGCCCACTATGGGGTGGTTGCAAGCATTAAATGGGATGAGCCTACTTGAGGCCAAATCAGAATCGAATAATGCCCAATCCCAATGAAATCAAGACTAGGACCATGCCACTTGATCTGGAATTCATTTTTGGGCAGCTAAATGTTTAGGAAATCCCCTTGGGATAGCCCCTAGACCTCATTCTATGCAGAGCTACTAAATCTTGATTAAGATAAAGTTTTATCTTTTTATGGACTTTGCCTATTTGATCTTGATGTGCACACTATTTTCTAACTTATCTCAAAATCTAATTTACTTTAGAATCTATTTCCATGATCCTTATGCACCAGGAGAAACTATATTTAACAATTACTTTGATCTGATTGGACTCATAGTCTAATTTCTAGTCCTTAATAGCCTAGACAGGTAAAAGTGGAAAGAAGTTTAGCTTCTGAGTCTATTCATGGAGGCTTACATTTCTTATTTGGAAAGGTCATTCCATGTGTCCATATCTCACTACTTAAGAAAATTTATCATGTCAATAATATACAAGGATCCTAATATGTGTCAATTTCTCATAATTCATCGCATGATGAGGGCTTTTCTTACCTTGAATTTTCTTTAGACATGACACAATGAGATATTGACAAGTGACAATATCCTAATCACTCAAAGCTATGTAGGTAATTAATCATTGTTCTATATCTTGAGTACCCCATAGTCTTGAGATCATGCCTCATGGCATCATCTCAGATATTAGCTTGATATCAACCTCATTGTATTGATCCCAATTGAACCAAGTTACAAAGAAGTGGGATAATTTCATGTGACATCATCTTATTTACCTGAAGGATATGCTTCTTGACTGCTATTACTTGATCATCTTAGAGGGCCTAAAAAAGTCAAAATCTACCATGTGTCATATCTTGGACACCTGGAGGGTTAGAGGCTTGGATCTATGTCCAAAGTGATATGGAGAAGCGAATCTCTAAATTTATGAAAAGTGGTGGTTTTTCGTTGAATTTGGACCTATAAGAAAAAAATAAACGCTATTTTTTAAATACAAAACTAGTGTTTAGAGTTTAAATCACCCAATTTTAATTGAAAATGACCAAGGCAAAATATATAAAAGGGAAGACAAATAAATTATAAAATTAACAATTAAAAGGGATATTTGCCATATATACAACTTAGGTAGTCCATTTAAAAGATGAAAAATCAAACCTTAAGATTAAATCACATAAAAAACATAATCAATTTCAAATAATTTAAGTGATCAATTAGACTCATAATCAAAAGAATTTAGCAGATTCAATAGTTATATCTAAAGGGAAAAATATGCTAGTTTTGTGAAAGTCTTGATGGGCTAAACTAATATAAAATATAAGAGGTGTAATGTTGATGTGGATGGTAGTGTGTCATCTAGTTGGTAGTTCATGCCACATAAAATCCATTCATTCATTTGGGGTCTAATTTGGTGTCTACTTGGGTTGATGACCAATATACTCTTGGTGAAATGAGACCTTTAAACTTGTACAAATCTCATTCACCTAAGGCCTAATGGGAGAATAAAAAACATAAGGTCCACCCTAAGGGACCAGAGAAATAATATCATGCCATGTGGCATGATCTTAGGCACCTAAAGAGTCAAATAAATATGGCTAAATCATAAGAGGCATGGGTGAGTGACTAACAAGTGGCATCTCCTCACATAAGGAATCATACGAGGGAAAGGTGATTATTGTCTTGAGGGGAAATATAAAGAGCCATGAGGCTTAAAATATGAATATGAAATAAAATAATTAAGTCTTTTTATTTAAAATTGATTAAGTCCCAAATAAACCTTTGCAAAGATTTTGAAATTTGATCGATCCCAAAGCTAAATAAGCCCTTTTCATGAAGAATGACTAAGTAGAATAAAATTGCTTGAAAACCAAGTAATTTTAGATGGAAATAAAGTAGAAATGGGCCAAATTTATTAGGAAAAGAAGTAAAAATACTTTGAAATAGTTAGGTAACCTTTAGAAATCTGATGTGAAATAGTTTAGAAATGGGAACTTTAATGCAGTTCAAAATGTGAACCAGAACAAACCAAGACTTATCATATTTAAACAAGTTCAAAAATTTATATCAATATAAGCCTAATTTACAATACATATTCAATTACCAAAACTCTTTTAGACTAAATGCATATAATGTACACTTCAAGTTCATACCTAGTTCAAAGAGTAAAACCAACACAATATCATAACTTATAAAGAACCTTTTCAATCAAACAATAAATAAAAATAGACCTAGACTTGATTAGATTAGAAGAATGGACTCTAGATAAAAAATAGGTTCCATGGTTTCAATGATGAAATTATGATGTGTTGTGCAAGTAGTAACACACCTCTCCATACAAACCTGATATGGGGTTCCACAACTGCAAATAGTTTTTGAACATCTTTTTCAGTTATTTAGCCAATAAAATAAAAAGGATAAGATCACATTCTCCATATGGTTTGGGTCATTTGAAAACCATTGCATCTCCCATTAAAATAACATGATCACACTTTAGGATAAATAGAAGACCAAGTACCTACATGTATAGTTTTTCTCTTGATTATTTTCAATTTTCAAATTTTCATTTTGACTATATTGATTTTTTATTAGAACAATATCTATCTAATTATATGCATGATTACTTATAGGTACACATTGGACATTAAATAATAATGAGGAAATGAAATATCTAAGTTTAAAAACACCAATGCAGGTTAACATTCTCTTTTATCCATATCTTATTTGGAAAGGTCATTCCAAGTGTCCATATCTTACTACTCGATAAAATTTAGCATGTTAATAATATACAAGGATCCTAATATGTACCAATTTCTCATAATTAATCACATGTTGAGGGCCTTTCTTACCTTGAATTTTATTTAGACATGACACAATGGGATATTGATAAGTGATAATATCCTGATCACTCAGAGCTATGTAGGTAATTGATCATTATTTTATGTCTCGACTACCCCAAAGTCCTGAGATTATGCCTCATGGCATCATCTTAGAGACTAGCTTGATATTGGCCTCATTTTATTGATCCAATTGAACCAAGGTACAAAGAAGTGGGATGGTGCTATGTGACATCATCTTTTTTACTTGAAGGATATGCTTTCCTACTATGTCTTGATCATCTCAGAGGGCCTAAAAAAGTGTGAACCTACCATGTGGCATAATCCCGGGCACCTGGAGGGTCAGAGGCTTGGATCTATGTCCAAAGTGGTATGGATAAGTGGAGCTCTAAACTTATTAAAAGTGACAGTTCTCAGTTGAATTTAGACATATAAGAAAGAAATAACCACTAGTTTTTTAATACAAAAACTAGTGTTAGAGTTCAAATAACCTAATTTTAACTAAAAATGGCTAAAGCAAAATATATAAAAGGAAAGACAAATAAACTATAAAATTAACAATTAAAAGGGATCTTTGCCAAAGATACAACTTAGCTAGTCCATTTAAAAGATGAAAAATCAAACCTTAAGATTAAATCACATGAAAAACATAATAAATTTCATATCATTTAAGTGATGAAATAGATTCATAATCAAAAGATTCTTGTAGATTCAATAGTTAGGTCCAAAGGGAACAACATGCTAGTTGTATGAAAGTCTTGATGGGCTAAACTACCATCAAATATAAGTAGGTGTAATGCTAATGTGGATGCTAGTGTGTCATCTAGTTGGTAGTTCATGCCACACAACATCCATTCACTCATTTGGGGTCCAATTTGGTGTCTACTTGGGTTGATGACCAATATAATCTTGGTGAAATGAGACCTTGACAATTTTACAAATATCATTCACCTAGGGCCTAATGGGAGAATAAAAAATAGAAGGTCCACCCTAGGGGCCCAAAAAAATAAGATCATGCCATGTGGCATGATCTCAGGCACTCAAGGAGTAAAAAAAATGGCTAAATCATAAGAGGCATGGGAAAGTGAGTGACTGACAAGTGGCATCTCCTTGCTTACGTAAGGAATCATAGGAAGGAAAGGTGATTTTTATCTTGTTGGGAAAGCTAAAGAGCCATGAGGCTTAAAATATGAATTTAAAATAAAATAATTAAGTCTTTTTATTTAAAAGTGATTAAGTCCCAAATAAACCTTTGCAAATATTTTGAAATTTGATCAATCTGAAAGCTAAATAATCCCTTTTCATGAAGAATGACTAAGTAGAGGAATAAAATTGCATGAAAACCTAGTCATTTTAGATGGAAATAAAGTAGAAATGGACCAAATTGATTAGGAAAAGAAGAAAAAATACTCTGAAATAGTTAGGTAACTTTCATAAATCTAAAGTGAAATGGTTTGGAAATAGGAATTTTAATGCAATTCAAAATGTGTACCAGAACAAACCAAGACTTGTCATATTTAAAAAAGTTCAAAAAGTTATATCAATATAAACCCAATTTCTAACACATATTTAGTTACCAAAACTCTTCTAGAATAAATGCATATAATTGATACTTCAAGTTTAGACTTAGTTCAAAGAGTGAATCCAACACAATATCAAATTTAAAACTTGTCAAGAACCTTTTCAATCAAATAATAAATAAAAATAGACCTAGATTTGATTATATTAGAAGACCAAACTCTACATAAAAAAATAGGTTCCATGATTTTAATGATGAAATTAGGGCATGTTGTGCAAGTAGTAACACACCTCTCCATACAAACCTGATATGGGGTTCCACAACTACAAATAGTTTTTGAATATCTTTTCCAATTATTTAGCCAATAAAATAGAAAGGATAATATCACATTCTCCATATGGTTTGGGTCATTTGAAAACCATTGTATCTCCCATTAAAATAACATGATCACACTCTAGGATAAATAGAATATCACATACCTACATGTATAGTTTTTCTCTTGATCATTTTCAATTTACCAATTTTCATTTTGACTATATTGATTTTTTTTGGAACAAAAATATATCTAATTATATGCATGATTACTTATAGGTACACATTAGACATTAAATAAAAATGAGGAAATGAAATATCTAAGTTTGAAAACACCAATGTAGGTTAGAATTCTCTTTTATCAATTTAAGTGAGTATTTAGTATTGAATTTAAATACTAGGTTAAATGGGGGAATTTGTAAACACTAAAATTTGGTATGAGCCTTGTTTTTACACTAATTTTCATCTAAATTTACATTTATGGAATCTTATTTTAAATAGGGAACTTATTGGTACTTATGTCTTGGTATTATACTATATCATCTACTTCACTTGATTACATGTTCTTGTATATGATCTTTCTTGATGGTTTTTGGGTCTATCATACGGATCCCTAATTTTTTTCTTTTGTCTCTACTATTTCTCTATGCTCAGGACAGTGTCAATAAACCTAGGCTGTGTCAGTTACATGTAGGGTCTAATGTTGCCAACAATGTCTTAGTCTAAGTTATAGGTATATTTTGAGTATAACACCCTTTGTGTCAGTTTATTATATATTTTTTGGACTCATTTGGTCATTTTGTGCATGCTAATAGTTCCCTGATTCAATTTTGAGAGAAAGATGTATAAATTTCCTAAGATATTTCTAATGACAAACATTTCATTGAAAGAGAAGGCATATAAAGAGTAAATAGACATCTAGCAGGTGAATACTTTGTTTTAGCATAAAATGAAATTTTATAAAGGAATAAATATGATTACACACATCAATCACATGCTTGTGCTAAAAGAGGACCTACTATAAACTTCATTTAGACTTTGATTAACATGATTTGGCACACACACATATTAGTGGGATATATATGTGAAATTTGAGCCCTTTTCAAATTATTGGAATGTAAAAAACACTCATATATTTAATGGGGAGTGGTTGAGGTTAAACCAACCCAAAAATATAAACCTTTTAAAGATCACCTTGGTGCCAAAATTTCAATAAAGGTTTTGAAGCTAAGATAAGGAAAATAAATATCCATGTGTAGAAATTAAGGGGAAATCATACACATGAGATATAAATACGTGTAGTCACAATGGTCTTAGGTAGCACATAGATGCGCAAGTAATGGGGATAATATCAATAGAATTTGGATAGTCAATGTTTGTAGGGGCCTAAGCTTCACTAGAAGTGGCAGTGTAAGGTTTGAGATATTATTACTAGTATGAGTGATTACAAATAATTTTTAGGGATAATGGTGAATATAATGAATTACAAAAATTAGAATTAAGCTAATTGCATTTCTCCTCCCATACATTATCAATTATAAATATAGTAAATACAATATCAATCTACCTTTTTGCATTCATATTTGTATGGTTATTTCCCTATTTTACACAATATAAATATTCATAATTTAATCCTATTTATATCACATTAATCATAAAATAAGTAAAATACATTCCTTGACTTTTCAATTTCAAATAATTCAATGATATATATTATTTTAGGTTTTATATCATAAATGGAAAATCACTATACATGTTTCAACCAAGTTTTACATGGATAAAGTGGGGAATTTAGGGAACATATATCAACACCAAGTGTGGATAATCATAGGTACCAAGTTTCTTATTTTATCCTTTTAATCTGACATATTTGATGCTAGACTAAAGGGGTTTAATTTTAGATACCTAAATTTTATACTAGACATTTTGGCAACATCAAATTTGGCACACTTTGACCTACTTTGGATTTTTGTACACATTGACTTATGAGAAATATTTCCCATATTTATATACCCACTTATTGTCGTGGCCAACCCAAGTTGTCAATATACACATTTAGGATCACCCTAGGCTATTAAACAACCTTCCATAATATTAAGTTGTC
Organism: Torreya grandis; assembly: GCA_037957365.1. Classification (NCBI taxonomy): domain Eukaryota; kingdom Viridiplantae; phylum Streptophyta; class Pinopsida; order Cupressales; family Taxaceae; genus Torreya; species Torreya grandis. The sequence goes on from JARHVA010000800.1 coordinate 1,780,465, forward strand.
TATTGTAATACCTCAGATGACTAATTTTCACTCCAAGGACAATACTAGAAATAGTCATAAAGTTGAAGTTTTGTTTTAAGTGCCTTACTTTATTGATATTATCTAGGAACACTCAACTAATATATTTCAGATTGGTTTGTCTCCATTATCATTTTTCTAGATATATGTCATGAGTCAGTCATAATAATAAATATCAAAGAGTCGACTATAAATACAAATCAATTATAAGGTCAAACTCACTTAGTCACTACTTGAAAAGTGCTAAATTTTTTAAGAAGCAATACACAAGGATTATCTTAAGACATTATCAAAAAGGAATATAGTTTTTAATATCCCTCAAAATATTAGTCCAAGATCCAAGTCTGATTAATAATGAAGGTTGAAGTTGCATGGTGCCAAGTGTTTAAAGCAAAATATTGCATTTCATTCAATATTAATCATGATGGAAAAAACAAATGCATAGGTTGGATAACTAAGCATGTTTTGAGCCTTTTTTGGAGTAATATAATGTAGGAAACTCTTAGTCACTCATCGAGGAGTGGTTTGAGTTATCCAAAACATCATACTAACCCATTTTTCAATGGTCATCTTATGTTAAAATTGTGATAATGGTTTAAAATTAAATAAAAGGAAAACAAAAATCCATGCATAAGATTAAATGAGAGCATATATACACATGAGGAATCTATAAGTGAAAGCATATTGGTTTTAGGCATCACAAACCTGCATAGTCAATAAAGATAGTAATGATATATCTTGGATAGTACTGGTCACTGTAGGGGTTTGAGTTTCACTGGTAACATCCATACAAGGTTTGAACTATTTTTTCCTAATATGAGTAATTATATAGAAAATACAAAATTATTTCAAGGACAATGACAATCACAGTAAGTTATAGAAATTGGAATTAAACTATGTGCACCTATCCTTCATTGTTTTGTCCATTCTAAATATAGTAAGTACAATTTTAGTCTACCCTTTTACATTTATATTTGTATGATTATAGACCTATTTTACATAATATAAATATTCATATTTTTATTTATATTACATTAATCTCAAAATAAATAAAACATTATCTAGTCTATGGGCTTTGAGGGTGTCATTAGATAGTAAATAAATGAACACATCACGTAAAGATATAAATATAGTAACAAAAAAATCCACTTTTTACCCTTAATAATAATTTAAAAATATATAATAACAATCACAAGCTAAATTAAGCATGGAAGACAATAACATAGCAATACAATACATCTACCAAAGTAAGTAAATAAATATTATAGGGTTAGGGAATGTATCTTGGGTTGACTCATTAGTGCATTAATCTTCCCATTGGTTGAACTAGAAATTTTGGAGAGATGTTGTTGGTGAAACTCAAGATGAAAATAAGATGACCTCAGTATCCTTAGTTGGGGACTAAAAATACTATGTGTACGTTGTTATTTCAACATATCTTCTTCATATTTTCAATGACTTTGTATAAAAAAGTTTTCCTAAAGTGTAAGATCCTTAGCCCTAATTCCTCTTCTTCTTACCAAGGTGGATTTTCATGCATGAGTATAATGCATTGGATGTCCTAGTTATGAGAAATAATAAATGAAAAACATATAAACATTTCTCAAACCCAAAAATACATAACACAAACTTATCTTACTTCATCGACCCAATAAATGGCATCAAATAATGGGGAAGCACTGTAAAGCATCATTGATTGAGCCCATGGCATCAAGTATGAACTCAAAAATAGGAAGAAGAGGAGTGTAAAGGGGGATATAAAAATATTGGAAGTAAAATAATTAGATGACATGGCATGAATAAAGGAAAATATATTGTATGATCATCAAGGAATCTATCACAAATAACCACAAACCATCCCAATTTGATCCTAATGAAGTCCATAATAATTTACACTCGTGGAGATTGGTTCCCTAACAATTCTTGTAAGATAAATTGTTATTAAGTGAAAATAATGTGTATACATATGCGTCACAAAATCTAAACATGTATCATAAAATTTTAATGCAACATGGTGCTTTGGGAAAGAACATAATACCAAAAGATAAAATCAAGAGTTATACTAAAATAATGGTAAATGAATCAAAAAATTGAAAGTATCATACACATAAGAAAACTTACATTTTTGATAAAATAGAATGCATGCAAAATACCTTAGTATTGGTCATGTCATGTGTAATATCTAATTATGGTAACCTTAATGATATAAGACTAAATGGATAATCAATGTGGGCATACACATGAGTCTAAATATGGGAATATATGAGGCTCTCTCAAAGAGGATGGAAAAAAATTAATAAAATTTAGATAGCTACAATGGTAATGGATTTATTAGGTTGAGAATACCCAATAGATATAAAAATAGTGTGAGGTGATAGGATAATAAAAGTGACTAGATATCCACAAGGTAAAGCCCAGATTAGATATAGATGACCTAAGTAAAGATAAAGTAAAACATGAGAGATAAAATAGATCTAGATAGCCATGATTTATAGGTTTTATTAGGTATGGAAAACCTAAATAAGAAGAAATCTCAGGATCCCAAACAAAACTAAGAGGAATTCAAGAAATATAAGGTAATAACCAAGAAAACATCTCAACAACTCAAATATATAGTTTTTATTCAAGAATGGAACATTCAATGGGAATTCATGGTTGATTTCTAAGGTATTATCATTTGGAAACCTTGAAAACTCATGTTTTCATGATGATAACATGTCTAAATGTTTTCATGATGATAACATGTCTAAAAGATGTGAAGAATATGAAATATATAAAATGGGAGAGAATTAGAAACAAACATTTATATTGAGGGCAATAATTAAATGATGGAAAAGAGGGTTTCACTAAGGTGAAAATGTGTTCTTTACTAGAAACATGATATTATAAAAAAATTAGAAATATTAATATTTTTTCACATAAATAACTTGGGAGATTAACCTAAGAAACAAAGAAATTTGGATAACTAGTGAATTATATAGATAATCCCATGAAGGCTATGCATGCAAATGTAAATTTGTATACCTTCCCATGATGTGTTCTACATTCCTATGGACCTTAATGGAACCATTGGTAAAAAAACAAATATTAGGTAATTTCATGAAAATTTAGGTGGCACTAATTATATATGAGGTCTCATATTCTAGTCTACTAGCCTACTGTACTTGATGGACCTTAATATCTACTACGAAGCTTTGGGAGTTTGAGATTCAACAAGGATAGGGGATTATGAATGATTTGATTGTGTCTTTTGGTTATTTTGATTTTTGATATTTTATTTTATTATTTTAATTTTCCCCTTTAATTTTTTCTATGATTTTTTCCTTTTAAATTTTTTGGCTTTTCCTATTTTCCTCATCCATATGGATTTTAAAGACCAATAATGGGTGCTTAATATTAATAAAAAAATAAAGCTTGCACCTAGATACTAAATAGGATAACCTAGAAACCAAGAAAGTTAGATACTCTTAGAATTTCACCTTGAAGAAGAATGTGATCTTAAAATCAACCTTAGTGTGCTTAGAAGTAAGTGAAAAATATAGGGAAAGATATATGAACATGAGAATGATTAGTTTTCCTCAATCAAAAAAAATTATAATGGATGCAATATGATGATGGAGAACCTTGATAATTTTAGCATGAGAGAGGGTATAATTTGGATGAGATACATGTAGATTGACATCAATAATTATGTCAAAAAAATATAATTGACTGTAAGAGATAAATCACCATCTCAACCATTACCTTAACTTTCTAATAAAATACCTAGCTATGGTTGGGGACATGTAAAAAATGGTGTAGGAAATAAAAGAGGTGGGCACTTATGAGGAAAGCTTGGTTGTATTCCTAAGGTATTATAGTGCAACTCACAAACTAAATTTGAGGAAGCATAAAAATAAGTGGGATAAAACCATGGGAGATGAAAAATATGAGGAAGCTTGGAGGAAAAAAATATGGATAAAGAGCCATATGACCTAAAATAATGTAGGGAGGAGCTTGAAGGCATAAAACTATTAATGAGAGGTAAAAATCCAAGAGGTGTGAAGGTGAGAGAGGGGGATCCATGAGATGAAAACATGAATAAAAATAGATCCTAGAGGAAAAGAGTATAGTATGGGAAATGTTATGAGAAAAAATAAAGTAAGGGAGATATAAAAGGCACATATAATCTAAGGTGGGAATTTTTGAGGAGGGTCTAGTTGTATTCTAAGGTTTTACCATTCAAATCAAGAATTGAAAGGCAAGAGGTGTAAAATTAAAAGGAAGAAAAAATAATATGGATAGAGAGATCCTAGAGGTGATACTAAAGTGGTTGAGGATAAATCCAGTGGTGTAACAAATTTTTGATAAAATAATCTAAGCTATGACATAGGTGAATTATAACAAATAGGCAATTAGTACAAACATGGATTTTGAAGTATACTATATGTATAACTAAGTTTAAGAAAATAAAAACATGGAGAAAATGTTAAATATGAAGAACATACCTGAAGCATTATAATTTTTCAAAAATTGAGTGTTGGTTGGCTCTTTTAAAATGTGTCTATTTGTTTTTAATCAATATAAGAACCCCACCATTTTTTGGCATATTTACCATTTTTTTCATGGGTGTAATACATTTTTTTCACTAGATATCTGACATCAAAATTTATGACAAATTGTTTTAGTGTTTTCTAGTGATGTGATTCCTATTTTTTCAGTTGTGTTAGAGATAATTTAAAATATACTTGACAAGAGATTCATGAGTACTCTCTAACATAATCGATAATATAAAATTTTCATTACTAATCCATGAATAAAAATTCACAATAAATGTAACTTCAATTTTACTAGAATTATGAAGTCAAAGATTTAAACTTAGGAGGATGGAGTCAATTGTTCCTCCAATGTTAGTGTGAATGCTAGTGTGATAGGCCCAAAACACAAGGTAACGTTTGAGATGCCAATCATTGTGTGCATCTTGAATTGTATTTTGTAATATACTTAAGGATTTTTATTGTATTTTTGACTTGATTATTTCACTAAAGATGATAAGGATTAGAAAATTTATGTGTATTTTTTAATTTGGAGAAAATTTTCCTCATGTCTTTTTAATTTTTTTTTCACCATTGTCAAATATGATGGTGTGGGGAATTATAAGTCAAGTAATTATTTAATTAAGTATGAATTTGAATATTGTGATGCTAGTAACATTATAAAATTCCATAGCTTAAACCCACTTGATAAAGTACATGAAGGTAATTATGATAAAGGTATGACCGTCTTGTAATCAAGGTAAGTTTTTGTTGAGATTTAATCTCCACATGGATAATTTTCATGGATATTTAATTGTTTAAATTTTGGTTGAAGGAGAATGGATAATATCATAATTTAGCTATAAATAATTTCACTACTTAGAAACATTGATAGCATATTTTTCAATTGACGTAGGCATTTTCAATGTTTATCATGTCTACTACAATGGCCTCCACAAATTCCTTTGTGTGTTTTCTTGAGAAGAGGAGGAACCTAATTTTTATTAACAATTTGTAGTATGGTGCCTTAAAAGTTTTGAAATTAGAGGGTGTTATGTTTAAAGATATACTTGAAAGCTTTCTCTAGAATTATTATCTTTTCATAAGAGTCACCCTTAGAAGTATATGTTTAATTTTTTTAAAAATGGATGATGTCCTTATACCATTGGTTTTATTGAGTTGTGACTACCTTGATATGGAAAATAATGGAATCATACATAGGTGCTAAGATACATGGGGATTCCAAATGTGAAAAATAAATTTAGTATCTTATAAGGATTTATGTGGGTGAAGAGAGAGGTTGAAGAGGCAAGATAATCAACAACATTTTGTTCTCATGGGATGGGATTAATAGTGAAGGAAAAAAAATATTTAGCACTTTTATTAGTAAACTCATGATATTATTTATTTTTGTCTTTTGCATTGATATGCTCTATTAACTTGTTAGAAAACAAGTTTGGAACTACCTAAAAAATATAAGCAATGTCTAAATTGATGGTTGTTTTCATACCAAAAATTATATATTCATATTCATCCATATTATTGGTGAGATTAAATTGAATTAAAATTCTAGAAAGATAATATTTCCAAAAGTATTTGAAATGACACATCATCCCTTGGCTCCTTGTAGGAATCTCATTTTATAAAATTGGAGTGTCTAATTATCCTCATAAAATTTGACTATGACTTCGAGTTGATCATTTGGTATAGGTTTTTTTTTAAAGATGATAATTAAATTTCAATTACTTATAGGGATTGGGCCTCGTGATTAGTCATAGAATCATGAAACTAATATTATATATATATATATATATATATATATATATGGCTTGATTTAAACCTTCAATGAAGCAAAAATCTTCATCAAGAAGAGTATCTTAAATATGCCTTTCGGTGGGAATAGTTATGGTATAAATTTGATTTGAAATCACTTACCCCTTGAATAATTTTTGAGTATTGATGTTTAATTTGAATTCCATCAAGAGATTCATCCATTTTCCTATTGTATCATCATGAATCAATAATTTATTAAAGAAGAAATAATAGATAGTGTTTGAAATGAACTATGACATAGGTTTTTTTTTATAGAACATATAGTGTTTAAGCTTTTTGGTGTAAAATTAGATTGTGAGATAATATCACTCAACCTTGGTGTAGTGGTTATCATAATCAATCAATGCATGAATCCTGTAATATATAGCATACTAATTTTTGATCTCATTTTATTGCATAACTATTGATCCAATGGAGATGAGGGTGAAAATGTGTAAAAGATGAGAGTTTTTTCATTATATGGTGGTCATAATGTATGAGGTTTGAGTAAGGTATTTTTATATTAATCAAAGGAATTTTGGAAAGCATTACTACACTCACGCTTAACACCTTTCTTGAGGATGAAATCGATTGAATGAAATTGATAGGCTAATCCATGGATGAATCTCTGAATCACCCAAACTTTCCCAAGAAAATTATGGATTTGAGGGATAGATATTGGACTATGTATTTCAATGATTTATTTTATATTGGAAGGATCCATGTCAATCCATCATCTATAGACAAAAAATGCTAAAATATTTCTAGATGTAATACTGATGACACACTTTTAGAGTTTAATTTTTTAATTGATTAAATTTATAAACACGGTAGCTAGGTCATGAGGATGATCCTCATGATGCTTGGATTTTTCAAGGAGATAATCCACATAAGTATAAACAATATAGTGAAGAATGAGATTGTGAAAAGTAAGAGTCTTCACACATTGATAGGTTTCCATAACATTTTTTAAGTTGAACATCTTGACATAATAATAACTATCTCACTTAGTAGTAAACATGGTTTTTTGGTTGATATTTTGGAGTGATGTAAATATGATTATACCCCTAAATTCCATCCATGAGAGAAAGAATTTGATAAGTGGTTGTAAAATCAACACTGACATCAATTTAGGGAATAGGGAATTATCCTTGGGACATGGCATGTTCATATTATGAAAGTAAATACATATTATAAATAAACATGGATACTTTAGTATGAATAGGTACTATTTTATAAACCCATTAAGAGTAATTTATAGACTTAATGAACTTAACATCAAGGAACTTGATAATTTATTTGTGAAAAAGTTTGGAAATTTCCTCATGATTTTTTTTGATTTTGGTAGATGGGAGTGACATTAGAATTAATTTATGATATTGTGAACATAAATGTTAGGATCAATTCCATACATATCCTTTAATCACCAAGTAAATTTTGCCTTGTATTTGTCAAGGACAACAATGAGATTATCTTACTCTCTAGGATATAGAAGAGAAGAGATGTGGACATGATAAATATCATTAGGTGTTCCTAATATAATTTTCATAGTCACTTCAAATAGAATTATTTTTAATTCTTGAAAGTGATATGGTATAGGTGGTAGGTCAAAGATAAGATCACTTTTTAGATCAACACTAGGGATAAAATTGTGAAAATAAGGAGCGTATTGAAAATGTTTAAGTTTGTTATGTTGGATAGGGAGTTTATCTTACCTTGAATTAATAAGTTATAATATAGCTTTATCAATTGGTAGCATGGGTAAAGTAAAATGATATTCAATATTAACCTAAAGATTTAACATATTTATTACAAATTTTATCATGTTCTATATGAATCTGTATCACATCAGTAAGATTGGTATCTAGGGTAGTTTAAATATATATGGGAGGTGTTTCTATTTTTTTACATAATCAACTTAGTTTATGGAATTGGGGTTTTATTTTATGTGGTTAAAATCATTTTCTCGGCTGATGTGATTTGATAATTTTGAGTGGATCTATCTATCATCAACTAAGCTAATGGTATTGTATTATGTCAACTATAATTGAATATAATTAGTTAGGAAAATAAATTAAGATTGTATATTTGAGTCTAAACAACATTTTTCATGGTTGAGATGATAGATATATCTACCATTTAAACATCATATCCTATTTGATGATTTTGAGTTAGTTGGATAAAACTAAACATCATCAGTCGGGATGATGATTTTAAAGGAGATAAACTTTCTATAATAATTACTAAAATTGATAAATTTTATGGTTTTTAGGTGGGTTACAATATCTTTTATAATACCCATATAGGGCCTTCTAGAGGTGGATTAGTTGGAGGGATAAAAACATCTTCTTCATCACTTGAGTCATATTGAGGATCATTGATTACATATGAAATACACATTAAATTGATATCATGGTCATAATTATATGTTTTATCAATGGATTTATTATAATAAAGGATGCCCAAGTGTCTCACTTGAACTTTGGAAATGATGTGGTCTTTATCATAAGACATTTATATTGTGTATATTTGATTAAGTGAGGGATCATTGGAAGTGTCTTTGGAATAAATGTTATTTTTATATAACTCCATTTATTTCAGTTGTGATCTCTTGAATAATTTTGGTCATCCTTAAAGTGTGTTCATCTATAATCCAAATGCTTATAGAAACACACATAGATGTGTGTTCAAACTCCTAAAAATATGTGTGCACCTCAGTGTCCTTCATTTTTTTGAACTCAAACATACATTTTAAGCTAGTTATTTAATTTGAAATCCATGCCAATAAAAAATTTGATGATCTAGGTGAATTTAAACATAGGGGTTGTTTCCAAACATGAATTACCACTCCTAATACTTTTCTAAGATCGTATCATGCACAAGAATCCCCTGCTATTGATAGACAACCAAAAATTATGAAACATGTGGTCCATAGTTCTATCTCTACTTTATACCTCACAATAGGTTGTTATTGTATATAAGTAAAATTTGGTTGAAAATATAAGTATCTTATAATATAGGTAAAGTTAAAATATGATACTAGATCCAACATACATACAAAATGTCATTTCATGAAGCGGTACTAGAATATAGACAAGGGACATGTATAATAAGGATTACAAGGATATTACTAGGAGATTTATGGAAAGAAATGATGAAAAAGAAAAAACCAAGATCCGAGATGTAATAGGGGTAATCAAAAAATATAATTTCATTAGTTAGTAACCAATAAATATCTAATCTAAAAGGTCTTAGCCAAGAGATATCTAATCTAGGGGTTGTAACCAAGTGGTGTCAACAAAACATGCAAAGATAAATTATACTATAAAGAATCATCTAATCTAAGCATGGAAGATAATAACACATGCACATATATTTATCCACTAAATTAAATAAATAAAGATTAAATGGATAGGAATACTTAACTTTGGTTTACTTGTTGGCTCATCAATCTTCCCCTTGGCTCAAGTGGTAATTTTTGAGAAGCTTTGTAGGTAAAATTCAAGATGTAAATAATAAGACTTAAGTATCCTTAGATGGGGAATATAAATACTAGGTGTACCTTATTGGTTTAAATTCTCTTCTTGATATCTTCAAATACTTTATGTGAACTATCCTTCCTCAAATGTAAGCTCCTACGATACAATTCCTTTCTTTTTCATGAAGATGGATTTATGTGCATGAGAAGATAAGATTAGATGTCTTTATTTTGAGAAATGACCAAGTGGTTTTTTATAAATTCACTATTCAAACTTAGCCAACATCATCAACATGGTCGAAGGCATACAAATAATTCTAGATGAATACTTAATGTCTTTAGCCCAACATATAATATCAATAAAGGGGAATTACTATAAGACATACTTTTCATGCATTGAACAATTCAAGTAAAAACACGTAAACTTGAAGTAGAGGATAATAAATGGAGAATGGGAAAAAAATAGAGGCTAAAATATTAGATGATAATATTATAATCTATAAAAAAGCCACAAAATAGCCCACCCCAACCCTATTTAACTCTTTAGGATGTGAACTCAAGGATATTGATGCACTAACAAATCCTACAAGATAAATCATCATTAAGTGAAAAATAAGGTGTATACATATGCCCCACCCAAAGCTTTGGAAAATAATATAGTAACAAAACTAACAAAAAATATATAATAATTGAATGATAAATTTAAGATAAATGAGAGACAATAAATAAACATACGTACTTTCATTTACCTACTTGGATTGAGAATGATATATAGTGTCAAATTGGTGTTAAGATGGCTCTAACAAGCTAGACACATAACATATTGATGAAATAGACCAACATGATACTAAGATATATCTGGAAGTCTTGAAAAAAAGAGAAAAAATTACAAAATTATAAAAAATATTCTATTATATCATAAAATTTCTTGCAATTCTAGGATTCTAGCACTTCTTTTGGTTCATTGATAATATCTATGGGGAAAAAGTCCAAATTATAGAATCTGAGAGTTATTTTTTTAACTTAAAAATTTTTATTTGAAAATATAGATAAAGAGGTGGAGTATATTTATTTGATCATTCTTATTTTTAGATTTTGAGTTTCTTAGGGCTTTAGGTGATAATTTATTATTTATAGAGATGTTATGGCTAGGGAACAAAGAGGCACGACACACTTGACTTATCATAATGATCATTAATGTAGGTTTTGAATTTAATTATAGAATGGGTTTGGTATAATTTACCTTACAAAGGATCAAAACAAAGATAAAATTGAGATAAACAATTTTTTTGTTGTCAAAAAGTGGATTCAATAAATAGATTGTTTTTAAAATGAATTAATAAGGTCATGTGACTATAATTTCATCTGCATAGCTAATGACGTATTATAATTTGAAATTTGAATCATGAATAGTGATGTCTAGTTCGATGGTTGATGTAGTAGGATTTTAGGGGTAGTAGATAAGATTTGCTAGAGATGGTTGATGTAGTGTATAATTCATCACATGGCTAATGATATATTGTTAAATAGATGATGAGTAGGTTAAGTATAAAAATGGTCGATGACATCATGTCAAAATGGAAGATGGAGTATAAAATGAACACATGGCTGATTAATTACTTCCAAAATGGACAATGTAGTTATTTTTATATATTTTTGTACTCAACTTATGTTTTTACTAAAAATTTTCAGACAAGAGATTGATTTTGATTTGTTATTTTATACTTGGTAAGCGCATAGATGATTTTGATTGTAGATGCATCATGGCTACCAAATTTATTAGATAGATTATCATATAAGGACATTGATTAGTTGATTAGTCTAGGGTTTTGTGTAATTATGGATCTATTTTCCTATTTCCAAATATATGGAAAATTGGTACTAGCCCCTTTATATGGGTAGTAGAAGGGTAAGTGTAGATGGATATCACCTTAGATAAAATACATGCCATACTAGGGTTTTTGATTAAGGGGACACCCATGATAAGTGATATTATAGACATGGTGGCAAAGAGACATACACTAGCTCTATGGGCCACGAGGTTAGACGCCTATCATTTAGACACTTACATAGTGAGACTACAAGATTTACATGCAACATTGATTCTTGACATCTAGAAGGTGATAGTGGCCATCATAATGAAATGAATACTATATCACAAATTAGATGGATGGCTACCCCTTTTTTTCATGTGTTAGGAAACTTTATAGTGGGGCATGCTATACACAATGGATGTATGCATCTGGGTGTATCAATTTCATGAGTTTTACAACATTATAAATATAGAACACCTAAAAATAGGGCTAGTGATATGATTTTATTTTTAGATATATGAATAGTTCTTGATGTATCAACTAGTGAGGACACCATTTTAGATTTTTGATCATTTATTTTCTATAGATAGGTTTGATCACCTATAGTGAGATTATAGATAGGGTACCCAAATTTGGGAATAATGTAAAAATATGCTATCACATGGACTCCCTACAAATTTATTATGGACATATGGCCACCATGGTGATTTAAAATGTGATCTTTGGAGTTGACTAAGCTAATATGACACTTCACCTAGTGAATAGAGTCACATTCATGTGATTAGGTTCTTATGTGTTTTATATTACCACACTTAGTACAGCTAATGGGCTTGTCTCCATATCAAGAAAGGCATGTGAGAGTCTCATGGGAGGTAGGAGGTTAGGGGACATATCTACAGGTCCCAATGTTGAGAACCCAACATACCCTCTATACTTTAGGGAAGAGACATCATCAATGAGTACATATGACAATGGAAGCAACAATATAAGGATAATTTTATGTAAGGCGTCTCTGAGGCACAAGAAACAAGCCCATCTCATTGAGTATAGGTAGAGGAGGATCCTCAAACTTGGAGGAGATATTGGAGACTCCATCCACTAAGTATAAGATATATACAACCCAAGAACTATGAATTATGTGTATTTTAGATCAATCTTGGCATCTTAGATATAAGAGGTTGGAGCCATTGGTGATTGTAGTACAATGAGGGAGATGGGAGATAGTTTTTAGAGCATGCTAAAGGATTAAAAATGAAAAGGATAATGATGAGGTACTTAGAGATTATCAATATGTAAATATTCCCAATGACTAGTATGTACAATCAGTAAGATAAGTGTTGCTTTATTTTTATCACTATATTTTTTATACTTATAGATAGTCATGCTATAGGATAGTGATGTGTGTGTGTGTGTGTGTGTATTGATAAATAAATATATAATTGTGAAATTTGTTGGTTTTATCAAATGAGATGTTAAGGTGGTGGTCATTGATTGAGGCCACACATCATGAGATATTGGATGGTGTGCTTCCTCAACATGAAATAATAGCTATGTTGGATCCAATATTTCCATCTTAAAAGATCATATTAGATAATTTAATCTTGTTGGAGAAGGAGAATGGGTGATACACTAGTATTGACCATACTTAGGTCCATATATGATAGCACTAGTAATTTTAGGAGGATATGTTGCATTAATGTATAAAGTGATAATAACATATCAAAATTTGATGATGGGGTAAGATACACATCATACAGTGACATTAGACGGCATGGTGAGAGTGTGTATAACTACATATTGGGTGAAAAATTTAAAGAGATGGTTGGCTAAGGTATAGGAAAATATGTGGGTATTACAACTACAGAGTGAGCCATTATCTTAATCCTTTAGAGAGGTGGGTCACAACATAGTTTATGCCCTCATACATGTAGGGATGATTTCAGCCAATATATTCATGTATATGATATATTTTTACTTTTTTCATATGATGTATAATAAAATTTTATGTATATACCTCATGGATTCTTATATGTGTTGTCTACATGTAAATTTATTTGATGTTGATGTAGCATTTTTAATTACGTTATATAAAATGTGATCATGTATATATATACATAAAAAATGAAAGGCAAAGTGTGAAAATGACATCTAATGCAAGTAGATAGAAATATATAATAAAAAAATTGCAATAATAAAGGTTGTAAAATGGAATCAAATGTAAGTAGATATAAATAATGTATGGAAAACATAATATGTGAAAATATATGAAATTTTGACATCAAATGTAAGTAGATAATATAATAAAACAAAATATGTGTAAAATGGGAAGAAAATAAATGAGTAAAAACAAAAAAAATTATCATGATAGAATGTCTTATATAAAGGAATGACCATCAAAAGCATAACTACTATGACATAGATGATGCAGATGTAATGTGATGAATTTTTTTGATGAGATATAGTTATATTCCCCAAGATTTTACCATGAAACACACAAAATTAAACTCAATATGAATGAAAATTTGTGTCCAATATCTAAATATAAAGCAAAGAGATAGAAAAAAGGAGATAAGAAGAAAGAGGTGGTCAATTAACAATAATATTTGTCAAGGGGATATTATGAGTGATAAGATGAAAAATAGGGAGGAAAAGTAACACAAGGGTGATTTTAAAATCCTCATCAAAGGCAAGTCACTCTAATTAAGTTGGAAATAATAAGATTTGTTGATATCAAAGATCTAGAAAACCCCACCTAGCTAACATGAGCTTGGGCAACAAGTGAAGTATACAGATCATACCATGAATGTTATATGAAAGTAAATGTAAAAGGACCCTACATGCTCCCTATTCCTTAGGACCTTGATGATCCATTGGTCAACTATGAGGATTGGATACTTGGGTGAAAAGGAAGGTGTCACTAATAATGTATATGAAGTGTCCTACCATATTCTACTAGCCTACTTCACCCCAGTAGAACTAAGACTATACTATGAGTCTAACTATGGAGTTTGAGATTTAACTAGGATAGGGGGCATGTAAATGATATGATCAAGTGTATTTTAGTGATTCTAATTTTATGAAATATATTTTTCCTTATTTAAATTTTATATATTTTTTCTCTTGATTTTATTTTTTGATATCTTGGATTTTTATAATTCATCATTTGTGTAAATAAGGAATACCAAGAATAAGTTCAATAGCTTACACCTATCTACTAAAGAAAATAACTTAGAGACAATTAATCTGAGATACTACTATACCTACACTTTATAATAGCATGCGATCTCATCCATGACATAAGTGTACCTCAAGAGAAATGTAGAAAGGGGAAATATGGGGACTGTAGGTGTCCATAAAATTTAAGGTGATATAATAAAGATATGCTAATAGCTGACCACAAGAGAGGATATTTTTTATTTATAAAATACTAGGCATAAAGGGGTTTGGAATTAAATGGAAATGTAAATCAAAACTCATAAATAATGTATGAGCATGAAGATAAGATCGTAAGTGGAGGTGATATGTAGGAAGAGGGTAGTAATGTCACTAGATAGGTCATGTAGACCTATAATAGGTTTATCAAAAACAATGATATACTTGAAAACTAAGAGGGAACTACATGAAAAGTAAAGATGCTAAATAATCATAAAGGAACCGATGGCTAAATAATATTAAGAGGGAAATACATGAAAAATCAAATATACCAAATAACTACAATGTAGTGGCCCAATAAACCTAAATGGAATATACATGAAATGTTAAAGATAATAATGAATCATAAAGGACATTATGGTTGAATAAACCTAAAAGGGAGATACATGTATGGAGAAGTAAAAAGTAGTAAAAAGCATAAAAAATGAAAAATAAAGAGTAGGCTATAATCAAGTGCTAAAAGAATGATATATATCCAAAATATTATAAAATGTGAGGTCCATTATTCTTATCTAGGAAAGAGAATGGCCTAGATAGATACTAGCCGAGCTAGAGAAATCAATCCTATGTGTGGACTTGAGTGATAGATAGAAAATATATAACTTATCATAAATTTGTGTTCACAAATTTCTTAGAATGTTATCATGAAATTTATCTTTAATAACATCATAAATACTGAGTTGCAACTAATGATGAGCCTTAATTGGGGTCTCTTCTGCTCTCTTTGAAATTTGTGCAAGGATGACCTTGAAAATGGCCTCAATAGTAAAATTAGGTGCAATAAATTTGGGATGATGTTGATCCTATAATTGTGAGGAATATATATGGGGAATAAAATATTTTTACCAAAGGGGGTATTTTAGCTACGAGTGAGGTTATTTCTGTGTCCTATGAAAATGATGTGACTATTTTTGAGGATCCTGGTGCTCCTTTCTCTATATTTTTTGGATATAAAATTAATATTGTTGAGACTCATCAAGGTGTGACTAAAAATGAATTATTTAAAAATGTTGTCAATGTGCTCAATCACCCACTATAAAATGAGTAACATAACCATTAAAGTCATAAATTTTCCTAGATGGAAAATATGAGCATGGTTGTCAAATATCTATTGTAGGGACTTAACCTTGTAACTTATGTTGTTATAAAAGTCTCTTATGCACTCTATAATTTTTCATAATAATCCCAAAATTATTATGCCATGTGAAATACTACATTGGATGGTGATAACCTAAATCCTACATCAAATTATTTTGTGTTGGTGGGTATGGTGTTGAAGCCAACATCTCACGTGCAATAATATTATCTATAGTGGTAGACCTAATATAAGGGACCAAGTAGGTGTTATAATCATTAGATATGCTACTAGGAGTTTCATAAAATAGAACACCATCCATGCAAGTCAGAGAAAGAAAGAGTAATCATATTAATTATAGAGTTTAAAGATGTTTATTATGATTGATACATGGAGGATTGGTAATATTTATTCATGATTGGCTTGAACATTTATAGAATAATATGCATCATCCAAGATATAGCCATGATCATAGTTTGGAGTGGTGATATCTACATGGAGGGATTTGATCATGATGTAATTAGGAAAGGTAGTGTCATTATGATGTTTTTTATCAAATTTTATGGCTATAGGAATCACTTGAATTGTCCTCCTATGAGAATGGGGTTGCAAGGTAGGAGTAAATCTAGCTATGATATGAGGAAGAAGATCATAAGTTTTATTTTCAAGTTTATCTTAGCAGTTTCATCATCATAAAAATCAATAAGGTTTAGTGAAATATTTCCCACAAGTTCATGTTGGCCACTATACCCTCCCAATAAGTTGATGAGATAGTTAAACCATTTATATTCATGAAAAGAGATACTTTGAACCTCTTCAATGGAGGGTATTCTGAAAACACCACATTTTAAAAATTTATCAATGTTATAATGTTTGAAATTTTTATATATATCTTAAGTATATAAGTTTGATGCATTGACATGTAATATAAATTATGGCCTTCATTCAATGGGTCCAAAGGAAGCCAAAAAATATATTATAGTAAATGTGAAAGTTGAAGATCATAACCTTTAGCCTAATAATTATAGGGGGTACTATGATATGAATTCAAATTCACCTCATGGGAGGTGTTTACCTTTGGTCATATCCTTTACATGTGATTTTAGTACTCTTAAGGTCTCTTGTTGAGAATCTAAAATATTTGATAAATTATAAATAGGTAACATGTAAGTGTTAGTAACTATTGACCAAATTTGACCCCAAGTTAAATTTGGGTCACCCCTATAGTTTTATCTTTCATATAGGTGTGTAATGTTTGTCATGGTCTTTAGTGGTCCTAAATGGTCCCATATAGTCGTATGTGTCCTTGTCTAGCATTGTCCAAGTTCTGGTCTTATGTTCACTTGTCTAGTCTTTTGGTCAAGTACATGGTCAAAGTTATAATATGGTCTAAAGTCATTTAAAATAGTTATTTGGACATAATTTATATCATATTATCATGCTCTAACCTTTACTTGGCTTTTATATGCAAAAAATCACAATTTAGCCACCTTTTGGCCCATAAAGAAGAGTTGAACGTGCCACCCCAAGGAAAAAACATTTAAGGAAGATTAAAAATTCCCATAGCATCAAAAAAAGTTAGAAAAAGATTAAAAATAGTTAGAGTCTGACAGAATTTGTAGTTCAATGTCTAATCTTGGCGAAAGGACACTTTTCAAGCACTTGTATCTCCTTTCAAGATCATTTTTTAGTTTAAAATGGTTTATAAGTGTCTCTCGGGCTCCCAAAAACCCTTTTATATCTCTAGACCAAGTTTTAGTTTGAATTGACACTCCAAACATGTTTTCACCTCCAACAAATTTGCATTAAATGGTACGACCAAGAGAGAGAGAGATTTAGAATATAAAAATTTGGCCATTGTTATGGGTATAAGTAATATTTAAATTAGTGGCATTGGTTTTTGGATCGGTGGCCTCTTATTTATTAATGATTGTTAAGAGTGATAGTAGGTCATTATGGCCTATTCATTTGAGAGGGGTCTATTATTGCACATGTTTCTCTAGATGAAAAATTTATGGAGAGTAATTATTTTTAGGGTGGTTTTTATAGGTCTTTTATCTCCTTTTCATGGTGTTTTTATCAATTTAATAATCTCCATTAAGTAATTTTATTTGAAGGAAGAATATCTTGATGAATAAGTTATTTCAGACACTTCTACTACAACTCTATGTTTTATATTCATGGTAGTGATTCTAAGAGGTTTATAGTGCTTAATTGTTCATATAAATTCCCTTAGTTTCATGGATTCATTTTTATTTTATCTCAGATGTGTTTTGATTCATCTTATTCAAGTTTTGCTCTTTGGGAGACATAGTTTGTGTTTGAACAGTATACTAGAGTTTGATTGATAATTTAAGATCAATTACTAGTAATTTTCCATGGTGTACATTTATTATATGATATTATTGTCCTGGAAGTGAACAAAGGTTCAAAATAAGAGTCCAAATGCACACTTTTCTAATGATAGGTCATTGCTATTTCATTTAATGGCATGTTGTACATACTATAGAAATAGGTTGGGATGCTCAGAGTATTAGTGGATGCTTGAAACATATCCTCATGTATTCATATATCCTTAAACACCTTAGTTCCCTCTTCTAAATTTCTGACATTGACTAGAAGGGTCCAATTCTATATACACTAACATTTTTCATTGGTGTACTATGTATAATCCGTACATGATAATTAGGTGGGTTGAAGTTGAAGATGCTCAGCTATATACTCTGCATGCCTTGAATGATGTAACAAGGAAGGAGGTATGAAGTGGTTGATAGTGTTCAATATCTTTATAACTCATGAATGCTTCTTTGTGCAGTCCTAAATAGTGCAATGGTGACCTATAAGCCTTAAGCATATAGGTCCTCTTTTAGGGACTAAGATCGATCTAGACCAATAGAAGGGAGCCTGTTAAAATGGAGATTTGACTATGATACAAAATTATACTACTCATATATCAAGAGAATGAATATATAAGTGTGTTGGAGAGACCTAAAACCCAAAGCACATAGACAAGATAGTCAAGTATCCACCTATAATAGGTTGCATAGATTGTGTACTTGTGACAAGAGTCAAGTGACTTGGGAAGGTGTCAAATTGAAGTTTGAAAACTTTTAAGACCTTTTAAATAATAAAATATCCCTATATTATAGATATTAAATCATCATGCCTTGTGAAAGGATTTTAAGTTCCAAACCTATACACAATTATGAGCCCTCTAAAGCACCTACAAGTGGATTAAAGACCAAACAATTAGACCTAATGAACATAAAGAAGGAATACAAGGGTATTTGAGAGAATTATGAGCCTATCTAATATTTCAAAATAGTTAAAAATCACGAGGAAGGTCACTAAGGTGAGAAGGGTGATAATTTCCTAAAATAAAACACAGCCAATGCCTTCTAAACATCACCTATAGGTCATAAGCAAAGGCTGGTCCTAATCCACATGGATGAGGTAGAGCATGTATAATAAAAGGGTTAAAATCACTTGGATATTTAATAATTATTAAAAATACATGGATAATATCAATGGTGAGAGGGTAGGGTATAAAAATCCCATGAAGAGTCAAAACCCTACAAGCATTTACAAGCATGTTGTAGAGATTAGCCATTTTCTAGACCTGAGTAAAAGGACAAAAGTGTTTAAAGGGTGTTTTGAATCCAAAATGGAAATTAAACATAGGTTCATGAAATATTTGAGGGATATTTATAGGAGAGTGATTTATGAAACCCATATTAAGTAGTCAAGTGACCCTAGAGGCACCTACAGACTGCAAATAAAAGCAAATTGGTTTTGTGCCTAGGTAAAGAGACAAAGGTGTGTGAGAAAGATCCCTGAGTTCATCTTAAAACCTATTAGATACTTAAATATAGGATTATGTAATATTAGGAGGTTAATACTAGTGTAAGGTTGAGATATTTACCCCCTACACAGTCAAGATGCTTAAGATTCATCTACATCTACAAGTTACATAAGAGCATAGACAGACCTTAAGTCTAAAGAGAGAGCAAAGATGATATGGAAGTTATAAGGCATGCATATGAGTTGATAAGATATCATAGGGTAAATTTGAGGCAAAAATAAATGAATATATGTAAATTTAATACTGATCAAAACTAATTTCTAAACTCATACATGGTCATTTCAAGAACCCTGCACACAGTTAGATGTTTCAACTAGTCTTGAGAGAAATTGGTTTTTTTGGCCCTCTAAAGGCATGATTACGTTTTTAAATTTGGTAAAAATGATTATAATTAATTTGAAAACACTTCCATATTATCCTTGAGGTAATTCAAATAGTGTAATTACTCACCGATTTGTCTTAGACCTAGCCCACTCCTTTGGCAAGGGGTAGTCATGAGACTAAGGCATTTACTTGGTCTCAAAGAGAAAATCAAGCATTCCAAACCTCATGAATTGAACCTAAGGAGATTAAAAATTAATATAATAGGTTTAAATTAATTCTTAGGTGGAAACAAACTTCATTTTTAACTCCAAGGACCTTGAGGGCTAGCAAAGAGAAGACATGCTTTTAAACCTCATACCCTGACCATTATACCATGAACATATAGATGATAATGCATGTAGAATAATGGAGATATTTTTATCATATATTTTTAACCTCTCATAATAATGTGAATTTTTTTTAAGACCTAGAACTCAAAGTAGACCTCTCTTGGGCTTGAGAAATGCTAAGCAAGCCACCCGATGAGTAACTTTAGATGCTCATACCATTTCTCACACCTTACATGGGATTATAATACTTTTTAAATAGTTTAAGAAGATTAAAAAGAAGTTTTTACAAGTGTAATGAGGTCATTTTTTGATTTTTTCCTTATGAACAAGCATTAGGAGCCCAAGCATGCCTTAAACCTCTCTTAAACCTTGATAGTGACCAACCATGGAAAAAAGCCTTAAATGCACATATAATGACATAGTTTTCTCTTGAAACATTTTGATGTTGTACATTACTCCAAGGAGGTTAGTCACATGTACTTTGATGTTGATGTCACTTGTATGGATCGGTACAAATACCCTATTTTTACATGTTTCTCATGTTTTATAGGCATTTTAAGAAGGAGAGAGATTCCAAATCATGGTATGAGGTTATTTGGGAATTTTCATAGATATTAAAATCCAAAAAATTTCACAATATGTTTTTTAGGTGATCAAACTAGGCCTATTTTCCAAGGTAGTCTCAAATAGGCTCAAAATGAGATTAGGTGGTAAGGCCATTATTTTTATATGCATACTTACATAGGGTATTAGGACCTTAAAATTGACATGGAGGTTGGTTTTGTCATAGGGAAAGTGAATAATATTATTTTGGGTGATTTTACACATGTGGTAGAAATCTAGAGCAAGAAATTAGGGTCTTAAGGAGGGAGAGAGAGAGAGAGAGAGAGAGAGAGAGAGAGAGAGAGAGAGAGAGAGAGAGAGAGAGAGAGAGAGAGAGAGAGAGAGAGAGAGAGAGAGAGAGAGAGAGAGAGGCAAAAAAGATAGACTTCCAATCAGACTCTGAAGATTAAATTTGACATAGAGATATAAGACATACAATGTCTTATAATATGATAATATTTTATTAATATCATTCATAAAACTCCCTACACAAGGAGGTTTACAAGTAAAAATGACTACAAGGAAACTAGGCCTAGCGAAGGCTTAAGGAGCAAAATGAGTTCATGGGAGTTGGTCCAAGAAAAAAAATGGTTTGTTTCAAACATGATAACATATTTGAATAGAATTAATGTATTTTGGATGAGATGGAGAAGATTCATTTGAGTTTTGGGCCACTTAGACCAAACTAGGTGTGGGAAATGAAGAGTTACAAGACACCTATGCACATGAATTATGGAATAGAAGGTCATAAGAGTTTCTTAAGACATGTCACATTTTCAATGAGTTTTTTCAGATAATTCAATGGGTAACTCATGTTTGGAAGGTCCATTTATCACTCTTTTCATACAAAGAAGGGTAATTTTCAAGATGTTAGTCAAGGTATCAAGCAAGTTTGTAACCCCCACACTACTTGGAAGATTGGAGCTACTTCAGGAGTGAGACACATGGCCTTGGAGTTCTATTGGACTATCTCATAAATAATTTTCTAGTTTTAACTCTCATGTACACTTGTCACTCCTTTTATACCATACCTCTCTCTCTCTCTCTCTTCACCATTCTCTATAAGAGCAATCACTTTTGGCTAAGTCTGTAGGATCCATACTTGGTATGGAGGAGCCTTGATAGTTTGAATAAAATATTTTCCTTTGAATAAATATGGTTTTGAGTTCATAAATTCTTGTCTATTTGTGTAAATTAGTGCATAGTTGAATGACAAGTGATAATCATCTATCCTTGTGTTCACTTTACTCTTTCATGTTTTGTGCAAGTAGTTTGCCCTCTAACATGTCACATAAAGTGTAAATATTATCCTTGTCTATACATAGGTGTAAGGAATAGAATTAGTGTCTAAAATAAGACCTCTTATTCATTCACCTTGAGAAGTTCAATGCATATCACCTTCATGTTTGAAATACTTATCTTACAGTAATCTAGTATGTTGAAGCTAGTCTTGTGAATCATCTTTCACAGTAAAAGTATATGGTAGTATAGTATAGATTAATTTGGTGAAAAGTCTCATTATATTAGGTTTTTTTCATGTTATATATATTTATTTTCATTCCAATCAAACAATTAATATAGGTGAAAGCTATCAAAGACAAATCTAGGAAGCCAACCCTTCAATCTGGAGGTTTACCTCTACTATAGGTAAATCACAGGTCTAGAGGTAATCCAATGTTTCACTCAATTTTTATAAGGCATAAAAAACTCTCCAAGGGTGAAAAATTGAGTGAAAATATTTCTAACACACCCAGTGGGACTATTAACCTAAGTACTTCTTGTCAAGGTGAATGTTGGTCTTGACAACATCACAACCACATACATGTGTTCTACTCAGCATTTTGTGACTCCACGTGAGGTAATATCTAGTTTTAGATCAAGTTTTATTATTATTTTTGTTCAATCTTCATGATCCTTACTAGGTAAAATACTAGTAGAGGTAACTATCCTATAAATCCACTTCATCAACTTGAACTTCCTATTAAAGTTCGGTACCTTGAGCTTATCTTGACATTTGAAGATCAATAAGATTTTACAAGTTAATAAGAGTAAGATATTGAAGAGGAATTTGAGGGAAACATGGATAGGTAATATGCTTTCCCATACTTCTATATTATAAATCCCATAAACCTCAATGTCTATGATGATATCCTTCCCAATGCCATAAAGAGTGTTCCCACTTTCAATGGGGAAGGTCCTATCACTCCATGTGAGCATAATAGAAACATATCCAAATTTTGAAATTTCCATAATGTCACTAAAGTTAACATTGTAGTCAAATTCTTTGTCATGTCTCTTAAGGGAAAATACCTTGATTGGTATAGAACATTACCAGGAGGATGCATCAATACTTGGGATGAGTTTGTGACTCAAAGATTTGATGACAAGAGTGATCATACATCACTCATACATCAACTAAATGTGATTCAAAGAGGGCCCACATAGACTATGCATGATTTAAATGAGAAGTTTCAAAGAACATGGAATAGGCTACCACCTCCCATGAGACCCCCTACAAGTTTTGTTTTCCCAACATATTTTAGATCTATTAGGATTGATATAACTATCATTTTGCAGTCCATGGGTGGGTACACTTTGCTTGAAGCCTATGAAATATCCATTAGAGATGATAATGGTTTGATCTAATCTGGTAATCTTCCTCTAAAATTCTCTATACCCATCTTGCCTAATATGTCTGCTACTCCTTCAAAACTTGCTTCAATCTCAAATCCAAAGTGTAAGTCTAAAGCTGACCCAAATAAATTAGAAGATACTATTGATTGGGAAGCAAGATCTAAAGCCTTTGAAGCTCAAGTTAGGCAAATAAATCAATAATTGGGAGCTCAACCAAACCCCTACTATAACCCTCCACTAGAAAATAGATTTAAACCTCAATAAGATGGTCAAGGGAGGGGATAAGGTCAACCTAACTTCAATAGGACACCCAATGCTTATAATCAAAACTCTACTCCCAACACAAGAGCCATGGTTCTAATCCATAGTAACTTAGTTCAAAGAGAATAATGAAAGACTCAAGGATAATTCATGAATTGTTATGAGGGTAAATGACAATATTTGGTAGTGCAGGTAGGTCCTACTCAATTGACAACTAAAAATGAGATCTTCATGCAAGTAGAAACAAGTGGAGAGTATGACAACCAAAGAGTGAGCTTGGAAAACTTTCAAGTGGAAGATATACTTATCCTAAACCAAATTAATTCATTGCCTATAAATATGTAAGAAAAGGTGAGTGTTCCTTCTTTGAATATCATTTATTATTTGAAGAGTACAAAGACTATTATATCTCTTTGGGAGGTACTCCACATGCCTAGTCAAAAATAACTACAAAAAAACACCTATCCCAAATCCATATCAGTCCTCAACCATCAAGACATGGTAGTGTATCCCTCACTAATACACCTACCCATATTTTTGAACCCTTCACCAAATCAAAAAATTCCCCACCTTTCTATTTTAACCTCATTATGGGAGATAAACTTATTCATAATTGCATTGTGGATAATGAGGCAAGTACTTTAGTTATGCCCAACCTAGTTGCAGACAAGTTGGGCTTGAAATATGATCCATATATAGAAAAGAAGTGTTGAATTTTGATGGAACACCAACTATGTTAGTAGGGATCATCAAAGATTTGAAAGTTTTTTTCTTTGCTATCTAAGTTTTCCAATTCTACAAGATATAGTAGTGGTAGATTTACCTACACATTTTTCTATTTGTCTATCAAGAGACTTCACCGCTGAGATAGGAGGATATCTCTTAGATGATTGGTAATTATTGGAATTTAAAATAAGGTATGGAGAAAAGGTGAAAATTATAACTCAAGCATTGGTGAGGTTTCACTTTGAATCATACGTGGAAGCTAGATCTAATTTGAATTGCACTATCCATGAGGAAGAAGAACATGTCATTGATGATGGAGCATCTTCCAAACTTGAGGGTGTATCTGATATATTCCTAGATGAGTATGGTGATAATACATATGAATATGATCCATATACTTGAATTGAAAGGATAGACCTTAGTACATACATCATTCATGATAAAGGTGATGAACATTCTAAGGTAAGCCTTGATGATCGTTTTCAACAAGCTACTAAGGTTAACTATCTTGTTCGTATGTATGATGATGATGAGTATTCAAGTGTGATATATCATGAGGATATCAAAGATGGTAAAATATTTCCTTCTCAAAATGAAGAGGTTCATGGATGTGATAATCACGAAGAAGAGGATGACTTATGGTAATAGTTTCATGCCATAGGTCAGGAGTTTGAACAAGTGAGTAAGGTAACCCTTCCTAAAAATAAGAATGAGCTTGAGAGTAAGGTCATTGACAAACCTATTAAACATGACAAAGAGGTTCAAATTAATATTAATAAGGCTACAGTATTGGGAGAGTTCAATTAGACCAAGGTAAAAGTTTTTTAGGTTGAGGAGCATCCTAAACCTCAATTTGATGTTGAACGACTTGAAGACATGATGGACCAGGATGAAGACAAACATGAGAGCTATAAACATCAATAACATGATGGTTTAGAGGAAGGTGAAGTTTAGAAAAATTTCATGGTTCCCAAGGAGAAAAATGAAGAGCATCTAATGATCATAAATGAGATCAAGCAGGATGAATTGTTAAACAGTCCTAATAGAGAACTAGGAGGACCATTCCATGGAGTTTAAGTGGTCAACCCTTAGTTAGTAGAGGTCTTATGATTGGTAAGTCTTTTCATCATCTTCACATGCAATTTTTTTTAACAATCATCCATCATATGGTGAATTAATCTCATGGAGTAGTTGTGACTCAAGAAACATCCTTTTTGATCTTGGTTGAAGCAAGAGAAAACATTGTATCACCTCAAACATGTTTTGAGGTCTGTATATATTAGGTTAAGTGTATTGTTTTTGTCTTTGTATGTGTTTTCCCTAAATTATTTGAGCATAGTGTGTGTTTCCTTCTTGTTTTATGTTTTGTGTGAGTTTGAAATCTTTTTTAGGCATATTAGTTTCATATTACATTAGAAGAGTGATTCCATATCCCAAAGGAAGGAGAAGGCTACTAGTCCATTAGCATTACAAGCATGTTACCCCTATGAATTTCCAAGAATATTGACCAAATTTGAACTCAAGTCAAATTTGGGTCACCCTCTATAGTTTGAAATTTCATAGAGGTTTCTAATGTTTTCCATGGTCTCTTGTGGTCCTAAATAGTCCCATATGGTCATATGTGTCCTTGCCTAACATTGTCCAAGTTCTAGTCTTATGTTCACTTGTCTAGTATTATGGTCAAACATGGTCAAAGGTATAATATGGTATAAGTTCATTTCAAATGGTTATTTGGACATCATTTATATCATATTATCATGCTCTAACATTTATTTGGCTTTTATATGCAAAAAATCACAATTTGGCCACCTTTTGGCCCATGAAGAAGAGTTGGACATGCCACCTTAAGGAGATAACATTTTATGAAGATTAAAAACACCCTTGGTGTCAAAAAAAATTTAGAGAAGGATAAAAAATAGTCAGAGTTTGATAGAATTTATAGTTCAATGCCTGATCTTGATAAAAGGAAACTTGTCAAGCACTCATATGGCCTTCCCAAGTTAATTTTTAGTTGAAAATGGTTTATAAGTGTCTCTTGGGATCCCTTAGACCTTTTTCTATCTCTGTCCCAAGTTACAATTTGAGCTGACACTCCAACCACTTTTTCTCCTTCATCATTGCCTTCACAAGCCCAGGAAGGCAAATTTGCATTGAATGGTACAACTTGGAGAGAAAGAGAGTTAGGAGATGAAACTTTGGCAATTATTATGGGTCAAATTAAGATTTAAATTAGTTTTATTGATTTTTATATTGGTTGCATATTCTTTATGAATGATCGTTAAGAGTGACAATAGGTTACTATGGCTTATTCATCCAAGAGGGGTATGTTCTTGCACCTATTTCTCCATATCAAAAATATATGGAGAGGAATTATTTTTAGGGCGATTTTTAAATGTATTTTAACTTATCTTCATGGTGGTTTGATTAGTTTAATAATTTCCATTAAATGATTTTACTTGAAGGAAGAATATCTTGATGAATAAGTTCTTTCAAATAATTCTACTACAAGTCTCCATTTTATCTTCATGGTAGTGAGTATCAGAGGTTTATAGTGTTTAATTGTTCATGTAAACTTCCTCAAGTTCAAAGATACATTTTTATTTTGTCTCAAATGTGTTTTGATCTATCTTATTCAAGATTTACTCTTTAGGAGACACAATATGTGTTTGAACAGTCTACTAGAGTTTGATTGCTAATTTAGCATGAATTAAAAGTAATGTACCATGTTTTATGTTTTTGATATGATATTATGATCCTAAAAGTGAAGAAATGTTCAAAATAGGATTCCAAATGCACACTCTTCTAGTGAGAGGTCATAGTTTTTTCCTTCAATGGCATGTTGTACAAGCTATAGGAATAGGTTGGGATGCTCAGAGTATTGGTGGAGGATTGAAACATATCCTCATGTATTAATATAGCCTTATCCACCTCATTTACATCTTATAAATTTCTTTAATTTAATAGAATTCTCTAATTCTATTCACACCGACCTTTTGCATTGGTTGACTATGTATAATCCATACAAGACAGTCAGGTGGGTTGAAATTGAAGATGCTTAGCTATATGATATATATGCCTTGAAAGATGTAAAAATAAAGGGGGTATGAAGTGTTTTATAGTGTTGAAGATTTGAGTAACTCATTAATGCTTCTTATTGTAGTCCTAAATAGTCCAATGGTGACCTATAGGCCCTAAGCTTGTAAGTCTTCTTATGGGGACTAAGATCAACCTTAGACTAATAGAAAGGGAACATCTAAATATGGAGATTTGACTGTGATTAAAAATGAGACTAATAATATATCAAGATGAGGAATATATAAATGTGTTGGAGATACCTAAAACCCAAAGCACATAGACTCGACAATCAAGTATCCACCTATAGTAGGTTATACAGATTGTGTACTTGTAATAAGAGTCAAGTGACTTGGGAAGGTGTAAAATTGAAGTTTGTATACCTTATAAGACCTTATATATAATGAAAAATCCCTCTGGTATAGATCATAAAACATCATGCCTTATGAAAGGAGTTTAAGTTCCAAACCTATACACAATCATGGGCCCTCTAAAGCACCTTTAGGTGGCTTAAAGACCAGATAATTGTACCTAATGTAAATAAAGAAGGAATACAAGGGTAATTTATATAATTTTGAGCCTTTATAAGACTAAAAACTAGATAAAAATCATGAGGAAGGTCACCAAGGTGAGAAGGGTGATAAGGTCCTAAAATAAAACACAGTTAATGCCTTCTAAACATCAACTACAGGTCATAAGCAGAGGCTAGTCCTAAGCTAAATATATGAGGCATATCATATATGATAAAAGGTTTGAACTCACTTTGAGATTTAAAAATGATTAAAAATACATGGAGAATATCAATGGTGAGAGGGTAAGGTCTTAAACTCCCATGCATGGTCAAAACCCTACAAGCATCTACAAGCTTGTTTGAGAAACTAACCATTTTTTAGTCTTGAGTTAAAGGACAAAAGTGTTTAAAGGGTGTTTTAAACCCAAAATGGAACTTAAACATAGGTTCATGAGATAATATAGGGTTATTGATAGGAGGGTGAGGTCTCAAACCCATATTAAGCAGTCAAGTGACCCTAGAGGCATCTACAGACTATAAATAGAAGTAAATTGGTTTTGTGCCCAGGTAAAGAGATAGAGGTGCGTGAGAAAGATCCATGAGTTCATATTGAAACATATTTTAGACTTAAATATAGGTTTATGGACTATTTATGATGTTAATACAAGTTTAATATTGATATCTTGATCCCTTACACACTTTCAAGATACCTAAGGTTCATCGATAGGCTACATAAGAGCATAGGCAAACCTTAAGCCTAAAGAGAGACCAAAGATGATATGAAACCTCTAATATATTAATATTAATTAAAAATATATAACATGGTCATGTTGATACAAAAATAAATTATTGTAGGTAAAGTGAAGACCGATCAAAACTAAGTTCTAAACTCATACACAATCATTTCAAGAACCCTATACATAGTCAAATCCTATGAGTCTTGAGGGAAATTAGTGTTTTGGGGCCTCTAAAAGCATGATTTTGATTTTAAATTTTGTAAAAAGTATTATAATTAATTTAAGAAAACTTCCATGGTCTCCTTGAGGTCAAAAAAAATAGTGTAAGTACTCATTATTTTGTCTCAGACCTAGCCCACTCCTTTGGTAAGGGGCAGTCATGAGACTAACACATCCACTTGTTATCAAAGAGAAAATAAAGAATTAAATACCTCATGAATGGACCCTTATTGTAAAAAATAGTCATATAATAGGTCTAAATTCATTCTCAAGTGGAAATAAACGTTAGTTTTTGCTCCAAAGCCTTAGAGGGCTAGCAAAGAGAAGATAAGCCCTTAAATCCCATACCCTGACCAGTATACCATGGAAATAAAGAGGGGTAAAAATGATTGGTAATACATGTATAATGAATAAGAGAGTTGTTTTCATAGGTTATTTAACCTCTCAAAATAGTGGTAATGAGTTTTAAGACCCAAAACTCAAAGTAAACCTCTCTTAGGCTTGAGAAATGCTAATCATGCCACCCGAGGAGCAACTTTAGATGCTCATACTATTGATCACACTTTAAATGGGAGTATAAGATTTTTTTAATAGTTTAAGGGGTATATAAAGAAGGATTTAAAATTGGAAGGAGGTCATTTAATGATTTTTTCTTTATGAACAATTGTTAAGACCCCAAATAGGCCTTAAACATCTCTTAAACCCTGATATTGACTAGTCATGGAAAAATTCCTTAAATGCACATAAAATGACATATTTTTATCCTAAAAAATATTTTATTTTGTTTATTAATCCAAGGAGGTTACTCACATGTACTTTGATACTGACTTCACTTGTATAGATTGGTACAAATACCCTATTTTTGCATGTTTTTAGTGTTTTATAGGTGTTCTGAGAAGGGGAGAGATTCCAAATAATTATATGAGGTCATTTATAAATTTTAATATATATTAAAATTTTAAAAAAATCATATAAGGTTATGGAGGTGATCAAACTAGGCCTATTTTCTAAGGCAGATTCAAACAACTCAAAATGAGACTAAGTGGTAAGACTATTTCTTGGATTGCATACTTTCACAGGGTTTTAGGACCCTAAAATTGACATGGAGGTTTGTTTTTTCCTTTTTAAAATTAATAAAATTATTTTTGGTGTTTTCATACATGTGGAAGAAGTTTGGAGCAATAAAATAGGGTCCTAAGTAAGGAGGCATAATTCAAGAGAGAGAAAGGCAAAAAAGATAGACTTCCACTTAGAGTCTAAAGATGAAATTTGATATGGATATATAAAAACACAAAGGTTAATATAATATTCACTTATTTTATAAATATCATCCATACAAATCCTGACATAAGGAGGTTTACAGGTAAAAAGGGCTACGAGGAAATTAACCCTAGTGAAGGTTTAAGGAGAAAAATGAGTTCTTGGGAGTTGGTCTAAGAACCATAATGGTTTATTTTATAACTAATAACATATTTTAATAAAATTCATGTATTTTTGATTAATTCAATAATATTCACTTGAGTTTTGGGCCACTTGGACCAAACTAGGTGTGGGAAATGAAGAGTTACAAGACACCTATGCACATAAATGATGGAATGGAAGGTGATAAGAGTTTCTTAAATCATGTTAGATGTTCAATGAGTTGTTTTAGATAATTTTATGCTAAATTCATGGTTGAAAGGTCCATTTTTCACTTCTTTCATGCAAGGAAGGGCAATTTTTAAGATGATTGTCAAGGTGTCATGCAAGTTTATAACCTGACACTACTTGGAAGATCAGATATGCTTAAGGAGTGTACATGGCCTTAGAGGTCTATTGGAATATCTCATAAATTTTTATCTAATTTTAAATCTCATGGACACTTGTCACTCCTTTTATACCACCTCTCTCTCTCTCTCTCTCTCTCTCTCTCTCTCTCTCTCTCTCTCTCCACCATTCTCTATAAGAGTAGCCATTTTTGGCTGATTTTGTAAGATCCACACCTGGTATGGCAAAGCCCTACTAGTTTGAATACTATATTTTTTTTTGAATAAATATTTTAAATCTAGTTTTGAGTTCATAAATTCTTGTCTAAATGTGTGAAGTAGTGCATAGTTGAATGACAAGTGATAATCATATATCCTTGTGTTTACTTTACTCTTTCATATTTTGTGCAAGTGGTTTGACCTCTAACAGGTCACATGAGGTGTATTCAGTGTCCTTATCTATCTCTAAGTGTATGAAATATCATTAGTGTGTACAATCAGACCTCTTTTTCATTCACCTTGAGAAGTTCAATGCATATCACCTTCATGTTAGAGTAATCTAGGGTATTGAAGCCAGTCTTATGAATCATATTTCATAGTGTAAGTATATGGTAGTCTAGTGGAGAATAATTTGGTGCATCACATCATTATATTATTTTTGTTTCATGTTCTCTCTATCTCTTTCCATCCCAAGTAAGCAAGTAGTATAGGTGATAAGCTATCAAATACAAATATAGGGAGTTAGACCTTCAATATAGAAGTTTACCTTTGCTATAGGCAACCCACAAGCCTAGAGGTAATCTAATATTTCACTCAATTTGGAGAAGGCCTGAACTACCTATCCAAGGATGCAAAATTTAGTGACAATAGTAACTTCATAAATGAGGGATCTATTGACTTTGACATCATTGATTTAGACACTAATGAAAAAGGAAGAGAACTTATACAAATAATCATAGATTAGATTAGAAACTTAAGGGATAAAGCTTGATCCATTATTTTGTTGACTTCTATAGACAATGTTTCACATTATTTCTACTATATTCATAATAGGTAAGGTAGCGTCTTTCCCCATAGCTATTGGTTGACAAATGTCTATTTCAAAGAGGGGTTGCATTAAATACTTGTAATTTTTAGGATAAGTATGCATGAGTTTGAGGAATGTATCTTGGATAAGAATATTAGATATTTTTTCAATGGGATCCCACTCCTCAAAGTTGGATTGTTTTTTGTACCTAAGAAATAAAGGGTTGATATCATATGTGGCTTTGAAAGGGACTGGATTTGAATTTTTATTTATTTTTCCATTGTTTGACATCATAATTCAAGTCAAAGATGTAGGAAAACTCAAATAAATTCATTGTCCCTACAGATTAAGTTGGATAATACATTGACAAATTCATTAGCGTCATGATGTTGTAGAGGTACAATTAATATTTTAAACTTATTGAGTTGGGTTGGTGATAAAAAATTATTGATATTTCTAATTTTTGTGTTTCCTACAAACAAGATACACAAATATAACCTATAAGATAGGCTTGAATAATTAAGTAGATTCTATAAGTTTTTTTAGAATTGCTTGATTGGTTGATTGAGAATCAACATAAGCTCTGATTTGCTTTGTGGCATTCTTATAAAAATCTCTCCTCGTGGGTTGAAAAATTAGGTTTAACCATAGTTTATATGGTGTTAGTGGCTAGAGTTGAGTTTTGTTTAATTTTAAGTTGGGGAGGATATTTTTTCATTGAGATTGAGTGTTTTTTATTCTCTGATTGATCTAGAAGGGGATTTTTCTTTATTTCAAGGTGAGCATCACCTTGGTTGTGTGCCTCACACTTAACATGAATATCATGATTTCTTGTTTTTCTCAAATTCTTGATAATGTTCTCTTGTCATAGAATCATGGTCAAAGTTATGAAAATGTATGAAATTATATAATAAAGTATTAAGATAATGAGAATTTTCATGTAAATGACCCCAATGGGCATGAAACCAACAAAATGTTTGGGTATCATATCATTGGGGTTTTGGTTAAGATGTGGTTTTACTTTATTTTTATTGAATTATCTAAACAAGCATAAAAAATTTAAATATTCAAATTTTATAGAATAATAAAATAAAATATGAATCCGAATGCTACATCTAGGTATTCTTGAGACATTGAAATTTAATATAAATGGAAATAATTAAGGAAGATTATGTACTTAACTTATTTTTGATCTATTTAGAACATACCCTGTTTACAACTAACAAAATGGGCTGGAAATGGATTTAGAATCTCTTAGGTCAAGAAACATAGTAAATGTATGCTAGAGAAGTCCATCTAGATTTGGATGCCTGCTTTGAATGAAGGTGACTTCCTTATACTAGTTTTATCCCTTTCTATTGCACCTCACTTTTTATACATAGGTATCTATGCCTACTTGTAAACCAGTGTTCAATATGATATCAACATCTCTATGTGTGTGTAAAGTCCAATATATTTCTCCTTCACTTCAAAACCATAGTTACACTTTTAACATTAGGTTAACCTATAAAAAATAGGGAATAGTGATGGATTGAGCTGACCCAAACCACTCCTCAAATTAATGGTTGAGTGTTGCCTATGTATTTAATACTCTAAGGAAGGAAATCAAACCTCGTGTAGTTTTCCCCTTTAAGTCTATGTGTGCAATTATGATCCACTATTATGGATGCAACATGTAATACATATTTTGACACGTAACAATGGAAAACTTGGCTTTGCTTAAATGTTTCATACTTAGATATGGCCTAATATTTATGACTATTTTATAAATTTTGTAGTCTAGGTTATCCTTTTCAATGTGTATGTGATAGAATAGACTTGCTTATTACTCTTTTGATAGATTACATATAGAGAAATAGGCTTAGAATAATTGTCTATAAATAGATGAATCTTAGGGTAACATATCACACCACTAACAAGTGCAACATACATGCCAACCCACAAAGATGATTTGAATTTGGAAAATAACCATTGATTCATGTGTGGATGAGTCCAATGGTTATGGATGGTTTCAAAAATCTAGAACCATATATGTATGGTTGGAGGTGTCCATGAAATAAGAATAATGATTTAATCATTAGGATATAATATGAGTATGATAATAAATTTACACATTGGTGATTGGGGGTGATCATACCCCAATAGAGAATGTTATGAAATGATTATGGCCTAAGGTAAGTTTCATTGTTGAAACTATTGGTTTAGAATATAAATACCTCAACCCTCATGAAGGAAGAGTAATCCTAAGCCACTAATTAATGTAAAACCCAAATTGCACCACTCATTTATCTAATTTTTGAACCCTTAGATTGGAGTATGGTACCCATTATTGGCTCATAAAAAATAAATCAACCACTAAAAATGGATTTATGCATTAAAAAATGTTACCTTTATTACCACCAATGTTAACTTGAAAAATTGAAAACAAAAATTAATAATGTATGCATGAAAAATGTACATGCCCTATAATTTGATAAATTATCCTAATATGATATAGAGTGTCATAAAATATATATCCCATTTTATCCAAAACTTGATATATCTCAAAACGTACGCATATGTTCTTTTAAAATGTCTAAAAAATGTTCACATATGCATTACATATGCCCTAATTATTTGTCTCAATATGTAAGTATTTATCCCATAATCTGAACCAAACTAATAATTTAACCCAAAAAAATAAACATCTGTACATGGAGGCTTGAATACATATGAAACTCCCACTAAGGCACCCTCATCTTGAGGTGATAAATGTATCATGTGAATTACTCATCTCAAAAGAAAAGAGTTAAATGTGTCATGTTATATAGAAAGATGTAATCATTTTAAAAGCATGTGCTAACATGTGGAGAATATGTCATCATAGTATTAATAAATCATCAAATAATATTTGAAACATATATCTTAAGGCATACAAGTTTCATGTCAAGATATATATAACAATTATGCACACAATAGTAATTATCACATATATAAGTAATGAATAGTAACCTACACATAATGTTGGTGTAAAGTGTTAATTACACCTTAAGATTATCGAGTAAGTAATTTTCATAGGATTTACTATTTTTTATTAAAAAATAAATCCTATTTGGACTTGGAAACTTACACTAAAGTCCAAGCTGCACACTCACATGGCAACTTGCACTAAATTTGAAGTTGCACACCAAAGTGGACTTTCAGAAACCATTTCCATTTATGAAACTACCTATATTTATGAGGTAGTTCCTAATCTTTATAATCAAGGCTCTACCTCACTCTCACATTGCTCAAATGCAAGGTAATTAAGTAATGTGAGAGTGAGGCAAAACCTTATTTATATAGATCATGAAATGCCTCATAAATACACATGGTTGCATTGATGTAGGTGATTGCATAATTTTTTTTATAATTTTTTTAATGAAAATTAAAAATTAAAAATAAAATTAAAAGAAAATAAAGTGGGCTCATCCCCAAGCCCTACTCAACTAGCTTTCCACTCACCACCTTCCTCCTCCCCTTCCTAATAGCCCCTACCTTGATATTCCTAGTTACCACACCCACCTCCCAACTATTATTCCTTTCATCCTTGTGGCCACTCCACAATTTGACCTGCTACCTCCACCTCCCACTTACTATTCCATTGGCCTCTAAGCTCTTCCCCGAAAACCCCTACACACCCACTTGCCTCCCAAACATTGACTTTGACATTGTATGATTTTAATTGAAGTTTTGAAATGTGCTTTGTTATTTTAGAGTTTCAACCACTACCATAACCAATTGTAGTAGCCATTTCGTAAATTGGTGCCACACTACCATACACCACCTATCTACCCTCTAACCACCTTGGCCATCTTGTGTAGAAATTATTGACATTTTAAAACCTCTTTTATTTTTTTAACATAAATTACAATTTGGAAATCATATGTTTGAATTTGTCAGTTGGTATTTCGGTTTGTTAATTATTGTGAAAATTTTAGTATGGGGGAGGTCAATGGTTTAACCCACCATAAGTACTTTTTTCTTTACATGACATTTCTAAAAGTTTTTTTCATTAGATGAAGATCAGTGGGTGGGGTGTGATCGAACAAGAGGTTAGACCCCCAAAAGGATTTTTTTCTCCAATTACTTCCCTCTACTATGTTTACATGTCTAATTATTTTTTTCCAAAGATCATACATGCATATTTTCTTTCTTCCAAATCCCCCTCCATTGTGAATTTTTATAGAAATAATTGTACCTTTTCACTCATATCTTGAGCATCCTTTGGAGTTAGGAAGTGGTTGTTGTTTTGTTGAGTTGTTGGTCCTAAACTATTTTAAATAATATATTAAATTAGTTACTAATTTACTTGCAAATATTAATTTTTTATATTTCTAAAGGCTTTCTTAACGGTCGAACATTTATTAATGTCTAGGCACTTTTATCCACACCCAAGATAACTTTTGAGGTGCCTTTTTTTTTGAAAGTGTATATTTTCACTTATAACCCAAAAATTTTGTTACATTGTGAGTCATATTGTATATAAATGTTTTTTTTATTTTTCCCATGTTCAACTCAATTTGTAAACGGATAATGTTTTTGTAAACTACATCATTATAAGAAGTTGGTGGAATTTGTTTTCATTGCAATCCTTATAAAGTTACAAAAACATATTTTGGGGTGTAAACACTTGCTCATGACACTCTTGAGGTTTTTGAAATTGTGGTTCACTCACCTATCCTTATGTTAGGAAACTTACATTTTTGAACATTTTTATTTTGTGTCAAGTCTCTTTTAAGGCACATTTATTAGTGCATTTTCATTTTTTTATTACAATGGCTTCATGCCCTAATTTAAACACACTAATGTAAGAAATAATAACTTGTAAGTCAAGAGTGATATTCTCTTCTCTAAGGTTACTTCATTTAGGAATATATTTTTAATTGTTTAGAGAAAAAAAAGGCCCTCAAAGCATAGAACATGCTTCTCCTCACAATAATTTTAGCAAATGAGTCACTCATTCACACTTTGAAAGTCAATGTTACACACTTGAAAAATAGTCTAATCTTGTGGAACCAAACACTATTACACTTATTCCACATTCAATAATGAGTTTTGAATCTAGAATGAATTTTTTAGATGCTATCTTAGATTGTGATCTATTAGACACTAAGTTGAATTTTGATCCTATTTCATCTATATTTACCTTTGTTGCAACTCAGACCTTTTTTAATCACAATGTTGATGTGCTTACTGCATTTGATAAACACACTACTATTTTTGGTTCTTGTATTCTCTACACCTTGGGTTATTTTGATAGAGGTCTTAGAAAGGAAAAATAGGGCATTGTGTCATAAATACAACTTGTTCATTGGACTGATCACAATGGCATTGGCTATCAAGCATATGCTTCCACTTCTTATTCTAGATCACTTTTTAGTAGCTCTAAACTAGTTTTATTCACTCTACACTTTTAGAGGGCATCAAATGACACATTTATATTACATTTATGCATTTGAGATCTTCATCAGAGATTTTTTAAGACTATGTACTCAAGCTTAATAATTCTGAGCCACCTTCACATTTTTTCAATCATGAGATTCCTAACCTTTTACTCATACATGTGAGACCTAAGATTTTTTTTATGGCTTACACAACCTTGTAATTCACTCAGGTATGATATACCTAAGATTTATTCTATTATGCATTAGATTCCTAATACCTCATCAAATTCACTTAGGCATGAGAGTCCTTTATATATTCTAGATGTTTCCTTGAATACATCATTTTTTCACTTGGGACCAAATCACTTGTAGGTGTTTTCTTCCACCATATGTGTTCATTTGGAATGAATTGATGACCAATTATAGTAGAGTCATTAACACTCCTTGCATGGAATCTACCAATATAATTCTTCCAATATTCAGATGCATTTTCTATACACCATTCATATTGCTTAGCAATGGTCCTTCTTGGAGAAAATTTCAAGTGTTTAGATGGCTTCTTCAATAGGTCAATTGCTCCTTATGATGAGTAATTTTTGGTTTTCCTAGCATCTATTAGATTCTTTGGCATTATTTATGGATCCATACAAATAATTTTGAAAAATAATGTGATATCCTTGTGGTATATCTCATATTTTCATGCCCTAATATTGTTCATGATATTTTTCATCCACCTCACCTAATTCATCATTAAGGGAGGGTGTTATGTACAACATTTTATAGTGAGATCTTTGAGGTGCATCTCACTATTTTTTGGCATATATTCTATATTTTGATATTGATTTCTAGGCGAGATATTTATGGTGCGTCTATTTTTTAGATCAATATTATGCTTTCACTATACATAGGTACCTCAATGACCCTAGTTTCAGGACCCATTTCACAGCTTTAGCCTCATTTTTATACATGCTCCCTATGTTGCACTTAAGGGAGGTGTTGGTGTAAATTTTCAACTACACCTTAATATTACTTAGTGATTCATAATCCACTAATGTGATTTTTTATGCTATGTTTAATTTTGGGGGATATGTTTTGGGTTGGTATGTTTTTCAAATGGGTTTAATACTATATGGATGTATTAGGTTTGTTGGTTTGGTTTCTCAGGGGTGGGATTTTAAACCACCATACTTTCCCATTATGGGATCATTTTGTAAGAATATCCCTCGATGGCCTATTTTCCTTTAATGTTTTCAAGCCTTTTTATATTATGTAATAGTTTTGTTTTATATTATATTTAGGTTGGGGCCCCAATTGAACCCCCTTGTCTTGCCTTATATATATATATATATATATATATATATATATATATATATATTAGTGATTAAGTAATTTTCCTAGTATTTCCTATTTTAATTTATAAAATAAATCTTATTTGGAAGGGAAACTTGCACTAAAGTCCAAGTTGTGCTCTAAAATGACAAATTGCACTAAATTTTATGTTTCACACCAAAGTGGAATTTAGGCATCCACTTGCATATATGTGACCACCTACATTAATTAAACCACTTATATTTATTAATCATTTAATGATATATATAAACAAAGCTCTTCCTCACTTCATATTGCTCAATTACCTTGCATTTCCTAATTTCTCAATTTCTCTGACATTACTTGAATTTATCAAATTGCCTTAGTGAGATTCGATTGTATTGTCCATCTACTACCTTAGTGAAAAGTTAATAGAATAATAATGGCATACTGATATAATTGAATTTATGGATCTCTATATTTGATTTTATTAACATGAGCTATGTTTAATTTTATTTTGCTTTATCATCCCTAATATAGAATTATGATAAAAAATAATGCATGACACGGATCATGGCACCACACACAAACAAAAAGGTGTGTTTTGTGGATCAAAAAATCATAAACTCATTATACAATCTTAAATTTATCCACTCATAAGTACATAATGTCATGGCCATGACATAAAATAAAATCATGTGTAATAATACTCATTATCACACAAGGCAATAGCCATACATAATGGACACTAAAATGCCACACAAGGAAAAAGCCAAATGTAATGGATAATCAAATTTCACAAAAAAATACAAGATTTAGCCAAAGAAAAAGTCATAAAATAAGGCAAGGGCCCAAAGAAAGAGTCTTACAATGAAAAACTAAATCTTACAAAAGTCACAAAATAAGGAAAGGGCCAAAGAAAGAAGCATGCAAGGATACACTCAATCAAACAATGTCATACATTAAGATAATATCCATATAGATTATAATCAACAAATAGCCTATGTAAAATGAAATAGAAAAAAAA
Source organism: Torreya grandis (assembly GCA_037957365.1). Classification (NCBI taxonomy): domain Eukaryota; kingdom Viridiplantae; phylum Streptophyta; class Pinopsida; order Cupressales; family Taxaceae; genus Torreya; species Torreya grandis. The sequence goes on from JARHVA010000800.1 coordinate 1,820,398, forward strand.
AAAAAAAAAACATAGGATAAGTCTAACTAGTCTACACCATCAATCTATGTGAAAGTCAAAGCATATCAAAGTAATATATTCATAAAATGTAGCAGTATAAATAATATAATCAAGATCAATAAATGTGTAAAAAATCAATGTAACTCAAAATGATAAATGGAAAGGTCATAAAAAATATAATATGTAATAATGTGACCTATGAATTGATATTCCCCTAGCATTGACATGGCCCCTGAGTATAGAGTGTCTTGCATATCTACATCCATGTATCATTTATAACATGTATGTATTAAATATCACTGTAATATATTATGAAATGCACATGTATATGGAAAGGATGTGTAATCTACCAAACATATGATAACATGAATCAATTTAGTAACTAGCAAAACATATTATAGTCAGGTCCCTTTTTTTAATACATTAACTTTTGTATTTTTGAAATATTTTTGCGTATGTGAGCAATCGAGTAAGTCTAAGTTGAAATGATATAAATAATAGAATAATTGATGGTCTTTGAAAAATCTATGGCATATGTCAAGGCATAATGTGCACTAAGTGTAGTATCATAACAATGTGGAGCAATTTAAGGCAAAAAACATGCCCCCCACTATATCTATAAATCAAAACATCATAGCTCAAGATATTATTTTAGAGGTGGAGGCAGATGATAAATAAATGTATATTCTCATATAATATGGTTTCATAAATGTATACAATCATGGAAGCTCAATGTAAGCCATAATAGGAATTAATAATCGATATGTAGGAGTGAGAAAGTAGTATGTCATAAAGCATGTGTACTGAGATGAAGATTATATAAAAGATGCATCATTATAGGATAGATTTAAAAAATGTTCAAATCAAGATAAAAAATCAAAAGGCAAGGGCTTAATGAAAACTAAACAAGGGATATAATAATGATCAATGCAAGAGCATATGCACATGTGTGTCAAGATAAAAGAATAGAGGGAATGAGAAACCAAGCAAACATTAAAAAAATGTCTAAAAAACATCATGCTCTTATTAATCCAAGATCCCATCAAGGGGATGCTCATATGTATGTTTCATATAATACATTATGTATTCATCTAGTGTATTTCCATGTTCATCTTATAATTTAGATATGCCATTCATATAATCTATATACACATAATATTTTCAAACTTTAATTGATTAGTGACACTTTGTATCTTGTAGGAACTTGTCGAGTGTCAATCTCTCTGAGTGCATGCCTTAAGAGGTGTAATGATAAAGGGGTGGGCACACCAATGGGAAAGGGGTGGGCACACCATCAATGATTTTAAAGATTATTGTTCCTTTTTCCACTTATCATCTACACACTTGTCTCCTAAAACCATTAAACCTAATCTTATTCTTCTTAGTCCCACCTATTCTAGTCTTTTCCTCTTTCCATTCCTCTTTTTTCTTGCCTTAACAACATTTTGGATAGTTAGGTATACTGGGTTGACTGGGTTGACCCAATATAGTTTAGGTTTATTTTTTACTTTCTTGAATTGTTAGCCTTTCGACCAACCTAGCTTAGACCTAGTGATTTGTCCCCAAAAACACACTAGGTCGACTGGGTCAACCCTATACAATCGTTATTCTCAGAAGGATTTAGCACAAGATTTGCCTATATATACAAGTTCATTTCCCATCATTTCATAAGATAAGAATCATTAGTGAATAAGTATGAGTGAACATCTACTTATTGACCATTCTACTTGAGGAATAAAGATTAGGGTTCCATACTTTCTTTGGATATATAGATCTTGTCTTGTGGAGAAGTATTTTGGATGCTTAGATAGGTTGTGTAGCATAGAGATAATTTATCTTAGTTATCCTTTCATACCACAACAATCTCTTGTGAAGCACCTTGGCCAAGGGAGAGATTGAGGCTCAACAGGTTCATCCTCAAAGGTAAGTATTCCTAACTTTATTTCTCCTTTGTAAGAGTAGATAAATAATGCATTTGTATTCTTCTCTCATGTATTATGATTTTGTATACATTAGCATGAGTATATGTCTTCTAATACATGTTTATTTTAGTTTGTTTTATTTTTTCTAACCCCCACTTTGTGCCACAAGCTTTGTTGTGCACTAGATTAGATTTACTTTCTTGTTATTAGAATAAGTGAGTGTTTTAAACCTTAGGACTCCATTAGGGTTGTTGTGTGATTATGTTAGACTATAGGATTTGTAACCCTTTTAATAATGATATGTTGTGACAAGTGATCCCCTAATTAGGTCTAGCGGATCTCCATATTGTTCATGCTCCCATTTAAAAAGTGTATCCCCAATTGAAGGTGTAGGTATGCTTGATCTTCTCTGAGAAAAGATTGATTTATAGACATGATGCATTTTTTATTGCATATATTATGGTGAACCCAATGTGAATCCTATCCCACCACTAGTTGGATTGTCTTCACATTTCAATTTTTTCTTCTTTTCTTGTTAATATTAGCTTTTACTTTATCTTGAATGAAAATGGAGAAGTAACCAAAAATAAAGCAAGATTAGTATGTAAAGGATATTCTCAAATTGAGGGAATAGATTTTGAAGAAACTTTTGCACCATTGGCAAGGTTAGAGGTTATTAGAATGTTTTTTGCATATGCAGTGTTTAAAATTTTCAAAGTGTTTTAGATGGATGCCAAATCTATCTTTCTAAATAAAAATTTAGAAGAAGATGTCTACATTAAGTAGCATGAGGGATTTATTCTCTCAAATATTAGTAGCCATGTATGCAAATTGAAGAAAACATTGTATGGATTGAAACAAGCTCTTAGAGCTTGGTATGCAAGACTTGATAAGTACATGTAGGATTAAGGTTCAAGAGAGGATTTGTTGATAGTAATCTCTACATCAAAATAGAAGGTGACCATAAATTGATTGTTGTGGTATATGTTGATGATATTATTTTTGGAGGAAATATTGAAAAAATGACAAAATAATTTTTTGATAATATGCAAAAATAATTTGAGATGTCTATGCTTGGACAATTGTCATTTTTCTTACGATTACAAATATTTTATTTAGATAAAGGAATTTTCATATCTAAAAGTAAATATGCCAAGGAAATGTTGAAGAAATTTGGTTTTGAGGATTGTGCACTAGTTAGCACACAAATGTGTACAAGAAATAAGGTGAGCAAGGATGAAGACTCACCTATTACAAATCAATCTTTGTATAGATCTATGATTGATAGTCTTTTATATTTGACAACATCAAGGCCAAACATCATGCATGCATTAGGTATGGTTGCAAGATATCAGTAATCTCCAAAAGATAGCCATGTTCGGTTGGTGAAGAGAATATTTAGATATGTCAAGGGGACATTGGATTACAGATTATGGTATCCCAAAGGTAGAGATTTCACTTTGGTTGCTTATACAAATTTAGATTGGGTAAGGTGCTTGGATGACAAAAAGAGTACAAGTGGAGGAGATTCATTTCTTGGTGATAGCTTAGTATCATGGCAAAGTAAGAACCTGAATTCAATATCACTTTCTACAGCTGAAGCAGAATATATTGCAGTGGTATTGTGTTGTATTCAAGTGCTTTGGATGAAGCAAACTTTGAAAGATATTAAGGTAATGTATGATGATCATATCTCTATTTTTTGTGATAACACAAGTTCTATTAATATTTTAAAGAATCTAGTGATGCATTCAAAAACAAAACATATTCCCATTAGATATCACTTCTTGAGCGAGCAGGTTGCAGATTAGCAGGTTAAGATGGAGTATATCAGTACTACAGAGCAGATTGTAGATATTTTCACAAAGGCACTACCAAAAGACACATTTGAGTATCTTCAAGAGAAGTTGGGATTAATTTTTTTTACTTCCTACCATTGAGGTTCAGCATCAGTTGAGGGGGAGCTAAGTGTTAGCTCTAGGTATGCCCTTTACCATTGATGTCAAAGGGGTAGAATAATAGGTATAGGTGTAGGTGTATAAATAGGTATAGGGAACAAGTATAGTTTGTTACAATAAGGGGGAGTTACTGTATGTTTTTTAGATAGCAGTATGAGTAGGTTTTAGGATGTGGTAATTTTAGTTTGAGGTTTCCATCAATGACAAAGGGGGAGATTATTGGAAATATTGGCATTGATGTCAAAGGTCTAGCATTATTGGTGATAAAGACCCCATTGCATTTAATGGTGTTTTTAATATTCATATCTTGGATAATGTGGTTAATATTTATTTAATATTAATGAATATATTTTTGGTTGCATATAAGTCAAAAGAGGGGCCATGGAGAATTCAAAGAGTCATGGCGTAAAAGACAAAAGAGGAATGGGATGCATTTTCTCATGAAGAGTCATCTTGAGGAATTCCAAGAGTCACCATGTGAAGACAAAAGAGGTATGGCACATTTTTTTATGAAGTGAAACTTTGAGGAATATGAAAAGTCACCAAGATAAAGAGGAAAGAGGAAAGGACACTTTTTCTTATGAAGGGTCACCATATGAATTTTCAAATGCAAGGATACGAAGGGTCATGCAAGTTTGGCACCATTTTATATGAGGATTGAAGGGTCACTAAGGGTGAATGTCAAAGGTCATTTGTAAATCTATAAATAAAGGAGTGAGAAGCCATTTGTAATATTCAAGAGATTGCATGGTTTGTATTTTTTCTTGAAGAGAGAAAAGTAGGAGATATTGTAGAGTTCTATCATTTGTTGAGTAAGCAACATTGAGAGATAGTTGTGTTTTATACACAAGAGGGGTTGGTGCTTACAAATCTTTGCAAGGGGTTGGTGCTCTTGTGGGTTGGTGCTCACAAATAGTTGTTGTGTTGGTACTCAGCAAAGGGATTGGTGCTCCTGCAAGTTGGTACTTGTAAACTTTGTATTTTGAGTTAGTGTTCATTTATATACTTGAGATTGTCCTTCATGGTTTTTTCCACTTTGGGTTTTCACATAAAAATTTGCTCTCTCTCTCTCTCTCTCATGTGGTGCAAATTATTGTTTCAATTTTATTGCATATCTTGTAGTGTGATTAAGTGGTTAAAAATAAGAAATTAGATTAATTAAAAAGATATATAATATATTGATTCACCCCCCTCTTAGTATATTTCATGCTTAACAAGTTGGGGTATATGGTACACTAAAATCCTCTAGTATCATGGGGTCTTATGGCTATAGAGTCTCATCTAGGATGTTATGTAGTGCTCCACTCACTAAGGACCCCCATCTCTCCTCCTCATCCTTGCCTACACCTAAAAAATACCACTATATAGATATTAGATCACTATTATATCTCAAGAATCTATCTATCTATCTAAATAAAATATAACCATCTCTTGTTACCTATCTATGTCTCAACTACTATGGTCTCACCATCTGCATGACTACCTAGCACACTCTCCCCATCTGCACAACCTCCTATCACCTCCTTTGTAGGATGATTTCTCAACTCAAACCCAAATATCATGACTCATGTCAGTCTCAACCTATGTTTGAGTGGTCTCTCTATCATCTCCTCTAGCTCACATATGGGTTCATCTAGGATGGTAATAGTCTCCACTCTCTCCTCTACCTCCTACCTCCATTGACATCATATCCTTGATGGATATTGCTCATCTTTATGTGGATCTAGTAGTGGTATATCTGGTATCTCTACCTCTACATCCCTATCCTCTTGCTCAGTTTCTCATCATGCCTAACTATTCCATGGTCACTCTTGGCATGGCCTTAGTGTCAACCTCACTACTAGTGGCCCTAGTCCTCTCTTCCCTTGTGGATTCCTAACATGCCAGTCCCACTACTTGAGCATCAGTATCAATGTCATCAAATGAGGTAGGCCTATCTACCCTATCACTTGTACCACTAGATATGGCTCTCTCCACAAATAATAATGTCTAATAACCTCTATCCTCTCTCTCATTGGTGAAACTATGTACCAGCTTGCCCATGTCACTACTATGTGCTCATATGGATACCACATGATGTATGTACAATTCATTGGCTGTAGCACTAACATGTGGGACATAGCCTGTGCTACCTATTCCTCCCTATATCTCCATACCCGAGGTGACCTATCATCAATTATATGGGCAACCCAGCTAGCTGGTACATAAAAAACCTCTCAAATGTCTAAGTTATTAGCAATATGATCAATCCCATGGTCCTCTACCCTTTAAATAGCATCTTGTACATATCATGTACCAAATGGACCCAAATGATAGATCATAGGTCATATATAACTCACTTCTTTGAGATCATCCTACTCAAGGCTACCATGAATAGTGGTACTTTGTCATCTAACTTGTGACATAGCACCTACTATGTCAGAAAGCCTATCATAGCCTTTCAAATGTCTATAATCTATGATGTATAGACATCAAACATACTCATTCTCCTACTTAGTAATATAATTTACGAGCTTGTATCCCATATGGCTAAGGCTTTCCTCTCCTCTAGACTATATGGTATGCCTACAGTCACCTACACTCCTACTATAGGTATCTCTAAGATGGCATGGACATCCTCTAGCATAATATCCACCTCTATTATATCCCCATTCACCTCCCATCTAAAGGTGTTAGTCAATTATTCATAATAACTGAGGAACATGACTAATATGTCAAAACTTAAGGGGATCTAGCACATCTCTACTATCTCTCTTAGACCTATGGATCATAGTCTAGCCTTATCTCCATGTAAGAACCTATCTAACAAGTTTGGTAACCATGTCGCATCCCTAAGTCTCCAAAATCTCCATCATCCCTACACCCAAGAAATAACAAAGGATGTATTAGTTCCTCCATGTCATGTATAGTCATAATACATTCTTTTAACATTTTTTAATCAAAAAAAAGCCTACATTACTTTATTTTATTCTCTTTAGCTTACTTTTAGCCTTCTCAATCTTTATTGACCTTACTTGGTCATTTTGGGCCATTTTATCCCTCTTTCAACCTTTTGCATGTTTTTTTGTATCATTATAGCCCTTTGGTCGAGCTAGTTTGACCAAAATTTTATTATCTTTTCACTTGGTTGACTTAAAAAGCTGAGTCAATCCACTTATTTTCCCCTTCCTAATGTTGAGTTTCCATTCTAGACCTTTCAGACCACTTAGCAACTCTGAACTAGGGCTTAAGCCTATAGATTGTATAGGGTCAAAGCATACCTAATGGGTTGGCACTGTGGATTTTGCTTATTCTCTAACCTACTGGGTTAACTTTGACCTAGTGATTTTTGCCTATTGACCCCTTGTATTTTCAAAAAAGTGCAATTTTCCTACTTTTTAACTAAACCCTCCAAACCTAGTTCCTATCTTCCTATTTTATATCCCTAGAATCTAATTTTGCCTCATTTTGACATCTATAAATTCTTAAAATTCAAATTTACTAAAAATTCACTTAATTCAATATAAATTTCAAAACTAGTTTGACATTCTCAGTTGCATACCTAAAGTGCACCTGTTGCCACCTCTGGAGCCTCTCCCTGTCTAACATGTCATCTCCTCACCATCCTAGCTTTTTGTCTCTCCAGATCTCTCTTCTATCTCTTTTATAAATAAAAATAAAAAATGACTTATCTTTTCCCTATTTTAAAACACTTTTCAAAATTCAAATCTTTTAATTATTATCCTGCAAATTCCTTGTTTTGCTTCTATCTTTATTTCTACTCATCTATTTTGAAAACTATAAAATACATCAGATTCATGATGATGTAGAGAAACTATTTCACTATCATATGCCTATCTTACAAAAAAAATTATTTTTGGCTATTTTTTGCACTAACTTCTACGTGTTCATCTACTATTCTTTACACTAGACACCTCCCCATTTCTTGCAGTCTACTTGTTTATCTACAACACTAATGTAAGTTAAAAGTATGTGTTTTTCAATTTAGTCCTTTCATTTATCTTATTTACTACTTATTCACTTTACTTAGCATCAATATTGTGTGTTATCATGTTTTATCTCAAAGCACCACCCTATGTTGCACTTATGCGACACGTGATGAGCTTCAAGTGGGGCATATGTATACACATAATATTTTCAAATTGTTATTGATTAATGACACTTTATATCTTGTAGGAACCTATTGAGTCTCAATATCTATGAGTGTATGCCTTAAGGGGTACATCGAGAAAGGGGTGGGTAGACCATCGGTGCTTCATAAGATTGTTGTTCCTTTTGCCACTTACCATCTACACACCTGTCTCCTAAAACCATTTACCCTAAGCTTATTCTTATCAGTCCTACCTCCTCCAGTCTTTTTCCTCTCTCTATCCTCCTTTTCTTGCCTTAACATCCTTTTGGATATTTGATTGTACTGGGTCAACTCAGTTGACCCAATACAATTTATGTTAGGGTGTGGAGTTAAAAGCTTCAACTTGTTATAGAGAAAGAAAAGGAGGTTACCGAAGACCCAGAAGCACTGGCATCGGTAGCATGACCAACGTCGATCATGATCAGTGCAGAAGGCAACTGGCGTCGATAGGGAGTCGGCCAACGTCGATAGAACTAGGCAAGCAGGGACCGGCGTCGGTCACCTGTGTGTTCCAGAACTGCTCATTGCACGAACAGTTAGTTTAGTGAACGGAGTGTTTGCATTGAAAGGCTATCTCGAGCCTTGAGCTGTGTGGATAATTATAGTAAACTAAGAGTCTAAGTTATTATTTAATTTTGGGATCTATTTATAGACCCATTGGCATGTATTGTAAAGTGTGCTAGTGAAGAGAACAAAGTTTGTGTTTCTCCTAGTTCCACAAATGAGCTAGATAGGAAGGCAAAGTAGATCCTTCCATTGTAAATATGGTCTATTGAATTGCATGTTGCAAGTTCATGGGAGATCAACTTGAAGTACTATAGAGTGCTTGGTGTACTGGCAGGGTTATTACTGACTGGTTGGAGAGGTGAACACCAATTCTGTGTGTGAGTTGTGTGTTGGGACCGTTTTTGGTAGGAGAGTGTTTTGAAGAAGAATTATTGTACACTTGAGGTGTGGGAAGCCTCTGTAAGGTGGAAGAGTGTGGCGGCTCTTTATTGTATTCTTTTCTGTACAAATGTTAATATAAGATAGTGTATTATCTCTCATATTCTATGTTATTGGTGAATTCTAGTTACTTGTATTTCTGGTTATTTCTGCATATTTAATTGCTTAAGTTTGGTAATCATATTGTGCTCTTTTTGAGGAGCAAGATCCTAACAAGTGGGATCAGAACAAGTGTGTTTGTTCTTGGATTCCCCGACAACTGGTATCAGAGCATGTTTGTTGTTCTAGGTACCTGACAAGTGGTATCAGAGCCTGGTTGTAGGTTCAAGAGCTGATACCATCAAGTGGTATCAGAGCTTTTGGTTGGGATACTAACACGTTGGATTAGATCTGGTTAGTGTGTGTTGATTACAGGTTACTCACAGGGGTTTCTATTTGAGTGGGAGTAGAGCAATGGCAGAAGACAGTAAGCTACGAATGGAGAAGTTTAATAACAGGAGGTCCAAGTTCATGTATGGCAGAATAACCTATTGGAGATATGGAAAGAAAGAGCAGGAAAAGAAAGATTGTTGGTTGGTAGCAGATCAGCATGAAGGACATGAAGAAGAAGCAGGTGTTGTAGAGTTCGTTGAACAGGATGCTTTGTTATGTTCTTTTGATAAAGTAGAATCTAGGGTTTTAGATTTTGGTGCCTCTTTTCATGCATCCCTAAATAGGGAATTTTTTCATGAGCATGTCCAGGGAGACTTTGGAGAAATTTGTGTAGGGGATGGTAAGCCTTGTCAGATGGTTGGCAAAGGGAAAGTGAAGCTGAAATTGCAGATAGGCAACACATGGGTGTTAAAGGAGGTCATGCATGTCCCAATTCTGGAGTGGAATTTGATTTCTGTAAGAAGTTTGGGTGATGAGGGTTACACAATAACTCTCATAGTGGAATCTTGGAAGGTTACCAAGGGTGCACTTATTGTAGCAAGAGGTAAGAAAGTAGGTATGTTTTATCTATCTACTTGTATTACTAATTCTCTTTCTGGGTTATCTACTTCAGCTGTAGATTCAGAGATGTGGCTTAATAGGCTTGGTCACATGAATAAGAAGGAGATGCATGTTCTTGAGTCAAAGGGTATGCTTTTGGATTTGAAGAGCATAGATCGAGGTTTCTATATGCAGAAGAAGAAGGTAACATTTCTTGAGGAATCTGATGTTAGTGACAAGAACAGGAAAGCCTTGGTTTTCAAGGAGAAGGTGACGGATAGAGTTTAGCACAAGGGGTAGAAGAATTCTAAGCAGAGCAAGGGTGATTTGGACAAGGGTTTGATCCAAAAGGAGCTCACGAGAAGAAGTCAGTTCTCACAAACAAAACACAGAGACCGACATCGGCAGGAAAATTGGCGTCGACATCCAGACAGGGACCGACATCGACTATATGCAGACTGACATCGGTGACTCAAAGCAGATAAACATCGGCATCGGCAAGGGGAAAATCGATGTCAGTGATGAGGCAGTCACAAAGAACTGACATCGGTCGGGTGCAGACTGGAGTGTGACTGGCATCGGTCACTGAGATGAATTTTGGGTGGATAGCAAGCTGTGAAGGAGTCTCAAGTGCCCATATGGAGGACTTAAAGGGTATGTAAGCCTCAAATTCATAATTTCCTTCTTTACACTACTTGTTGCTCACTTATGGCATAGAACCAGGAAGTTATTAAAGAAGCAGAATAGGTAGATCTAGGGAACAGTGGGAGCTTGGCATGGATGGAGGATGTGATTCCTTGGAGGAGAACCAAACATGAGTTTTTAGATGGAGTTGTCAGCTGGAAGTAAGCATTGAGAGACGAATGGATGTTCAGGATGAAGAAGAGCGTAAATGGACATGTGAGACAGAAGGCCAGGGTATATGGTCTTGTATAGCTGCAGGGCAATGGAGGTTTGATCATTGTGTTTCTCTTTACCAGGTTGGATAATATTAGCTACATTATCCTATTACTATATGATGTGCTTGTTGTAGGGTTACATATACAGGTATTGTTGAACTAAAGGTAAAGCTAGTTCAGAGGGGTGTCATGGAGAATCTAGGAGCAGTAAGATTATTTGGCATGAATGTGTTCTAGGGACATGGAAGGTCATATGTTGACTTTATTTTAGGATGATTGTGTGAGACCGATTAGCACGCCGATGGTTGGATAGTTCACAGAACAGTGTCTTGATTCACATAATGAGGTTAAGTGCATGGTATGTACTAGACCTGAGTTTTCCCAAGCAGTGGGAGTTGTCACAAGTTTGGAGCCAATCTAGGAAAGAAGCATTAGAGGGCAGTTCAGTGGATTCTTAGAGGGACCAGTAGTAGGTGCACATGCTATGCAGGTTCAAGTTATTTTATACATGGTTTGTAGATGTGGATGTGGTAGGGGATTTGGATGATAGAGTTGCACCACGAGATTTGTGGTGGTTGGTCTTCAAGAGTGATCTTGAAGAGGGATACAGACCCAAGGGAACAAACTAGATGGTGTACAGGTACAAGTATAGTTGCAGTTGTTTATCTCCAAGTGGGAGATTGTTAGGGTGTGGAGCTAAAAGCTTCAACTTGTTACAGACAAATAAAAGGAGGTCGTTGAAGACCCAAAAGCACCAGCATTGGTAGCATGACTAATGTTGGTCATGATCAGTACAGAAGGCAACCAGTGTCGACAGGGAGTTGGCCGACGTCGGCAAAACTAGGCAAGCAGGGACCGGCGTCGATCGCCTGTGTGTTCTAGAACTGCTCGTTGCACAAATAGTTAGTTTAGTGAATGGAGTGTTTGCATTTAAAGGCTATCTCGAGCCTTGAGTTGCGTGGATAATTATAGTAAACTAAGAGTCTAAGTTATTGTTTAAGTCTGGGATCTATTTATAGACCCATTGGCATGTATTGTAAAGTGTGCTAGTGAAGAGAACAAAGTTTGTGTTTCTCCTAGTTCCATAAATGAGCTAGATAGGAAGGCAAGGTAGATCCTTCCATTGTAAATATGGTCTATTGAATTGTAGGTTGCAGGTTCATGGGAGATCAACTTGAATTACTATAGAGTGCTTGGTGTACTGGCAAGGTTATTATTGACTGGTTGGAGAGGTGAACACCAATTTTGTGTGTGAGTTGTGTGTTGGGACCATTTTTGGTAGGAGAGTGTTTTGAAGAAGAATTACTGTACACTTGAGGTGTGGGAAGCCTCTGTAAGGTGGAAGAGTGTGGCAGCTCTTTATTGTATTCTTTTCTGTACAAATGTTAATACAAGATAGTGTATTTCTCTCATATTTTGTGCTATTGGTGAATTCTAGTTACTTGTATTTTTGGTTATTTCCGCATATTTAATTGCTTAATTTTGGTAATCATATTTTGCTCTTTTTGAGGAGCAAGATCCTAACAAGTGGGATCAGAACAAGTGTGTTTGTTCTTGGATTCCCCGACAACTAGTATCAGAGCATGTTTGTTGTTTTAGGTATCTGACAATTTAGGGGTATTTTTTACTTTCTTGGTTTGTTAGAATTTTGGTCAATAACACAGACCTAGTGAATTATCCCTATAAACACTTTGGGTCAATTGGGTTGACCCTATACAACTGACATTCCCACAAGAATTTAGGGCAAGACCTACCTATATATATAAGTTCATTTCCCACCATTTCATAAGGGAAAAAATATTAGTGAAGAAGTACAAGTGAACATCTACTTATTGACCTTTCTACTTAAGGAATAAAGCTTAGGGTTCCATAATAGATAGGTTTTATATCTTAGAGTTGATTTATCTTGGTTATCTTTACATACCACAACAATCTCTTGTGAAGCACCTTGGCCAAGGGAGAGATTGAAGCTCGACGAGTTCATCTTCAAAGGTAAGTATTCCTAATTTTATTTATCCTTTGTAAGAGTAGATAGATAATGTATTTGTATTCTTCTCCCATGTATTAGGATTATATATACATTGACATGAGTATATGTCTTTTAATACATGTTTAGTTTAGTTATTTTATTTGTTTCTAACCCCCACTTTGTGCCATAGGCTTTGATGTGCACTAGATTAGATTTACTTTCTTCTTATTAGAATAAGTGAATGTTTCCTTAGGACTCCATTAGGTTCGTTGTGTGACGATGTTAGACTATAGGCTTTGGAACCCTTCCTAGCATAATGTGTTGTGACAAGTGATCCCCTAATCAGGTCTAGTGGATCTCCATATTGGTCATGCTCCTACTTAAAATGTGTATCTCCAATTATAAGTGTAGGTATGCTCTATCTTATCTCATCTATTATTTATTTATAGACATGATGCATTTCTAATTGTATACACAATGCCTAAACTAATCAAAATGACACTTTACAAGCACTTTTGGGCACTTGTATGGCCTTACAAGATCATATTTCAGTTGGAAATGGTTTAAAAGTGTCTTTTGGGATTGATCAGATCATTTTTAGGCTTTAGATTATATTTTAGGTTGATTATACACTTCATACATTCTCTCTCCTCCATCATTGCCTTCACAAGCTTAGAAAGGCAAAATTCAAGTAGATGGTATGGCTAGGAGAGAGAGAGAGTTAGAAGATGAAACTTTGTAAATTGTTAGGGTTCTTAATAATATTTAAATTAGTGGCATTATTTTTCATATTCATGGCCCCTCCCTTATGAACAATCATTAAGAGTGATAATAGGTCACTATGCCTTGTCCATCCAAGTAGGGACTGATTTTACATTTGTTTCTTCACTTAAAAATTAGATGGATAATAATCATTTTAAGGTATGTTTTAAGAGTTCAAATACATCCTTTATGTATTATTTTTATTAGATAAATCATCTCTTTGAAATGTCTTCAATAGGAGTAAAAGTGTCTCAATGTATAGGGTGTTCAGTCACTCCTAATGTAAGTTTTGGTTATCTAAGATGTTGGTCACTTTATGATGTTTCTAATACTCCATTTCTCATTAAAAACCTCATAACTCCCCCATAATTCATGTTTTATCTCTTGATAAGTATCTCTTTACAAATAGGCCTTCAAGAAGCATCATGCCTTGCTCTTTGAAAAACGCGATACAATTAATCAATAGTCTTCCACAGGTCTAAGTGTTATGTTTAATTTGAATGGTAATAATAGACTAATGTTTGATTTATTTGAGGAGACTTAAGTTAAATTTTTTTAAATATGTAATCAAACTATACTCTCAAATAATATTGAATTGTGTTCTAGTCACCCATAAGTTTGTAGATCTTTAGGCGAACATCTATGGAAGTTAAGTCCTGTAATGAGTATGTTTAGGAAGTTTGAGGGGTAATATAGACCCCTAGATAACTATTTAACCCTTTAAAAACTCCACTATACCATCAAGCTAACATGAACTTTGTGAGAGGCTCTAGTTCTCAAACCACAAACATTGCACATAAGTTGATTATGTATGCAGTCTATACATACTAGATAGGCAAGTTGAAGAAGATATACTGCTTATTCAGAAGGCATAAGTTATGTAGAGGGTGATAATATATGGATCAGAAGTTGATACAACATTTTAATGTTAAAAGTTTCTAAGGCTCAAGGATTGACTATCTAACAACCTATACAAGAAAAATAGAGACCTATAGGCCCTATACCTATAGGTTATCTTTTGGACTAAAATAAAATTGATCTCTAAACAAGAAAAATCCAAAAAATGAAACCTAACTTCAATTTAGATGAAGATAGGAGTTATAAACCATTGAAATTACCTAAGTGCTTACAAGTTTAGAGATGGTCAGAAGGATTAGGTTCACAATTCTAGCATGACTACATAGGACTATGTACAGAATTAAGAAGGCAAAAGAGTCTAAAAGTGTCATGAAGTAGTAAATAAACCTTGTGAGGATGGATAAGAAAATATCAATGATGGTTTTATACCTTTAAGGCATAATGGAAAAGTGAAAATATTAACTTTCAATCCTAATGCTCAAATTACCATAAAGGTCACCTACAACCACTTTGATAAGGCAACCTTGAACACTACAAGTTGTGAATCCATAATTACTTGGGAGTAAATTTTGAAGGAGTTTCCAAACTCTAAAAAATATAACAAAATCATTGAGATGATCATGGACTGAAAATTGAAGACCTTGAAGCTAGAATGCAATCAAATAATCCAAATAAGTATCTACAGATTGTTAAGAGGAGGCAAGTTGGTTCCAAGCCTGAGTAAGGATCAAAATGTGTATGAAAACATTTATGTATATCACAATTGGATAGATAAATTAATATTTTTCTTTTTAGACAAAAATAAATGTTAAGAGATGACTGTTGAGGCTAGTCAAAACTGAGTTCAAAACCTCTATACACAGCCAAATAACAAACATATAGGTCTTATGGGCAATACATATTGATTCCAAGTTGGAGAATAGAAAAAATGTGTATAAAAAATTGAGTTCTATCTAAATTTAAAAAACAAGTCATAGGGTCATTTAAATAGAAAAAGAAACATGAGGAAGATGACTGTACACAGAGACCTAAACCCCTCTGTACACAATCAACAAGACCACACATGCCTGTTCACCTGATTGAGTAATGATCACTTTTACAAAGAAAAGAGAGGAATTATGAGGAAAAATAAATAATTCAAAATTGTTTCATAGTGCCATTAAAACCTCATTGACATCTTCAAACCTAGTGGCAAGGATAGAAAGAAGGATAGGCTTTGTTCAAGTTTAACAAACCCAAGATGAAACATGCAAACCATAGGTGCAGTCATGAAAAATAATGAATTTTTGAGAGTGAATTGATTATTATAAGATTGTGAGAGGCTCATTTATAGATCATATACCTTTCATTATCATCCATGGATAGGGTAAATCAAGAAAAGTATAGTTGATTTCTCAAGCCCATCTCAAGCTCCAACAATGGGTGACTGCAATTCAAAACAAAATTTATCTTACTTGATGAAGCCATGATATTATACATGGAGATAATTGACCTTCATATATGTTAATTAGGTATCTACATCTCATTATTTAGGCATCAGTTTTTTGGTTAAGTCTTTGATATGCATGAATAATAGTTAAGACCATCAACCCCTCTCAAATGGCTTGTTTGTAACCCGAGAAGCACCTTATCACACTTAGAAATTTCATGAGGTATTTCATGGGAAAAATTGGTGTTTGTATGTGATTAATGGTTCCCATAAAAAAAAAAATTGGCATTCGGAGAGATAAAGAGGATCTGTTCTTTATGAAAAATCTTTAAGAATGAAATATGCTTAAAACCCTAATAGTGACTAGTAAAGATAAATGGGATTTTAAATCACATGTAATGACGTATTTTTATCCTAAAATATCTTATATGTTTTTTATGACTCCAATTAGTTTATCTAGATGTACTTTATCTACACTTGTAGTTTTATAGACTATAATAAATACACTATTTTGCATGATTTTTGGTGTTTTATAGGGGTTTTGAGCAAAGGTAAACTTGAAAACAATTTTAAGAGGCAATTTTGATGTGTTACACATATTTAAGCTCAAAAATGTTTACAAAATATTTTATAAGTGGTCAAATAAAGGTCATTTTCTAAGGCAGTCTCAAACAAGTCTAAAATGAGACTAGGTGGCAAGGCCATTCCATGGTTCTCACACTTTCATAGGATATCAAGGCCTAAAATTTCACATGGATATTAGTTATTGACTAGGTAAATATAATCACATTATTTTTTGTGATTTCACATGTGTGGGAGAGGTCTGGAGTAGAAAAATAGGGTTCTAGGTAAGGAGGCCTAATTAAGGAAAGAGAAAGGCAAAAAAAATGGACTTTCACTTCAAAATTTGAACATGAAATTTTACAAGAAGTTGTAAGGCCATAATGGGTCCCCAAATTTTTCCTTTTTTTCAATATAATCTATACATTATTATACACAATGTGGTTTATAGGTTTTTAGGGATATAAGGAAAATAGGCATAGTGAGGGCTTGAGGAGCAAAAGGAGACTTTGGAGTTGTTACAGGAACCAAAATGTATTTTTTTAGGTTTGATATGATATTTTAAGGATATCCATGCATATATAGTTACTTTGAGAAGATGAACTCAAGTTTTGAGCCACTTGGACCAAGTTAGGCATGGGAAATGAGGAGTTTCAAGACACCTAGGCATGTGAATAATGAAATGTCATATCAGAGGAGTTTAATAATGCATGATAAAGTAAAAAATGATAAGGTTTTAATTCATTCATGGTAAATTTATGATTTATAAGTCCATTTTTTAGTCTTCTTATTCAAGGAAGGGTAGTTTTCAAGAAGATGATCAAGTTGTCAAACCAAGTTCTAACTCCTATGCTACTTGGAGGATTTGAGCATCTTTAAAATTGAGACACATGGACTTATAAGTATATTTAAGACTATTTTATAAACAATTTTTTTTTTAAACTCATGGTGGACACTTTTCAATCCCCTTCTACTATGCCCCTCTCTCTCTTCATAATTCTCTATATAAGTAGCCACTTTTGGCTTTATAAATAATCCACATATGGTATGGAAAAGACCTTCTAATTCAAGTATTGATTTTTCCTTTGAATATAATATTTCAATATGGTTTTAATTTATCAACTTCTTATCTAAGTGTGTGAAGTAGTTCATGTTGAATGGCAAGTGATAGTTGTCTCTCATTGTGTTCATCTCACTCTTTCATGATTTGTGCAAGTAGTTTTCCCTCTGACAGGTTGCATGAAGTTTAGTTAGTTGCTTTTGTATGTATTTAAGTGTAATGAAGATTAATAGTGTCTATAATAAAACCTCATATTCATCTACCTTGATAAATACATTGCATCTTACTTCCATGTTGAAATACTTTTCTTAGAGAAACTTTGGGTGTTCATATCAGTTTTGTGAATCACCATTCATAATTTAAGTTCATGGTAGTCTTGTGGAGTCAAAATTAGTGCATCACCTATATTATTTAAGTGTTAATACCTTATATCCCTTTCCTTTTAAAATAAGTAGACTAGTGATTATTTGTAGGTGTGGTGTAAGGGAGCCAGCCCCTCAATCTAAAGACTCATCTCTCCTATAGGTCACCCACAACTTGAGAGATGTTTCCATGTTACATAAAATTTAATAAGGATGGATTAGACCTCATTAAGGGTAAAAATTTGATCTATAATACTCTCTAGATATATGTAATTTCCTGATATACATTTTTCCTAACCTTAGCTATAATGATTCATAATGACATATCTTTTCAAATCAAATTACCAAAAGGTAAGATGATTACATCGATACACAGGTGTACTCCTAAACCTTTCTTTATTTTAATTTCAATCATTTCAATGCTTTCAATTTTAGATTCTATACACTGATTATATACTTTAATTATCTCTTAGTTGCAGGTTGGTCATCAACAAAGCACTCAAATTGGACTCAAACAAAGGTAAGGTGTATTATACAAACCTAGGTATGCATTACTTTTCTTTAAAATATAAATTTCATTACTAAATTACATGGGGGGAAAATGTAGACACCATTTATAAACTATATATCAGCTTAATAGTAGACACTTAGAAAATATATATCATGTCTTTGCCTTCAGTTCCTAGACTGTTCCTACTTCTAAAAGGCTCGCATAGACTATCTTTCTATGCCTAATTACTTATTTTTTAGTCTAACCAATATCATTCAGATGACTTATACATTATATCTTTCCTCAAATGTTATAAACTTGCTTATCATCTATCTTTACATGTTCTAGACCTATACCTATTTTTCAACTACCTGACTACTTGTGTCCCATTTAGATGCCTATAACAATGTAAGTGTCCTATTATGATGTAAGTATATAGTGCCCTAAATTCATCTAATTTTTAATTGAAACATATACCTATGTTTTTCCTAATTTATTTAATGTGATATATTATCCAAAAGGATTTATATATATATACCATATCAACCCTCATTTATTTCTCACCTATAATAGACTAAAAATCACTCAAATAAGCACTTAATTGAGTAAAGTTCCCCTATTTTATCATATTTACATATAAATCATAATTATATCATATATATATATGTCTAAAGTAATGAAGTATAACTATATGAGACAAATTTTCCAAGTTACAAGTTAGGTCACTCTATGTACTTGCTTATTACACATTACATGATTCACACACAAACCTATATGTAGGGGAGAACTACATAAGTTTGAGGCCCTCTTCAAAGTATTGGCTATGTAGGAACTTCTCATTAATATAGGGGTATTTTGGGAAACTTAACACCATGTGCCCACTAACCCATTTTTCTCGTAGCCACTATGAAGATGAAAAACTAAAATTTAGTTATTTCACAAGGATTGACGATCCATAACCTAGATATGAATGCACCAGAGCAAAGGAGACATAGAATATAAAAACATCCAAGTGGTCACATCTATTTTTAGTATTTATTCTATACTAGACACCTACATTTGAGTTATATAGTAACACCAACGTAGCTATCCTAGGTTGACACAAGTGTTTGAAACTATAGAGGTAAGATTTATAGAATTAACAGACTGATATAAAATCTAGATCCAATCTACTTTCTACCTATTCCAAATTCATATATGTATTAGCATCATAATCAATTAAGTATATTGTTTTTATTATCATTTCAATATGTATCATATATGTACTTTATATATTTATCATATCTCAGCATAATAAATTTAGTATATGTTTATCTAATTTTCACATATAATTAGCTTGCTTTAGAGATAGTCTACCATCCTTATGCCCTGGGCCATCTCTACCCCTTTAACCTTAGATTCTCCATATCTATATTTTAGGGTTAAATACATTGATTTTATATGATTCACATGTTGAGATAAAATATGTTATGAAAATGCGATTATGATTCCTAATGTTTGAAATATGATAAATGATTCTAGTTTTTTATTGTCATACTAGAACATTTAGCCATTTATGATGATTGATGCAATGAATAGATATGATTTATTGATTCTTTAAGAGGATATATTGCCTTTTTATCACATATCCACATATACTTTGCAACTCAAATTTTGATTTAACATTTGACAAGATGCACCATTATTATAAAAAACACATAATAACATTATTTCCATTTATATAGGAACTAACTCAAGTATAAACACATGACAAAATGCATAATGATATAAAATATCATGATGATTATTATTGGTATATATGGAATGAGTTAAGACTTAATAAATAAATAAATAAATAAAATGATCAATCAAGTAGAAAAACACACACAACCCTTAAAAACCAATATCAATAAGAAGCATTGTTTCATTTATGCATTTAAGAAATTGCATGCCTAATTTTCCCCCAAGCAAAAATGTTTGTAGGGGAGAAAACATTGAAAACTTAGATATAATAAATCATTTGATTTATTTTATTGATATGAAATGATGGTAATGTAATATTTTTTATAATTTGAAACAAAAAAATAAGGGGACATGGGAATATGGCTAAACTAACATTAGAAGCCCCATTAAACTAAGTGTTTCCCACATAATCTATGTGGATCTCAGGCTGATGTAGTTCCCCACTTAGGGAAGATGGTATGGATGGTATTAGTAAATTATAATTAATAGATGAAATCCACCCCCCCCCCCCCAAATATGGCATATGAGGAAGTGAGACAGAGAAGGATGTGTTCCACTGAAGCAAAAAAGATCTTTCTTAGAACAAATCAAGGATAGAAGTCAAATTTAAAACAAGATGGATAAATAGAAATGAATTTTGTCACTTTATATCTCTTTTGGTATTTTATGGATTTTTTAACTTTTAGATATTTAAGGATTTTCTAATGTTTTTGGGATTTTTAGAATAAGTATATACAAAGGGGTTTTCTGGATGTATGTACAAGAGCTATTAGGAAAGGGAAAATTGAATCTAACAATGGAATGGGAAAGTGATATGGGGTATGAAACATGGATTAATGGATGGATGGACCCAAATGAACCTGTTTAAGTATTGAAATTTAGGGAATACTTCTCAATTAGTGTTATGATGTCCTACTACAAAGATGTTTTCACTCAAACAATGTCAAACCTATTGTACATTATAGTACTTGTAAATCACCAAGGTCAAAATAGGAAATGGATTTTGGATAATTATATGGATTAGATAATAATATGGACTAGATAAGATATGGGAAGAAGGATGGGGAACTATTGACTTACCCCCAAGTGCAGGGGTACTCATAGATAATGTTTTGATGTCCAAGCATAAAAATGCTTGAGATGCCTAATGTTCATGGCTGATCTAGTTATTGCCCATATTATATAGCTAATATATAGGCACTTGAGTCATACTTATCTATAATGATGTACAAACCTAGCCAATTGAGCTTAAATTTATCTTTATTTTCTCAGTCTGCTTTGGTGTTTCTCTTATTTTATTTAAGTATAAGGTCACTAAATTCAAATGTTATAGATTTGAAACACTTTTCATAATGATGGAATAACCTATTTTGATATGATTTTAGGTGATTTAGGGATGCTAACCACTTTTCATCCAATATTCCCAACTCTTATAGATAGGCAACTTGATATTCCTCATCATCAATGAGATCCTAGAGTGAAATATGCAAGTAAAGTAGCTTGATCTCAAAAGGGAGGATGGATTATTATCTGATGACTAGGAAATATGGTGTTTCACTATGGGTGTATGGATGCTAGTGTGATAAGCCCATAAGGTAGAAAAAAATTTCAAGTGACAGTCATGACCAACATCATTGACAATATTTTTGAGGATTTTGATAATAGTTTTATTAGATGCTTTAGCTTGACAGTTGACTTGGGGATAATAAGGAGTTGAGCATCTATGTCAAATATGGAAATGAGTATAGAGGGCCTTAACATTGTTATTTTTAGGGATTTACCATTATAAAATTGATAGTAAAGGGTATTTTATAATGACATATGATGTGGTTGAGGATAAACTTTTATATCTACTTCCCAGTTACAAAAGTGAGAGGAATGGACTCGACCCACTTTGTAAAATAATAAGTAGTAGTTAGGATGTGTTTATGGCCATCATATGAGGTAGGATTATATTCCCTATGATATCAATTCCCCATGTTGATAATGGACATGGAGTTGATATTGGTTGTAGTTCTTGTGATGGAGTGTGAATTAAATCACCATGATTCTGGGAAGGGACACATTTATGACATGTTTGTGCATCATTTTTTATGGTTGGCTAGTAGTATTCTTTATTAAAGATTTTATTATCAAGGATGATTTCACTAGTATGGGCTTGAAATATCCTTTTATGAATGTCTTTGATGGATAAATCTTCCACTCTTGAGTTTAAATAACGAAGCAATGTTCTATCATAGTCTATATGATAGAGTGTTCCACTAAGTAAAGTATATTGAGAAGCATTATGGATGATTTATTTTTGTTAGGTTTGTTTTTCCCAAAATACATCACGTGTTTTTGTGGACAATCGGTCGATCATTTTGGTCCTACAGGCCATAAATAGTCTCTTCCTTTGTTAAAAATGTTCTAAGCAATCAATTTTTTTAGTCGCACAAGCCTTTTCAACTAAGGAAATTGTAGGTTCAACAGGAGGGCTTTCACAAAGAAAAAAGTTTAAAACACTTAGGCATTTCAAGGATGGTTCAACACCGAGGTTTGTTCAAAAGGTTCATCATTAGGGTTTAAAGATTTGGAATGAACCATTGAACCGTTGAGCCATTGAACTCCACTTCAAAGAGTTCAAAGGGTTCAAAAGAGTTCAATTAATATGGAACGAATCACTGAACCAATGAACCATTAAACCATTGAACTCCAAAAGGTTCAAAGTGGTTCAAAGGTTCAAGTGAGTTCAAAAGGCTTCAAATATTTTAAAGGGTTCAAAGTTCAAAGTTTGAGCGAATGGTTCAAGCAAAGTTCTAAAAGAAGGTTCAAAACAGTTCAACACTTCAACAAGTTCAACGAGTTCAAAGTTCAAAGTTTAAGTGGAAGATTCCAGAAGATGTTTCAAGTGGAAGATTCTAGAAGAAAGGTTCAAATAATTGGTGCAATGATATGTTGAACTCCTTAAGAAGACTAAGTGAATGCGACTCTTTTTCGAACATAAAAGATTGAACCACCAAACCACTCGATGAACTTTGAACCATTAAACCATGTTAGGAACCCCTTATCCAACGGAAGCACAATTGATTACTTTCTTATAAGAAATTAAACATGGAATTATACCAGAATGATTAAGTAACTAGAAACTTGAGACATCAAAGAATTTGAGAGACAATACACACTCTTGTATTAAATATTACTAGAAGAAAATACAATAAGGAAGATGCCACTTCTTCCTCCACCTCAAAGGCTTACCACACCTCAAGACCTTCTTCCCTCTCTCTCTTGCTCAACACAACCAGCTCAACAACCTGAGTTGTTATCCCCTCCTTGAATGCTTCTACTGATCTCCTTGACCTTACACATGTAGATCTCCTTGACCTTGCTCCTTGCTTCAATGCTTTTACTTGCTTGCTTGATTTACAATACATGCCTCATGGGTCTTTAAATAGAATCCCATGCATACAAAAATAGAACTCTAACTACAATAATTAGACACGCAGCTCATGACTATAATTAGTCCTTAAACATGCAAACACTCACTTCACTTAACTGACTGTTCGTCAACAGCAATTCTGGAACCACCACAGGTGATCGACGTCGGTCCCTGTCTGTCTGGTGTTGGCCAATGTCAGCTGACTATCTGCTAACACCAGTTGCCTTCTACACTGGTCATGACTGACGTCAGTCATGCTATCGATGATGGTACTTCTGGATCTTCAGCAACCTCCTATTTCTTCGTGTCTGCAACAGTTGAAGCTTTTAGCTCCACACCCTAACAAACCATTCAACTGATGAACATCAAAAGGTTCAAAGGTTCAAGGTTCAAAGTGGTTTAAGTGACCAACGACTGATGACATCCTTGAAAATGTCAAATTTAGGGTAATAAAATAACTGTTATTTTTCAAATAATAAAGACCCAGGAACAAACTCAACGACCAGTAAAAGAATGAGCTGAAGGAGCCAGTAGAAAGCGAGAAGATAGCCCGAGATCTCAGATCACCAGGAAGAGATAAAATATAGCAAGGAAAAAAGGGAAAATTACATAAAATCTAGAAATATCTATAAAAGATTTATTCCAATAGGTGGAAAAGTCCACCAGGTGGATATCAAATAGTGCAAGCATTCAAAGGTGCAGCCTATTTTTATTTATTGAGTAAAGGTGAATGGCTAGCTATGAAAGTGTTTTAGATAAGACCAGGTAGACCATAATTTGGAGGAGACATTTGAGATGATTCAAAATGCTAAAGTTAAGGTCGATACCCTGTTCCAACATGGCCCCTTAACAGAATTTCAAATGCCTTCAATGCATTCAATGCAGCATGGGCCATTTCATGAAAACTAGCACCAAAGTCTTTCTTTAGTTGTTATATATTGTAATCTCTTAGTTTGTATAAGGGAGATCTCTCTATTATTAGAAGTGAAACTCTGCCCAAATTGAAAAGCATTCTTGAGACTTTGAGCTCAGATTGTTAATCATTTTTTGTCATTCAAATGTGTTGAAATAGCTTATGTTATCTAAGAAATTATTCTTATGTCTATTTCCTAAATACAGTCTTGTCCATTTAATCAAATAAGTAAAACTAGTAGAAATAATTTGGAAGGTCTCTTGAAGCTAACTGTGGAGACTTTGTGCTACCAAAATTGTCTTTAGTCTGTGTTTTATGTTTCAGTGAAAAGGATATTAGAGAGACTTTGAGATCCCATTATCCTTCATAACCTTTTATCTTATTGTAGTTGAGGTGGATACTTTTTGCTACACTTCATTCTACTATGTTACTGCATCTTGATTTAGTAGGAGAAGCAATGAAAGGCTTTATGCTTTCATGGGTTTCTTGTGATTACCATTACTACCCAGGAAGTCTTCCTCTGGTTTTTTGAACATCATTTCTGAAAGAAGAGAAATGCCTTCAGCAATTACCTAGGAATTCTCCTTGACTCTGTGAACATCATCTCTAAAAAAAGAGAGATGGATGGTGTTATCCTACCCCTGAGTGTATTTTCAGCTTATATTAGTATATAGTAGTTTACAGGGAACCTCCCCTGACTTGTAGGGAACCTCCCCTTGATGAGAGGAGAGATTTATCTCATTATGTTGTGGTAAACCTACACATTTTGCCATATAAATATCCTTATGCTAAGGTTGATATATCTATTTTGTTGTCAGTTAGCTGGTGACAAAATATTCACCCAATAGTTTTTTGGTGACTCTGTTAAGGAAGAATGCACAATTTGAAGCCTCAAGCTTTAAGTTAAAGCTGTGCTAGTTTTTTTCCATTTCTATTTTACACTCTAGAAAATCCAAAGTATACATAAATCTAGAGATCTCAAGGTATTGTTGACCCTATATTTGAGTTTGTGTAGCAAAACAATTTTGATCTTTCCCTTCCACAAACTCACCTTCAACGAACCAGGAGTTTTCCTCCTACCAACGTCAGGTCTCCAATACTAGGCAAAGCTTCTCTTTCCTCTGCTAGCAGAGCTTTGTCTATACATACCCCTCAAATATTTTTTATCCCTTCAATCATCATATCATGGCAGCCCAAGACCCCTAGGGTAACACCTTTGGTCCCCTGAATCTAACCCCACCTTTACATGAACTACCCCGTAGTTCAAAAAAGAATTTTCCTAAATTCTATGGTGATGAGAGAGTTCATCCTGATGAACATATTTCAACCTTTTGCATATCCTATGGCATTATAGGCATGGAATATGAAGACATAGCAGTCAAACTATTTGTAGAAACATTGTAAGGCACTACTGTAGACTGGTTCTATCATCTGCAAGCTCAGAGTATATCTAACTAGAACACTCTCAAAGCCAAGTTTGAAGCTAGATTCAAACCTATAGAAGATGCACATGCCCTATTACCTTAGATCATTGAAATGAAGAAGGAACCTCATGAACCTATGCAAGACTTCATTGCTAAGTTTGACAAGCCGAGGAATAGGATTCCTACCATTGCTCAGCCAACACTTGAAAATCTTAAATGTTTTTTTATAAATTCTCAGCTTCCTAAAGTGAGTTTCTTGTTGAGGTGGGCTTGCCACATAGACCTTGCTACAGCTCAGGATTTGGATATTGAGATTGAAGATGATCTTATCTTGACAGGAAAGATAAGAAGAGATCTTGACATAAATAAATCTTCTTCATCTTCTGAATATTCTTCTACATGCACCACTGATCCTATGGTGTAAAAGCTAGCAAATGTGTTGCTAGCTCTAAAAAATAAAATGGCACAAGGAATGTATGCTCTTCCTTATTGAGATATACTAAGGAGGACATTCCCTAACTAGTCATATCAAGGCAACACTACTAGGAATTAAGGGCAGCCAAATCATCTTCCTCCCCCACAGGGGAAGCTTGCCATTTAAGCAGCTCCAACTAACTCAGTAGTTGTTTATCTTGAAACTGAATCTGATTTCTCTTTCCAACTTGAGTTGAACCAAGAAGATGATGCTAATATATTCACAAAAGAAGAAAAGAATTAGCTGGCGACTCCAACATTGGTTTCCTGAATTACTAGGATGAAGATTGAAGTAAGGGAGAAGTGTTTGAGGGATCATACGTTGTTCTTATCAGGTCCCAAAACTAGTCAACTCAACAAGCTAAAAAAGGAAAAATAGGGGAAGAATCTCAACCATCAATTTCAATTACTAAATGAGGGACTTCTCTGCCTTTCCAATCAAAGGACCCAATGATCACTAAAAAATTAAGTACCTCAAATATCCCTATACCTTCTACTTTAATTTCTCAGACCAGTACCACACCCATTAAAAACTAGAATGATATACTTCCTTCCTTTGTTCCTAATTCCTTTCAATCATTTGATATAATTAACCATACTAGGAAGACCAAGATCCAAATGATTGAGTTTAAATATTTACAAGCCAACCCTGAGTAGTTAGACAGGTTGGTTGAATACCTCAAGAATAAAACTATCCCTACAGGACAAGATGTTTAAAAGGTAACTCATGATCCCCCAAAGAATATATCCACCCCAAATAACCTTGGCATTACTCCTCCTACTGCTCCTAGGAAAATAGAACCTTTCTATGTTTCCCTATTGATAAATGGACATAAATTTAGCAACTGCATAATTGACTTAGGAGCTTCTAACAATGTCATGCCTACCAAGGTAGCAAACTCTCTTAGCCTCAGTCTGACTAAAAATTTTGGGATATGTTTCTCCATAGAAAACAAAAATGTGTCTCTATTGGGTCAAATCAAAGATGCCCAATTTGTATTTGTGGCCTTCTTAGAAAAAAGGATTAAAATGACAGTCTTAGTGGCCAATGTTTTAGCTTCCTATGGCATTCTATTTGGACAAAAAATTTGCAAGGATGTTGGTGGTGAATTGAGCATGGACTTGTCTGAGATGAGGATACCTGTGAAGGGCATCATGCAAAGGCTACTTCTTGAGAAGGAGGCAAAGTACATTATCACTCAACCATCAGATCCTAAAGCTCAAATTTTGTTTGAGTCTTTAGGAATGGGTAATTACTTCCTCTCTATAGAGGATGTTTTTTTTTCATGAGATGAAATTCTTGTAGGTGACAATTCAAAAGGTTTAGATAGAAGACCAAAAGAATTGGTAGAGTAAAGTGCAGGTGCAAATTAATCCTCCCTCCCTAGCAAAGAGAAATCTAAAAGGAGATCAGATTCTAATGATGTCTAGATTAAAGAGTTTGATGGAAGTAGTTCTTCTATCAGTTCTGGAGCTAGAATTGTTTTGATATCTCCTCAAGGAGATATTTTCCCCTATTCATATAAGTTATAATTCAAAAACACCAACAACACTATTGAGTATGAATCTTTATTACTTGGGTTGAAGGTTGCTCAAGATAAAGGTGTTAAACTCCTTCACACCTAAGGAGATGATGAACTTGTGGTTTGTCAATTGAGGAACCTATATGAAACCAAGAATGAAAGATTATGACATTATCATAATTAGGTATGGGATTGCCTTGAAATTTTTGATGCTTTCAATATTTTTGTAGTGCCCAGAGAGCTTCATAATTGTGCAAATTCATTGGCTGTCTCTGCAACCCTCATGGTTTCTCACAAAGACTTTGAAGAGCACAGTTACACTATCAAACTAGTCTTTTGACCAAGTGTACTTGATAATGCCAACTATTGGTAGGTGTTTGATGCTAAAAATCAAATCATGTGCTTCACTAGACTAGAAGAGCAATGAACTATGGTAGTGGACCATAATGTTGTACGTCAAAGTTAGGTAAAGAAAATCTCTGACAAGAGAGCAAGGATTCATGGTCTTCAGATTAGAGATCAAGTCTTGCTGTGGGGTAAGAGGAGAAAACCAAAAGCAATGCATAGAAAATTTTATTCTTGGTGGAGAGGTCCATTCACCAATCATCAATTCTAGAGAGAAAATGGTTTCTTGCTGATATATCAAGATAGAACATCATTTTCACTACCTCACAGTGGGCAACATCTAAAGCACTTCAATTCTTGAAGTATCAGATAAGTCCAATTGTACATATGTATAGTATTTATTTGTTTTATGTTGTTCATTTCATTTTTTGGCATCTTTCTCTTTTTGGATGGCATGACTCGATATCCTAATGGCATAGATGAAGGCACTTAAGAGTCTGGATTCTACTCCCTTTGATCATTTTCATAATTGATGGAAGTTCCCCAACTGGAGATAGCTGTTGTTCCTAAAATCTATCACTTGTTTTTATGGACAACCAGTCAATTATTTTGGTCCTACAAGCTAAAAATGGTCTCTTTCTTTCTCAAAAATATTTTGAGCAGTCAAGTTTTTTAGTCGTGTAAGCCTTTTCAAGTAAGGAAATCGCAGGTTCAACAGGCAGGCTTTCACAAAGAAAAAAGTTCAAAACACTTAGGCATTTCAAGGATGGTTCAACACCAAGGTTCATTTAAAAGGTTCATTAGTAGGGTTTAAAGAGTTGGAATGAACCATTAAACCATTAAACTCCACTTTAAAGAGTTCAAAGGGTTCAAAAGAGTTCAATTAATATGGAATGAATCACCGAACCAATGAACCAATGAACCATTAAACCATTAAACTCCAAAAGGTTCAAAGTGGTTCAAAGGTTCAAGCGAGTTCAAAAGGCTTCAAAGAGTTTAAAGGGTTCAAAGTTTAAAGTTTGAGCGAATGGTTCAAGCAAAGTTCTAGAAGAAGGTTCAAAAGAGTTCAACGCTTCAACAAGTTCAATGAGTTCAAAGTTTAAAGTTCAAGCAAAAGATTCTACAAGATGTTTCAAGTGGAAGATTTCAAAAGAAAGGTTAAAATGATTGGTTCAATGATACATTGAACTCCTTAAGAAGACTAAGTGAATGCGACTCTTTGCCGAACATAAATGATTAAACCACCGAACCACTGAACTGCCCGATGAACTTTGAACCATTGAACTGACGAACATCAAAAGGTTCAAAGGTTTAAGGTTCATAGTGGTTCAAGTGACCAACAACTGATGACGTCCCCATAGATGTCAAATATAGGGTAATAAAATAACCATTGTTTTTTAAATAATACAAACCTAGGAACAAACTTAGTGATCAGCCAAAGAATGAGCTGAAGGAGCCAACAGAAAGTGAGAAGATATCTAGAGAGCTCAGATCACCAAGAAGAGACAAAATATAGCAAGGAAAAAAGGGAAAATTACATAGAATCTATAAATATCTATAAAAGAGTTATTCTAGTAGGTGGAACAGTCCACTAGGTGGACATTAGAGAGTGCAAGCATTCAAAGGCATGGCTTATTTTTCTTCGTTGAGTAAAGTCAAATGGACAGTTGTGTAAGTATTTTAAAGAAGACCAGGCAGCCCATACTTTGAAGGAGACATTTGAGATGATTCAAAATGCCAAATTTAAGGCTGATACCCTATTCCAACATGGCCCCTTCATATAATTTCAAATGCATTCAATGCAGCATGGGCCATTTCATGAAAACTAGTGCCAAAGTCTTTCTTTGGTTGCTATATATTGTAATCTCTCAGTTTGTATAGGGGAGATCTCTCTATTATTAGAAGTGAAACTCTGCCCAGATTGAAAAGCATTCCTGAGACTTTCAACTCAAATTATTAATCATTTTTTGTCATTTGAATGAGAAAGCAAGTGACCTTTCAGACTTTGTGTTGAAATAGCTTGTGTTATCTAAGAAATTGTTTTTATGTCTATTTCCTAAATACAGTTTTGTCTATTTAATCAAATAAGTAGAACTAGTGGAAATAATTTGGAAGGTGTCCTGAAGCTGACTATGGGAGACTTTATGCTGCCACAATTGTCTTTAGTCTGTGTTTTATGTTTCAGTGAAAAGGATATTGGAGAGACCTTCAGATCCCATTAGCCTTCATAACCTATTATCCTATTGTAGTTGAGGTGGATACTTTGTGCTATACTTCATTCTACTATGTTACTGCATCCTGATTCAGTAGGAGAAGCAACGAAAAACTTTATGCTTTCATGGGTTTCTTGTGATTACCATTACTACCTAGGAAGTCTTCCTCTAGTTTTCTAAACATCATTTCTAAAAGAAGAGAAATGCCTTCAGTAATTACCCAAGAATTCTCCTTGACTCTGTGAACATCATCTCTAAAAAAATAGAGATGGATGGTGTTATACCACCCCTGAGTGTATTTTCAGCTTATATTAGTATATAGTAGTTTACAGGGAACCTCCCCTGACTTGTAGGGAACCTCCCCTTGATGAGAGGAGAGATTTATCTCATTATGTTGTGGTAAACCTACACATTTTGCCGTATAAATCTCCTTATGCTGAGGTTGATATACCTATTTTGTTGTCAGTAAGCTGGTGACAAAATATTCACCCAACAAGGTTTAAGATAAGTAATTGGGAAGGGTATGATCATGAAGGTATATATAGATATTATGATACCAAGGTGAACTAGGAACAACAATTTCACATACCATCTCATATTTTGGACATTCATATATGGGAACAATGATTTGTTTGATCAAAAACTGATACTAATAAATATCTAAAGACATATCAAGAAGCAAATAAATAGTATCCATAGCATCCATTGATATATTTCTTGATTTTGATACCTTTTCAAATTGAATATATTCAAAGTATTATTTGAGGGTATATACCATGGTTGTATATAGCACATGTTTGTCCTTTTTTTTTGGGTAGTGATCATTAATTTGATTGATGATCAACTATGAATTATTAAAGATTGACAAGTGTTGGATATTCCACTAGATGGTGAGGTGAAGTATTTAAATGATGGCCTCATACTCTATAAAAAAATTTGTTCATGGAAATATGATATGAAAATCTTTGGAGATAAGGTGCCCCTATGTTGTCATAAATATAACACCTACCCTCGAGCCATATGATGTGAATCTATCTTATCCAGTGTTTTTACTTATCAATAGATAAGATAGATTCATCCAAAAAATCAATTTTTAAATGTTATTTATCTAATATTAGATCCTCCACAAGCTAATCTATAAGGACTTACCCATTGATTATTTTTGATTGGCATACTCTATGTCAGACTCTCTAACTTGCATGAGCCATTTGGCCATCTGACCTATTAGGGATGCATTTTATAGAAGGTATTTTAATGGACCCACCTTAGTAATGAGGATAGTTTGAATGTTAAGGATATATTTCTCCAAATTATTAAATGAAAATATTATTTCTAGACAACTTTTTTCAATGGATAAATAATTATGATCATAGGCTACCAAAGTTCTACTAAAATAGTAGATGACCTACTATTTTCCATTGTTTGATTGAGCCAAAATTTCTACCAATGCATGTTGAGTAACATAAATATAAATAAATAACGGTTTCAATGATGTTCAAGGAACTAACACTAGTAGACTATCCAAATATTGTTTTAACTGATCGAATGCTTCTTGTCACTTCTTGTTTTGATGAAACCCAATGTTACTCTTAAGTAGGTATCTGAAGGGGTGACACTTATCAGCCAATTGTGAACTAAACCTTAAAATAGCCTATATTTTTCCCTATAAGATGTATAGTTGCTTGATATTGGATGGTGAAGGCATTTCTATAATGGTCTAAAATTTGGCGAGATCCACTTCAATACATTTACACGATACAATGAACCCATAATATTTCTTGATGTTAACCCAAATACACATTTCTTGGTATTAAGGTGTACTTTGTATTCATAAATCCTTTCAAAGACCACACATAAAATGGTTAGATGTCCTGCATGGGTTTTATATCTCCCAAGGATATGATCCACATAATCTTCCACAGCATCATGCATCATATCATTAAATATGGCCATCATGGCATGTTGATACATAGCACTTACATTATTAAGGCCAAAAGGCATGACCCAGTAATAAAACATCCCACATGGAGTGGTGAACATAGTTATGTGTTAATCTTCAAGTGTTATCTTGACTTGATTATATCTTGAAAAGCCATCCAGAAGAGATAGCATTTAATAATCTATTTTGGAATCAATGTTCATGTTCATGCCAATGTTTGTTAAATGGAAATCATTCTTGGGATAATATTTATTGATGTCAAGTAAATTAGTGCAAAGGATAATTCCCATACATTTCTATTTGGCTGGAATGATGTTTGAAATCCATTCATAATAGTCAATAGGTGAATGAATCTTACTTATAAAAGTTTTTCAAGTTCTTTATTGATTAATATTTTATGCACAAATGCATTTTCCGTAGATTTTATTTTATTGGATTTTGGCATCAAGATGTACCACCAATATGGGTCCACAACCAACATGTCTACACATGACCATGAAAATATGTCAAAGAAATCTTTGATAAGGGAAATTATTAGCTCACATTATTCCTCTATGAGAGAAGCACCAAATTTGATGATGTAGGTATTATCCTCAATATTGGCATTAATATCAATGGTGTCTTCCATAAGTAACATGGAACCATGTCCTAACAACATTATCATAGATGAAAGTTGATATCATTCCTCTAATTGTGGCTCGACTGTCTCATCTTGCTCACCCATATGGGATGAATATAAATCCTTCATTTTAGGTAACAACCAATTATTGAATGTACCCAAAAATTATTTTACCATCTCCTTAATTTTTTATCTTCAAAGGGACTATTTAACATACTCCAATGTGGATCATTCTTATACTTTTTCAATGTTGTGTTTTCTTATGTAGAGAGTTGAGTTCTCCATCTAGTGGTGCCTCAAAGATGTTCTCACCAATGAACATGTCTTTATTTTTACTTTTTGATTGTTTGATGGCACCTCAAAGAAGTTTTCACTAATTGACATTGATTTTTATTTTCTTGATTTTGATGACTAAGGAACTCTACGTGATCTTTGAAGTAGGCAACAAAATCCTAGCTGATTTCAAATCCCTTCTTATGGTCCCCTAATAGAAATCCATCTTGAAGTTACAATAATTCTTTGATAGCTTAATCATTTTGGAATACATCTAAAGGTATGTGATCCTATTGGTCCCAATCTATGAGGTTAGGATATTTAAGGTCTAAATGGATGGTAAGGATGGCATTAGTGTCAAAATATTAATATCAGTAAGCTCATAATAAATAATATAAAAGGAATATTTTTATCTATCGAGAGATTTAATGTTAGACACCATAGTATTGATACTCTCAATATCAAATGAGTCACCTCCAAGTGGTTTTTATATGATACCTCGATCTCCTTTATGATTAGCAAAGGGGATAGGATCAATAATCTCTTGTTCATTTGCACCCAATCTTTTACCATTTTAGTCTAATTTCTCTAACATCTTGTTTACAATGGGATACTTGTTATGATAACATGAAGTGATTCCATTACCATATAATCATGATTTTTAGGCCCTTTGAATTTTTCATTATTGATGAGACCATTCTTGGCAAAGAAAAGAGAGATAACCTTGTGCATATCTACCTTATTTCACAAATGCAAGGTAGGCCTATCATAGGTTTTTGGGGATATAGGAATATTTTAAATATGGAAGGAATCTCCAATCTCATATTATCCATAACCTTTATCTTTTACTATGAAATGTGAGGATGCTTTTGGAAGAGGATTATAAGATGTGGATGGAAGATCCTCTGAATGGATATAGGATGATTTTGGATCCTGGAGTGCCACATTATTACCATTTTTAGGATCATTGTTTATAATGGGATAATTATTGGTCTAATTATATTTAGCTTCCAACATCTTGCAATACTGATAAGGTAATGGATCGCCAGGGATTATTACCTCTCCGCCATAATATAGGAATTTGAGACACTAATTTAAGGTGAAGGGAATTGTATGCATCATATGAATGCATGGATGTCTAAGGAAGAGGTTATATGGAATCTTAATGTCAATGACATATAATATGGTTTGATGTGTGACAAGCCCAATAATGATGGGAAAATAAATAGTGCTAACTGATTCTCTCTCTGCATTATCATATACCTTAATGGTAATGATGTTTGGCTCTAGTTCTTCTTCAGATTACCTAAGGTGATTGACCAATTTGAGTATACAAATATTTAGTCCTAACCCATTTTATATGAGTACCTGGTTGATTTTTTGCTTAGTGATTATCATCTCAATGTAGAGGAGATTATTATGAGATGGTCCTACTAGTGAGATATCGTTGTGATCAAAGGTGATTTGTTGACCCAAAGATAAATGTCATACAATTTCTTAGAATTATGATGGGTCAATATCAATGGGAATATTTGATTTTTTAAGGATCGTGTATATAATATCCCTATAAACATTAGATTTTCTCATAAGATCTAAAATGGATATTTGTGCAGGAGTATTCTCTAACTATTTGATAAGGTTATACTATTTTTTGGTTGTGGACATAAAATGTTTTGATTTTGATGCAAGATGACCTTGGATTTGGTTATTATTAGATTTTAACACACCAAGGCCTTGGATTATGAATTTGGGGCACCAAATTATAATAACATAGTCTCAAGCTTGGATGGGGTTCATAGAATGGGATGCATAATTTCTTAGGATAAAGATCTTAAGAAGTGAAGTTGTGTTAGGTCAATGACAATAATTGATTTTGGTGGTGAAAATGTTATGGTAAATTATTTTTCTAAGAAAATTTTCATAATTATGTTGGGCATTATGGTAATCTACAAGATCCTTGTGGGTTTTTTGACCTTGGATTTGATCTTGATTTTGTTGATTATAATTATTCTAATTGATTTTTAGGAATGGATATTTTAATATTCCTATGTTTTAATTTTAGGATGATGATACATTATTATTTATCTTAATTTCCAAACTATATTATAGATCTTGAACATAATGCTTAAGTTACATGCACTAATATGTAGCATGAGCTTTGACCCTGTAATTATCACATTATTCATACTATTTATACCATGTTAGTTTAGGTTAACCTTATTCAAAGGTTTTTTTTAGGGATCTATGACCATGTTTCCACAAAAAGATTTTTAAAAACAACATCCAAGGGTTCCCCAAGAGGAGTAAACATCCTTGGTTGATATTATGTCTTGGGTGGTGCTCATTGAAGAATAATTACTAGAGTGGATTGTATGTTTTGGGCATTCTATGGTTGAACATTGTATATGTTAGGACTCTATGACTCCATTTCCCACTACATGTTTTTTCTTGTTGAAAACCTTAGTTTTTTATGTTTGTGCTTGAACACCTACTTGATTTTGATTTAGAGAGTCTTTAGAATATATCTTGACCAAACCTTTATTGATGAGGGAATTTTATATTTGTACGCCTTCCTCAATTATTTAATCAAATTTGGTGGCACATTATTGTTGTCTATGAAAATCCATTTTTGGATTTAGATTTGAAAAAAAAATAATAGCTAATTATTTTTTTAGGAATTGAGTGAGGAAATCTATTGGCTAATCTTATCCATCTTTGTAAAAAGGATGAAAAATTTTATTTGTTTCCCTAATAGAGTTACAAAGGACCATCATTGTCAACTTATTTTCCATATTATATGAAAAGTGCCTCATAAATCATTGTCATAGGTCAGTAAAATTAGTGATAGTCACTTTGGGTATATGGAGAAACCATTTCAAGGCTTGACCACCTAAGCTTTGACAGAAAAACCTGAGTAGAAAAATGTCACTATATGCAACTTAGAAAGCCATGAATAATTCATTGACATGGTCTCGTGGATCCCCTATCCCTTTGTATTTATAAAATTTTGGAGCCTTAAAGTACAACATAAAAGGGATCTATATAATGCTTTTATCAAATGGATATGGATATTTCTCCTTGAATTTGAAATTTTTACGTTGGCTTCTTATTTTCATTCCTAGAAGAGAATATTTTGTCTCTTTCCAATCCTAATCAGATGGATGGACTTGAGGTGAACTTGAAACATGTTAATGTGTGGATGTATGTGGGTTTGGATTAGATCTAGGGGGTATAAACCCCACTACTAGATTTAGGCATGTTAGATTATGGATTGGTATGGGCTTGTTGTTATGAGTTGGGCTAAGTGGAATTTAAGGTAGAAGCCAAAGTAGCAAGTAATTGGCTTAAATTTTTTAATTTATTAATCATAAATTGATTTTTATCTTGAGGGGGATGTCTTACATGAGTCAATTTCCCATTATTTTTAGATTCAATATTTGGAAGTGGATTTTTGACATTATCTTGATCTTGATTTGGGGTATGACTATAAGTAGCCCTATATTTATGTGGATCTTGAACATCCTCATATTTTGTATAGATAATATGTTTAAATTTTTTGGGGACATAGCCAGTAGGGAGTTTAGTGTTAGGATGTGAAGTTACTATTCAAAGTTACTATTCACTATCATTATTCATGTGATGAGGTGGCAGTGTGACTTGGTGGTGACTATGCTTATGAGGTGGCACCTTGTTTATGTGACATGGTCCAAATGGAATATTTTATTGATTAAAATATTAGGAGATAGAAATGGGTCACCATATCTTGAAAGGTGACCTTTGGAATCATGTGGGGAATAAGCATCTTCGCCCATGTGCCTGTGGGGCATAATTTGTTTATGGGCCCTCTGGTTGGAGTCAAAAAGATGATTAAGGTATTTTTTGACCCATGTGTGTGCACATGGGTTGTAGGGAGATTGAACACTATGCTTATTGGAGTCACATGTAAATTATAGACAACATCTTTGAGTCACATGGAGGTGGGATCCTTGAGTCAAAATTGGAAGCATCTTTTGACTAAGAACATGTGAGGGGGACAATGTTTCTTATTCATGAATAATGAGGTCATATGGAGGGTGGTGCATTTTATTTTATCTCCTATTATTCATCCTTTATTCCCTTCTCTCCTTTATATTTTATTTATGTGTGACACTCTCTTATGTATGTATTGAGTTAAATCTTGAGAAAATAAGATTGTATTTTAGTTTGCTAAAATGCTTTGCATAAGCTTGTATGCTTGAAAGAAAGAATTGTAAGAGGAGTGTGTTATGAGGAAGCTTTGTTGGATAGGTTGTTGATTTTTAAGTTAAGATAAGATGACAGCTTCCATTTTCCCCATGGTTTTTCCTTACACCTTGCAAGGTTTCCATATAACTACTGGTGTAATGTGTTATTTATGTTATTTATTTTAGTAGCTTGTTTGTTTATGCATTGAATTACTTGCACTAGTTATCTATTATTCCTAACATATAGTATCAAAGATAGGCTCTTGGAAAACATCTCATGTTGAGTGTTTAATATTGAGTTATGGAGCTTCGTGAAAATGGGAGCTACTATAATGACAAGAGGAGTAACCAGGTTCAAAGTAGATAAATTTGATGAAAATAATTTCTCTATGTGGAAGATGAAGGTGGAGGGTCTCTTAGTACATAACAACCAAGCTCTAGTATTGAAGGGTATTGCAAGTAAACCCAGTAGTATGACATATGAGGATTGAAACAAAATGGATATAAAGGTAGTTTCTACCATCCATCTATGTCTTGTAGATTCTATGATCTTCAACGTTACTAAGGAGAATACTATAGAAGAATTGTGGGATAAATTAAAAAAACTGTACCAGAAAAAGTTAGCTACAAATAATTTTTTCCTAAATAAGTAACTATATAGGTTGAGGATGAAGGAGAATTCATCCATTGTTGATCAACTGAATGAATTTAACACCATAGTCATCAATCTAGTCTCCATTAGTGTGAATATGGAGGATGAAAATAAGGTAATCACCTTGTTATGCTCACTTCCTAATAGTTGGGATCATCTTGTGATGACCATTAGTAATTCATCAACAACAAATCTTAAGTTTGATGATATAGTTTTAGTTTTCTTAGATAGAAGATGAGAATAAAGTCTTTTGGTGCATCCTCAAGTAATGAAGCATTGGTTGTGAGATGAAGATTTATTGAGAGGAGCAAGTAAAGTAGATCACCATCCAGATCAAGGTCTAAAGGATGTAAGCATAAGGGAAAATGTTATCATTATGGAAATCTAGACCACATAAATAAGAATTTATGGAAATTGGGGATGGAAAATAATGATGGAAATGAAATCCCACCTTTATTTGAAGCTATAATAGTATATTTGGATGAAGCAAGCACACAAGAAGCATTCTACCTAAATAATAGTAGATCACTTTCCAATACCTAGGTATTAGACTCAGGATAATCATTCCATGTATATCTACATATATATTGGTTTGTGGGATATGAGCCATATAGTCTAGGGTCTATTTACTTGGGTGATGATCACCATTTGGATGTTGTGGGAAGAGGGGATGTAAGGACCAAGCTGGATGATGGTAGAATCAAATATTGAAAGATGTGCATTATGTTCCTAATTTAAAGAAGAATTTGATGTCCATCAAGGTGATTTATGATCTGGGGTATTCATGTACCTTTGGTAATGGTAAATGTAGAATTACCAAAGGATATCTAGTGGTAGAAAAAAGAGAATCTTATGGCTCCTTAAATCAACTATATGGATATTCAGTGACAAGTGCTGCAGCAGTATTAACTACAAAGAATGATTGGGATGCAGTGATGTTATGGTACCAACACCATGGACACATGAGTGAGAAAGGCCTGAAGATATTTATTGACCAAGGTATGTTATCTGGGATTAAGTATTGTGATGTTGACTTCTATGAGCACTACATCTTTGGTAAATAGAAGAGGGTAAATTTTACTACAAGCATAGGTAAAAGCTTTGATTTTTTGCAACTTATCCATTCATGTATTTTTAGACCTATCCATACTCATTCTATAAATGGTAAAAAAAAATTATTTCCTTTATAAATGATAATTCTAGAAGAGT
The DNA here is from genome assembly GCA_037957365.1 of Torreya grandis. NCBI lineage: Eukaryota > Viridiplantae > Streptophyta > Pinopsida > Cupressales > Taxaceae > Torreya > Torreya grandis. Next base: position 1,859,664 of record JARHVA010000800.1, read on the forward strand.
ATGGCTAGATTTTTTGAGACATAAATCAGAGGCTTTGGAAAAATTTAAAGAATTTAAGTCACGGGTAGAGACAAGCTGTGGAAAATTTATTGTGTCTCAAGTCAGATAACAGAGGAAAATATTGATCTACAAAGTTCAATAAATTTTATACATAGGAAGGGATTAAACATCAAAATATTTTCCCTTATACTCCATAGCATAATTGTGTAGCTAAGTAGATGAACTGCATTATCATGGGGCTTGCAGGAAGCATGTTGAGTGCATCAAAGCTGGTAAATGGATTTTGGGTGAAGGTTGTTAATACAACTATGTATCTTATTAACATATATCCTAAATTTAAACTGGATGGAAATACTCCAAAGGATACTTTGCATGGTAATCTAGTTGATTATTAGGATTTACATATTTTTGGATGAGGAGCATTTGCCCATGTGCCTAAAGAAACAAGTTCCAAGCTAGATTTGAAATCTATGAAATGTATTTTTCTCACCTATGAAGATACAGTGAATGTGTATATATTGTGGGATACTACTAACCCTAATAAAATTATTATGTGAGATGCTATGTTTAATGAAAAAACCATGAAAGGGAAGGAGGTACAATAGACACCTAAAGTTGTACTAGTTGAATAAGTCAAGGAAGAAGAAGAAGAAAAAAATCAAGTTGATGCTTTGAAGTAGCAAGAAAAACACCAAGTACAATAGCCATAATCTAGAATGTCCACTCACACCAAGAAGGTTCCAGACAGGTATACTCATGAATTTTAGTCCTCTTTTGCTTTATTTATTGATATGGGTGAGCCTAGTTCATTTCAAGAAGATAAAGAATATGATAATGCAAAGAAATAGAGTAAAGCCATGGAGGAGGAAATGAGATTACTCCATAAGAATGAAGCATGGTATCTTTTGGATCTCCCACCTAGAAGAAAGAGTGTTGGTAATAATTTGGTGTACAAGTTGAAGATGAATAACAATGGTCTATCATATAAATACAAAGCTTAGTTGGTGGCAAAAGGCTATATGTAGAAGTCAGGGATTGACTTCAATGATATTTTATCTCTTGTTGTGAAAATGACTACTATCATAGTGTTACTTGAATTTTTAGCTTCTCATAATCTATAGATAGAGTAGCTTGATGTGAAGATAGCATTCCTACATGGTGATCTTGAAGAGGAGATTTATATGGATTAGCCTGAGATCTATGAGGTAAAAGGAAAAGAGAAGATGGTTTGTAGATTAAATAAATAATTATACAATTTGAAGCAAGAACCAAAAATGTGGTACAATAAATTTTACACCTTCATGAAGAGCCATGGATTTATTAGAATCAAATTTTTTCATCGTGCATATCATAAGAAGTTCAATTGTGTAAGCTTTATTATTTTACTATTATATGTTGATGACATGTTGGTTGCAGGCCCCCAAATAAAGAGGATCAATTATTTTAAGAACTAATTGGATAGGACTTTTGAGATGAAGGATTTATGAGCATAAAACCAAATTCTAGGGATGGAGATACATAGGAACAAGAAATCTAGGAAAATATAGTTGTCACAGAAGACATATGTTGAGAAGGTTCTGCAACAATTCAATATGCAAAATGCTAAACTAGTTAATACTAGACTTTCTGCACATTTCAAGTTGTCTTCCAATCAATATCATAGTATAAAGGAGGAAAATATGAGTATATCTAGTGTACCTTATTCATTAGTAGTGGGAAGCCTCATGTATACCATGGTGAGCACAAGATTGGATATTTCCCAAGCAATGGGAGTTGTGAGTCGATTCATCAAAAATCTTGGAAAAGATCATTGGTCTATAGTGAAATGGATGCTTAGATATCTGAAATTCACTTGAAATACTATAATATGCTATTGAGGGGTAGATTTATAGATAAGAGGTTTTTTACAATTTGATTTTGGTGGTGATAGAAATGGATGAAAGTCCACTACAAGATATGATGTTACTCTTGTTGGTGGAGATGTGAGTTAGCATTCTAAGTTACAATCAGTGGTGGATTTATCAACCATTGAATCAGATTATGTGGCTACATTTGAAGGTTGAAAAGAGGCAATCTAGTTATAGTGACTATTGAGTGACTTCATGGAAATATAAGGAAAGAATACTTTGCATTGTGATAATTAGAGTGTAATTCACTTGGTGAATAATGTAAAATTTAATAATCACATGAAGCATATCAACATCAAGTAAATATTCATTAGAATCTTAGTGGAGGATGGTAAGATCTTATTATTGAAGATATACACTCAACAAAATATTGTAGACATGATGATAAAGCTAGTCAGGGTAGAGAAGTTTGAGTGGTATAAAAATTCTCTAAGCTTGTTGAAATTATAATGAAGGCAACATCGAGCATGGTTTTCATCTAGATTAAATAATATGTAGGTGTGTAAAATCCTATGTATATTCACTTCAAGTGGGAGAATGTTAGGATATGAAGTCACTATTCATGTGATAATGTGGTAGTATGATTTGGCAGTGATTGTGCTTATGAGGTGGCACCTTGCTGATGTGGCATGGTCCACATGGAATATTTTATTGATTAAAATATTAGGAGAGAGAAATGGGGTGCCATATCTTGATGGGTGACCTTTGGAATCATGTGGGGAATAAGCATCTTCACCCATGTGCCTATGGGGTGTAATTTGTCTATGGGCCTTTTGGTTGGAGTCAAAAAGATGATTGAGACATCTTTTGACTCATGTGTGTGCACATGGGTTGTAGGTACATTGAATACTATACTTGATTGGAGTCACATGTGAGGTAGGGATAGCATCTTTGAGTCACATGTAAGTGGGATCCTCAATTCAAATTGGA